>CM056059.1:124429405-125029405 GCA_029574335.1 Rana kukunoris | reverse complement strand
ATTGGACTACCTAAGAGGGGATTATTATGTCATTATTATCCACAATATATTCCAGGATATCTGTAAAGAACTATTTGCTGGTTGTTGATTCTGAACTCAAAGGGTTGGTTGTAAGAGTGACTCATTCATAGATTCTAATGTCCTCGCTTCAAGCCATTTCTGTTCTCTGTGCTAATTGACCCTGCTATTGTGTGAAAGGTCATATCTAGGAGTCACCTTGTCTGGGTAAATGATTAGTTAATTAGCTCATGTTAATTTATGTTCTGGTTACCTCTTTAAACTGTATATAAGGCTGTATTCTTGGTTCTATTAAACACTCCGGCCTAGATTCACGTAGGGCGGCGTAACTATGAGTGGGCGTAGCGTATCGTATTTACGCTACGCCGCCGCAACTTAGAACGCAAGTGCAGTATTCTCAAAGCACTTGCGTCCTAAGTTACGGCGGCGTAGCGTAAATGTGCTGGCGTAAGCACGCCTAATTCAAATGGGGAAGAGATGGGCGTGTTTTATACAAAATAATCGTGACCCCATGTAATTCACGCTTTTAACGAACGGTACATGCGCCGTCTGTGGACATATCCCAGTGCGCATGCGTCGGATAGAATGCCTAAGATACGTCGCACACTGCCTATGACGTGAACAGAACTTACACACAGCCCTATTCGCATACGACTTAAGCAAACAACGTAAAAAGATACGCTCGTTCCCGACGTCCATACCTTGCATGGGCTGCGCCACCTAGAGAGCAGCTTTATCTTTACGTCGGCGTATGTCTTACGTAAACGGCGTAACTAATTGCGACGGGCGCACGTGCGTTTGAGAATCAGCGTATCCAGCTCATTTGCATATTCAACGCGGAAATCAACGGAAGCACCACCAAGCGGCCAGCGTAAATATGCACCCAAGATACGACGGCCGAATTTATGCGTAACTGATTCTGAGAATCAGGCACGCATATACGACGGCGCAGATTCGGACTTACAACGGCGTACGTGGAGTCTTTGAGAATCTGGCCCTCCATGTTCAGCACACAAACAAGTCTAGTCTCGTTGTGTGTTGAGGGCAGCTGGAATATCTGATATCTATATTCAGACTGATAGGAAGCGCCGTCGTATCTCTGCACCGATTCCTCAAGCTAGATACATCGAAAAATTTGGCTTTAGCCGCCCGACGTAACTTGCCTACGCCGGCGTATCGTGGGCGCATAGTTACGCTGGACGCATTCGGCGTACCCATGTTAAATATGCAAATGAGTAAGACACGCCAATATATGAATGTACTTGTGCCCGGCGCATGTTTTAAGCGATTTGCGTAAGGGTTACGTCCGGCGTAAAGTTATTCCTCATATAGGAGGCGCAACCCATGCAAAGGTATGGATCAGGGAACGAACGCCGACGATTTTTACGTTGTTTAAATAGTGCGTGAATAGGGCTGTGCGTAGATTACGTTCACGTCGTAGGCAGTATTTTGACGTATCTTAGCCAGTTATTTCGATGTGACTGTGAGCATGCGCACTGGGATGCGTCCAAGATATGACGCATGCGCAGTTCGTTTTCTGAAGCTCAGCCCATCATTTGCATGGGGTCACGCTTCATTTAAATGTTACACGCCCACTTCCAGCCCACTTACACCTACTTTGACTTAAGTCGGCTTACGCCGACAACTATACGCTACGCCGGCGCAACTTTAAGAGCATTTGCTTTGTGAATTCCATGCTTGCCTCTCAATGTTGCACCGGCGTAGCGTAAAGAAGATACGCTACGCTGGCAAAAAGATGCGCCCAGGTATGTGAATCCGGGCCCCTGTGTTTACATATAAATAACCGTCATTCATATGTAAATAATGGCAACATTTATATGTAAATAGCCGAGGCCAGCAACATTCATATGTATATCATGCCCCTCTGCAGTGAACAGATGATGTGCTGTAACCTCTAGCAACCAATCAGTGAGCAATATTACTGTACAGTAATCTCTAGCAACCAATCAACAAGAAGAAATACTATGCCCTTCCAATTATATGTATATATATGAACTCATTATGTATGTATATATATCAAATTGACATCATACTCATATGTATGTGTGTACTAGTTTTGACCACATTTATGAATATATGTAATAAACTTTACCAATTTACAATTAGTTACTCTTTACCGAATGCATGGCTCATCTAAAGTCCCAAACCTTGTTTCTCCTAATAATTAGGGATGGAGGTCGTTTTTTTATTAAATGTCATAGACCTCATTTAACGTCCCACAGCCCTCCTCTTTTTGCATACTTTAAGTACAAGGGTTCTAGACATATGACTTCAGATTTCAGTTCAGTGTACAAGACGCTACAAAAACACCACATTTCTGGCATAATCACCCTGTAGTCTTTCTGTACTTGGAAAAAATCCACTAAGCTTTAAAAATAAATGTAACCATGTAACATCACATCAAAAGGCTGGCAAGCTACAATATATTATTTTCTTGTTTTTGAGTTTAGAGATCTTTTAAGTTCAAAAGGCTGAATTCTGATAATGTCCCGTGAGTTCTTTCAATTTATTACTGCTTTCACTATATTATTAAATAAAGAGATATAGACACTTGTAAAGGAATACAGAAAGTTGTCCCCAATGCCTACGTTCAACATACTAACACTCAAAGCACACATTAACTGTAGCCTTGGAACCCTCTCAGAACACATTAAAACTCTGCTTTCCTGGCTGATTATGTGTAATAGGATGGAAACAACTGTCAATAGGTCAGAACCAGGGCTCTACATATTCTCCTGTATATTTCCTTTTGAACTAGTATTGAATGGAGTGCAAAATAAATGTGTTAAGGTGGATTACTTTTTTTTTCCACAGAAAATGTATAAATAAAAATAAATACTTAAAGAAATGAAAAATAATATACAGGTATATATATATATATATATATATATATATATATATATATATATATATATATTGTAAGATTGGGGTGATCATACTCTAGTGGTAGGTGCGTTTTTAGTGAGTATGCCAGTCCAGAAGAGAATTTTTAAGGGCCTGGTAGCCCACTTTTATTTAAAAGCACAAAAAGTTCAGGAATACATCAGTAGCCCCCACAGGGGGTTCCACCATTACTGCATCTTGCATACTCAACAGTTTAGCCTCCTGGCTTTCATTCTTGCCATGCGGCTGTTTCAGGCCTTTAGCCTTGGCCATAAGTCTGCTCCTCAGAACAAACAGAGTTTCCTAGAGTTAAGCTCACCCCTAGCTCACTCCTGATCAGCGCCTTGCTGCTCAATCACCAATGACATCTGCCTCCTTCAGACATGCATGCTCTTGCTGCACCCATGCAGCCTCTTAGGCCTCGTACACACGACTGAGGAACTTGTCGGAAAAGACACATAATTTTCCTCGACGAGTTCCTTGTTAGGCTTTTCGAGGAACTTGACAAGCTGTCTTTGCGTACACACTGTCAAGACCAAATCCTCGTTCGGTGACGTCAACACATACAACGGCAGGGGAAGTTCGATTCCACTGCCACAACCCTTGGGGTTGCTTTTGCTAATTTCATGTTACTGCGTGTTAGGAAAAAGTTTGGTAAGAGACATTTGCACTTTTCAGTCTGTTACAGCGTGACAAATGTGCTATCTCCATTACGAACGTTACTTTTACCGAAGATGCGCGGGTTTCTAAGCATACACACCAACGTGTTTCTCGTTGGAAAACCAGCCCGACAAGGAACACGATGACTCCCGTCGAGGAAAAAGAGAACTTGCTCTCTTTTTTCCTCATCAAGTTCCTCGACAGTTTACTCGATGAAAAGCATACACACGACTGTTTTCCTCTGCAAAAAAGCTCTCCCACCAAGTTTCTTGATGGATTCTGTCGAGGAAACCGGCCGTGTGTACGCGGCCTTACTCCTCTCAGAGGGATGGGAGTCCACCTGACTCCAAGGCACAGACTTCCTGTCTGTTAGATGGGGCCCTGAGCTGTGCAATCAGTGTGTCTTTCTTTCCAAAATCTGGTGCAAACCAGCAATCTTTAAGGTAGCACAGGGTCCCACCACCACAATATATATACACACACAGTGGGGAAAATAATTATTTTATCCCCTGCAAACTTTGTATATTTGCCCACTTACAAGAGAATGAGGGGTCTATCATTTTTATCCTACCAAAAATCCCCCAAAAAACATGTGATGCAAATGTTCTAAATTGAGTTGCAGTTCAGTTAGTAAACACAGTATTTGATGCCCTACCAACCAACAATAATTCTGGCTACAGTATGTTCTCATGTGGTACACAGATTAGTCCTGTCAATATAAAAAGGTTCTCCTAATGACAACTCGTTATGTGTATAAAAGACACCTGTCCACAGAATCTCTTTCTTACATTCAAACCTCATGTTCATGGGCAAGACCAAAGAGCTGTCAAAGGACATCAGGGACAAGATTGTAGACCTGCACAAGGCTGGAATGGGCTACAAGACCATCACCATCAACTTGGTGAGCAGGAGACAACTGTTGGAGCAATAATATTTGCAAATAGAAGAAATACAAAATAACCATCAATCGTCTTCGGGCTGGAGCTCCATGCAAGATTTTGACTCATGGGGTAAGGATGATCAAGAGAAAAGTGAGGGATCAGCCCATAACTACAAAGGAGGAGTTTGCAAATGATTTTAAGGCAGTTGGGACCACAGTCACCAAACAAACCATTGGTAACACAATACGTCGCCATGGATTGAAATCCTGCAGTGCCCGTAAGGTCCCCCTCCCCAAGAAGGTACATGTACAGGCCTGTCTGAAGCTTGTCAACAAACATCTAAATGATTCAGAGAGGGATTGAGAGAAAGTGCTGTGGTCAGATGAGACCAAAATTGAGCTCTTTGGCATTAACTCAACGTGTTTGGAGGAAGAAAAATGCTGACTACACTGGCGTAGCGGGGGGGGGGGGGCAGGGGGGGCTGTCGCACCGGGCGAAAAATGGGGGGGGGGCGAATCCATCCACCGGCTCCGCGGAGCGCTCCGGAGCCTCGGCCTAGGAAAGTCCCCGGCTTCGGCCTAGCTCCGGAGCGGCGGCCATCTTGGTACACCCGGCGGCGGCCCTCCTCTCTGTTCACACCCACAGAGGAGGAGGAGCCCTCGCTTGAGGGAAACCACACACGCCGCTGTCTGAGGTCTGAGGTCTGCACTACTGGGGGTTACTGTCTGAGGTCTGCACTACTGGGGGTTACTGTCTGAGGTCTGCACTATTGGGGGTTACTGTCTGAGGTCTGCACTACTGGGGGTTATTGTCTGAGGTCTGCACTACTGGGGGTTAATGTCTGAGGTCTGCACTATTGGGGGTTACTGTCTGAGGTCTGCACTATTGGGGGTTACTGTCTGAGGTCTGCACTACTGGGGGTTACTGTCTGAGGTCTGCACTATTGTGGGGGTTACTGTCTGAGGTCTGCACTATTGTGGGGGTTACTGTCTGAGGTCTGCACTATTGTGGGGGTTACTGTCTGAGGTCTGCACTATTGTGGGGGTTACTGTCTGAGGTCTGCACTACTGGGGGTTACTGTCTGAGGTCTGTTAAATAGGGGGTCTGTGATTGTGGGGGGTCTATCTGTGATTGGGGGGATCCATCTGTAATGAGAGGTCTGTTATTTAGGGGGTCAGTCTGTGATGGGGGATCTGTGATTGTGGGGGGGTCAGTCTGTGATGGGGGATCTGTGATTGTGGGGGGGGGTTCAGTCTATGATGGGGGATCTGTGATTGTGGGGGGGGGGGTTCAGTCTATGATGGGGGATCTGTGGTTGTGGGGGGGGGGTCAGTCTGTTAATCCCTTACAGTAAGGGGTTAAATGATTAATCCTGCAATAATTTACCCCTTACATGCTGAAAGCCCTGAGAGGGATACATTACCGATCCTTATAACCAGAGTGGATGATTATACAAGGGGGGGAGGGGGCGAAAAAAAAATTCTGCCCCGGGCGCCCATAACTCTAGTTTGGCCCCCCTCTTCCTTCCCCTACACCATGCCATTTAGAAAGGGCGGCATGCTTCACTCATGCGCAGTAGGGAACCAGCTGTGAAGCCGAAATGGTGGCAGCATCACCCAGGAGCCCATGGAAACATCGGCTTTGTTGCCAACATAGCTGGATTCCAGGACTGGTAAGTGTCCTAATTCGGGATGAGCCGAACACCCCCCGTTCGGTTCGAATCTGCGAACAGACCAAAAGTTTGTGTGAACTTTAGAACCCCATTAAAGTCTATGGGACTCGAACAGTTGAAATCTAAAGTGCTAATTTTAACGGCTAATATGCAAGTTATTGTCCTAAAAAGTGTTTGGGGACCCAGGTCCTGCCCCAGAGGACATGTATCAATGCAAAAAAAGTTTTAAAAACTGCAGTTTTTTCGGGAGCAGTGATTTTAAATTACTTTTTATCCTTTAGGATTGACACTTTGTGCAGGGACAGTTCTATGTATGGGAAACAAGCACTACTTCACAGTAATACTATAGACACCCCCCTAGGTACGAAATTTTAAGGAATATTTCATTGGTTTACTTTAAGCATTATTAAAACCACTGCTCCCGAAAAAAACATTTTTTGCATTGATACATGTCCCCTGAGGCAGGCTCCGGGTCCCCAAACACTTTTAATGACAATAACTTGCATATAAGCCTTTAAAATGAGCACTATAGATTTCTCCCATAGACTTTTCCAGGGTGTTCTGCGCCTTTTCGAATTTACCGCGAACACCCCAAATTGTTCGCTGTTCGGCGAACAGGCAATGTTTGAGTCGAACATGAGTTTGACTCGAATTCAAAGCTCATCCCTAGTCCTAATATTAAATGTCAGCAGTTACAGTATGTGTAGCTGCAGTCTTCATTTTTTTTGCTAGGGGGCAGAACTCTGTTTTAAGGTCATGAAGTAGCCGAGCCAGTCTCTAGACCTTAATCCTATAGAAAATTCATGGAGGAAGCTGGAACTTTGACAAACAAGAAACCTTAATGATTTGGAGAAGATCTGTAAAGAAGAGTGGACCAAAATCCCTCCTGAGATGTGTGAAAACCTGGTCACAACTACAAGAACCCTCTTACCTCTGTGCTTGCCAACAAGGATTTCTCCACCAAGTCATGTTCTGCTTGGGGGTCAAATAAACTGAACTGCAACTCAATTTATAACATTTGAATCATATATTTTTTTTGGTTTGGTTGATATTCTGTCTCTATCATTTAAAATACACCTATGACATCTACGTCCACAAGGTCACCCTGCTCAAGAAAGCACATGTACAGACCCGTCATAAGTTTGCTAATGAACAGCTGAGAACTGGTTGAAAGTTTTGTAGTCAGATGAGACCAAAATCGAGTTCTTTGGCATCAACTCAATTCACTGTGTTTGGAGGGGGAGCAATGCTGTCAATGACCCCAAGAACACCATCCCCACCCTCAAACATGGAGGTGGAAACATTATGATTTGGGGGGGGGGGGGTTTCTGCTAAGGGGACAGGACAGCTTCAACACATCAAAGGGACAATGCATGAGGGGCCATGTACCATCAAATCTTGGGTGAAAACCACCTTCCCTCAGCCAGGGCATTGGAAATGGGTCGTGGATGGGTATTCCAGCATGACAACGACCCAAAACACATAGCCAAGGCAACAAAGGAGTGGCTCATGAAGGATCACAATAAGGTCCTGGAGTGGCCTAGCTAGTCTCCAGACCTTAATCCCATAGAAAATATGTGGAGGAAGCTGAAGGTTCGAGTTACCAAATGTCAGCCTCAAAACCTTAATAACTTGGATAGGATCTGCCAAGAGGTGTGGGACAAATTCCTCCCAAGATGTGTGCAAACCTTGTGGCCAACTACAGCAGGGGATCAAATACTTTTTCCCCCTCACTGTACATGTTTGCTTTTTTTCACCATTGGTTGCATTTCACCCTTGGTTTGCAGCCACTTCTTGTCTACATGCACTCCAGTGATGGGGTGGATTTCTTAAAGCAGACAACAGTAGACCACGCCTTAAAGCGTGATTCCACCCGCAATTTTGTATTTATTTTTTTAAAGTCAGCAGCTACTAAGAGTGTAGCTGCTGACTTTTAATAGGGACACTTACCTGTCCTACTTGCTCGCGCTGATGCCTTCCCCGATGCCGATCCCTCGATCCGTGCAGGTCCCGCGCCGCCATTCACACTAAGGCCTCGTACACACGATCGGACATATCCGATGAAAACGGTCCGCGGACCATTTCCATCGGATATGTCCGATCGGTAGTTTGATCCGATGGCGTGTACACACCATCGGATCAAATTCCCCGCCGCCGGACGGCGCGGTGACGTGGCGGTGACGCGGCGGTGACGTTGACGCCGCCACGTCACCGCTACGTCACCGCACCAGGAAGTAAAACACTTCCGCGCATGCGCCGAATACATTCGGCGGCGGCGCGGCGGCGTTGCGGGACGACATGTCTGCTGGTAAGTGTACTAACCAGCAGACATGTCGGGCGGACAGATTCCCACCGGATAGATTTCAAAGCTTGCTTTGAAATCTGTCGGGTGGACAAATCTGTCTGCTAGCCCATACACACGAGCGGAGATGTCTGCTGAAACGGTCCATCGGACCGTTTTCAGCGGACATATCCCCTCGTGTGTACGAGGCCTAAGGGAAACAGGCAGTGAAGCCCATTTCCTACTGCGCATGCTCAAGTCTCGCGCCAACTTGTGAATGGGCGGCTGCTCTCTGGGAACACACACAGTTCCCAGAAAGCAGTGCACCCCATTCACTAGGAGAAGATGAAGAAGAAGACAGACCGCGGCTACGGAAAAGGCAGATTACGGACTTCCGTATAGCAACAGGTATTTCGGGTGAGTATATATATTATTTTATGATTTTTGGGCTGCATTTTTTTTCCTGGGTGGAACTCCACTTTAATAATGTGTGCTAAAAAAGGCCACTTGTAGTCTCCATCAGAAGCCAATGTGAAAGGGTGATAATACAGGAACACAATTGGGAAACAAGGGCAGAGCGTTGTCACTCTATAACAAGAAGTGCCTGAACATAGACATTCATTGTAGGATCACCAGGTCTTATTTATTGAAGCTGAAAATGTATTTATTTTTTGAAAGCTGGAAATTTCAAATATTAAAAATTATTTTTCAAATTACATTACCAGTCATAAGAACTTACAAACTGTTGCCACAGCTTTATCAGTGCATTACATTTAACAAGGACAATACACAAAATAGGGCAAATACAGTCTATATATTTTTAACACTGTGAAAAGTTTTCAATCATCTGGTTTGTTTGACAAATGTCGTCTGCGATCAGTGACACCCGCCTCAGGTTGTTCCTGGGGGAGAAAAATGAGACCCATCATTCTGTTTGGGACACAAAAATCTACTTACTTATACTTAATATTGTTATCCATCCTGAATGCCTCTAGGCTGAGTCAGATATAGTGATTTCACATTGCAGAGTTTGAAAAATAAGTTACAGTCTTGTATTATAATTTTTGTCTTATTTTAACAGACAAAAAACATGTTTAACAAAAAAATGTGTAGTTAAAAAAGTTAGAGTTTTTCCAGAACTTCCAAATTAAAGCCAAAAAGTTGATCTGTGCTGCAAAAGTGGCAGTCAGAGGGTTGGGACAAACCAGGGCCGATCCTAGGGTCACAGACGCCCGGGTGTAGAAATATTTCTGACGCCCCCACATGGGCCTGGTGATCTTACCAACTCCTCCCCCTTACAAAGGTTTCTGTGGCAACGACTCAAACACAAAGATGCTCCCTTAAGATGGACAAATAGAAAACGTCAGGCACGGACCGCCCCCCAGCTACATCACTGCATGGCTGGTCTCTCTCCACACAGAGACAGCCGCTGCTTCGCTCTCCTCCTTTGACAGGAGGAAACTGGAACTGCAGCCATCTGCAAAGTAAACCCCAGTGCCACCAGCAGGTGAACTCAACTCTGTTTCCTTCAGACAAATCTCATTCAGGCCCTTAGGATGTTCTTAGGTCTAATGGCAGTAGCTTCTCTGGAACATGCACCTCTCCTAGGGGAGAAGCTCCAGGAGAAGAGAGCTCTGATCAGATCCTCTTAAATATTTATTTCCCCAGCCACACCTTCTGGGTCAGCCTCCCAAGGATTGAGTAGGGTCAGATAATTGATCATAACCCAGGGATTGATCCTCCCACATTATTGCTGGAACATTCTTCCAGCAGCAGGCAGGAGCAATCAGCCATCAGGATTAAGGAAAGCCCAAACAGACCTGAACAATTAATTGCAGCTCATCAGGCTACAGCAGAGCTATATACTAAATGTAGGCAAGGAAAGGACGCTACAAACTAAAGTTAGTATTCAAATTGGGAAGATAGCGAGCAAGACCATGAAAATTTGATTTGGTGTCATGGGCGTATGTGTAAAGTGGAAATCCACGTTGATTACATTTTTTTTCCAAAAATACACTACATGCTTCATGTAGCCAATCTATTCAACAATCTTTCTATTTCCTTCTTGAGTTCTTGGTAAATATCTGTTAAGTGCCACTGTGTAGCATTTCCAGTGGAAGGCTGACAACTCTGCTGAATCTGCAACAGAGTTGTTAGCCCTTTAATCCATATCTCCTAATACCTTTCAGCAGTGAAGTCAATATGGCGGCACCCATAACTCTATAGAGAGAACAGATAGTCCATGCCTGTCAACCACAGAGAACGGGGGTTGGTTTGGAGGTTTGCAATCACATGACTGCATGGAAAGACTAAAAACAAAGGTATTTTATGGTGTTTTCTTAAAAAATGAATGCAGGGAGTGTTAGGCCTTGTACACACGATCAGTCCAAACTGATGAAAACGGACTGAAGTTCAGTTTCATCGGTTCACAGACTGATGGTCTGATGGTCTGATGTGCGTACACACCATCAGTTCAAAAACCGATCGTGTCATAACGCGGTGATATAAAACACAACGACGTGCAGAAAAAAATGAAGTTCAATGCTTCCAAGCATGCGTCGACTTGATTCTGAGCATGCACGGGTTTTGAACCGATGCTTTTGCGTACTAACCATCGGTTTTGACTGATCGGTAGGCGTCCATCGGTCCGATTTTAAAGCAAGTTCTACATTTTTGGACTGAAGGACAATGAAACTGAACTTCAGTCCCTTTTCATCGGTTTGGACTGATCGTGTGTACGCGGCCTCAGAGTACTGGGCAGACAAGATTTAAGAGCTGAGTTTGGGTAACTTTGCACTTGTTCCCATTGGGATCGGCAGTTCCTAATTGTGTGGTCTTTTGTGTGGCCGTGTGTATACATGTCTTTTCAAGGCAAGCTTGGCAGGAATCTCGTTGGGAAAACCGGCGGTTTTCAAACAGACAGGGGATTCCCGTTCGTGTGTACAGGGCTGTAGAATACTTTTCAGTTTCCCTTGGCTGACTTCCACCAGGCTGTGACATAATTTCCGGGCATCGTACACAGTGCAAGCGGTCGCTGTATACTTGCCCCAAGTACTTCTTCCTGCATCTGCAGTTTAGTTCCCACTTTATCGGACCCCTGGCCCCACGGTCCTGGATGGGCCCCACGGTCCTGGATGGGCCCCACGGTCCTGATCAGGCCCCCCACCACCGGTGCTCCTGTGTTCTTTGTCCAACGACTTTGTGCTGGGTTTTCTTGAGCCCTTGTGTCATCCATGTGGCTCCAGCCTCCAGGTACTGTCAACTTTTAAATCCAAGTCTCTGCATGACCATTAACGGACTGCTGTATGCCTTGGTGAACATCTTTATTTTTTTAACAATAATAAAACGTTTAATGTCTGCTGATCAGCGTTGTTAACCCCTTCGATTGTGTAACATTGCCACCTACTTTAATCGTTTCTTGGTTATTTACTGTAATAAACAAACTATTTTGTGAATTGGGAATAGGGGCTCTCTAAAAAGACAGGCTTTTTTTAAATGAAAAACTAGCTTAGGAGATACAAAAAAAACATGGGAAAGGTAGCCTAAAATTCCACTTTCTGGTTGTATGTAAGAATGCATCTTTTTCAGATGCAATATTTAATATTTAATATGAAAATGTGTACACACTTACTATATACTTTATTCAAAGAAGAAGTCTAGCCAAATGTTTTTCCAAACAGTTGAGAATGATAGTTGGGAAGGATGGGAAATTCCGACGACAAAACCGTGGATTTTTTTCCGACGGATGTTGGCTCCGACGGATGTTGGCTCAAACTTGTCTTGCATACACAGGGTCACACAAATGTTGTTGGAAATTCTGAATGCAAAGAACGCGGTGACGTAGAAAGACATACGGCATCACTTTTAAAGGGAAGTTGAATACCAGTCGTGTTAATAGGAGTTTGGTGAGAGTCGATTCGCACTTTTCAGCCTCGTGCTTTTCAGTCCGTTACAGCGTGACGAATGTGCTATCTCAATTATGAACGCTAGTTTTACCAGACCGAGCGCTTCCGTCTCATCCTTGATTCAGAGCATGCGTGGAATTTTGTGCGTCAAAATTGTCCGCACATGATCGGAATTTACGAGAACGGATTTTGTTGTCTGAAAATGTGAGAACCAGCTCTCAAATTTTTGTTGTTGGAAATTCTGACAGCAAATGTCCGATGGAACCTACACACGGTTGGAATTTCAAAAAACAAAAGTCACTGCCCCTACCTATGACTGGTCTATACAATAAGGAGCGCTGGAAAGGGTGCATATACGTACAAAAACATGGAATATCCAAGCTCAAACTTACCGACCAATCAGCAACCAACCAAATTCACCTGTCTACCAGTGTATGTTAAAAACAGTGTGTAAGCTGCAGGCCCTGTCAAGGCTCTCTGTATACTGCAGTCCTAACTATAACATTGCATTTTAAGTCTCCTCAGTAGGAGCACATGACTGCTGATGGATAGATAAGGGGCAAGTGACTGGAGTTAGCCCAGCCCTCATTAAAGGGGCGGGCACACACTGCACACTCAGCAGTCATGTGCTCCTACTGAGGAGACTTAAAATGCAATGTTATAGTTAGAACTGCAGTATACAGAGAGCCTTGACGGGGCCTGCAGCTTACACATGCATTTGCAAATACGTGCAACTAAACCTCTGTTTTTAACATACACTGTTAGACAGGTGAATTTGGTTGGTTGCTGATTGGTCAGTAAGTTTGAGCCTGGATATTCCATGTTTTTGTATATCGAACATTTGTTGTTGGAAATTCCGACCGTGTGTACGCGGTTATTGGCTGTACCCAAGGTGGCACCAGAACAAGGAATGTAAGGAAACCAACCTTCCCCGTTCTATCTACAAAAAAGTTTTGGCTAGACATAAACATTAAAGGGAGTGTATAATGATTTTTACATATTTTCTTTCTTATGTATTGAGGTTTAACATTTGTTTTACCTGCTCTCAAGGTCGTGGCTCCATCTGAATTTCCTGATAGGGATGTCTAAATCACACCAGATAAAAAAAATTGCAAACGACAAAAACTGGTATAGCAGTTCACATGTGTTATTTATTTGAACTGTGAGGAAGGCTTAAAACCTCTGTCAACATTTTACCTGGAGTTCAGCTTTTAGTGTTTATAAATCCCTTATTTTGTAAACTTGCAATTAGTGGTGCTACGTAGAGCCTGACCTCAACCGTAATGAATACCTTCGGGATGAACTGGAGTATCGATTGTGAAGTCCTCTTGTCCAACATTACTACCTAACCTCACAATTGCTCCTTTGGCTTAATGGGCAGACATTTTTTAAAGACACTCTCCTACTCTATAGTAATGGCCAACATTTTAGAAAGGAAAGTCCACAAAGCTCATACAGTATAGGTGTCCACAAACATTTGACTACCTCATGTAGCATTTGCAAATACACATAGATAATTTTGGTATATTTAGTCTAGTATCTTTTATACAATTGCAATGAAAGTAATTAGTGTTCCCAAAAGAGTAGAAGCTGTCATATCTGTAAAGGGGTAGGGGTAGAGATAACGCTAATAGCCATGCGATATAGAAACATTGGCCCAGATTCAGAGAGAATTGGATTCTCGTAGCGTATCAGAAATACACTACGCCGCCGTTTTTTCCTGGCTCTACGTGGAATCCAGGTAGATTTTGTCCAGTAAACGACGGCGGCGTAGTGTATTTCTCCCGTCGCAATCCATCTACACGAGTAGGGGGCGTGAAGGATTTAAAATAGGCGCGTTCCCGCGGCGATCGAACTGCGCATGCTCCGTTCGCAAATTTCTCGCCGTGCATTGCGCGAAATCACGTTGTTACGTCATTCGTTGTTTGAGTAGCGTCGTTTACGGACATTTCTATTCCCGAACGAGTTACGGAAAAAAAAAAAAAATAATTAAATTCGACGCGGGAACGACGGCCATACTTAACATGGGCTACGCACCGTTAGACCAGCAAAAAGCTAGTCTAACAGTACGTAAAAAAAAACAGACGTAAGCGATTGCGAAGACCGCTCGTATCTTCGTGGATCGCCGTAAAAACACATTTGCATATCCCGACGCATCAAAACGACGCGAACTCCTCCCAGCGGCCGCAAAAATATCGCAGCGTAGATCCGAAGGCTTACGAAGACGTAAGCCTCTCGGATCGAAGCCCGAAGCCGCCGTATCATGGTTTGAGGATTCAAACTAGTGATACGTCGCGCAAAATTTGAAATTACTCCTGTCTAACACCAGTTAGACAGGCGTAAATGCTTTATGAATCTGGGCCATTGGGTCTAAGGTCCCCAAACCTAAGACCAAACAAAAAAGGGGGGGGGGCACAGTTGGACTATTGCGGTACATGTAGAATTGGATAACAAGATTACTAAATAAGGGTAAAATAATTTTTATTAAATACAAAGAAGAAAAAACACAATACAGAGCTTAAAATGGTGACGACCATACATAACGCCAGTATAATAATCCCGGTGGGGAACAAAATAATGCGTTGGGGGTCATGACAATCTTGACCGGTTTCGCGGTATTGACCGTTTCATCAGAAGTATGTCTACAATTAGGTTAAAAAACAATTGGTTATACATAAATTAGGAATACAACATTTAAATGGGGAGAGGGGGCTCAGCTGCTTACCTACGTGTATCCCGCAGAGGAGGATCACCAAACGAGGTCCCATCTAGAGGCCAGAGGGCAAGAACATGGGGATGGATCTACTAGACAGGTATGTGGAGTGAAAGATAATAATAATTAATGTAGGGGGGGGGGGCTGGTCTTGAAAAAAGGGGGGGAAGGGGGGGGGGGGGTTAGTGCAAGACCACACGTGTTAACTATACGTGATAAAAGGGTAAAAAATGGTAAAAAATTAAGTGGGGATGTGGATGGAGGACAGGGAAGAGGGGGAAAGGGAGAGGGGGGGGAAGTAGAGGGAAAGAAAGAAATGGGAAAGGGGTGGGGAGATAAGTGGGGGGGGGGCTAGAGGAGTGGTGAGAAAAGAGGAGAGGGGAGCAGGGGGAAAAGAAGGAAAGGAAAGGAAGAGATATGGTTGGAGGAAGGAGGGGGGGGCGAAAGAGGGAGAAGAGAAGAGGGGGGAGGTGGTGGGAGGGATAGGGGGGGGCGGAAGGGGGTATATGTACCTAATGCAAAGAAGGATGGTGATTCATAGAAGGTGCCCCAAGGATAGGGGCCCAGCTTGAACATGTGCTGAAAACATATGTTGAGTTGGTGAAACATCCTCAACGGTAGTGAGTACGTATGAAGGGGGGGAGGCGTCATGGTAATGATGCCAGCCACTAACACCTAAAAGAAAAAACGTGTATAATAAAGGATTATGATCCGTGGAAGGGGAAGGGGAAAGGGGGGAAAAGGCGGGGGGGAGGTGGGAGGGGGGGGGGAGGCGACCAGGGCAGGTATGAACAGACAGCTATATGCAAGTAAATGGGTAACTTACTGTGGATTGGGTAGATCACACAGTGATCCCGAGAATCGGCATCCCTTCCGCTGTGAGTAAAAGCATCCACATGGAGTGTGCCTTAAATAGCCCCAGAACAGGAAACCAAGTGAAAGGTTACAGCCCCGGGGACGGGGCTGTTGACCTCACCAGGGTGATTAACCATCGGAGGACTTGCCAGGGATGGCAAAACCTCACCTGGAGCTGACGGGGAATAGCAAGCAGCTGAGCCCTAATGAAGGGAATAATTACAATTAAACAACATAAGAGATAAAATAAACAATTTAAAAGGAGAATACAATAGTTAGACGTAGCATTTAAATACAGTACACATTGTATGATGGTGCCTCATGGATAATGGACACCAGGGTGGACCAGCAAAACGAATCTTGAGTGCTATAGGCATATGTGGGCAAGAACTTTAAATGGTGGCATACTGTAACCCATAGCGGCAACCGCTAGCCATAAGGGATAGCCCAAATGGGGGCAGAGGATTAGAGTTCGAGGTGGTAGGGAAAAAAGTGAAATGCTCAATGTGTCCTCGCAATGATAATTGGTGTTGTGCAAACTGAGCATGGGTCTGAAGGGGTTAACGTTATCTAATCCAATTTGATGGTGGTCAAACAATGGGTATAAAGGACAAACAGAAACCTAAACTACAGATATTGCCACAGCAACTCGCAATTGAAGTCGCTTGAGTCGAACTGTAAGACGTAATAACATACTTATAATTGGGTTAATATGAAGTACATATAGAGGCTACTCCCCAGAAAAAAATCAGGGGAGTGTTAAGTGGGTGGGATGCAAGAAAAACGCACGCCACCCCATGGGCGCCCCAGGTGTGTTATCCACCTAATCAATATGATTTAAAGTAGAGCCTCTAGGATAGTTATAGATAGATATAGAAATAAAATGTACCATCATCCTGGAAAATCGATATAGAAACATTGGGTATTGGGCTAATAGCCATGCTTTTGGAATGGGATTAGGGATGAGCTGAACACCACTGGGTTCGGTTCGCACCAGAACCTGCGAACAGACCAAAAGTTTGTGTGAACTTTAGAACCCTGTTAAAGTCTATGGGACTCGAACGTTTGAAATCTAAAGTACTAATTTTAAAGGCTAATATGCAAGTTATTGTCCTAAAAAGTGTTTGGGGACCCGGGTTCTGCCCCAGGGGAGTGTTTGGGCACCTGGGTCCTGCCCCAGGGGACATGTATCAATGCAAAAAAAGTTTTAAAAAAACTGCTGTTTTTTCACGAGCAGTGATTTTAATAATACTTAAAGTGAAACAATAAAATTGAAATATTCCTTTAAATTTCGTACCTAGGAGGGTGTATAGTATGCCTGTAAAGTAGTGCTTGTTTCCTGTGCTTAGAACTGTCCCTGCACAAAATGTAATTTCTGAAGGAAAAAAGTCATTTAAAATCACTTGTGGCAATAATGAATTGTCGGATACCAGCAATAAAGAGAAAAGTCATTCATAAAAAAAGAATGCGTGGTGGTCCCCCCAAATTCAATTACCAGGCCCTTCGGGTCTGGTATTGATATTAAGGGGAACCCTGCGTCAAATAAAAAAAAAATGATGTGGGGTTCCCCCCAAATATCCATTCCAGACCCTTCAGGTCTGGTATGGATTTTAAGGGGAACTCCACCCCAAATTAAAAACAAAAATGCCGTGGACCCCCACACATTTTTTTTTTATGAATGACCTTTCTCTGTATTCCCGGGAGCCGACAATTCATTATAGCCGCGAGTGATTTTAAATTAGTTTTTTCCTTCAGAAATGACACTTTGTGCAGGGACAGTTCTAAGCATGGGAAACAAGCGCTACTTTACAGGCATACTGTACACCCCCCCCCCCCCCCAGGTACGAAATTTAAAGGAATATTTCACTTTTATTTCACTTTTATTGTTTCACGTAAAGGAATTATTAAAATCACTGCTGCAAAAAAACTGCCGTTTTAAAACTTTTTTTTGCATTGATACATGTCCCCTGGGGCAGGATGCAGGTCCCCAAACACTTTTTAGTACAATAACTTGCATATTAGCCTTTAAAATTAGCACTTCAAACGTTCGAGTCCCATAGACTTTAACAGGGTTCTAAAGTTCACACGAACTTGCCACGAACACCCCAAATAGTTCGCTGTTCGGCGAACAGGCAATGTTCAAGTCGAACATGAGTTCTACTCGAACTCGAAGCTCATCCCTAAATGGGATGTCCAACAACTACATACACAGTAGGTGGGTGGTGGGATGTCCACAAACAATTGACCATCTAATGTAGCATTTGCAAATATAATTAGATACATTATTGTATATTTAGCTTGGTAACCTCAACAGTTGCCCAAAAAATAATGAAAGGGGTTGTAAAAGTACAATTTGTTTTTCCTAAATATCTTCCTTTACCCTAGTGCAGTCCTCCTTCACTTACCTCATCCTTCCATTTTGCTTTTAAATGTCCTTATTTCTTCTGAGAAATTGAGGGTTTTTTCAGAGGAAATAAGGACATTTAAAAGCAAAATGGAAGGATGAGGTAAGTGAAGGAGGACTGCACTAAGGTAAAGGAAGCTATTTAGGGAAAAAAATTGTACCTTTACCTTTTGTTTTTTTCACATGAGGGTTTACAAATGAAAAAGCATCTGACAGTTGACAATGGGCCCAAAAATGTGTCAAAATTGTCCGATGTGTCCGCCATAATGTCGCAGTCAAGAAAAAAAATCGCTGATCGCCACTATTAGTAGTAAAAAAAAAAAATATGAATAAAAATGCCATAAAACCATCCCCTATTTTGTAAACACTATACATTTTGCGCAAACCAATCGATAAACGCTTAGTGCGATTTTTTTAACCAAAAATATGTAGAAGAATACGTATCGGCCTAAACTGAGAGAAAAAAAGTTTTTTTTATCTTTTTTGGGGATATGTATTATAGCAAAAAATAAAAAATATTGTTTTTTTTTTTCAAAATTGTCGCTCTATTTTTGTTTATAGCACAAAAAATAAAAACAGCAGAGGTGATCAAATACCACCAAAAGAAAGCTCTATTTGTGGGAAAAAAAGAACACCAATTTTGTTTGGGAGCCATGTTGCATGACCGCGCAATTGTCAGTTAAATCGATGCAGTGCCGAATTGCAAAAAGGGGCAAGGTCCTTAACCCGCATATTGGTCCGGGTCTTAAGTGGTTAATGACTGGCAATGCTTTCTTGGAACAAATAAAGGCATGTTCCCGGATGGCAAGACTATGACCACAAATGCCCTTACTGCTTCGTTGACCCCTGGAAGGCCCTCTTGTATTCTAGTATTTTCCATGGAAAAAGTTCCGTGTCACTGCTGAAGAAAGTGATGTTCCATTTCTGTATACAGAAGGAATAACAAATTTGCATCGCTGTGTATTAGTGTCGCTGCTGATTAGCGGCTGTAAGCAAGTTCCGTTGCTGCTTCTATAAACACAATCTGTATAATAAGCAGGGATATTTCTTTGTGCATTCTTCCAATGTACCATCTCCAACACATGAATTTTCTCTGACAGCTTAACCACTGGGCCAGGCAGAGAACAAGCCTATTTTAATAAAGGAAAAATATGTACAGATAAAACTTGTAATATAATTATTTCCTTATTCATCTGCCTCCTACATGCTGTCAGTATTCAAGAAAGTAATTTAATAAAGAGAGGGAATCGTCGTAAATTTTATTGGTAACCGTATTAATAGCTTCCTGACACTATTTTTATGGTCAGAATCCTTGACAAGCTGCTCAGGAATTCTTGCAGGACTGGGAGACATGCCACTTGGGGGAAATTGTATTAGCTGTTACAATGGAGCCTGCTGTCAGTTTGGAAGTGTGCTACCGAGTCGTTTGCAGTTTATTTATTCCATAAGAAAATAGAAAGGAGAACAAAAGGTATAATTATTAGTTATATTTCAGACAGGAGGCTCATATCTTGCATTAATCTTTCTTTATTAATGCCCATAGCAGAAACTTAAACAACTTTTATTTGAAAAGAATAAACATAAGAACATCTGTGTGGGACTACATTTCCCAGCAGCCCTCAGTGTAACGGCCCCTCCTCCCTACGGACCCTATAAGAGGGCTGAGTACTTCCTTGCACTTCCTCTTTCTTTCTGCTCATAGTCAGATAAGTAACTAATTTAAGTCTCGTTTTTGTACTAGAATTTTCACTGTTATTATTATTATTATTTATTATATTATAGTATATATATATATATATATAGTATTATATTTTTCATTCCCTAAACGTTTCTCCGGTGTGCGTCCCTGTTTGGTGCCACACCGCATGTTATCTCTTGTACTGCGCCGTCTTCTGTGAGCGTCATCTCCTCACAAGTTCAGCGCGCTGTTCATAGGAGGGGCGCGCCTATGCATGGCGCGTCCCCGCCTTCGCTCTCCCCCTCGCTCTCACTCTCACTCTTCCTCTCTACCAATCGGATCGCCGTGACGTCACACGGCAGCGCCGCTTCTCCCTGCAAGCCCGCGCTGTGAATCATTCGGCGGCTGCAGCGGAGCGGAGCGGGTAGGGCGGAACCTCACTTCAGGGTGCTGTACTGTCCCCTATCTACCCAGTTACAGTTACCCCAACATCTCGACCGTACTGGGGCACCCCCTAACTATAATCTACAGAATTACATAGGGTTGACTAACAATCTATCTTGTCAGCATGTCACATAATAAGGTGCAGGATGACATGGAACCTGAAACCAATGTGGAAACCCCACAAATGCTCACCGCAGCACAAATTCAAGTGTTAATAACACAATCCATACAGGCTGCTTTAGCTCCTGCTACCCCTCGAACCTATACCCAGCCCATGTTACCTGTAAAGGAAAAATCAGGCAAGGCCTCTTGTAAGCGCAAACATACTGCGACTTATATCGACTCCCCGGCAGGGGAAGTAGAATTGATGCGTGAGGCAGGACCTTCCTCGGCCTGCCGACCCAGCCATCCTACAGTTATGCGACCCTTGATAACCAAGGAGTACCCATCTAAGAAGCTAATGTCATCCCTCCGGGAAAAACCCGACTCATTTAATGAGGATTCGGATGACGACTCGGGCGAGTCACTAGATGCTTCAGCTAGAGATTCTGATTCAGACACAGAGGAGGCTGGGCAAATGGCTACTGACATGGAAGCCAATCCGGATGCCCCAACAGAGGCGATATTAGACTCTCTAGGAGAGCCCTTCTTTAATCCGGAGTTGATTATTCACCCCCGCTCTGGGGATTGGGCCCCTCTTCCCCAGGTATCCCAATACGTGGAGCACTGGGTAAGGCGGATTCTGGATAAATCCAATAGAAACAAATTGCGTGCAGAATGTCCCAGGCCGTCCATCCCCAACAAGGTGACGGCCACACCCGAGATCGATCCGGTCTTATTAAAGTACCTGACCAAGGCAGGAAAATTTTCAAAAAAGGGGATTGAACGTTCGTTCAAAACGATCCAGGACCACGTCTTAGACCTCTTAGGTCCATTAACAAAAATTCTCAATCTGTCTGAACAGGCAGCCACCTCAGAGGAACCAATTGACTTGGTCCAATTACGTGGCTGGGCACAACGGGCCATATGCTTGCTAGGATCAGCTAACACTACCTGCGCCATTGAACGGCGCAGGTCTATATTGATGAGGCTTGACCCCCAGTTATCGCACTTAGCGGAATCAGAACCGGGTCCCTCAGCCGAGGGTCTGCTATTCGGAGACGATTTGGTCAAAAATATAAACCGGTTCGTTGGACTTTTCAACAGCCTAGACAAGGCTCAATTTTCCCTCAAAAAGTCAAATTCTGGGGCTAGAGTTTTTAACAGGGCTGGCAGAGGTAGAGGCCGATCTGCCGGCCGAGGAAATTATTACAGGGCCTCCCCCAGAGCACCAGCTCAATTTTACGCTCCCGCGCAGCAACTGTACTCCGCCTCTATGGTTCAACCAGCTCCATTCTTCCCTCCCAGAGGACGTCCATGGAGAGGACGCGGTGGCAGAGGATTCCCACGATCTCGTCCATCCGGTGAGTTTAATGAAAAAAATGCCATTCTGTCATACCGGTGGGGGGCAGGTTGAGGCATTTTACCCATGCCTGGTCCATGATTACGGCAGACCCATGGGTTCTGGCCGTAGTCAACGGTTATTGCATAGAACTAACATCACAACCAAACAGGTTGGTGCCCCTAAATCCCATACATTTTTCAGAAGACAATGTGTATCTCATAGACAGAGAACTCCAGGACCTCATCGCAAAACATGCGGTGATAGAGGTGGACCCCTGGTCCCCCGGGTTCGTGAGCAATCTCTTTCTGGTACGAAAAAAGGATGGGGGATACAGACCTGTGATAAATCTCAGGGATTTGAACCAATTTGTGTCGTATCGTCACTTCAAAATGGAAGGGATTCACATGTTGAGGGACCTTCTAATTCAAGGGGACTGGCTAGTAAAAATAGACCTCAAAGACGCGTATCTGACGATACCTATGCACCGGTCATCTCAACAACTCCTGAGATTTCAATGGAAAGACCACATGTGGCAGTTTACTTGCCTGCCCTTCGGACTGTCTTCAGCCCCTTGGTGCTTCACCAAAGTGATGAAACCGGTGATAGCCACCCTCCGCCGCAGGGGCGTACGGCTTATCATCTATCTCGACGACATACTTATCATGGCTCGTTCAAAGACACAAGCCGAATTACACAAACACTGGACAGTGTCACTTTTGGAGAAATTGGGTTTCCTCATCAACCTCGACAAATCGGTTCTCCAACCGTCCCAGGTGGTGGAATTTTTAGGGTTCTCGGTGGACACCACACACGCAGTATTGCGTTTGCCCAGTGCCAAACTGGCCTGATCCGGAAAGAAATCAATACGATTCTCCGGAAACGCCTCATTTCTCTGAGGACTCTTGCTCGCATGGTCGGCCTTTTGTCCGCTTCCATTCAAGCAATATTCCCGGCTCCTCTTCACTATCGGGCACTCCAACGGCTAAAAGCTCTTCACCTGAGACAAGGCCTCCGCTACTCGGACAAAATCTCCCTTTGTCCGGATTCGGAGGCGGAATTACGTTGGTGGCTCCGATACGCGGTAGAATGGAACGGCAAGGCTATTTTCACGCCCCGACCAGACATCATTCTGGAATCAGACGCGAGCCGTCTAGGCTGGGGAGCTCGCTGTGGCCCTGTCTCCACTGGAGGGACATGGTCAGCGGAGGAAGCTACCCTTCATATCAACGCGTTAGAACTCCTGGCGGCATTTTTCGCCGTCAAGAGTTTTCTGTCACAGAGATCCAGATGTTGCGTCCTTATACGCATGGACAATGTGGCGGCTGTCCAGTATGTCAATCGCCTGGGGGGATCGAGATCCAAAGTTCTGGCCAATTTGGCATCAGAATTATGGAATTTCTGCCTTTCACGCGACATCACCCCTCTAGCGGAATATATTCCGGGAACTTCCAACGACGTGGCAGACTGGAACTCCCGTTACCTGACCGATACGAGCGACTGGATGCTGGACAGATCGGTGTTTCTAGCAATCCACACCTTGTGGGGCCCCTTTCACACGGACCTGTTCGCATCGAGGCTCAATCGCCAACTGCCCCGCTTTTACAGCTGGAGGCCGGATCCAGAAGCGATTGCGGCGGACGCACTTCTTCAGACATGGCCCTCAGGGTTACACTATGCGTTCCCTCCTTTCACCATGATAACCAGAATGCTCCTTCATGTAGCCAATCAGGCGGCCACGGTAGCCCTTATCACTCCGTGGTGGCCAGCTCAACCATGGTTTCCCATGGTTCTGGGTATGTCGATCGATTATCCCAGACTCCTCCCTCACTCGATCCACCTGTTGACCAACCCTGTCGGGGAGGCTCACCCGCTAATTCTGGAGGGCAGATTGCCTCTGCTGGCATGGTTGGTCTCGGGACGTCAGACTCCAGTGATGGACTTTCATCTTCAGCTAGAGACCTTCTCGCCCTGGCCTGGGCCCCTGGGACTAGATCGGCATACCGATCTGCCTGGGGATTATGGGTTCGTTGGTGTGATCAACAACAAGTTGATCCCACTCGAGCTCCTGTGAACACGATTGTCAACTACCTGGCTGAAGCTTTTCACTCGGGAAAGGCATACAATTCACTTAATGTGTACAGGTCCGCTATTTCGGCATATCACCTTCCCGTAGAGTCCCTCCCTGTCGGGAGACACCCCTTGGTGTGTCGTCTCCTCCGCGGGGCTAGGCTTACCCGTCCTCCTAAACCTCGCTACCATTCCACTTGGGATGTGACCAAAGTACTCCAGCTACTTTCATCCTGGGAAGACAATCACCTGCTTTCCCTGCGAGATCTTTCCCTTAAGCTCACCATGTTGCTTTGCCTAGTATCTATAAAAAGAGTTTCGGACGTCAGAGCCCTAGACGTTTCGCGGCGTCAATTTTCGCCGCAAGGGGTTAGGTTCTCGGTAGTGCGTAGAACCAAGACTCAACTTCATTCGGTCTTTTACCCGTTCTTTCCTTCTCACCCGCAGCTTTGCGTTGTACGTTGCCTTCAAACCTACGAATCACGTACGGCGACTCTTCGCTCTCCTAACCTATCACAATTGTTGGTCTCTTATGTGCGACCTCACCTCCCGGTGACTTCAGCCACTCTGGCCAGGTGGGTTCGTCTAGTAATGGAATTAGCGGGCATAGATTTAGCCCTGTTTGGCGCTCACTCGACCAGAGGGGCGATGGCCACTAAGGTGGTTTCCACGGGGGGTTCCTTATCGGACCTCCTATTGGCGGCCGACTGGTCGTCGGAATCTACCTTTCGGGAATTTTACTTCAGACCTGAATCCCATGTATCCTTGTCAGTTCTTACGCCCTAGTGTGGGTATCTAGTTATCGTACAAGCTGTTGTAATTTATTTACAGTCGATATATGTATACATACTCTGATGTTTTGCCCTTGTGTATAGAATACGTATGCTTAGCTTTAAACATGCAAGATATGAGCCTCCTGTCTGAAATATAATTCGAGATTTTCCTAGCTTGTGACGGAAAATATTGGTTATATGAAGACAGGAGGCGAGTATCTTCCCACCCTACCCTCCCTGTTATGGTCGCCTTGCTCTCGTTTTAGGTTACTGAAACGATCCGAGGGTACACCATTCGGACTTCCCAGATTCGTGTTGACTCCCCGTTGGGATGCTGTTTTTGGTTGGAGCCTAGTTGAAGTTTCCCTACAAGAGATGGCGACCCGTGCCTACGGATCCACTGAGGGAACTCATCGACCTACTGCGGGGATACCGACTTCTGATGTTGGACTGTTGTCTGGTTTTGTTCACACTGGCATCGCAGTCAGAAAGAGGAAGTGCAAGGAAGTACTCAGCCCTCTTATAGGGTCCGTAGGGAGGAGGGGCCGTTACACTGAGGGCTGCTGGGAAATGTAGTCCCACACAGATGTTCTTATGTTTATTCTTTTCAAATAAAAGTTGTTTAAGTTTCTGCTATGGGCATTAATAAAGAAAGATTAATGCAAGATACTCGCCTCCTGTCTTCATATAACCAATATTTTCCGTCACAAGCTAGGAAAATCTCGAATTAATGGCCAAAGACAGATGTTTATTACAGAAAAGAGATAGTTCAAAAGAAAGTTATGATATGTTTAAAGCGGCAATTTTTTTGTGTTTTAGATACTAATGCTGGCCATACACTAGACGAAAAATCGGTCGAAAATCGCTCATGGAGACACTTCGTTCGTTTTTCAGCAAGTTAATGGGCAAAAATCGTTAATCGTTTGTGACGTTTTTGTGGAAAAAAATCGATCGGCTAGTTTGGAAAAATTTGGACGCCGTTATTTGTCCGAAAAAAAAATGAATGCTTGCTACTGTGCATGTTTGAAAACACTATAACCCTAACCCCCAGGTTTCAATTTTTTAAAGCTTACCTAACCCCCCCCCCCAGTATAGAAAAAAAAAAGAAAATTAGGTAAACATTACTCACCATGATCCATGATCCAGCATGGCTTCCATGGTCAAGTGCGGAGTTGGAGGAAGATATACCTACGCATAGCTCCCAACTGATTTGGGGGGACTGTCCCGGATTTGGAGCAATGTCCCTCTGTCCCTCCTCAACTTGCCCCTTTTTGCGATTTAACACTGCGTCGCTTTAACTGACAATTGCACGTGGCTCCCAAACAAAATTGGTGTCCTTTTTTTCCCACAAATAGAGCTTTCTTTTGGTGGTATTTGATCACCTCTGCGATTTTTATATTTATAAACAAAAATAGAACGACAATTAAAAAAAAAAAATCTATATTTTTAACTTTTTCCTATAATAAATATCCCCAAAAATATATAAAAAATCATTTTTTTCCCTCAGTTTAGGCCGATACGTATTCTTCTACATATTTTTGATAAAAAAACGCAATAAGCGTTTATTGATAGGTTTGCGCAAAAGTTATAGCGTCTACAAAATAGGAGATAGTTTTATGGCATTTTTCTTAATCATTTTTTTTATTAGTAATGGCGGCGATTAGCGTTGTCATTTTCACAGTGAAAAGTGCTATAAAAATGCACTGATTACTGTGAAAATGATAATGGCAGTGGTGGGGTTAACCACTAGGGGGCGCTGTAGGCATTAAGTGTGACCTCATGTGTGTTTCTTACTGTAGGGGGCGTGGCTGTATGTGTGATGTCACTGATCATCATTCCCTGACAGGGAACAGACAATCACTGACAAGCCAAAGAGAAGAACGGGGAAGGTTTGTTTACACACACCTCTCCCCGTTCTTCAGCTCCTGTGACCACAGGTGCGGTCACTGAGCTTCGGACGGGTCGCGAGTGTGCCCAGCCGTGCCATTCTGTCGACGTATATCGTCGTGTTGGGCGGTCCTTAAGTGGTTAAGCAAACACCCCCCCCCCCCCTGTATGGAAAAAATTAACAAAAATTGGGTAAACATTAGTCACCATGATCCAGCATGGCTTCCATGGTCAAGTCCAGAGTTGAAGGAAGATATCCCTACGCATAGCTTCCAACTGTCCCTGATTTCGAGGGACTGTCCCTAATTTGGAGCAATGTCCCTCTGTCCCTTCTCATTTGTCCCTCACTTTGATCTGATCTATCTAGTTGTATATAAAATGCACTTTATATCTTTCAAAAAGTTTTTCCCAGTGCTAAACTTTTCATCCAAACTCTGTATTGCTGCATTTGTAAATTTTAAAAGCCAATATGAAGGAATAGTCGTGCTAAAAAAAAAAAGGCCCTTGCGTATGTAATTAACCTTTTTTTGGGGTTAATGCTCCTTTAAGCGGGTGTGTCAGGGGGTGTGTCCTATGCCTATATACATTTGCTAGTAGGTGTCCCTCATTCCCATCTTAAAATGTTGGGAGGTACAGTACCAGTCACCGAGAATGTGTTTCCAGCAGGACAGCATCGCACTGATTCTCAGCGACAGGGTGCCGACATCTCGCATTCCCTGGAATAGAAAAAGCACATTCCAGCGAGCGCGTCATAGAAGCGACAGGGATCCGACTTGGATTCCCACCAAATATAGCTGCGGCGTTTAGTATGAATCATGAGGGGAAACTCCACGCCAAAATGTTAAATAAAAATCCGGCATGGGTTCCCCCAGGAGGCATACCAGGCCCTTAGGTCTGCTAGGGATTGTAAGGAGAACCCCCCTATGCCGAAAAAACGACGTACCAGACCCATATCCAAAGCACGCTGCCCAGCCGGTCAGGAAAGGAGTGGGGACGAGCGAGCGCCCCCCCCTCCTGAGCTGTACCAGGCCGCATGCCCTCAACATGGGGGGGTGGGTGCTCTGGGGCAGGGGGGTGCACTGCGGCCCCCCCACCCCAGCGCACCCTGTCCCCATGTTGATAAGGACAGGGCATCTTCCCGACAACCCTGGCCATTGGTTGTCGGGGGTCTGCGGGCGGGGGGCTTATCGGAATCTGGGAGCCTCCTTTAATAAGGGGGCCCCCAGATACCGCCCCCCCACCCTAGGTGAATGTATATGGAGTACATCGTACCCCTACCCATTCACCTGGAGGCAAAGTGTAAAAGTAAATAAACACACGACACAGTTTTTAAAGTAATTTATTAGTCAGCCCTGGGGCCCCCCCATTTCTTTAGCCTCAGTGTGCCCCCCTGCCCCAGAGCACCCACCCCCCCATGTTGAGGGCATGCGGCCTGGTACGGCTCAGGAGGGGGGGGGGCGCTCGCTCGTCCCCACTCATTTCCTGAGCGGCCGGGCAGTGTGCTTTGGATACATGTCTTGTATGGATTGTGGGGGAACCCCCACGTAGTTTTTTCGGTGTAGGGGAGTTCTCCTTACAATCCATAGCAGACCTAAGGGCCTGGTATGCCTCCTGGGGGGGAACCCATGCCGGATTTTTATTTAAAATTTTGGCGTGGAGTTTCCCCTCATGATTCATACCAAACGCGGCAGCTAGATTTGGCGGGAATCCAAGTCGGATCCCCGTCGCTTCTATGATGGCTTTTTCTCCATCGCGGCAAGCCTGCTCGGCGCTGGCTCCCGTGATGGGGCTCGTAGGTGGTCAATGTCGCCGAGATTGACACAATATCGCGGTCACCTACTGTATTGCTACACAACATGTGATCAATGCATATAACCAGGTGATGTGACTCTCTTTAGACGGTGGTGGTCCGCCGGATGAGCCTAGGAGAAATCAAGTCTGAGGTGGTGTTTGTTTTGGCCTTCTTTCATTCTTTTATTTTTTTTTATTCTTTTTTTTAAATTATTATTATTATTGATTTTTGTTTTAGTTTTTGCATTTGTTTTTATTTTGTTCTTGCATAGTTACATTGTTAGTCAAGTTGAAAAAAGACACAAGTCCATCTAGTTCAGGCAAAAAAAAAAAAAAAAACAGTTTTGGCCTTTTTTCATTCTTTTGTTTTTCTTTTTTATTATTGTTTTTTTTTTTTTTTAGTTTTTGCCATTGTTTTTTTCTTACATAGTTACATAGTTAGTCAAGTTGAAAAAAAGACACAAGTCCATCTGGTTCAACCAAAACAATAATAATACAATCCCATAAACACAATACTTCACCCCCAGTTGATCCAGAGCAGTGTTTCTCAACTCCAGTCTTTAAGGGGCCCCAACAGGTCGTGTTTTCAGGCTTTCCATTATTTTGCAAAGGTGATTTGATGAGTTTCACTGCCTTTGTAATTACCACAAACAAAAAGACAGGCGCCAATAAATAAACTGCGGGACTTTAATGAAAAAGTAACATAAAAGCACTCATATAATGGTTGAAGTACACAGGCATAAGGTGAAGGTCTTCATGAATCGTCCAGACCAGCCGAGGATTGGTAGGGTCCCAGGGAAATCTTCATGCTGATGTCTGCTATGCAGGAAGGACGAACAGCGCTGATTTCCGGGAGCGTGCAGGTGTTGTGTGCGAGCGTGTCAGCGAAGGAAGCTGGAGCGCACTCTGGAACGCACGATGGGACGCTACGGTTGCGGCTTGGAAGGGGGGAATGACGTCATCACGCAGGACTTCAAGGATACGACGCGTTTCAATGCAAGTGCCGTGTGTTGAATCTCTGATGACATCATTCCTCATAGCTGAGCTCCTCCATGCCTTTTATAAGGGACCTGTTTCCTGATTGGCCAAAGCGTCAGGCCATCCCCTTACTGGACACTAGACATGTGCATTAGTTTTCGTCCGAATTTCAGGTATTTTCGTTATTGTTTTTTTATTTTTTATTTATATCAGGAAGCCGATCCCAACGGACCACATACAGAATATAAAACATCAGAACAGTTTACAGAACAAGGCACTCTTACACAACATGCAGGGTATCCTGAACAGTGTTTGCATGATAGCATTCCAGGAACAAATACACTGGGGTATGTAATGAAATGGCAGTAGCATTGATGTGTGGCATTCCCAGTGTCCGGATTTCAAAGGGGATACTGTGCATCCGTCAACCCGGCTACACCATACTGCACCTCTGTGCAAGGCAGGGTAGTATGGCCCAAGGGGCCCGGCACCCTGTGTTTTCGTTATTGTTTTAACAAACGAAAACGAACACACAGAATACGAAAATCGAAAGATACGACATAGATAAATGCTTTATTTTCATTTTCGTTGGTCGAATGTGCCTAACCTTAACTCTATTAGTCCAAGATTATTCTACATAGAGAGGAAAGATTTGACATTATAGAGAGGAAAGATTCGACATTATAGGGAGAAAAGATTTGACATTATAGAGAGAAAAGATTCGACTTTATAGAGAGAAAAGATTTGACATTATAGAGAGGAAAGATTCGACAAACATAGAGAGGAAAGATTTGACAAACATAGGGAGGAAAGATTGGACATTATAGAGAGGAAAGATTTGACATTATAGAGAGAAAAGATTCAACATTATAGAGAGGAAAGATTTGACATTATAGAGAGGAAAGATTTGACATTATAGAGAGGAAAGATTCGACATTATAGAGAGAAAAGATTTGACATTATAGAGAGAAAAGATTAGACTTTATAGAGAGAAAAGATTCGACATTATAGAGAGGAAAGATTCGACAAACATGGAGAGGAAAGATTTGACAAACATAGGGAGGAAAGATTCGACATTATAGAGAGGAAAGATTTGACATTATAGAGAGGAAAGATTCAACATTATGGAGATGAAAGATTTGACATTATAGAGAGGAAAGATTTGACATTATAGAGAAGAAAGATTTGACATTATAGAGAAGAAAGATTTGACATTATAGAGAGGAAAGATTCGACATTATAGAGAGGAAAGATTCAACAAACATGGAGAGGAAAGATTTGACAAACATAGGGAGGAAAGATTCGACATTATAGAGAGGAAAGATTCAACATTATGGAGATGAAAGATTTGACATTATAGAGAGGAAAGATTCGACATTATAGAGAGGAAAGATTTGACATTATAGAGAAGAAAGATTTGACATTATAGAGAGGAAAGATTCGACATTCAACATTAATGACGATGATTAGACAAAGCATGGAAAAACTTTGAATCTGTCATTGAAGGCTTATGGTGTTGATAGTTCTAAGAAGATTCGACGGAGCAGCTAAACTGTACGACGCCGCAATCGTAAATTTCCTATCAAATGTTCCGCCCATAGGCTATAGAAAAATTCTATTGTTAATTGACAAGTAATAATAATTAATAAATATAATTATTACTAGTGTCATACAACATTAGAATTCTACTATAGCTTCTAGGCGGAACATTCGACTGGAAAAGTATGATCGCAGCGTCGTACAGTTTCGCTGCTTCGTCGAATCTTCTTTGAACGTTCGACAGACACCATAAGCCTTCAATGACAGATTCAACCTTAATTTGTTTGGATTTCCCACGAAAAACTAAATGAATAAAAACGATTTTCGGGAGTAACTAAATACATTTATTTTTCGGATGAAAACGAAAATCCAAAACAAAATATTTCAGTGTGCACATGTCTACTGGACACACCTCCCCAGAGATTGATTACAGCACAATATATATTCGAGTTACTTCAATTGCCCCTCAATTTTCTAGAAGGCAGGTGAAAGCGATCAAATCTGCAGCTTGTAAGATCCAGATTAAATAAAATTATTAGAGAGGAGCCAAAAAGAACAACCTACCTAGGAGGATACTACATCTGTTGGTCCAAAAAAAAAAAAAATGTTTGGAAACAATTTTTTTGTAAAGAGATTCCAAATTTCACAATCAGTTAAGTTTCACAGGTGAGTGGTCACAGCAGCTGACAAGTCAGGGTTAAGCATATTCCAAATACCGAACCAATTTTTTTACCATCGGAGTACCCAGAATCCTTTGCTCCCCAGTGCATTTAAGGTCTCGGTGGAATTATTAGAGTTAACACAAACAATTAACAAACACAGCGAATCAGCATAAAACATCAGGCGCATGCAGAACTTTAATAGTGCTGACCTTCTCAATATCTGACGAATAAAGTCAGTTTTATTGAAAAAGAATTAGTCCCAATTAATGACTATGCAACTGAGATATACTGTAAGGAGACTCACTCGCAGAGGTCCCCAGGACATATTGAAAGGAGTACACAGGAATATTGATTTCCAGTCTGATTCTCTACGCTTCGGCAGTCTGTATTTTGGTAAAGTTTTAAAGATGACGAGAAACTGCCGGAACCGAACGCTCTGAAAACTTGAGACTTTTTCCCCATGGTTGAAAATTAATGATTAGCTGCTACTAGACAGACACAATCCAAAAAGAATTGAATGCTGGATACGTGTAATCAAAATACTGCTACTGATGTGTGATCGTTCAATACAATTGTTGGCGTCTATGCTCAGTGATCTCTTTGTACATAACTTAAAGCAAAAGTAAACTCAACCAAATACACATTATCCCTTATCCACTTACCGACTGCAATACGTGTATATACCTTGCAGTTTGCAAGTGGTTTACTAGGGTTATGGCCGAAGCCATCTTTTTTTTCTGCCTTCGACTGACTTTCTCATCAAAGCGATCCAAATGACTCATTAGCCACTGGATCGCTTTCTGAAAATGAGGGGGAGAATTTTCTACCTCTCTTACTGATTGCCTGTGTTTCTCGGGCTTACCATTTTCCAGCGGCAGTCCGTCCATTAGGGGCGCCCAGGCGCCACCCCCTCTCTCCACCCCAACCCCTATATGACTAATGCCCTGTACACACGATCGGTTTGTCTGATGAAAACGGACCGATGGACCGCTTTCATCGGACGAACCTATTGCGTGTGGGCCCCATCGTTTTTTTTTCTCATCAGTGAAAAAATATAGAACCTGTTTTCAAATTTTCCTATGGTTAAATAAACGATAGAAAAAAACGATTGTCTGTGGGGAAATTCATCAGTCAAAAATCCACGCATGCTCAGAATCAAGTCGACGCATGCTCGTAAGCATTGAACTTCATTTTTATCAGCACATCGTTGTGTTTTACGCCACCGTGTTGAACACGATCGGATTTTTAACAGATTGTGTGGGCAAGACTGATAAAAGTCAGCTTCATCGGATATCTGATGAAAAAATCCATTGGTCCATTTTCATCAGATGAACCAATCGTGTGTACAGGGCATTAGGGACAGATTCACGCCCCCTATTCAGGCATTCGGCCCCTTTCAAGACACAGGCGCCTGAGTTACAGTGGCGTTTTTTTTTAAGCACCTGATTAGAGCCATTGGGCCAGATTCAGAGAGATCTTGCGCCAACGTATCTGTTGATATGCCACATAAGTTCTAAGATGCGCCGTCGTATCTGTGTTCTGTATTCAGAAAGCAAGATACGCCAAAATTTGGCTAAGATACGACCAGCGTAAGTCTCTTACACTGCCGTATCTTAGTTGAATATTTACGCTGGCCGCTAGGTAGCGCTTCCGTAGATCTACGCGTCAAATATCCTAATGAGCTAAATACGCCGATTCACGAACGTACGTGCGCCCGGTGTATTGATATACGTCGTTTACGTAGGCTTTCGACTGGCGTAAGGTTACCCCTGCTATATGAAGCGCAACCCATGTTAAGTATGGACTTTGGAACAGCGTCGTATTTACGCTGTTTACGTCATTTGCGTAAGTTGTTCGGGAATGGGGCTGGGCGTAAGTTACGTTCACGTCGAAATCAATGAGTATTTCCGACGTGATTTTGGAGCATGTGCACTTGGATACGTCAATTAACGGCGCATGCGCCTTTCGTTCGGCGCGTCATTTACGCAGGGTCACGATTAATTAACATACAACACACCCACTACCAGCCTACTTTGAATTACACGCGGTTACGCCGGCCCATTTACACTACGCCGCCGTAACTTAGGGCGCAAGTTCTTTCTTAATACGGGACCTGCAGCTCTAAGTTACGGTGGCGTAGTGTAAATGAGATACGCTACGCCACCGGAATCATACGAAAAAGTATCTGAATCTGGCCCATAGGCTCTAATAGACTTCAAAATAGGATGAACTCGGAGGACAGAGCATTGCGCCATGAGCCCATCCAGATGTTAGGGGTGGAGGAACTTGACTGGCCTGCACAGAGCCCTGACCTCAACCTGATAAAACACACATAGCTGCAAAGGGTGGGCCAACTCAATATTGAAGCCCGATAGAACATCTTTGGGGTGAATTAGAGCAGAGAATGTGAGCTAGGCCTTCTCATCCAACATCAGTGTCTGACCTCACAAATACGCTTCTGTAAGAATGGTCAAACATTCCCATAGACACTCCTAAACCTTGTGGACATCCTTCCCAGAAGAGTTGAAGCTGTTATAGCTGCAAAAAGGGTGGGCCAACTCAATACTGAACCCTACAGAGTAAGGCATCCCAATACTTTTGACAATATAGGGCCAGATTCACGTATTCCAGAGCATCTTTGCTCTGGAGTAACGCTTCTGATTTGCGTTGCGCTGCCGAAATTTTAGGAGCAAGTGCTGTCATTCACGAAGCACTTGCTCCTAAAGTTGCGGCAGCGCATCACAAATGAGCCGGCGGAATTCAAATGTAGCGGGTACGGGGCGTGTAGTATGCTAACTACGCGCGATCCCGCCGCCAACGTACTGCGCATGCGTCGAGTGTCAAAACATCCCCGTGCGCATGCTCCAAAATCTGTGAATGAACGTCAATGACGTCACATTCCCATTCATGACCGTTTTACGCAAGCGACGTTTTTTTTTTTTTTCCCGACGCGATGACGACGCCTATACCTAACATAGGATACTCCAACCCCATGTAGGTATATCTATGCGCCGCGTATCCCGTCCGGAAACGTCGTATCGTCATTGCGTCGCGCCGGATTTCGATCGTGAATTGCCGATTTCCGCTCATTAACATATTTTTTGAGCGTAAATCGGCGGGAACGCCCCCGGCGCCATTTTTAAGTTGAAGTAACGATGCGATGGCGAAACTCAGTTACGCTGCTCGCATCAGAACTTCAACCCGGCGTTTCTTGTTTTCTGGTTACAGAAAACAGAAACGCCGGCTCAAAGCCACAGTTAGGCTGGCGGATCACTCGATCCGCCAGCGTAACCTTTCCTGAATCTGGCCCATAGTGTATAAGTATACCCAAGCTGCTGAATGTGGCTGTAGTTTTTTTTATGAAAAAGACAATTTAATCTGCTAAATTTTTAAAGCTAAAATCAAAAAGCAAGCATCAAGCTTGTGCTGGATATGAAAAGGTTTGCATCAGATACTGATGTGTTTCTGGTTGTAACATACAGAGCAAATAATAAAAAAAAATCATTATATTAAAGGTTTATTCTATCGATATCTATAATATGACGTGATGTGTTAAATTCTATTTCCTGAAGATAATCTATTTCCTTCCGTTTTCTAACAAGATCCCATTCATTTCTTCACCAATCCTCTTCCCACCTTGGAAATGAAGGTCTGACCAATTATCGGTGTTGTGCCGTCTTACAATTGGCATCTCTCAGTCTTGGGCTCTATTATTGTTGCTGATGTTAAAGCGGAGGTCCGCCCTAATATTAAAATTCATTTAACCACTTCAGCCTCGGACCATTTTGCTGGTCAATGACCAGTCCACTTTTTGCGATTCGGCACTGCGTCGCTTTAACTGACAATTGATCGGTCGTGCGCCGTGGCTCCCAAAAAAAATGTCCTCCTTTTTTCCCACAAATAGAGCTTTCTTTTGGTGGTATTTGAACACCTCTGCGGTTTAAATTTTGTGTGCTATAAACAAAAATAGAGCGTCAATTTTTAAAAAAATGCAAATTTTTTTACTTTTTGCTATAATAAATATCCCCCAAAATTTTTTTTTTTTTAAAAAAAAAAAAATTTTTTCCTCAGTTTAGGCCGATATGTATTCTTCTACATATTTTTTCGCAATAAGCGTTTATTGATTGGTTTGCGCAAAAGTTATAGCGTCTACAAAATAGGGAATAGTTTCATGGCATTTTTTTTAATATTATTTTTTTCACTAGTAATGGTGGCTATCTGCGATTTTTATCGGTACTGCGACCTTATGGCGGACACTTTGGACACTTTTGACACATTTTTGGGACCATTGGCATTTTTATAGCGATCAGTGCTATAAAAAATGCACTGATTACTGTAAAAATGCCACTGTCAGGGAAGGGGTTAACACTGGGGGGCGAGGAAGGGTTTAATAATGTTCCCTGTGTGTGTTCTAACTGAGGGGGGGTGGACTGACTAGAGGAATTGACAGATCGCTGTTTATACATTGTTTGAATAGACGATCAGTAATTTCTCCCCCTGAAAGAAGCGGGAGCTGTAACAAGCGAGCGCGTCGGCACCAGGGGCGAACAGGGGGCGCGCCCGCCCCTAGTGGCTGGAATGCAAAATCACGTAATATTACTTGATTTTGCACAGCCGAGCTGACCTGCTGCTGTAAAACTGCGGCGGCCTGTCGGCAACTGGCTAAATAGCTTCCCTGTAATCTAAAAAAGAACATTGTGTCAAAAATGCTGTTACTAGGCAGATTTGCAAATCTAGTTCCTGGACCGCAGTGGGTCTTCTTCCCTTCCTAATGCTTCTCAACACACACACCCAGGCCGCAGCCTCGGACGGGAAGAACTCCCAATCACCTGACTCCTCCCAAATAAATAGCCTATCCCAGACTACACAGAGGTTAAAGAAACTTCTGCTGATTAGCTGAGACAACCTAGTTACCCATTACCTAAAATTATTGTAATCCATCATTCTAATGCCAAAAGCAACAGTGCCACCTATTGACAGAAAAGAGAGACCACACCAAACTCAGACTTAGGACAGGAATCAGTGGATCCACCTACCAATTAGCCAGGCTAGTTACCACCTAGCACAACTAGATTTATTAGCAGCCCAGTTTAGAACCAGGGTGCTACACACACACATTCTGATGTTCCGTTTGCTTGTTCCAGGTCATGACATGAAACATACAGAGATTTCCAGCATGAAATGGCCAAGCAACTAACAATTATTTTTTTAGAAATCCAACAATTGCTGGCTTTGTATTTCTTCTAGTACAGATTTCCTTTAAAACAAAAGCCCGATCTCACGAGTCAAAGCAAGGTTAACCATGGATTTTGTACCACTTCATAATTTACAGTTTAATTTTAAAATCCTTCATCCTTCCTTCCTTGAGCTAATCAAAATCTCCCCTTAGTGCTCTACATGCATAAATGTAGTTTAATGAAACAGGGATGAAAAGTTTTCTGGATAAAAAGTTCCGGTTTCTAATACAAAGAAAGCCAAGTTTTTTTGTTTTGTTTTCAGGATCGCATAGATTGCTTTGTTTATGAGAGCTGTATATTACATGAGAATGAACCTCTGCTAAAACAGATTTGTTTTATAAAATTGTATTTGAACTGCTTGCCTGTAACACAAAGGGATCATAGTAGCATTCAAAAGGAAAACAAAAAGTACCGTATATACAGTACTCGAGTATAAGCCGACCCGAATATAACCCAAGGCACCTAATTATACCACAAAAAAATGGGAAAACTTGTTGACTTGAGTTAAGAATAGGGCAGTGATGGCGAACCTTGGCACCCCAGATGTTTTGGAACTACATTTCCCATGATGCTCAACTACACTGCAGAGTGCATGAGCATCATGGGAAATGTAGTTCCAAAACATCTGGGGTGCCAAGGTTCGCCATCACTAGCCTAAGGTGTCCATGTGCATGCCTCACTGTGCCCATGCCTCACTGTGCCCATGCCTTACTGTGCCTCACTGTGTCCATGACTAGACTTACGTTTAACATGGGAGTCTATAGAAGGGGTCCCCGGCCATAGGTCCCCCAGACAGCAAACTTTCTGACAGCATGAGGAGAAAAAAAAGCAGATCGCCGGCTTATGTGAAAGGGACATCGGTCCCAAGAGGAAGGAGGCACAGCTGCCTCCTCTGTGCTGCAAGTAACCCTGCCATTACCCCCTGCTAGTGCCACCTGCAAGTGCCCACAGTGCCCACCAGTGCCACCTATCAAAACCCATGAGTGCACCTAGCAATGCCCACAAGTACCACCTATCAATGCCCACCAGTGCCACCTATCAATGGCTCATCAGTGCCACCTAGCAGTGCTGCCTATCAGTGCCCATCACTGCCACCCATCAGTGCCCATCACTGCCACCCATCAGTTCCTATCACTGCCGCCCATCAGTGCCCATCACTGCCAGATATTAGTATCATCTATCAATGCCACCTTTTAGTGCCACTTCTCAGTGCCCACCAGTCCCGCCCATCAGTGCCCACCAGTGCAGCCCATCGGTGCCTATCAGTGGAGCCCATCAGTGCCCATCAGTGCAGCCTCATCAGCCTACATCAATGAAGGAGAAAAATTACCGTTTGCAAAATTGTATAACAAAATATAAAAATATATAATTTTTTTTTAAAATTCTGTATTTAATTTTTTTTTTAACAAAAAAAAAAAACCTCAGAGGTGATCAAATACCACCAAAATAAACCTCTATTTGTGAGTGAGTGAGTATAGCGCTACAAATGCGAACTAAATCCCCTTAAGTCGCTCAAGGCTATTTGTGGGAATTTTTTCTTATAAAAATTAATTTGGGTACAGTGTTGTATGACCGCGCAATTGTCATTAAAATTGCGTCAGCGCTGAAAGCTGAAAATTGGTCTGGGCAGAAGGGGGGTTTAAGTGCTCAGTAAGCAAGGGGTTAAAGATAATTCAAGATTTTAGTGATTGGGTTTACATCTGCGTTAAACTGTTTCTATTGTGCAAAAAAAAAAAAAACGCCTCTGCGTTGGAAGTCGCCCCGGCCCTGTAAGCCGCCTCAGTCTCCCGCAGTAAATTTTGACTGTTATCCTATTACCAAAGGAACTAAGAAATTATTGTCTGCTTCATAAAAAGCTTGGCTTTTTTGGCCTGAAAAGTCAGGCACATCATTAGACTGAAGTCTGTGATTTAGATTATTACTGTACTTCCCAGCAAACACACTATTGACATTTGCGTTGCCGCTACAAATGATGGAGGAAGGATTAAAGAGCCCGGGCCAAGGCGGCACACTGAGAAATGATGCCTTCCCTGCCTCGGCCTCACAGTACACAACATGTACAGGTTTAATCTGGATGGAAACCCTAATTCATTCTCCCTCCTTTTATAGTTTTAATAAATAAGTTGCAGCAGGCCCCGCAGTGCCCAAGGCCTGACCTAATTTACCAAGCCGGCTTTCAAGCTTAGTGATTGCGGGAGTAATTTGTGAATCCGGCAGTGTGAAAATTGTCTAGTCCAAGCTGAGAGGCAATTTTTACCTTGTTTGCACTTTGCTTTGATTTATTTACTTATTTAATTTTTTTTAACATTTATATTAAATAAAAAATAAATAAAACATTTTTCATTTTCCCGAAAACGATGTAATTTTTTTTTTACCAAGGTTGATTGGATCAGCAGCTCTGTGTATAGTAATCACACACCCATAGCCCATCCCTTTTTTGAAGCCAATTAGAGCCTCAACGTAACCCATAAAATTCCATGTAAATTAGGGGGCCGGATGCATGGGTTGGGAGGGGCGGGGCCAGTGGGCCCCTAATGAGAGGACGCCACTGATTATAATGCAAAATAAAGCCCACTTACATCAGAGGCTTCCAGGGATAAGCAGGATTTAACCGCTTAAAGCAGAGGTCCGGTTTGCTCGGGTCTCGGCTGCCCCCCCCACCATCCTCAATTAGGGAATCAGGAAGTGAAGCCTTAAAGGCTTTACCACCTGATTCCCTACTGCGCATGCGCGAGCCGCACGGCGTGACGTGAATGGGTGATGTCTCCTGGGACACACACAAGGTCCCAAAAGACACTGCTCCACCATTCCCCAGGAGGCAGCCGAGGAGTAGAAGAAAGAAGACGGACCTCGGATCAGGAAGTGGCAGATTAGGATGATCAGCCTAGCAACAGGCACTTGTGCAAAGGTATATATAAATAAAAAAAGGGGAGGTGGCACTAATGGGTGGTACTTTATTTATTTTTATTATTTTGCAGCATTTTTGATTGGTGTTGGTGGATCTGGACCGCCGCACGACTATTTACGTCGGCAAAATGGCATGGCTGGGCATATGGACGTACAGGTACCTTCCCCTTTTAAGATGCCCAGCTGTGGGTCACGAGCACGCCCATGACCTGGTCCTGTCCTCCGTGACCGCGCCCGCGGGACCCGCGGACCCGATCACCGCCGGTGTCCAGTGATCGGGTCGCAGAGAGGGAGAACGGGCAGAGGTGAGTGTAAACAGTTTGTTTGCTCCCCCCCAAATATTTTGAGCACCAGCCGCCACTGGTGAAAGCACAAGGTGGTGGTGGGAAGATTTATAATACCTTAGGGCTGGGTTCACACTAGTGTGAATTGGAATTTGCAGGACAGGAGATTGTGCCAGCTCTCTATGGCAGTGTTTCTCAACTCTAGTCTTCAAGGCACCCCAACGGGTCATATTTTCAGGCTTTCAATTATTTTGCACAGGTGATTTGATCAGTTTCACTGCATTAGTAATTACCACAGCTGCTTCATCTGAGGGAAATCCTGAATACATGACCTGTTGGGGCGCCTTGAGGACTGGAGTTGAGAAACACTGCTCTATGGAACCGATTCACAGCCGCGGGGCAGCTTGCACAGTAGTCCTATTTCGTCTTCGGCTCTGTTTCGGGGGCCAAGTTCTGAAACAAATTTGGCCCTGATTCATCCCTGAAAGCCCTTACTACATACTGTACCTCCAAAGATTAGGATCTCATCCTAGGGGTGAGCAACAAGGGTATTGATTTTTGAGAGTTGTCTAGGGAGGTTTCACAATTTCAGAACCCTAAACAAGGTAATAGCCTGATAATCTGTAAAGCTCGCAGTTTAATGGTGGGTGGCTCAGCTGTCTTCCATTTGTATAACAGTGAAGGGCTTTACAGGTTTAGCCCTGGTTCACACTGGGCTGCGGGAAAATCGCATCTCAAATCGAACTAAATCGTACCCAGTGTGAACCTGGGCTTAATGTTGTTTTCATTAAACAAAAAAGCTTCACCCTTTGGTGCTGAAACATGTTTTCAAGCATTTAGACTAAAATATTTTACAGTTTTTTAATCTGTTCACTATAAAAAAAAAAAGAAAAACTCAGATTACGAGAACAGTGTTTGTGGTGTGAAGTTCTAGTCAATGCCATTGCTTTTATATATCTGCCCACTAGACCAGAGGTCTCCAAACTTTCTAAACAAAGGGCCGGATTACTGTGGCCATCAGGAAAAAAAAAAAACATCATTGGTGTCATTGGACCTCATCATTGGTGTCATTGGACCCCATCATTGGTGTCATTGGGAGGAATTCTGCCCTATCATTAGAAGGAATTCTGCCCCGTCATTGGAAGAAATTCTGCCCCGTCATTGGAAGGAATTATGCCTGTCATTGGAAGGAATTATGCCCCGTCATTGGGAGGAATTCTGCCCCATCATTGGTGTCATTGGGAGGAATTCTGCCCCGTCATTGGGAGGAATTCTGCCCCATCATTGGGAGGAATGCTGCCCCATCATTGGTGTCATTGGTAGGAATTCTGCCCCATCGTTGGGAGGAATTCTGCCCCATCGTTGGGAGGAATTCTGCCTTATCATTGGTGTCATTGGGAGGAATTTTGCCCCATCATTGGGATGAATTCTGCCCCATCATTGGTGTCATTGGGAGGAATTCTGCCCCATCATTGGGAGAAATTCTGTCCCATTATTGGTGTAATTGGGAGGAATTCTGCCCCATCATTGGGAGGAATTCTTCCCCATCATTGGTGTCATTGGGAGGAATTCTGCCCCATCATTGGGATGAATTCTGCCCCATCATTGGTGTCATTGGGAGGAATTCTACCCATCATTGGTAGGAATTCTATCCCATTATTGGTGTCATTGGGAGGAAATCTGCCCCATCATTGGGATGAATTCTTCCCCATCATTGGTGTCATTGGGAGGAATTCTGCCCCATCATTGGAAGGAATTCTGCCCCATCATTGGTGTCATTGGGAGGAATGCTGCCCCATCATTGGGAGGAATTCTGCCCCATCATTGGTGTCATTGGGATGAATTCTGCCCCATCATTGGTGCCATTGGGAGGAATTCTGCCCCATCATCGGAAGGAATTCTGCCCCATCATTGGTGTCATTGGGAGGAATTCTGCCCCATCATTGGTGTCATTGGGATGAATTCTGCCCCATCATTGGGAGGAATTCTGCCCCATCATTGGTGTCATTGGGAGGAATTCTGCCCCATCATTGGTGTCATTGGGATGAATTCTGCCCCATCATTGGGATGAATTCTGCCTCATCATTGGTGTCATTGGGAGGAATTCTGCCCCATCATTGGGAGGAATTCTGCCCCATCATTGATGCTAATAAATAAAAAAGCACCCCAAGGGCCGAATAAAATCAAGCAAAGGGCCACATCTGGCCCCCGGGCCACAGTTTGGAGACCCCTGCACTAGACCATCATATTTCCGACGAACGTTATAGAAACAAATACAAACAGCCATGAACAGCAAAAAATGGATTGATTCACAAATCAGCAAAATTGGTGAACTGCAAAATTTTTGATTCACCTGCAGGGCTGTAACTGTGTGTGATGGGTCCCCATAGCAAAACCATTAAGCCCCTCCGCCTCTCTAATCTCCATTTCAAAGGCAATTTCTCTAGTGATGCGGAATATTAATTGCTTTCGTGCTTTGATAGAGGTTCCCAACATGAATGTACATTTATTTTGTCCAAATGTATTTGCAAATGTTAAGCCATATAGCCAATGTTTGAGGACACCAGACCATCACACCTATTGTTGGACATCCCATTCCAAAACCATGGGCATCAAAATGGAGCAGTGTTGCCAACTGTCAGTATTTTTAATGGCAGCCAGTAAAAAAAAAGTCACTTTTCTCCTGCCAGTAAATGCCTGTAAGGCGGCGTACACACGACCGAGCTTCTCGGCAGAATCCAGCGAGAAGCTCGCTGGGAGACATATTCTGCCGAGAAAATCGGTCGTGTGTACACTTTCGACGAGCATCCCGTCGGGAAGCTCGTCGAGCCAAAAAGAGAGCATGCTCTCTATTTCCTCGTTGTTCAATGAGGAAATTTGGCTCATCGGGAACCTCGACGGGCGGAACGATGAGTTTAGCACGACGAGGTTCTCGGACGTGTGCACGGGGCCTAAGAAGAAAAGGTCGCCAGTAAAAAATATGTCTGTGACCCTAGGAATAGCACATGCGCAGGTCAGGCCTGGTGCCGGCTGAGACCATCCAAGTGCCTGCTACAGTGTGGTCGGGCAGTGTCAGTGGGGGGGTGGGTCTGGTGAAGGTGGTGTTTGAGCGTGTCGTGTGAAGTCACGGTGCAAGGGAGCCGAGCCGAGCGGCCAGAGCCTCGTGTGTGGGTCTACAGGACAGGACTAAGGAAAGCCAGAAGCGGGACTGTCAGTGCTGTTTGGACTGGAGGGGACTGAAGGGTACCCCTGGCATGGAGATAGACTGTCGCTGTGACTCAGGAGGGGACATGTCATGTCGGTGATCTGTGCTGCTGCACACTGCTATCAGTATTACTGTGAGAGTAAATTTCATGTGTACATCACCCATTCTACAGTATTTCCCTCCTGAGTCCTGTCCCTGAGCTACTTACTTACTAAATCGAAAAAAATAAATAAATAAGAAATATGATTTTTGCCTTAATATCTTCCTTAAATCACATTGCTAATTGCATATTGTACTATTTGTAGCCTACTTGGATGTTTTTTTCCAACAGAATTCCACTCAAGCTTGACTTGCATATACACCGTCACACAAAAGTTCTGTGAACTTTCGACTGTCAAGACTCAAACTTGTGTTGCATACACACGGCCACACCAAATTCCGACCGTCAAGAACGGGGTGACGTACAAGACTACGACGAGCCGAGAACGTTAAGTTCAATTCTTCCGAGCATGCGTCGAATTGTTTCCGAGCATGCATCAGGAATTTTGCAAGCCGGAATTGCTACAGACGATCAGAATTTCCAATCAGAATTTTTTCCGTCGGAAAAATAGAAAACCTGCTCTCAATCTTTTGCAGGCAGAAATTCCTCCAGCAATAGTCTGATGGAGCATACACACGGTCGGAATTTCCAACCACAAGCTCACATCGGAATTTTGCTGGCGGAATTTCTGACCATTTCACCTATGGAAAAAATACCACGAGCGGTCTGTCCGATGAAAGCAGTCCATCGGTCTGTTGTCATTGGACAAACTGGTCGTGTGTACACGGCTTAAGTTTGTAACTTTTGGAACTGCCAGTAAAAACTTGGCTGTGCCAGTATATTTAAGGTGTTGTGTCAGTAAATTTTAAACTTGTAGGTTGGCAACACTGATATGGAGTTGTCCCTTAGGCTACAGTCCTCACTCTTCTGAGAAGGCTTTCCAGTTGAGAGTATTGCACTGTACACACGACCGGTTTTCCTGACATGCCAAAACCCAACGTTTTTCCTGACGTGATTCCTCTCACACCTGCCTTGCATATACACGTTCAGTCAAAAAAACGCTTGACCAAAGCGCGGTGACGTCCAACATGTACGACGCCACTATAAAGGGGACATTCCATTAAGATGGCGCCTCCCTTTGGGCTGCTTTTTCTGATCCTCATGTTAGTAAAAGTTTGGTGAGAGACGATTCGCGCTTTTCAGTCCGTTACAGTGTGACGAATGTGCTATCTCCATTACGAACACTAGATTTACCAGAACGGACGCTCCCGTCGCATACTTGATTATGCGCATGCATGTTTTTTTTCCTCGAAAAACATACACACAAGTGTTTTTTGCGACAAGAAAAAGAGTGACAGGAAACACAACGGGAAAAATAGAGCAGGTTCGAATTTTTTTGCGCCAGTTTTCTCGTTGGGAAAACTGCTATAGAGCACCGGTCGTGTGTACGAGGCATTAGTTTGGAGATATTTGCCAGGTGAGGTCAGGTACTAATGTTAGGCGTTAAGACTTGACTTGCAATTGGTGTTCCAATTTATTCCAACCAGTAGGGTTGCGTTCAGATCTCTGCTAAGTTCCTTCATACCAAACTCATCAAGCTACGACTTTATGGAGCTGGCTTTGTGCACAGGGCTGGAAGTGCACAGTTGTTTAACCTACACAACGTTCCCTAGAACACTTGTAGTCATTGGGAAGAATGCTCCTTATGCCTGTAGTCATTGGGAAGAATGTTCCTTACACTTGTAATCATTGGGTAGAATGTTCCTTACACTTGTGGTCATTGGGAAGAATGCTCCTTACACTTGTGGTCATTGGGAAGAATGCTCCTTACACTTGTGGTCATTGGGAAGAATTTTCCTTACACTTGTGGTCATTGGGAAGAATGTTCCTTAAACTTGTGGTCATTGGGAAGAATGCTCTTTACACTTGCAATTATTGGGAAGAATGCTCCTTACACCTGTAGTCATTGGGAAGAATGTTCCTTACATGTGTGGTCATTGGAAAGAATGCTCTTTACACTTGTAGTCATTGGGAAGAATGTTCCTTACACTTGTAGTCATTGGGAAGAATGTCCCTTACACCTGTAGTCATTGGGAAGAATGTTCCTTACACGTGTGGTCATTGGAAAGAATGTTCCTTACACTTGTGGTCATTGGGAAGAATGTTCCTTACACTTGTAGTCACTGGGAAGTATTTTTTTATCAGGGGTTCCCAGAGATCCGAAAAAAAAAAAAACATTTCAAGGGTTCCTCTGCATTGAAGAGCTTGACAAAGGCTGCTCTATGCAGTGTGCACTGGGACGCTGTCCCTGGTGCTGAAACCTGCTCTCCCATTGATTCCATGCATATTAATGCCTTGCTGCTGTAGGATGAGCAGATATGATGTTGCTGAGGGTTGAGTGGGGTCCCTCTAATGACTACAGCACATACCTCTGTCTCTTGCAGAGCCTCCCTTTTTCTCAGACTCCTAAATGATTTAGCACCTCCTCTCTGTCCCTGCTGAAGCCAGCAACACAGCTGCTTCTGCTATAGGGAAGAGCTTGTGATTTCACTAGGAGACTCACATTTGGGCAAAAGGGATCTGCAACCCTCATATAGACTTTGCCATTCAGGCATTGCAATCCTATCCCCCCCCCTCACCCTTCCCTCCTCTCTCCAACTCCCCTCCATCCTTAAAGCTCTATGTAGCACCGTGGATAGCTGGGGAAATGCAGTAGCATAGGATGCAGCCAGAGCCAAAGGCTGATGGAAGAGAGGGAAAGAGAGAAGGCACCAAAAAAAGAAAAAAAGATTTGATATTTCAGCAATGGAAAGCCCATTAACCCTGCACTGGGCAGGGGTGGCACCTGGGTGCTGAGTGAGACCCCCCCCCCCCAACCACCTCTTTGCAAAGCCTGACTTGGTTAATCTGATGCAATGCTGGATGTACGAGTGCATGGGAGATTCCTTGGATTTTCTGTCTGTTAAACACACTGTTGGAGGTGGCCATGCCATCTGCAGGAGCCTGTGCCATAGATTCTCCAATTTGCTAGCCAGGCATTGATCTACCACCCTCACCCAGACAAATGTTGGCCAATCTGTTCTGATTGGGATGTCCTTTTGCTTGCATCCTCTCTTTTTTTTTTTTTTTTTTCTTTGGTACTCATTTTATTCTTCACTTGCTGGATGAACTAAAAGGTGGGAAATTCCTGATTCCTTTAATGCAACTAGATTGTATTTTTTTTTTTTTTTTACTGGCTATTCCATGTGACTTACAAAACTGCATAGAGTGATGGAAGAGCATACATTCCCATAGACAAGCCGGATCGATAGCTTATCAAATGGGTAAGTCGTGTATTTTTTTTTATTTTTTTCAGCAAATGACATTTGTATTATTCCTTTGGGGGAGCCTGTTTTTGCTGCCGTTACCATATTATATCAAATACTAAGACACCAGTGGATTTGTCTGTTGCCCTCAATGGTTACAGTTAGGCAGCCAATCTTGGCTTCTCTTTTCCACTTAGATTTTTTTTATTATTAGTATTATTTTATAGGCTTTTAAAATGTGTGTATGTGATTTATTTATTTATTATACATGTGCATGGAGGGGGGAAAAAAATAAGAAAATTATAATATATTATTCCCAGCAGCTGTTAAGCCCCGTCTGCTGTGACACACCGCGTCCAGAGCGTCTGAACTCAAACACATCGTCTCGTTGGGATTGCGATGAGAAACGGGGGAATATTTAATAAAGCAAAAAATCCACACTTGCTAGATCCTATGATCTCTGCTGCTATCCATGTTACACGTTATTCGAAATACTCTGTCCTTTTTCTCCAATGGGCTTGGCTACAGTATAGATGAGCATGTGTGCTATCTCCATGTTACATATTTTGTTTTGGCAATTCTGAACCTGTGGGCTTGTTTAAACATCATACAAAGAAAAATGGTTAAAAAATAATAAAATAATATTAAAAACAAAGAACAATGGTTAGGAACAACCCAACTACTCAGAAATCAGTTCTCACCAGTCGGTCCGGTCCAAGCAGCTGCAAGTGGATCTGATTGAAGGCTTTGAGGCTTATTTAATGCTGTAACCCATTCGATCCGGTGAAGGACCATCATTCGGTTGTTATGTATTGCTTTGTGCTTAAAGCGGGGGTTCACCTGCTCTCTGGCCTCCCCCGCCGTCATCCTCTGTAAGCGATGCGGCTTCACTGCCCGGTTCCCTACTGCGCATGCGCGAGTCACGCTGTGCAGTTCCACTGGTTCCCGTTGTGTTCTAGGAGCCGAGTGTTTCCCAGAACACAAAGGGGGGGGGGGGTGACGCAGAGGGGCCGGACTCCCGCGGGAGTCAATACCTGGAAGTAGTACAAATACCTGTTTTATACAGGTATTTGCACCCCCCCGAAAGGTGTCAAATGTGACACCGGGGGGGGGGGGGGGTCCGAAAAGCAGGGGATCACTTTTGGGTGAACCTCCGCTTTAATTCATCATTTATTTATTTTTGCATACCGGTATATCTTTGGACAGAACTCTGGATAGATCAAAAGACGGACATCTTTTTAATCATTTTATTAAAAAAATTATTGTATTTAACTTACAATGTAAGCATCGTAAGTCACTGCCTTTTGCAGTTCCTGTACAGCAGGACTGGAGTGTGGGAGGAAGAAGCAGCACAAGGAGCCAATCAGTTCACGTGCTTACAAGGAGCATACTGAGTTAAGAGGAGAGCAGAGTGATCGAGAGATGAGCTCATTGCTGTGCTGCTTCTCCTTTCACTGCCCAGTCACAAGCTGGGTGGCTACAGAAGAGGCAGATTACCGACTTCCGCATAGCAACAGGTATTTCGGGAGAGTATATATTTTTGTTCTATTTTTTTTAGGATTTTTGGGCTAAAACTAATTTCCTTGGTGGAACTCCACTTTAAGAGGAGAGCAGAGTGATGGAGAGATGAGCTCATCACTGTGCTACTTCTCCTTTCACTGCCCAGTCACAGGCTTGAATGATTAATCATCACTGTTTATACAGCAGGGCTGGATGGTGAAAGGAAGAAGCAGCACAAGGAGCCAATCAGTCCATGTGCTTACAAGAAGCATACTGAGTTAAGAAGAGAGCAGACTGATTGAGAAATTAGCTCATCGCTGTGCTGCTTCTCCTTTCAGTGCCCAGTCGCAGGCTGGGGCGGGTCTGGGGTGACCAATCAATTAATCAGAAGCTAGCTGATTTTGACCTGCCTTTTGGAGTGTCTATACAGCAGGACTGGAGGGTGAAAGAAAGAAGCAGTACAAGGAGACAATCAGTTCATGTGCTTACAAGAAGCATACTGAGTTAATAGGACAGCAGAGTGATGGAGAGATGAGCTCATTGCTGTGCTGCTTCTCCTTTCACTGTCCAGTCACAGGCCGGGGTGGTTCTGGGATGACCAATCAATTTATCAGAACAAAGCTGATTTTGACGTGCCTTTTCCAGTCTCTATACAGCAGAGCTGGAGGGTGAAAGGAAGAAGCAGCACAAGGAGCCAATCAGTTCATGGGCTTACAAGAAGTATACTGAGTTAAGAGGAGAGCAGAGTGATGGAGAGATGAGCTTATCACTGTGCTTCCTCTCTTTTCACTGTCCAGTCACAGGCCGGGGTGGGTCTGGGATGACCCACCAATTCATCAGAAACATGCTGACAGGAGAAGTGAGCATAGTAATGGAGAGATGATCTCACCACAGTGCTGCTTCTTCTTTTACTGCCCAGTCACAGGCTGGGGCGGGTCTGGGATGACCAATCAATTCATCAGAAGCCTGCTAACAGGAGGAGAGAGCACATTGAATAAGAGATGAACACAAGACAGTGCTGCTTCTCCTTTCACTGCCCAGTCACGAGTTGGGGTGAGTCTGGGATGGCCAATCAATTCTTTAGAAGCTTGCTAACAGGAGGGGCGAACACAGTGAATGAGAGATGAGCACATGACAGTGATGCTTCTCCTTTCACTGACCAGTCACAGATTAGGACGGGTCTGGGATGACCAATCAATTCTTTAGAAGCTTGCTAACAGGAGGGGAGAACACAGTGAGTGAGAGAAGAACTTTTGACAGTGCTGCTTCTCCTTTCACTGGCCAGTCACAGGCTGGGACGGGTCTGGGATGACCAATCAAGTCTTTAGAACCTTGATTACAGAAGTGGGGTGAACGCAGTGAATGAGAGATGAGCACATGATAGTGCTGCTTCTCCTTTCACTGGCCAGTCACAGATTAGGACAGGTCTGGGATGACCAATCAATTCTTTAGAAGCTTGCTAACAGGAAAAGAGAACACAGTGAGCGAGAGATGAGCTCATGACAGTGCTGCTTCTCCTTTCACTGGCTAGTCACAGGCTGGGATGGGTCTGGGATGACCAATCAATTTTTTAGAAGCTTGCTAACAGGAGGGCCGAACACAGTGAATGAGAAATGAGCACATGACAGTGCTGCTTCTCCTTTCACTGGCCAGTCACAGGTTGGGGGGAGTCTGGGATGTCATGTGCTCAGAGGAAGTGGGTTGAATGATGTTGGTCATCAGACTGAGGGCATCTAGTGGCAGAAAAAATGACTTTAGGGGTAATCTGTAAATTGCAAGTAAACATTATAGAAAAAGCTGGCCAGTCAAAGGCTGGGGGTGAGCCTGGGGTGACATTAGGGTGACCACATTTCCAAACTTCCAGTCAGGGTCACCCCCCTTCCCAAGAATCAGCTTGTGCTGTAACGAATCACAGCACAGTGATTGGGCACAAGAGGTGGGATTTATGATTTCTCCAATCACAAGCACGGGGCAGGATTGTGCTCTTCCAGGCATTCCCAGACAGGACAAGTACTGTCAGTGAGTAAAGCGGTGATGTGGCGGCCTTTTATGGGGGCATCAGATTGGCCCTGGGGGGTAGCTGTGTCAGTTACATTCCGGGACACTGTATTGTCCTGGAATAAAGGTGCCCGGGACAGACCTGCAAAATGCGGGACTGTCCCAGGCAATCCGGGACACGTGGTCACCCTAGATGACATGGGCTCAGAGGCAGTGGGGTTGCATTATGCCATCATCAGAATGAACATTGCAGCGAAAGCTGGTTTTGTTATTTTATCTTCTAATGGTCTGTTTTATTTTTATGTTGACATTTTTGGCTGCTTTAAACCTTGAAGAAGGCCAGCGTCTTTAGGAGACCCCACCTTGTCATCTCGAATCTGGGCTCCCCTGCCTTTATGGTTTACTAATCTTCATTTATTTTTATCACCTCGTAGCCTCGAATTTACTGCGGCTTGGCGGTAGTATTGTAAGTGAGACAAGGAGTTAATACAAAGCTACACCATGAGTAAAAATAGCTGGGATGATAGTTAAGGGTGCTTTGAGGGGAATGGATGCAGGGAGGGGGGGGTCTGTGGGAAAAAAAGGCTTCAGGTTGGGCGTGCAAGGAGTTAATTAAAAGACTCAAAATTAATTAATGTGTTTCTTAAATGAGAAGCCTGCAGCGGCATCTCAATCCCTTTTTTTTTTTTTGCTTTGTGTCTCCCCTTCCTGCTCAGTACTTAGTGTAATAAGATGAAGGACAATATCACCCTTCACTCTTGCAGATCTGTCCTTTTGGCTGGAAGGCAAAAAAACATTAAAAAAAAACACAGTCAAGCACTAATGTACTATTTCTTAAACCTCCCCATCCTCATGCCTTACAGTCCTATACTGTACAACTGCCTATTAATTCCCCTTGCTCTGGTGTTTTATGGGTTTTTATAGTACAGCAAGCCAGTCTTCGGTAGGGATACAGCTTTTAAGGAAATTACATGGCAGCCTTAGTTGGTTCCTATACCTAGGCTATTTAATTTAGCAAAAGAGCATTTCATTGTGTCAGTGCCCGATTAGCTTCGTCCTCTTGGGGGCCGCAGTGCTTTACATGTTGTTGCAAAGGAAAGGAAAGCGTAGCATGCTCATAGTATACAACCCACCGCACACAACAAACCATGTTTTTTTTGCACCAGCCTGCTCTGTGCAGTACAAGCGTGATGATTATTCACCTAGGAAACTGCAACCGCTGCCTTTCCCTAAGAACATATTACATTAACAAGCAGATAGATGCTCTTTAAATAATGGTATGCTCTGCTGCAGTCACGGTTTGTCGGTTGTGTGTATGTGTGAATGTGTCACACTATTGGCATCCCGCATTGTGGATGGGGAAGCTCGAGGGGGGGGGGGAAGTGGTTAGCACACATGCCTTGCAGCACGGGGGTGCTTGGTTGGAAAGCCAACCGAGGCACAATCTGTATGGGTTTTACATCTCCCAGTGCTTGCGTGGATTCCCTCTCACAGATGCTGGTAGGCTAATTGGCTCCTGTCTATGTTGGCACTACTATGTGAGACAGGGTCCTTAGATTGTAAGCTCTTGAGGGCAGGGACTGATGTGAAGGGTGTAGTGCTATGTAAGTTGCTGGTTCTATATAAATACGGAAAATAGTGTCTGCTGCCAATGTAAACCCTTGACTTGGGTGCACTGGGGTGCTTGGTTGGAAAGCCAACCAAGGCAATATCTGTATGGATTTTACATCTCCCAATGCTTGCATGGGTTCCCTCTCACACATGCTGGTAGGCTAATTGGCTCCTGTCTAAGTTGGCACTAGTATGTGAGACAGGGTATTTAGATTGTAAGCTCTTGAGGGCAGGGACTGATGTGAAGGGTGTAGTACTATGTAAGTTGCTGGTTATATATAAATACTGAAAATAGTGTCTGTTGCCAATGTAAACCCTTGACTTAGGTGCATTGGGGTGCTTGGTTGGAAACTCAACCAGGACATTGCCTGAATGTACAATAGGTGCAATGGGTGCAGCACTCATGCCTTGCAGCACTGGGGTGCTTGGTTGGAAAGCCAACCAAGGCACTATCTGTATGGGTCTTACATCTCACGATGCTTGCGTGGGTTCCCTCTCATACATGCTGGTAGGCTAATTGGCTCCTGTCTATGTTGACACTAGTATGTAAGACAGGGACCTTAGATTGTAAGCTCTTGAGGGTAGGGACTGATGTGAAGGGTGTAGTGCTATGTAAGTTGTTGGTTCTATATAAATATGGAAAATAGTGTCTGCTGCCAATGTAAACCCTTGACTTGGGTGCACTGGGGTGCTTGGTTGGAAAGCCAACCAAGGCACTATCTGTATGGGTTTTACATCTCCCGGTGCTTGCGTGGGTTCCCTCTCACACATGCTGGTAGGCCAATTGGCTCCTGTCTACGTTGGCACTAGTATGTGAAACAGGGACCTTAGATTGTAAGCTCTTGAGGGCAGGGACTGATGTGAAGGGTGTAGTGCTATGTAAGTTGTTAGTTCTATATAAATACGGAAAATAGTGTCTGCTGCCAATGTAAACCCTTGACTTGGGTGCACTGGGGTGCTTGGTTGGAAAGCCAACCAAGGCACTATCTGTATGGGTTTTACATCTCCCGGTGCTTGCGTGGGTTCCCTCTTACACATGCTGGTAGGCCAATTGGCTCCTGTCTAGGTTGGCACTAGTATGTGAAATAGGGACCTTAGATTGTAAGCTCTTGAGGGCAGGGACTGATGTGAAGGGTGTAGTGCTATGTAAGTTGTTGGTTCTATATAAATACCGAAAATAGTGTCTGCTGCCAATGTAAACCCTTGACTTGGGTGCACTGGGGTCCTTGGTTGGAAACCCAACCAGGACATTGCCTGAATTTACAATAAGTGCAGTGCTGTGTATATTTCTGGTGCTATATAAATAACTAAAACAAATGGAAAGTCAGGGTTATATGATGCCAAAGTAAAAACCCTTGACTTGTGTGCACTGGGGTTCTTGGTTGGAAATCCAACCAGGACACTATCTTTGTAGAGTTTGCATGCTCTCCCTGTGCTTGCCTGGGTTCCCCCACACACATGCTGGTGGGCCAATTGGCTCCTGTCTAAGTTGACACTAGCATGTGAGATGGGGGCCTTCTTTTGTAAGCTCTTGATGGCAGGGACTGGTGTGAATGTAGAATAGGTGTAGTGCTGTGTAAATTGCTGGTGCCATGGTAAACCCTTGACTTGGGTAGACTGGGGTCCTTGGTTGGAAACCTCAAACAGGCTTGTATGGGGTTTGCATGCTCTCTCTGTTCTTGCATGGGTTCCCCCCCCCCCACACATGCTGGTAGGTCAATTGGCTAGTATGTGAGATGGGGGACTTCGATTGTAAGCTCTTGAGGGCAGGGACTGGTGTAAATGTACAATAGTTATAGTGCTGTGTAATTTGTCGGTGCTATAAAAATACCTGGAGTGTCAAGGTTGTCTAAAGCCAATGCAAACCCTTGACTTATGTGCACTGGGGTCCTTGGTTGGAAACCCAACCAGGACACTGCCTATATAACTGTATGGGGTTTGCAATGTTCTCCCGGTGCTCTCATAGGTTTCTTCCTACACATGCTTATAGGTTAATTGGCTTCTGTTTAAGTTGGCACTACTATGTAAGAAGATAGGGACCTTCGATTGTAAGCCCTTGAGGGCAGGGACTGATGTGAATGTACAATAGGTGTAATGCTGTGTGAATTGTTGGTGCTATATTATAAATACATGGTCAGGGTTGTCGGATGCCAATGCAAGCCCTTGACTTGGGTGTATTGGGGTGCTTTTTTGGAAACCCAGCACTATCTGTGGAGGGTTTTCATGTTCTCCCTGGGCTTGCTTGCAGGGCCGTCTTAAGAGCATCTTGGGCCCCTGGGCAAAGTAATGCTCTGGGGCCCCTACAATGATGACAGTGCAGGTAAACAGACATCAAGTAGGTAGGCAGCACATGGCCTCCCCTGTGTATCTATCACTCTCAGTGCCATCATGGGGCCCCCAATTTCAGGGCAGCGTGGGCTCAAGGACCAGCTGCTTTGGGGATAGTGCAGGGGCCCCCCATGCAGCTGGGGCCCCTGGGCAGTGCCCAGGCGTGCCCTCTAATTAAGACAGCCCTGCTTGCGTGGGTTTCCTCTCATACTTCAAACACATGTCGGTAGGTTATTTGGCTCCTGTCTTTGTTGCTGCTAGTATGCGAACCATGGATTGTAAACTCCTGAAGGGCAGGGACTTAAAGGACAATATGTAAAGAGCTACATAAGTTGTCAGCACTATAAAAATACCTAAAATAAATAGAGTGTCAGGGTTGTCTGATGCCAATATAAACCCTTGACTTATGTGCACTGAGATCCTTGGTTGGAAATCCGACCAGGACACTATCTTTATGGAGTTGTCATGCTCTCCCTGCGCTTGCGTAGGTTCCCTCCCACACATGCTGGAAGGTTAATTGTCTCCTGTCTAAGTCTAAAAGTGTCATGATTATCTGATGCCAAGTTAAATCCTTGACTTGTGTACACTGGTGTCTTTGGTTGGAAACCCAAAAACAGACAGACAGACAATAGAGAGAAAAAGACAGACAGACGATAGAGAGAAACAGACAGACAGACAGATGATAGAGAGAAACAGACAGACATACAATAGAGAGAAACAGACATACGATAGAGAGAAACAGACAAACAGACGATAGCGAGAAACAGACAGACCATAGAGAGAAACAGACAGACAGACAGAAGATAGAGAGAAACAGACAGAAAAACAATAGAGAGAAACAGACAGACAGACAGACGATAGAGAGAAACAGACAGACGATAGAGAGAAACAGACAGACAGACAGACGATAGAGAGAAACAGACAGACAATAGAGAGAAACAGACAGGCGATAGAGAGAAACAAAAAGACAGACGATAGAGAGAAATAGACAGATGATAGAGAGAAACAGACAGACAGAAGATAGAGAAAAACAGACAGATGATAGAGAGAAACAAACAGACAGAAGATAGAGAGAAACAGACAGACGATATAAACAGACAGACAGACAGACAGACAGAAGACAGAGAGAAACAGACAGACAGACGATGGAGAGAAACAGACAGACAGACGATAGAGAGAAACAGACAGACAGACAATAGAGAGAAAAAGACAGACAGACAATAGAGAGAAAAAGACAGACGATAGAAAGAAACAGACAGACAGACAGAAGATAGAGAGAAACAGACAGACAAACAATAGAGAGAAACAGACAGACAGACGATAGAAAGAAACAGACAGACAGACAGAAGATAGAGAGAAACAGACAGACAAACAATAGAGAGAAACAGACAGACAGACGATAGAAAGAAACAGACAGACAGACGATAGAGAGAAACAGACAGATGATAGAGAGAAACAGACAGACAATAGAGAGAAACGCACAGACAGATAACAGAGAGAAACAGACAGAGAGAAGATAGAGAGAAACAGACAGATGATAGAGAGAAACAAACAGACAATATAAACAGACAGAAGATAGAGAGAAACAGACAGACGATAGAGAGAAACAGACAGACAGACACTAGAGAGAAAAAGTGCGAGAAAGGTGGAATAGATAAGCAGATATGGATTATAAGGCTGGCCATACATTATACAATTTTCTTGTATAACTTTCCTCTAGATTTACCAAAACCATATAATATGAGGTCAGACCTAAACACTTTCCATTTGTATGCAATTAGGCAGGACCTTGCACTTCATAGTTGAAGGTAAATCTAAAGGAAATCAAATAAAAAAATTGTATGGTGTATGGCCAGCTTAGAGGAGAATTTTTTTTATAGATGGAGTAGCGAAAGACAAACATAAAAAATGATAGAGGAAGAGAGAAAGAGATAGGTTAGATAAGCAGATATGGGTTAGAAAGATAGATAGATAGATAGATAGATAGATAGATAGATAGATAGATAGATAGATAGATAGATAGATAGATAGATAGATATGCATAGATAGATGATCACTGAAATAGAGGTGCTTAATCCCCTCTCCATTGACAACAGACACGCATTCCATGTAACGCACGTTCCCTACCCCACTTCCCCATCCCCCTGGCCCCGGCCCCCCATTCCCCGACACACATAATACAATCACATTAGCATTGTCTCTCTCTGTCAGATTAAAGTATTGCTAGAAGACTGCAGACAGAGGGGAGAAACAGCCAACTGTGCCCGCCAGTACCATGGTACATTAGTGTGTTTAGAGGTGTGAGCGTAATTGCACACGCAGCAGAGATAATTGGCCAAGTGTACAAAATGTGATCATTTCAGGAGGCTAATAATTTCTAATTAGGGAAAATGCGGCTCAATTTTTTTAGTATTTTTTTTTTTTCATCTAAATCCCTGAAATTCCATCACATTTTTTCTCTGTGCTGGATTCTTGAGTTGGCAGGTGGAGGCGGGCAATGTTTCTTACTGACATATAGCTATGAGGCCATCATCTACTGTGATATGTCCCCGGGGGCTCACTTGTGTGCTGGAATTAAATTTCCAGAGGTGATGGGGTTAAAATAATACTGCTGGATGGAAAACATGAGGGAATCACAGTCATTGTCTTTATAGAATTTCTGTGCGGTTTAAAAGAAAAAAAAAAGTCCTCTTTATTATGATCACATAACAAAAAAAAAACAAAAAAAACAGTATTTGAAAATAGTGTGCAATCTCAGCTTGCTATATTGCCTCTTAGGCCGCGTACACACGACCGAGAAACTCGACGGGCGGAACACATTGTTTTCCCCGTCGAGTTCCTTGTTCGGCTGTCAAAAAACTCGTCGAGCCAAATTTTCCCATTGCCCGTCGAGGAAATAGAGAACATGCTCTCTTTTTGGCTCGACGAGTTCCTCAACAGTTTTCTCGGCGAAAAGTGTACACACGACCGGTTTCCTCAGCAGAATACGTCTCCCATCGAGTTTCTAGCTGAATTCTGCCGAGGAAACCGGTCGAGTGTTTCATTGTCGGGTCCATACATGGCCTGCATCCTCTGTGCAGAGTGTATTCTGTCTTATGTGGTTATTTGGGAATATTTAGAGGGAGCTTTATGTGGAGTTAAAGCGGAGCTCCACCCAAAAATGGAACTTCAGCTCTTCAGAATCCTCCCCCCCTCCGGTGTCACATTTGGCACATTTCAGGGGGGACGGGGGAGCAGATACCTGTGTAATATAGGTGATTGCTCCCACTTCCAGGCACAGAGTGCAGGGTCAGGAGTGTGTAAAGTACAGAGTAGAGTGCAGGGTCAGGAGTATTTAAACTACAGAGTGCAGGGTCAGGAGTGTGTAACGTACAGAGTGTAGGGTCAGGAGTGTGTAACATACAGAGTGCAGGGTCAGGAGCGTGTAATGTACAAAGTGCAGGGTAAGGAGCGTGTAATGTACAGAGTGCATGGGTTAGAAGAGTGTAACCAGGGCCACCATCAGGGAGGCAGTACACTTGTAAGGGGCCCATCCGGACCCCCCCTTTTTTTCCGTCAGCTCCCCACCCCCCGAATTTGCGACAGCAGCCCCCCGCTTCTCAATTTGTGGCCCCCATGCCCCGTTCTCAATTCGCGGCACCCCCCCACTTCTCAATTCGCAGCACTCCCCCACTTTTCAATTCACGGTACCCCCACACCCCTCAATTCACGTGCGAATACACAGTGGCAAAAGCCTCAAACTGTGTAAAATTCCTGATGGCGGCGCTGAGTGTATTGAACAGAGTTCAAATGAGCTGTGGCCATATTGTACAGGTGCAGAACCTTTGTGGGACACCCTGTACCTTGCACAGCTGGAACAGGGAGAGTGTACTGCGCACGTGCACAGTTGTAATAACCTGGAGTGTCCACTAGGAGACACATCACTGTAATGTTCAGCCCACCCTGCAAACACCAAGACAGAGAGGAATGAGCAGTTTTTGTGGAAAGACCCCCAAACACCCACATCTATAATGGGCAGGGGCATCCACTCCATAGGGCAAGGGGGGAAATTGACCCCCCCTGGAAAATCGATAAGGTGTTGAAGAGTCTAGCGGCCGCGGGCTGAATGAGAAGTCTCGGCCCGGATGTCACACAGGCACAGCGAGCAGAGTGAAGCCGCCTCCCCCTCCGGTGTTTATGTGTACACAGGGGGAGGGAACCTGCTGTGCTGCGCTGATGGCTGATCTAAGGGAACTGAATGGGATGGGGGAGGGGGGGTCCGTCTGTGCTGAAGGGGGGTCTGTGCTGAATTGAGGGGTCTGTGCAGAATGGGGGGTCTGTGTAGAATGGGGGGTCTGTGCTGAAGGGGGGTCCATCTGTGCTGAATGGAGGCGTCTGTGCAGAATGGGGGGGTCTGTGCTAAATGGAGGGGCCTGTGCTGAAGGGGGGTCTGTACATTCTCTAGGCTATATTTATATGGCCATGGAGTGAAGCTGAATTATCTCAAGAACTATTTCACACTGCCAGCTGACCGCGTTATCGCTAATGCCCCACTAAAAAGCAGCGCTTTACCATCATTTTAGCTGCGCTATTCGGCCACTAGCGGGCGCTTTTAACCCCCATTAGCGTTTTAAGAAAGTGTTAAATGCGACTGTGTATCACCGCTGCCGAAGCGCCCCCCTCTGAAAAAAATTCAGCGGACGCTCATGATAATGGGCGGGACGTGCAACATTTAATTCAGGAGGAGAACTGGTCTGGACTATTCAGAGGATATAGAATTTAATTGGGGGAACTTTGGAAAATCTTCCTGATGGTGAACCTTGAGTATAAAGATTGGAAGCAAGCTAAGGGATCAGTGAGATAGTCAGACACAGAATGAGAAATCAGCAACGCCGCCCTTCATGTTTCCCTCTCGGAGCTTTGCCTTTAACACTTTTCCAACCTTTGACAGAGTGCTATATAGATGTACTTCAAAGCCGGGAATGAAACTTTTGTAATTAGCTGCTCGGTGTATCATCGCGTGTAGTGTAGCATCAACGGGGCATGTTCAGCGTCTTCAGATACCTAATTATCATCACCATTGTGACAAGTTACAAGGAAATTGTGCTGTAGTTACAGTAAATACACCACCTGAGTTGTTATTGTAACACCAAGATGAAAAGATGAAAGACTTTATTTATATTTCACTTTCTTGCTGTTCCATATACTTATCTCCAGCAGTGGAAGTGTTGGTGGAGTGCTGGACACAACTGTAAAGAACAAATTGCAGGCATATAGGGAGGGCAGCTCTCTGTAAAACATGAACCCAACAGAGGTCTCTGTCATATTGATGCAAAAATTGTGGTCAAGAAAGTGGTTAAGAGAGTGCCAACTAAGTGTAATAAGTAGAGATGCACCGAAACGGAAATTCCAGAACCGAAACGAAACCGAAATAAAAAAAAGTCAGGCCGAAACCGAAAATTTGTTTCTTTCTTTTTTTATATATATATAATTGTATGTTAAAACAGTACAGTCAGATTGCAAAAATGTACGGAGCATCATATATATATATATATATATATATATATATATATATATATATATATATATATATATATATATATATATATTTTTTTTTTTATTACTTACTTTTTTGTAGCTTGTCGTTTTTTACTTTTTTTATTTTTGTAAAATTTTCTTATTTATAATATTATTTTACTTATTCTTTACTTTTATTTACTTATTTTATTAATTTAATTATTATTTCTTATTTCTTTTTACATTTAACTTTATTGCTATAACACAAGAGAAAATAATTCCCTGTGTGATAGCAATTGGAGGTAACAGGTTCTCTTTATTAACCCTGTCACCTCCAAAAAGAGGATTGCATTGGCGGCAGGGACAGGAACCAGACTAGGCAGGTGGGGGGACAGAGTGCCGAAGATAGAGCCAGCTGAGGGAGGTGGGGGGGGGGGGCGGATGGCTGCACAGTGCACACATGTTCTACTAGAAAAGAAAGCAACTCACCGCCCAGATGCTGAAACTTTCTCCACGCTGCTCACACACAGCCCCGCCTCCTCCTAACCCCACGCTGTGATAGACAGAACACATCTCAGCATTAGACCCGTATTCTGTCTATCACAGCGTGGTTAGGAGCAGGCGGGGCTGTGTGCGAGCAGAGCGGAGACAATTTCAGTGTGTGTTTTACCGCTCTGCAATCCCGCGTTGCACCACTAGTCATTATATATATACAGTATATATATTTTTGCCTGCACATGATTAGACATGTGCACTGCCTAAAAATTCTGTAAATTCATAAATTTGAAATTTTGAAAATGTGAAAATTCAAACATTCGAACATTTGAAGATAAGAAAAAGAATTTGAAAAGTCAAAATAAGAACTAACTTATAATAACTAACTATTAAATTATAGGTATTGAAATTTCCTTTCAAATTTGGCTTTTAGTGAACGTAGCGAATACAAATTTATCCGAAGTTACAAATTATCTATAATAATGAAGGTTGTATCTTAACAAATGGAATGGAACAAATTAATAATAATTAATAATAATTATAATAAAAAAAGTAATGTGTTACGTTCCATTCGTTTAGATACGGCATTCGCTGTTTTCGATAATTCATAACTTAGGATAAATTTGTATTCGTTACATTCACTAACAACCACATTTTAAAGGAAGTTCCAATAACTATAATTTAATAGTTTAGTAATAATTAAGTTATTATTAGTTTGTTATTATTTCAGATTTTGGGTTTTCATATTTTCGGAATTGCGTTCTTATTTTAGGAGATTGCTTCTCATTTTTAGAGATTCCTTCTTTTGAAATTTTGGATTTTCATTCTTATTTTCGTATTTCTGAATTTTCATATTTCCGGATTTTCATATTTCCGAATTTCTGAATTTCCGAATTTTCAAATTTTGAATTTCCGAATTTTCATATTGTCAGATTTTCGAATATTCAAATTTACAAATATTAGGAAGAATTTGTTAAATGGTTTTCGTTGATTCGGATATTTCCAAATTAACGAATTTGAAAATCAGAAAATTCGAACATTCAAACATTTGAAGATAAGAAAGAAAATTTGAAAATTCAAAATAACAACTAACTTATAATAACTAACTATTAAATTATTTGCATTGGAAATTCCTTTCAAATTTGGCTTTTAGTGAACGTAATGAATACAAGTTTATCGGAAGTTACAAATTATCTAAAATAACGAAGGTTGTATCTAAACAAATGGAATGGAACAAATTAATAATAAATAATGATTATAATAATAAAAAGTAATTTGTTACATTCCATTCGCTGTTTTCGATAATTCATAGGATAGGATAAATTTGTTTTCGTTACATTCACTAACAACCAAATTTTAAAGGAAATTCCAATAACTACAATTTAATAGTTTAGTAATAGTTAAGTTATTATTAGTTTGTCATTATTTCAGATTTTGGGTTTTCATATTTTAGGATTTTCGTTCTTATTTTCGGATATTCATTCTTATTTTCGTATTTCCAAATTTTCATATTTCGGAATTTTCGTATTTCCGAATTTCCCAAATTTCTGAATTTCCAAATTTCCAGATTTTCTAATTTTGAATTTCCGAATTTTCGGATTGTCAGATTTCCGAATTTCTGAAATATGGAATTTCCGAAATATCAAATTTCTAAAATTTTAGATTTTCAAATATTGAAATTTCCGAATATTAGGAAAAATTTGTTAAATGGGTTTTCGTTGATTTGGATATTTCCAAATGAACAAATTTGTCTCAAATTTGTTAAAAAAATAAAAATTTGGAATGAAACGAATTGCGCAGGTCTACACATGATTGGATGATGGAAGCCATCAGAGTTTCTGCTCATTTACTAAGCTCTGGAGCAACTGCTCTTGTAGAATGCAACTGCACTTTGCAAAGTGCAACGTTTATTTGACTTTAGTAAATCAACCCCAAAGTGTCACAAGAGTACCAATACGTTTCAGGGTCTAACAGTCCCCCTTTATCAGGGCTAAAGGGTGCAAACATTTGTAAAAACATACAATACAAGATGAAATACATATGATAAAAGATACATTATAATGTACTACTTCTTGACCGCCTTTTGGCAAATCCTTTCACTGCCAGAGCACCCAAGAGAATAAAATAGTGGCAGTTCCAATTTTTCATGTTACACAATATTACTGCAAAGGTAAGAAATACACTAAAGTTAATTTAAGGGCACAACATCGCAATAAATTATCAGACTTTTTGGTAAAGTATAAAAGATGAGATTGAGCAGAGTAAATATTGTAGATACCCAACATGTGAAACCTGACATTTTCATGCGCTCCTGAATGGTAACAAACTCTATTCCTCTACAGTATATCTTCTATAGGTGACACTTTAAAAGTCACCTATAGGTCATTAATTTAGTGTAATTGAGAAGTTCTTGTGCTAGAATTATTGCTCTCTCTCTAGCGTACGTGGCAATGTGTAATATGTGACATGCAATTAAAGACGAGTGCATTTACGTGTGTATATGTGGGGGCCTCAAACTTTCTTTTTGGGGGGGGGGGGTTATATGCTTGGGTGTAACTTACATTTTTTACAATTTAATTTTTTTTTTACTTAACTTTTTTTTCATTACAAATGATGAATTTTTGGTGAAAGGTTCTCTTTAATGAGACATTTGGGGTCTAAAAGACCCTAGATGTCTACCCTGTGCTCCACTGAGGTCTAAAAAAAAAGCTAGATGTCTCCCCTATGCTCCACTGAGGTCTAAAAGACAATGGGTGTCTCCCCTATGCTCCTCTGAGGTCTAAAAGACCCTGGATGTCTTCCCTATGCTTCACTGAGTTCTGAAATACTCTGGATGTCTCCCCTATGCTCCACCGTGGTCTAAAATACCCTAGATGTCTCACTTATGCTCCACTGAGGTCTAAAATCCCTGGATGTCTCTCCTATGCTACTCTGAGCTCTAAAATACCCTAGATGTCTCCCCTATGCTTCACTGAGGTCTAAAATACCCCAGATGTCTCCTCTATGCTCCACTGAGGTATAAAATACTCTAGATGTCTCTCCTATGCTCCACCAAGGTCAAAAATACCCTGAATGTCTCTCCTATGCCCCACTGAGGTCCAAAAGACCCTGGGTGTCTCCCCTGTGCTCTAAAAGACCCTAGATATCTACCCTGTGCTCCACTAAGGGTCTAATATGGATTTGGGGGGGGTAATTTTGGCGTGGGGTTTCCAATACCAGATCCAAAAGGCCCCCCCTCCCCTGCTCCACTTTTTTTCTAGTTTTTCTATTGCTGGCAATACACACTAATGACTCATCCATTGTTAAGGATGAAGGGGCCAGCTTCCTGGCCCCCTCCTTAACAACCGGTAGCTATTCACTGCAGGCAAACATTTCACCCAGCACCCCAAAAATGTGGGGGTTCTGGGAGCACCCTGCGGGTTCTGCGATGCTTGCCCCGAACATTTTGCCCATCTTTACCAGTGAGTGTATACTGTAACTATAGAGTATATACTTTATAAATACTGTATATACATTTATATACACCATGTAGCCAGCTGTTAACATGAAGAATAAACATCAGCCTTAGGCAGTTGTCTAGTTTGCCTACATGGCAAGAACAAGCTACTATTTTATTGAATTTTTTGGTTTTCCGTAAAAGGAAAATAAGACTACAAGCAGCGTTTCTGCGTAGACTGATGTGTGTGAATATACTTCAGAATAGTTCATTAGGGAAAGCTTAGAGAACGTTCATTTCAATAAGAGAGAGAAGATTATTTAGAGAATAGGCAGTGTGTTTATACAATTTTACATTTGCAGAAGGAAAGAGTTGTCAGGACACAAGTGCACTGATGTATACACAACGTCATTTCTTTACCCCAGGTTCACATCTATGCATTTTTTAGTGCGTTTTCAGTTTTGCAGAAACACACTCCATCATTTGTAACGGTATGGCCAGTGGGACCCAGAGGCTCTTGAAGGATGCGGGGTACTCCTGTTTCAGCTTCACCAATGACTCCTGTGTCTAAGGTCATCCTATGTCCACTATCCACTAGGGGCATAGGATGACTGAGAAATTATATATTGAATTACATAAGATGCGACAGTAATGATAATTCACAATGTATTGCAGGCTATCTTGAAATATTTCAGGTGGTTAATTTTGAACCCAACAGGTCAATAGGACAGTGATTCATTCAATGTGGAACATAGGTAATTAAGTCTGCTACTGTCATGTAAATTAACCTTAGTTAGGCTTCTAAAGAACTGTTCATTGTGTGATGCCAATTAACACTGTTTTGTGTGAATTTCTATTGATGATAGATGTGAAATGTGAATTAGCACTAGGGATGAGCTTCGTATTCGAGTCAAACTCATGCTCGACTCGAACATCGTATGTTTGATCGTTCGTCGAAATATGAACAAAACTGGTCGTTCGCGCCAAATTCGAGTGACGCGCCACGGCCCATAATTCACTGCGGCTTGCTGGCTTATGATTGGCCAAGCATGCACTATGACCCGCATGCTTGGCCAATCACAGCGCCGTCAGTACAGAGAGCCGTAATTGGCCAAAGCCAGGGTGGCTTTGGCCAATTATGGCTCAGGGGGTTTAGTACACGCCCCACACTATAAAAGGCCGCCTGCAGGTCGACCTTGTGTAGTGTGTTGCGGCGGTGCTTAGAGAGAACAGAGAACGACAGAGAGAGTGTAATTTTTTGCAGGTAGATAGAGCAGGCAGGCAGGCAGGCTAGTCAGTTAATGATACAGTGTGTAGAGGATATATATACACCCCAGGTGTTGTACATATATTTATACACTGTATAGTTCAGCTAAATCAATTCTTCCTAATTTACTGGCAGGCAGGTGATTGTGCTATTTAAAGACGTTTTCACAGGCATACTATAGACACCCAGCAGGTACAATATTTAAAGGAATTTTTATTTTATTTAAGCATCATTAAAATTACTGCTCCTGATTCAGAAGCAGTGATTTTAATGATGCTTAAATAAAATTAAAAAAAAGGAAAAATTACTTTAAATATTGTACCTGCTGGGTGTCTATAGTTTGCCTGAGAAAACGTCTTTGAGAACCCGGGTCTTGCCCAAGGGAACATGTATCAATGGATTTTTTTTTTTTAAACAGTCGTTTTTTCAGGAGTCCTGAAAAAAATTACTATTTTAAAACTTTTTTTTTCATTGATACATGTTCCCTGGGGCAAGACCCAGGTTCTCAAAGATGTTTTACGACAATAACTTGCATATTAGGCTTTAAAATTAGCATTTTTGAATTCGAACGTTCGAGTCCCATAGATGTCAATGGGGTTCTAAATGTTCGAGCGAACGTTCGGTCCGTTCGAAGGTTCTGGTGCGAATCGAACGCGGGGGGTTTCGGCTCATCCCTAATTAGCATCCTCTAAAGGTCAGGCGTCTGACTTATGTTTGCTAAATGAATGTGTATTGAAAAGCAGGTAAGATAAGCTGAAGTCATAATGTCTGCCTTGTCAGCTATTGTAATTAACTCATGTAGATTCGGTGCCACAAAGTCTACCCAAGACAATGTGTATTGGAGGCTCGTTAGTACACATTGTATGATGTTGTGGGTGTAGTGTGTCATTGTCCCTTTGATTACTGCAGCATGCTTTTTGGTTGCTAACTGTATAAAAGCCTGAGTTACCATTAAAAGATCTAATCCGTTTGGAACCAGAGAACAAGAGCTGTGTGTCTCGTTTTCTGGAGGAAATCCAATGGGTCCTGTCTGCTGGATTGTGGAGTGTCAATAAGCTGTTGTGGTTTGGTGGAATGGAATATCAGAAACGGCGTTAACCCCTGACCGTTACACCATCTAACATGGTTTCCTATGGGGCATGTTCATCTCTGTGTCTTTTATGGAAAGGGACAGTGTCTTTTTTCTGGTTTTTGGTTCCATAGACTTCAATGGATCAAAAACATGCATTGAAAAACGCAAAATGCACCCGAAATATGCAAACTGCAACCTGCATAGGTGTGAACCAGGCCTTATCCTTTTCTTTTCGAATTGGCTACATACGTATGCATTTCTTTTTTATTGTTTATTTTATTTTTGTGTACTTATTTTTGATTCCCTTTTAGAAACATCAAAGGCATTGGGAAGCCTTAGAAGTCAGTCTATGTAGGTATACAGAATTTCCTATGACTGTACAGTACCATACCATAATAGATTGTGGATATGTGAAGTCTGGCTGGGTAATAGACTGTAATAGACTGTCTTGGGGCTCCACGCAGTCCTAATGATATTAGCCTGGGGTGTAACTGGACAGTGATGTCTTCATAACACTCGCCATCCCCTGTATAACAACATTCTAACAATCAACAGACACTCTAAATAATCATTTCCCCTAAAGGACCAACAACACTTTTTTCTGTTAGACTTCATGTTCTGTAAAACGTATTACTACACTAAAAGCATGCACACATTTTAGAGGGAAAGTAAACTGGTTGTAAGGCATTGTTTCTTTTAAGTTATTTGTATAACAATTTTATATCTATTGTACAAATTCTGATTGCAAGTCTATAGGGGATTTAACCACTTAAGACCCGGACCAATATGCAGGTTAAGGACCTTGCCCCTTTTTTGCGATTCGGCACTGCGTCATTTTAACTGATAATTGCGCGGTCGTGCGACGTGGCTCCCAAACAAAATTGGCATACTTTTTTCCCCACAAATAGAGCTTTCTTTTGGTGGTATTTGATCACATCTGCGTTTTTTATTTTTTGCGCTATAAACAAAAATAGAGCAACATCTTTGAAAAAAAAAAAAATTCTCAATTTAGGCCGATACATATTCTTCTACATATTTTTGGTAAAAATATTGCAATAGGCGTTTATCGATTGGTTTGCGAAAAATTTATAGTGTTTACAAAATAGGGGATAGTTTTATGGCATTTTTATTAATATTTTTTTTTGTTCTACTAATGGCGGCGATCAACGATTTTTTTCATGACTGCGACATTATGGTGGACACTTCGGACAATTTTGACACATTTTTGGGACCATTGTCATTTTCACAGAGAAAAGTGCTATAAAACTGCACCCATTACTGTGAAAATGACAATTGCAGTTTAGGGGTTAACCACTAGGGGGCACTGTAGGGGTTAAGTGTGACCTCATATGTGTTTCTAACTGTAGGGGGGCGGGGCTGGATGTGTGATGTCAGTGATCGTCTTTCCCTATATCAGGGAACAGTTGATCACTGACATTGCCACCTCTCCCCGTTCTTCAGCTCCTGTGACCGATCGCGTGACACTGCCGGTGATCGGGTCCGCGGGTCCCGCAGGCGTAGTCACGGATCTTCGGCACTCACAACCCAATGGCTGGGCACTTAAAGAGGACGTACGGGTACGTGCTTGTGCCCAGCCGTGCCATTCTGAAGGGGTCCTTAAGTGGTTAAGTGACTTTGACCTTGGCATGGTTGTTGGTGCCAGATAGGCTAGTCTGAGCATTTCAAAAACTGCTGATCTACTGGGAATTTTACACACAACCATCTCTCGGGTTTACAGAGAATGGTCCAAAAAAGAGAAAATATCCAGTAAGCGGAGGTTGTATGGTCGATAATGCCTTGTTGTCAGAGGTCAGAAGAGAATGGGCAGACTGGTTCCTGATGATAGATAAAGACAACAGCATATCTCACAACTTTTTGAGTTTGGAAGGAGTAACACCTATCAGCAAAAGTATGCAGGCATAGGGCACACCCCTTTGCCACGCCCCCTTAAAGGATAATTGTACAAAAAACAAGATTGGTTAAACCCACAGGTGCTTTTTTTTACCATGGATATTGCTTTATATTGGCTTTGGAAATGACAAATGCCGCAATTTAGAAATCAGGTGAAAGGTTTCGTGCTGGAAAACACTTTTTGATAGATAAAAGGTGCATTTTGTATACATTTTTTAAACGATCAAACCAAAATAAGGGACAAATGAGGGGGAAATAGGGACAGAGGGACATTGCTCGAAATCAGGCACAGTCCCTCGAAATCAGGTTAGGAGCTATGCAACAGCAGCAGTAGGCCACACCGGGTGTCACCCCTGTCCGTTAAGAACAGAAAACCGAGGCTACAATTCACACAGGCTCACCAAAATTGTACAATAGAAGATTGGAAAAACGTTGCCTGGTCTGATGAGTCTCAAGTTCAGCTGCGACATTCAGATGTAGGGTTGGAACTTGGTGTAAACAACTTGAAAGCATTGATCTACCCTGCCTTTATGAATCGTTCAGGCTGGTGGTGGTGCAATGGTGTAGAGCAGGGGTGGGTAAACCACAGCACATCAGTTGAAAGCAGTCTTAGGCCCTTTTCACACGATCAACCCGAACAAATAGGACCCTTAATTCACCTCTACAGAGCAACAGATGTCCATTTACGCCTGCCTACCTCCAATCCAAAAAATAGAAGGGAATTTGTCCCCTTCCATCTGGGCGGATGGGAGGGCCCATAGAGTAGCCGTGACCTGTCATCAGCCCGCTCCGCTCATTGTGGCCCAAGACTGGTTACCAAGTTGCTTAAGTGGCACTTGCTATTCAAAAGGTTGGGCACCCCTGGTGTAGAAGATATTTTCTTGGCACACTTTGGGCCCCTTAGTACCAGTTGAGCATCGTTTAAACACCTCGCCTACCTCAGTATTGTTGCTGACCATGTCCACCCTTTTATGACTAAAGTGTCCCCATCTTCTGATGGCTCCTTCCAGCAGGATAATGTCACCATGTTATAAAACTCAAGTGAACTTTGCACTTGTAGTTTGCACTTGTAGTGCAAAGTGGAGTTGCCTTTCGTAAATAACCCCAATGTTACTCATGTGCATTTGTTGATTGAATGTTTGACTTTAGAAACCACATTTCTTGGTTTATCCAATCTTTGTATTATATACTTTATTGTATGCTGATTGTGAATCTTTTTGTCTTGTAGACTTCAATTCAAAATGTCCATGATTTGCAGTATTTAATATTAGTTTTTTAGTATTAGTAGAAACAGATTACTTATGACCCTTAGCCTAGGTTCACATTGGAGTGATTTGTCATGCGATTTGAGAGATCAAATCGCATGACAAGTCGCAGCCTATTGACGGCAATGGCACTGTTCCAATCGGTGCGACACCGATTTTGCGGCGCGGCACCGATTTGCAAAAGTAGTTTCTGCACTACTTTTGCTGATTTCAGGTGCGATTTCTATAGACATCTGTGTATGAAGCCACACAAATGTCTATCAAGTAGCACCTGAAATCGCGCTGACCTTGCTACTTTGAAATCGCGCTACTTCAAGTAAAGTAGCACGATTTCAAAGTAGCATCAATGTGAACCAGGGCTAAAGAGCATTTGTGAGGTCAGGTATTAATGTTCGACAAGAAGACCTGAAATAGGCCTTCTAATGCCAAAGGTGTTTAGTAGCGTTAATGCCACGACTGTTGACATTCCTTTTAATTTCCTCCTCACCAAACCCATCAGATCATGTCTTTATGGAGCATGCTTTCTGCAAAGGACACAGTCATGCTGTGGGCCTTCCAATTTCCAAAGGTGTTAGTAGGGTTAAGGACATGGCTTTTGGCAGGCCGCTCAAGTTCCTCTATGTCAAACGCTTCAAGAAATGTCTTTATGGTGCATGCTTTATACAAGGGGCACAGCATGATGAAGCAGACAAGGTTCTTCTAATCCTAAAGGTGTTTAGAAGGGTTGATGTCGGAGCTCATGGCAGACTTCTCAGATTCCTCCATACTATACCCATCAGATCATATCTTTATGGAGCTGGCTTTCTGCATGGGGCATAGTCTTGCTGAAGCAGAAAATTACTCTCTAATCCCACAGGCGTTCAGTAGGGTTGAGGTAAGGGTCTTGGCAGGCCACTCAAGGTTCTCTTTACCAAACCCGTCAGATCATGTCTTAATGGAGCATGCTTTTTGCAAGGGGCACAGTCATACTGGAACATAAATGGGCCTTCTAATCCAAAATGGATTCAGGGTTGAGGCCAGGACTCTTGGCAGCCTGCTCAAGCTCCTCCACACCAAATTCACCAAACTGTGCCTTTATGGAACAAGCTTTCTGCAAGGGACAGAGTCAGGTTGGAACAGTAAAGAGAGGCCCGGAGTAATGCCACAGGTATCAGCGGAGGGCCGGCATGACAGGGGTTAAAGGGGTGGAGCCAAGGGCGGAAAGATAGGCAGCTTGGGGCTGGCAGCTTTGTTGGGTGGAGCTGGATAGGTTTGGGCAGGAAGAGGAGGGACCAGTTGACACAAGGAGCCGTGAGGGTATGGAGCTTCCCACACACCCACCCTACGATTGGGGGAGCTTTGTGTGTAGGTATGGTGGGGACTGCACGACCACAGGGTTGGTTGGCACTTTGCTGGGTACAAGGTCCTTGTTAGGTCATATGGGCACCTAAAAGGCATGGTTTAAGTCTAAAATACTTAAACTGCATTGTATTTCGCTCTGCATATGTCAGGAAAGAGTTGGGCTGTCTGGGGACATTTCCCCTAACTTCCGGCTACATTGACACCCGGGTTGTCGAGGTTTGACAAGATGTTACTTAATCGGCAATGAACGCCGAAGCAGAGAATCTAAACCCCCCCCCCCTCTATCCAAACCGAATAAAAGAAAACATTTTGGCTGGAGCTGTTCACCCTGGAATCTCTCCAGTCACACAGAATAGGCACACAACAACCTCAATCATGTAGAGAATATTAATCCAGTTGATGCACAGACGAAGCCCAGTGACTGATGCTCCAGGGTGATGCCTGATATCCGCTGTGATAGAAAAGCCTTGCAGTGTTTGTTAGATCCAAGTGAAAGCCAGCAGGGAAGAAGAATCTCTGATCAGACCCCTCCATGTTACCGTGCACTTAATATTCCTGCCGACCATCCGCTGAATGAGGCATTCATCAACGCTGATGGCATTTTCTAACCGGGGTCTTACGCCTGTCCACTTCCCTGGAGCATCCAAACAAATGAAATCTATGTTTTATTTCTAGATTGTTGTTATGGTATCCACACCTTCACACAATGCAACTTCAATGCCTGTCCAGACCTTTTTTATTTTTTTTTCCAAAGAGAAAATTTAATGATGATGGTGAGATTGTGTAGGCTTTAGGTGAGATGCCCATAAAATCTTGGTGCCCAACCTGCGCCCTGGTGGGCTCATATGGCCCTTTGGTGCTTGCAGTGTGGCCCTTGGACTCTATCAGTTAGCAGTGCAAGCATTGATTTTATAAAGGGTTAAAAGAAGAACTGCAGTCTGCTCACGTAATTTGTAATAAAAAACACTTTGCATATTATATTATATATACTGTGATTCTGTACTTGCCAAATATGCTGCAGAAATCTCCTTTCACGGCGTCTAGCTGCATCCATTTTAACCACTTCAGCCCAAAGACCAGAGCAATTCTTGCGTTTCGGCACTGCGTCGCTTTAACTGACAATTGCGTGGACGTGCGACGTGGCTCCCAAACAAATTTGATGTCCTTTTCCCCACAAATAGAGATTTCTTTTGGTGGTATTTGAATTTATTTTTTGCACTATAAACAAAAAAAGAGCGACCATTTTGAAAAAAAAAACTATATTTTTAACTTTTTGCTATAATAAATATCCCCAATATATATATATATATACTGTATATATATATATATATATATATATATATATATATATATATATATATATATATATATATATATGTATGTGTATATAAAAATCCTCAGTTTTGCAGAGAGCCAGGGTGCTGAGATTGAGCTGAGTGTAATCTGAGATCTGAGTGGCCCTTCAGCTGTGGTGAAACTACAAATCCCACCATGCCTCTAGGAGTCATGCCTGTGATTGCCAGGGTCTTTCAATGTCTCATGGGACTTGTAGTTTCAAAACAGCTGAAGGGCCGAGAATGACTACCACTGTCATAGGGAAACATGCAAAGCTGAGGCTGTCAATCACAGACTATGTGCTGGAGCACCTATGAATGGGCCCAAACAAGACCTGAGGGGAGGGAATGGACATGGCAGTCCCACAGTCCCACTATAAGTCACCGATAGCCACCATTACTAGTAAAAAATAAATGAAAAATTCATAAAAATATCCCATATTTTGTAGACGCTATAACTGTTGCGCAAACTAATCAATATACGCTTATTGGGATTTTTTCAATCACAGACTATGTGCTGGAGCCCCTATGAATAGGCCCAAACAAGACCTGAGTAGATTGAATGAACACCCCCCACCTCTACAAAGTCTCATAGGAAAACATGCGCAGTCAAGGCTGTCAATCACAGGCTGTGTGCTGAAGCTTCTATAAATAAGCTCAAACACTCACATTGTACTCTATGGCATTGGAAAGTGTGCAATGGTTGAGTTATTAAAGATAGGCACCTATAAGTCTCAGAATGCCGTAGACATTTATTTTCCCCCTGTATGTCTTCAGCCTCCGTAACTCAGTAATCATATGTCTACTTAATTATATGCTCGGGTCCATCACTGCTGAGCCGGCGCCGTTAATGAAATGCCGAAACCTAACCCAGCCTCGCACGACACAATTTTTATTTTTATTATTCACTATGAAAATGAGATTCAACAAGCGCTGTCAGTGCCAGTGGGTGATGCTCATCATCTGCAGAGTATAATGCAGCCGTGTAGCCGCTCTTAAGTCGGGACGGATTGGTACATTGCCAGGGGCGATCTCTTCCCAGCGAAGAGCGTGTAACAAGTTTTGTTAAGCACGGAACTTTCATTGCCTTGACACCGGAGTGGACAAATTACACCGCTGCTGACTTTAACATATCGCCCCTCATTATACCCCCAGATCCTACATATTTACCATACTCGGTAATATACATTCCAAGCACAAGGATGGAATTTAACCACTTAAAGCAGATGTATACCCGCTGTCATTTATTTTTTATTTTTTTTTAAACCTGAAAAGCAAAAGCCATAATCATACTAGCTGATTATGAAATACTTACCTTGGAACGAGGTGAGAGGAACTTACCTGGTCCATGCCGAGGGAGATGTCATCTTTCCTTGACGTGTATGGAATTAATAAGTATGGGCTAAATATACAACTGATTAAGTGATAATATACAGTGATCAATCAATACATAATTTCAGAGACCAAAGGGCCAATGTGAAGAAAAAAAATTATATATTATAAATAAATAATTGATAATGAAATGTGTCCAATTACGTGTGTCTTGAATAGCGTCCCCTTATTCTGACCTTGTATGTGTTAACACATATCTAAGGAACTAGGATCCACACAAATAGAATCAGACCAGATCAAAACAATAGTTTAAAACGGTCCAAAAAATGACATGAATATATGGAGAAAAAAACAATCCCAATCAGGTAATTCTGAGACAATATCTTTCATAGGACAAAAACATTCATGGATAACTTGTACCAACAAGTGATTGACTCCAGACCCGTATGCAATTCCATAGGATAATGTTCAAAGAATTCCCATGATTAAGTCACGTTGGCGGAGACGCAACGCGTAGGGAGGAGCCTAGCGTATTGAGACCAGAGGAGAGGGTTTCTCTTACGCATCTCAGCGACTACTGAGCGGCTTGTTTTTTTTCCTTTGAACGCCTATCGTTAATGGGGATCCGTGAGTGAAACATACACAAGTGCTACATTGCAATTAGTGATATTAACAATATTATGCTATATTGCCTTTCCTTTCCCTTACATGTATCGGGAATCCTTTGAACATTATCCTATGGAATTGCATACGGGTCTGGAGTCAATCACTTGTTGGTACAAGTTATCCATGAATGTTTTTGTCCTATGAAAGATATTGTCTCAGAATTACCTGATTGGGATTGTTTTTTTCTCCATATATTCATGTCATTTTTTGGACCGTTTTAAACTATTGTTTTGATCTGGTCTGATTCCATTTGTGTGGATCCTAGTTCCTTAGACATGTGTTAACACATACAAGGTCAGAATAAGGGGACGCTATTCAAGACACACCTAGTTGGACACATTTCATTATCAATTATTTATTTATAATATATACATTTTTTTCTTCACATTGGCCCTTTGGCCTCTGAAATTATGTATTGATTGATCACTGTATATTATCACTTAATCAGTTGTATATTTAGCGCATACTTATTAATTCCATATATTGTTTTTCTTGGTTGGTGCACCATTTTTATTGCTGCTTTTTTACATTTGGTCATTGGTTATGTGGTGTAATTAGTAGGTTTAGTAGCGCTGTATTTATTCACATATTATCTTTCCTTGACGTGTCTTCCAGGTATCGCCGCTCCAGCGATGTGATTGGCTGGAGCGGTGATGTCGTGACTCCCGCGCATGCGTGCAGGAGACTTTTCTCCGGCAAGGTCCGGCGGCTGCTGGCCTTTTAGCTGAGGATCCCTGCTTACAGGTTTAGGAGATATTATTTATACCTACAGGTAAGCCTTATTATAGGCTTACCTGTAGGTTAAAGTGCTAGTACAGTGTTTACTACCACTTTAAGACCAATACGAATATGCAGGTTAAGGACCTTGCCCCATTTTGAGATTCGGCACTGCGTCGCTTTAATTGACTGAGGCTGCAGATGGCCACATAGGCTGCATTGAGGCTGCAAATAGACACATGGGCTGCATTGAGGCTGCAGATGGGCACATAGGCTGCATTGAGGATACAGATGGGCCCATAGGCTGCATTGGGGCGTCAGATGGGCCCATAAGCTGCATTGAGGCTTAAGATAGGCACATAGGCTGCATTGAGCCTGCAGATGGGCACATAGGCTGCAGATGGACACAAAGACTGCTTTGAGGCTGCAGATGGACACATAGGGCCAGATTCAGGAACAGTTAGGCTGGCGGATCCAGTGATCCGCCAGCCTAACTGTCACTTTGAGCCGGCGTTTTTGTTTTCTGTAACCAGAAAACAAGAAACGCCGGGTTGAAGCTCCGATGCGATCAGCGTAACTGAGTTTCGCCATCGCATCGTTACTTCAACTTAAAAATGGCGCCGGGGGCGTTCCCGCCGATTTCCGCTCAAAAAATATGTTAATGAGTGGAAATCGGCAATTCACAAGCGAATTCCGGCGCGACGCAATGACGGTACGACGTTTCCGGAAGCGATACGCGGCGCAAAGATATACCTACATGGGGTTGGAGTATCCTATGTTAGGTATAGGCGTCGTCATCGCGTCGGGAAAAAAAAAAATCACGTCGCTTGCGTAAAAAGATCATGAATGGGAATGTGACGTCATTGACATTCATTCACAGAATTTGGAGCATGCACACGGGGATGCTTTGACACTCGACGCATGCGCAGTACGTTCGCGGCGGGATCGCGCTTAGTTTAAATACTACACGCCCCGTACCCGCCCAATTTGAATTCCGCCGGCTCATTTTCGTTACGCTGCCGCAACTTTAGGAGCAAGTGCTTCGTGAATGACAGCACTTGCTGCTAAAATTTCGGCAGAGTAACGTAAATGAGAAGCGTTACTCTGGAGCAAAGATGCTCCCATCTACCTGAATCTGGCCCATAGGCTGCATGGAGGCTGCAATGGGCACATAGGCTGCATTGAGGCTGCAAATGGGCACATAGGCTGCATTGAGACTGCAAATAGACACATAGGGCCAGATTCACGAACAGTTAGGCTGGCGGATCGAGTGATCCGCCAGCCTAACTGTGACTTTGAGCCGGCGTTTCTGTTTTCTGTAACCAGAAAACAAGAAACGCCGGGTTGAAGTTCCGATGCGAGCAGCGTAACTGAGTTTCGCCATCGCATCGTTACTTCAACTTAAAAATGGCGCCGGGGGCGTTCCCGCCGATTTACGCTCAAAAAATATGTTAATGAGCGGAAATCGGCAATTCACGATCGAATTCCGGCGCGACGCAATGACGATACGACGTTTCCGGACGGGATACGCGGCGCATAGATATACCTACATGGGGTTGGAGTATCCTATGTTAGGTATAGGCGTCGTCATCGCGTCGGGAAAAAAAAAAAAACGTCGCTTGCGTAAAACGGTCATGAATGGGAATGTGACGTCATTGACGTTCATTCACAGATTTTGGAGCATGCGCACGGGGATGTTTTGACACTCGACGCATGCGCAGTACGTTGGCGGCGGGATCGCGCTTAGTTAGCATACTACACGCCCCGTACCCGCCAAATTTGAATTCCGCCGGCTCATTTGCGATGCGCTGCCGCAACTTTAGGAGCAAGTGCTTCGTGAATGACAGCACTTGCTCCTAAAATTTCTGCAGCGCAACGCAAATGAGAAGCGTTACTCCAGAGCAAAGATGCTCTGGACTACCTGAATCTGGCCCATAGGCTGCATTGAGGCTGCAAATGGGCACATAGGCTGCATTGAGACTGCAAATAGACACATAGACTGCATTGAGGCTGCAGATGGACACATAGGCTGCATGGAGGCTGCAACTGGGCACATAGGCTGCATTGAGGCTGAAAATGGGCACATAGGCTGCATTGAGGCTGCAAATGGGCACATAGGCTGCATTGAGGCTGCAAATGGGCACATAGGCTGCATTAAGGCTGCAGATGGGCACATAGGCTGCATTGAGACTCCAGATGGGCACATAGGCTGCATTGAGGTTGCACATGGGCACATAGGCTGCAGATGGGCACATAGGCTGCAAATGGGCACACAGGCTGCATTGAGGCTGCAGATGGGCACATAGGCTGCAGTGAGGCTGCAGATGGACACAGATGAGGCTGCAGATGGCCACTAATCAGGCTGCATTGACGCTGCAGCTGGACAATGACCATTATTTTGCTTCAAAGTAGTTTATTTATTTTTTATAATGTTTTTTTCCTGAAACTTCCCTCTGAAATTGAAGGTGCGTGTTTTACGGTATTTATGGTATTTCCATATACTAGATAATAATGTGCTTTTAAAAAAACATCAACAATTTCCACATATCATTTTTAAAACAATGTATTATTTCTATAAAGGAGCCTCCTCCGCTACCTAGAGACCTGGGCAGCGTTCAGCTGTCCTGTGTCAAATCGCATTACTTGGGAGATCTATCGGGACTAATGTAATGATCATTGAACTACTGTAGAGGTCATTCAGTGATCATTAGACATCATCAAGTTCCTGGAGGCCTCAGTCAATGGACGGCTGATCATTAGCAAATGATTTGCTGATTATATCATAATGCAAGAAATAATCGAAGGCTAAATCAACGCAGGTTCAGGGTTCGTGTCTTCCAGGTGAACCAGAACGTGTGTTTAATGCGTGCCTTAATTACAACTCAGCCTTCCTTTAGGAGGACTCCTGGCCCAGCTGATAAGTGCTGAACTGTATGTGAACTGTTTTATTTGTAAAATGATCTCAAAAGAAGGCATTAGTTTGTTCTTATGCAGAGCATGCTGACAGGAGGAGAGAGCAGAATGACAGAGATGAGCTCATCATTGTGCTTCATCTTCTTTCGCTGTCCATTCATAGGCTAGGGGGAGGGACATGACCTGTAAATGTTACTTAACTCCTTCCTGCCCGCGCTATAGCCAAAAGACAGCTAAAGCACGAATCTCCAGTTTCGGGAAGACGTCCATAGACATTCTCCCATGCAGAGGCGGCTCTTTAATTAGGCAAATTATGTGGTCGCCTAAGGCCTCACACTCACAGGGGACTCGCGGCAGCCTAACTTACCCAATGCATTACCCAAGTTTTGAGGGATAGGGGACCTTAACGCTGCTGTGCCCATGCAACATTAAGAGCCCTGACTCAGGAGCGGGGCCACCAGCGTCCCTAACAACCAGTGAATATCGGTGTCACCACCCCTTGTGACGTCAATGACCCAGCATGCCCTCAGTCAATGTCGTGAAAAGGGGGAGGGTTCACCAGGTGACATCACCGGGTGGCCCCTGCCCCTTAGTTATTAAAGAGCAGGATCTGGGGGCCACCTTGTTAAAGGGGCTTCGAGATTTCAATAAACCCCCTGCCCGTAGACCCCCACAACCACGGGCCAGGGTCTTAGGGAAGAGGCTCTTGTTTTTGAATTATTTTTCCCATTATGGGTGTGAGTGGGGGCCCATGTCAAGTTTTGCCTAAGGCCTCACAAAGCCTAGAGCCGACTCTGCTTCCACGTGCAGGCCTCTTACGTGCCCTCTAGGGCATGCATCGGGCCCGCTCTGTGATTGCTGTATCCTTTTAACACAACTGATCAAAGATTGCAGTAAAGGGCCAATCAGAGAGGCCCTTTACCATGTGATCAGCTGTGTCCAATCACAGCTGGTCACATGTAAATAGACAGCATTATTCTTTTGAATTTTCTGACTTTCTTTCTCTCGGATTTTCAAATTCACTAATTGTGATCATAGCGAATGACACGCAAAATGATAAAAAAAAAATTAAACAAATGAAACAAAAACAAACATATTTTTTGCCAGTGCACATATCTACAGGTAGCATGCAATACTGCATGTGGCCAGAGGTGGGCAGGGGGGCCACTGGAGAGACTATGAAATACTCAGAGACAACTCGGATACACTTGGAAACCCCTGAAAAGGCTCAGAAACACTCAGGAACTGAATATTTCCGAGTGTTTCCGAGTATTTCCGAGCAGCCCACATGGCTCTGAGTGTCACCGGCGCCCCCGCACCTCTGTCCAAATGCGGTACTGCACTCCGCAGAGGTTTAAATCTTGCTTGTTTTGCGAGACAACACTCGCAATTCAGGATTAAAAAAAAATGAAATAAAAAATGCTTGTATGGCGAAATGCTCGTTAACTGCGTTACTTGCAATCCAAGGTTTCCACTGTAAGTCTTATTACAGGCTTACCTGTACAGTAGGTAACAGATGAACAAGTGGGTTTACTATCAGAAAAAAAGGGGAAAAAATACACTGGAATGCATACAAAAAGAAATCAAAAAGCACCGGAATGCATCAAAATCGTTTTTTTTTTTTTCTACCTGGAAAGCGCATGGACAGTGAGTTACAAGGATTTCAATGGCAAAGTCACACCATTGCAATGCATTCCAGTACAATCAAAAACACGCACTGGAACGCATCGAAAATGCTCATGCAGAAATGCAACTGGAACGCAAAAATTGTGGCGTAAACCATGTAACAATCAGGGGCGGACTGACAACTCATGGGGCCCCCAGGCAATAGGAGATTATGGGGCCCCCAGGCAATAGATTATGGTGCCACACAGTATACACGCATACACATACAGTATACACACAGTATACACACACACATACAGTATACACACAAAGACACACAGTATACACACACAGAATATTTACATACACACAGTATAGACACACAATATACACACACACACATACAATTTACACACACAGGGACAGATTCTCAGCGGCGTTACAACAGAGTATCTCAGATACCCCAGCTTCGATGTGGAGTAACCTTACGAAGTACCATCGGATGCCGTCGGGTGCCGTCGGATGCCATGTTAAGTATGGCCTCGGGACCGCGTCGTGTTGTGCGTCGTTTACGTCGTTTGCGTACGTCGATTCTCAATGGGGCTGGCGTACGCTGCGATTACGTCGTTTACATTGAGAAAATGTGACGTCCTTTGGAGCATGCGCACTGGGCTTTTTCCCCGGCCGGCGCATGCGCAGTTCGTTCGACGCGGGGGCGCGCTTCATTTAAATACAAGCCGCCTCATTTGAATTACGCGGGCTTACGCTGGGCCATTTTCGCTACGCCAACGCAAACGACGGAGCAAATGCTTAGGGAATACGGCACTTGCTCTAGTACGATGCGGCGGCGTAGTGTAAATGGCTTACGCTACGCCGGCGAATTTCTTAGAGAATCTGGCCCACAGTATACACACATACCGTATACACACACACAGACACACACAGTATACACACACAGTATACATACACACACACACACACAGTATACACACACAGTATACACACACACAATATACACACATAGTATACACCCACAGACACAATGGCCCGATTCACATACATCGGCGCATCTTTATGCCGCCATAGCGTATCTTCTTTACGCTACGCCGGCCCAACGCAGAGAGGGAAGCATGGAATTCACAAAGCAAATGCTCCCAACGTTGCACCGGCGTAGCGTATAGTCGTCGGCGTAAGGCAGCGTAAGTGGAAGTGGGCTGGAAGTGGGCGTGATACATTTTAATGAAGCGTGACCCCATGCAAATGATGGGCTGAGCTTCAGACAAGTACTTAAAATGAACTGCGCATGCGTCGTACCTTGGACGTATCCCAGTGCACATGCTCACATTCACGTCGAAACAACTGGCTAAGATACGTCGAATCACTGCCTACGACGTGAACGTAACCTACGTAAAATTAGATGGCGTTCGTTTCCTGGTCCATACCTTTGCATGAGTTGCGCCTCCAATATGGGGAATAACTTTACCCGGACGTAAATCTTATGCAAAACACTTAAAAATGCGCCGGGCGCAAGTACGTTAGTGAATCGGCGTATCTCCCTCATTTGCATATTTGCATCGAAAATCAATGGGAGTGCCAAAAGCATCCAGCGTAAATATGCGCCCACTCTACGCCGGCATAGGCAAGTTACGTTGGTCGGATGAAGCCTATTTTTAGGCAGTTCTTACACACACACATACAGTATACACACATAGTATACACACACACACAGTATACACATACAGACACACAATATACACACAAAGAATACACATACACACACTGAGAAGGTACTGGAGAGGTGGGGCAGCTATAATCTTGTTTTTATTTTTTTTAAACAGATTTTTACATACTGTCTCTGGTTTTACTGAGGATGGCAACCCTGGTGGGGCCCCCCTAGTGGCATGGGGCCCTCGGGTAGTGCCCAAGAGCCCGAATGGTCACTCCGCCCCTGTGTAACATACAGTAGACTTCTCTGTTATGCCCTGGCGTTATATCCATCTCTCAGGACTGGTGATCCGGCGTCTATTATCCATTGACTGACTATGGAGGAAATGTGCCGCTTCTGTCGCCTCACCGGCTTACTGAAATATCACTATTTGGAGCTGGCAGAGTACAGATTGTCGCTCCTGCCAGCAATGTTCTAAAGTCTTTCTGTTCCACGATTTTACCTGCTCCATTTACCACCAAAGCCGCGTGTACAGATGACAAAGACAAAACGGCGTGCGGCTGCCGCGTTTTGGCACAACTTCCACCCAGCCATCAGTGCTTTATACACCATATTATTCCCTAGGCAGGAACTTGTGTTCATTGTAAAAGGTTTCAAGAGAGGAAAAAATTAGGCATTTTTGGTAGAATAGAATATAATAAAACAATAGAATAGAATACAATATTGAAAATAAAAATTATACAATTGTTGCAATGCATGTAAAACCTAGAATTTAGACATGTGCACTGCCAAAAATTTAATTTGTTTTCGTTCCATTTGTTTTTTTTTGTTTTGTTTTTCGGGCCATTTGTTATGATCGAAATACGTAAATTTGTAAATTTGAAAAAATTTGTAAACCTGAAAATCCAAAATCTGGAAATCTTCGAAAATTCAGAAATTCAAGAATCCTCAATCCGGAAATTTGAAAAACCGTATATACTCCATTTTTTTTTGTGTACTGAAAATGCCCCCCTCGGCTTATACTCGAGTCACCTTTTTGCGCCTAATCTCCCAGATTTTGGGGACCCGGTACTGACCGGCCGTAGGTCCCCTGGACACTAACTTTGACACACATGTATCCCCACTCTTCCTCTACAAGTGTGCAAAGATTGTTGTCCGGAGGACCTATGGCCAGGGAGCACCGATTTTTCAAATTCGGCACCCCTTCCATAGACTCTTATGTTAAACAGATACGCCGAGATACGCCACGTAAGTGTAAATATGCTCTGTCGTATCTGTGCGCCGTGCCCACAGAACTAAGATACGCCTAAAAAATGACTTCATCTGACCGACATAACTTGCCTTACGCCGGCGTATAGTGGGCGCATAGTTACGCTGGACGCATTTGGCACTCCCATTGATTTTCGATGCAAATATGCAAATGAGGGAGATACACCGATTCATGAACGTACTTGCGCCCGGCGCATGTTTTAAGCGCTTTGCGTAAGGTTTACGTCCGGCGTAAAGTTATTCCCCATATTGGAGGCGCAACTCATGCAAAGGTATGGACCAGGGAACGAACGCCGTCAAATTTTACGTCATTTACGTAGTACGTGAGTAGGGCTGGGCGTAGGTTACGTTCACGTCATAGGCAGTGATTCGACGTATCTTAGCCAGTTGTTTTGACGTGATTGTGAGCATGCGCACTGGGATACGTCCAAGGTACGACGCATGCACAGTTCATTTTAAGTACTTGTCTGAAGCTCAGCCCATCATTTGCATGGGGTCACGCTTCATTAAAATGTATCACGCCCACTTCCAGCCCACTTCCACTAACGCTGCCTTACGCTGACGAATATACGCTACGCCGGTGCAACTTTGGGAGCATTTGCTTTGTGAATTCCATGCTTTCCTCTCTGCGTTGCGCCAGCGTATGGTAAAGAAGATACGCTATGGCGGCAAAAAGATGCGCCGATGTATGTGAATCTGGGCCAATAAGTTTTTCCATTTTTTGTGGTAAAATTAGGTGCCTCAGCTTATATTTGGGTCAGCTTATACTCGAGTATACGGTAATAACTAACAATTAAATTATCAGTATTGGAATTTCCTTCAAAATTTGGCTGTTAGTGAACGTAGTAACAAATACAAATTTATCCGAAGTTACAAATTATTCAAAATAATGAATGTCGCATCTAAACAAATGGAACGGAACAAATGAATAATTAATAATAATAATAATAATAAAAAGTGTTTATTATTATTGTTATTTATTATTATTAATTCGTTACATTCTATTTGTATTTGTTACATTCAGTAACAGCCAAATTTCAAAGGAAATTCCAATACCTACAATTTAATAGTTAAGTTATTATTTAATATTTTCAAATTTTCGGGCTTTTCGTTCTTATTTTCGGATTTTCGTTCTTTTAAATGCTTGTTTATTTTTGGATTGTTAGAATTTTTGGATTTTTGAATTTCCGAATTTTGAATTTTCCCTCACTCGGCATCAAGACAGTGGAGTAAGCGGTGGAGCCAAAAGAAGCGTGGCGGGCCCTCTCCCGCCTCTGATATAACGTATAACGACGGCAGGCGGTCCGTAAGTGGTTAAGAGCATTGGGCGGAAGTGACGCTTTACGTCGCTTTGGCCCTCCAATGCTATGGAGCAGAGCGAGGACCATCTTTCCCTCACTCATTCAAGCAGTGAGGGGAGCGGACGCGATCGTCTCCGCTGCTACCAACGGCCCCAGTAAGCGGCGGAGATGACCGAAGCATGGCAGGAGGGGCCCTCTCTCACCCCCGATAAAAGTGATCTCACGTTAAATCCACCGCTGAGACCACTTTTATCTGAAAAACGACCAACGTTTTTAAAAATACTAGCTGCTGCCATAACAACGGTATTTAACATCAAAGTAGCAATGTATAACGACGGCAGGCGGTCCTTAAGCCACCTTTCACACTTGTATGACTTCAAAGTCGTGCGATTTTACCGCGACTTTGCGGCCGCGATTCATGCCAGTATGAATGGTAGTCATTGAAAATAATGGAGAATGACTTGTCATACGATTTTGCAGTCCAAAATCGTGCTACAAGTCGTATAAGTGTGAAAGGGGACTAAGTGGTTAATCAATTTATAGAATGATTGATAACATTTGGATAGATAGAAAGATTAGACAGACAGACAGACAGACAGACAGACAGACAGACAGACAGACAGACAGACAGATAGATAGATAGATAGATAGATAGATAGATAGATAGATAGATAGATAGATAGATAGATAGATAGATAGACAGAAATACAGAGAGATGGATAGACAGAAATACAGAGAGATGGATAGACAGAAATACAGAGAGATGGATAGACAGATAGTACTAAGGCAGTGAACTTGATTAAATCACCTGTGCAATATAATGGGAAGCCTGAAAACATGACCTGTTGGGGCGCCTTGAGGACTAAAGTTGAGAAACACTCAGACAGACAGACATATAGATAGACAGACAGACAGATATAATCAATTTATAGAATGATTGATAACATTTGGATAGATAGAAAGATTAGATAGACAGACAGACAGATAGACGGATAGATAGATAGATAGATAGATAGATAGATAGGTAGATAGATAGATAGATAGATAGACAGATAGATAGATAGATAGATAGATAGATAGATAGATAGATAGATAGATACAGGGGATAGATAGATAGATAGATAGATAGATAGATAGATAGATAGATAGATAGATAGATAGATAGATAGATAGATAGATAGATAGATAGATAGATAGATAGATAGATAGACAGAAATAGATAGACAGATAGCTTGACAGACAGACAGAGAGATGGATAGACAGATAGTACTAGGGCAGTGAAACTGATCAAATCACGTGTGCAAAATAATGGAAACTTGGAAAGCCTGAAAACATGACCTGTTGGGGCACCTTGAGGACTGGAGTTGAGAAACACTCAGACAGAAAGATAGAGAGACAGACAGATATATAGATAGATAGACAGACAGACAATGATAGATAGGTAGGTAGACAGACAGACAGACAGACAGACAGACAGACAGACAGACAGACAGACAGATAGATAGATAGATAGATAGATAGATAGATAGATAGATAGATAGATAGATAGATAGATAGATAGATAGATAGATAGACAGACAGATAGATAGATAGACAGACAGATAGATAGATAGATAGATAGATAGATAGATAGATAGATAGATAGATAGATAGATAGATAGACAGACAGATAGATAGATAGATAGACAGATAGATAGATAGATAGATAGATAGATAGATGACACCCCAATGCACTAATGCAGACATTACCCCAATAGATATATAAGATCTCGGCCCTCCAGGATGCTCTCCTCCCCTTTACCAGCCTGTAGAAGGTCACGCTCTCCTCTCCAATCTCTGCCCCCCCCCCATGTCTGCACACCGGATGATCGTGTTTCCAATGGCGGGTCAGAGGGGGGCAGGAAAGATTTAACGGGAAATCAATTATCTGTGAAGAAACATAAGAAGAGTAGCGCTCTCTCTGGTTTGGGCGTCTGGCAGGCTCCCATCTCTCTCCGCGGTGTTCCAGCTCATCCTCTCTGTTCAGCTGTCTAAACATTATCCCGCATGGTCTAACAACAACAGCTGGGAGCCCCGTACAACACAAACATTTCCATCTCCACTACAAGTCATTCCTACTTGTAAATCAATAATTTCTATATGTTTCTGACTCTTTTTTTTTTTTGCGGGGGAGGGAAAAAAACGAAATAGATCAAAATCACAAATGGTACCAGTGGCAAAGCAAGTCCCCTAAGGACTCACCACCCCCTGCACACACGCGTACGCGCACACACACAAGCAGACACACGCCAACTGCCCACGTTGTCGCCTTTTAATTGAAATCTTATTTCAGCTTTAACAAAATCAGTTTTTTTTAAGCAGCCTTACCAACAAATGTCTATGGATACTGGGTGGTCTATTGTAGCTGGTGGGGGTTAATTGTTGCCGGTGGGAATTTATTATTGCAGGAATTCTATTGTTTGCTTGGGAGATCTGTTGTTGCTGGGGGTCAGCTAGGATGGATCTACTATTCAGTCAAGGGTTTATTGATACTGGCTGCTATGAGATCTATTGTTGGCTGTGGGGGTCTATGAAGGGTATTGTGGCTATTGTTGCTGACATTTTAAAAACAGATAATTTTTCTCCATTCATTTGGGCTGATGAGGCTGCACTAACGGGCACTGATTAGGTGGTGTAATGGTCAGGGGTCAACGCCGTTTACGATATTTCATTCCACCAATCCACTACAGCTTATCGACACTCCACAATCCAGCAGACCAACACAGCCCACAAGATTCCCCAGAAAATGAGACACACAGCTCTGTTCTCTGGTTCAAAATGGATAACCCCCGGACCATATTGCTGCCCAATGACCAGAGCACTTTTTGTGATCCGGCACTGCGTCGCTTTAACTGACAATTGCGCGGTCGTGCGACGTGGCTCCCAAACAAAGTTGGCGTTCTTTTTTCCCACAAATAGAGCTTTCTTTTGGTGGTATTTGATCATCTCTGTGGTTTTTATTTTTTGCGCTATAAACAAAAATAGAGCGACTATTTTGAAAAAAATTCAATATTTTTTACATTTTGCTATAATAAATATCCCCAAAAAATATATAAAAAAACATTTTTTTTCCTCAGTTTAGGCCGATACGTATTCTTCTACATATTTTTCGTAAAAAAAATCGCAATTAGCGCTTATTGATTGATTTGAGCAAAATTTATAGCGTTTACAAAAAAGGGGGTAGTTTTATGGCATTTTTATTAATATTTTTTTTTTACTAGTAATGGCGGCGATCAGCGTTTTTCTTCAGTACCGGGACATTATGGCGGACACATCAGACAATTTTGACAAATTTTTGGGACCATTGGCATTTTTATAGCGATCAATGCTATAAAAATGCCTTGGATTACTATAAAAATGCAATTGGCAGTGAAGGGGTTAACACTAGGGGCAGGGAAGGGGTTAAGTGTGTTCCTGGGTGTGTTCTAACTGTATGGGGGGGTGGCCTCACTAGGGGAAATCACTGATCTTCTGTTCATACATTGTATGAACAGAAGATCAGCGTTTCCCCGCTGACAGGACCGGAGAGCTTTGTGTTTACACACAAAGCTCCCGGTACCCGCTCTGTAACGAACAAGCGCGCGTGCCCGGCGAGGACTCGGGGGACGAGCAGGGGCGCGCGCGGGGCCCTGGCCTTGCGCGCGTGCCCCCTAGCGCACGCAAAAATGCGGACGTATAGCTACAGGCTCTCGCCCAGGAAAGCCACCGTCCCTCCGTATAATGACGGTGGGCGGTCGGCATGTGGTGAACTCAGGCGTTTATACAGTAGAAACCAAGAGTGAACAATGAATCAACTCCACCCACAACATGACACAAGAAACTCAATACACTTTTTTAGTCAGACTTTCTGGCACCGATATGAGCTAATTACTAACCATTTACCCAGATGAGATGACTCCGAGATAAGCTCTTTTCACCTCAATACAATACACATTCCTTTAGTAAACATAAGTCAGACATCTGACCTTTTAGATTGTGCTAATTCACATTCCACATCTATCATCAATAGAATTTTCACACAATACAGTGTTAATTAGCATCACACAATGAAAAGGTCTTTAGAAGCCAGGCTAAGGCTTGTTTACATGACAGTGTTCATGTTCCCAGATGAATGAATCACTGTCCTATTGACCTGTTGGGTTCAGAATTAACCACCCGTAATATTTCAAGATATCCTGCAATACATCGTGAATTATCATTACTGTCCCATCTCATGTAATTCAAGTAATCATTTCTCAGTCATCCTGTGCCCCTAGTGGACATAGGATGACCCTAGACACAAGAGTCATTGGTGAAGCTGAAACAGGAGTACCCCACATCCTTCAAGAGCCTCTGAGTCCCACGGGCCATACCGTTACAGGTGGCACTGATGGGCACTGATAGATGGCACTGATAGGCACCAAGAGGTGGGCACTGATGGGCACCAAGTTGGTTGGCACTAATGGGTGGCACTGAAGGGCACTGATAGGTGGCACTGATGGGCACTGGTAGGTGACACTGATAGGCAGCACTGATCGGTGGCACTGATAATGAGGCACTGATGGGCATTGATTGGCAGCACTGGTGGGCATCGATTACCGATCTTCTGTTTACTTCACATGATCAGCTATCATTGGCTGACGCATACAGCATATACATAGCTGGTCTAAACTAAGGTGACCAGAGTTTTTTAATGAAATTCAGGGACATATATGTAGTGCCCATATGTAGTGCCCATCAATGCAGCCTGTTCAGTGCCCATCAGCTCAGCCTGTTCAGTACCCATCAATGCAGCCCGTTCAGTGCCCATAAGCTCAGCTTGTTCAGTGCCCATCAGTGGATATTGAGCAAGGAATGTAGATGGATCATACAGACTGGGGATCCCCTGTTTACCCCGAACAGCCACTGTCCTCAGACAAAGTCCTGCATCTTATAATAGAGGTCTGACAGCCGAGTAAGCGGGAGATCCCCCACCCATCTGGGACCCATGGTAGGGCCGGCCCTGGGTCCTCCCCCTCTCTGCCCCAGCTTGCACTGCACCCGCACAGGATAGGCCCTAAATGCAGGGACAAATCCGGGGACAAATCCAGGGACAATGTCCTCAATCTAGGGACTGTCCCCAGAAACCAGGGACATCTGGTCACCTTAGTCTAAACTGAAGGTTCAGTTGGGCTTTAGGAAGCCAGCACTCTGGCCAATCTCGGTATTCTAGCCCGGCAAATTGCTTTACCTTACACCCACAGCTTGTGTGTATGTTGTCATGCAGAGGAGTAGAAATCTGGATTCTAAGTATTCCCTCCGGGGTATATATAATCATTAATTCAGCCAGCTATAGCCCTTGACACATTAATTAAGATAAAATGCCGGTATATATATTTCTCATTGCTATTAGAGCGTTATATGCTGCATTGCTGTCACATTTAATAGTATGGGTACTAGAAATGGTGTTATCATTGAGATATACCTCAAAGGGTCAAAGGGCCGAACGGATGATGGACACAAAGTAAATAACGAACCCGCTGGCTTCATAAAAGTGTGCCCCCTCCTATTCCCAATTCAATCCGAGTATTTTTATCTGTTAATGAGGTCGGAATTACCCGAGGGGCAAGGTACACAGCAACCGAGTCCCGCTGGGAACAGGTGTGGATCTTTTTTTAGGCAATCCTCCTATATTTAGGATGAAAAGATTAGACGAGGAAAGAAACGAGGATGAAAAGGCAGACAAGCTTCAACTGCTTTGGGGAAACCATTTGTGGAATTCTCCATAGAACACATGGAAGTTTTTGAAGTCTTGAGGCTAATTAGCTACGCGAGTCCAACGGAATCGATGATCGCCGGCCCAGGAGCAGACCACGCTTTTGAGAATTTTTCCCTAAAATTTTTGTCTGATTTAACCTCTTAAGCACTTCAGCCCCAGAAGATTTTCCCCCTTAACCACTTCAGCCCCGGACCATTTAGTTACCCAAAGACCAGAGCACTTTTTGCGATTCGGCACTGCGTCGTTTTAACTGACCATTGCATGGTCGTGCGACGCTGTATCCAAACAAAATTGGCGTCCCTTTTTTCCCACAAATAGAGCTTTCTTTAGGTGGTATTTGATCACCTCTGCGGTTTTTATTTTTAGCGCTATAAACAAAAAAAGAAAATTTTGGAAAAAAAGGAATATTTTTTACTTTTTTTGCTATAATAAATATCCACAAAAAAAACATCTTCATCAGTTTAGGCCGATAAATATTTTCTACATATTTTTGGTCAAACGCCCCCCCCCCCCCCAATATTCATATATTTTTGGTTTGAACAAAAGTTATAGCGTCTACAAAATAGGGGACATATTTATCATATTATGGAATCCCACTGGGATTTGACACAGCGGAGCCAATCAGAGGGTCTGGACGATGTGATGTCAGTTGGGACCAGACGATCAGTCTGAGGAGAGGCAGAACCGCGACCTGCCTATGTAAACAAAGTGTACAAATGTGTGTTTAGACCAGTGGCGGCTGGCGCTCACTATTTTGGGGGAGGTGGCACATACTAACATCAACACCCCCACTTGTGAGAGATGGACGGCAGCGGTCATGCACCATCGGCCCCCCGCGGGAGACAGACCACGGCGGTAATCCCCCTCCATGCAGGAGACAGACGCGGCGATCTTCCAACGCATCCCCACCGCCCCCCACCAGCGGAAGATAGAAGTTGTCGATTCACTGATAATGTGCCATTTGAGAAAGCAGCCTTACCATACGGAGGGAGGGAGAAGGAAGAGGCTGGGCCGCTCCGGGGCGGACACAGTGGGACATTCTCCTTCCGGCCGAACAGAAACAGGAAATGTGTCCTAAGACTTCCTGGTGAATAGGGGCTTCCTGATTGGCCGGGAGAAGGATGATGAAGACAATAGAGAGTATTCATTTGCTATTGTTACACACCCTTTCAAGGCGCAAATATGCACCAGGGGTTATACCGTTGTTTAGAGCCAGCGATTGGCTATCCTGACATAACAACCAATGTGGCTAAAAGCCACTCTGTTGTTTTAACGGAGGAGCGGGAGGTGACATCCCCCCCTCCCGCCTTCTCTCTCCGCTCTGACTGGGCCTCCCGTCCCACCGGGAGACACAATCCTCGATCCTGCGCCTCCAGTGTCCTGGCGCAGAGTGAATCAAAGCCGTAAACGGCTTTGATTCAGTCTCCGCAATGTAAACACGAAAGCGACATCATGACGTCACTTCCGGGTTTCTCGGCTGCCAATGGCGCCGGATTCAAAAAAGTACACAGTATTCAGAATCGCCGTTTTTGGCGATCTGAATACTTTGAAGTGCAAAGGAGGGATCCCCGATCCCTCCATACAGAGTACATGTCACCACCTATTACTGTCACAAGGGATGTTTACATTCCTTTTGACAGCAATAAAAGTGTTAAAAAAAACACAATATTATAAAAATAAATAAAATAAATAAGAAAAAAAAACGCATACGGAAGTTGCGCCTGCATATAAAAACGGTGTTCAAATCACACATGTGAGGTATCGCCGCGATCGTCAGAGCGAGAGCAATAATTCTAGCACTAGACCTCCTCTGTAACTCTAACCTGGTAACCGTAAAAAAAGTTTAAAGCGTCGCCAATAGAGATTTTTAGGTACCGTAGTTTGTCGCCATTCCACGAGTGCGTGCAATTATAAAGCGTGACATGCTTGGTATCTATTTACTCGGCGTAACATCATCTTTCACAGTATGCAAAAAATTGGGCTAACTTTACTTTTTCACTTTTTTTTATATTCATGAAAGTAAATTTTTTGCATTTAAAAACACCACCACACAAATACTGTGTGACATAAAATAATGCAACAATCGCCATTTTGTTCTCTAGATTCTCTGCTAAAATATAAATATATATATATATGTATATTCATATATATATATATATATATATATATATATATATATATATATATATATATATATATATATATAATGTTTGGGAGTAATTTTCTAGCAAAAAATATGGATTTTAACTTGTAAACACCAAATGTCATAAATAGGCTTAGGCATGAAAGGGTAATAATAATAATAAATATAATAATATTAATAATAATAATAATACATATAATAATAAATATAATAAATAATAAATTCCGTACATATAAATCATTATCCAAATGTTTATACAAAGCATGTTTGATTCATTATTTTTTTTCTGGTATATAAGTTATATTTATATATGCACTGACCATTTGTTTAAGGTGACTATAACTTTTTTTAGATATTATTTTATATTTATATTAATTATTTATACATTGTTTAGAGTATATTTATTGATTTAATGATTTGTGTATGGCTAATAAACAAAGACATGCATAAATGCATACATCATTAAATAATAAATGACATTAACTAATAAACGACAGGATTAAATAAATAAAAACATAAATAAACAAATAAATAAAGGAATGTATACATTATTAGATTGATTAATTAATCAATTAATAAACAAAGGTGATTAATTAATCTAATACATTATGTTATAGTGTTCAGATTTATATCTTATTTAACACCCATTGACATAATATGACATGAGAAGTACAATATTCACATAAAAATGTAAGGAGATTATAATTTGCCTTTAAAAGAAGAGGAAAAAGATTGGAAAATGAAACCTCTGAAATATTTCTTCATTTTTCCTGGCCTCCCATGTGAAGCCATCAGCCCACTCTGGAGATGATTGCGACCCATCCCAATGATGCAGCAGGATTTCGATCCCTTCTCTGGAACGAAGCAGACCTGGCAGACTTATCGATTTCTCCCAAGAAAAAAAAGAATAAAAACACCTCATTAAAAAGCAAGTTTCTAATTTCTGAAGAATAGTGAGACTGTCCCAGAATATAAAAATGAAACAAATTGATGGGAGAGATACTCCAAATTGTTCACTAAATGCATTACGTTATCCCTTCTCTCAGCAGCGTCCAAAACCGCGAGCGTGAGCTGCATGAGATGTAGCAAGAGCTTTGTATTATAGCTGAATGCAAGACAAACATAAAGGACAAAAAATTCATTCAGCTCCGTAATCATTAATACATCATTAAATGTATTTTTTTATTTTTTATTTTTAAATACAAGCAGTATACATACCTAAATATAAATTTAGCTTCTTGCAATCTCTGGGGTGTGAGAAGAAGAAGCACAAGGAGCCAATTAGTTAATGAGCTGACAAGAAGCATGCTGATAGGAGGAGAAAGCAGTAACTAACTTGGTCCCTGGACAATGGATCTATGAATACCCCCAGCTAATCCCAGCTGGGACCTCAATGTCTTCAAGGCTTTCTTGGGGGTCCTGCACCACTGGCAGAGCCTCTTGTTGCTGGACTGGAGCCAGGAACATTGCACTCTGCTGCCCAGGTCTGGAGTTCCATAAATATTTAGGCTACCTGGTCTGCTTATCCTCCCACTATACTTATTTAACCACTTCAGCCCCGGACCATATTGCTGTCCAAAGACCAGAGCACTTTTTGCGATTCGGCACTGCGTCGCTTTAACTGACAATTGCGCGGTCGTGCGACGTGGCTCCCAAACAAAATTGGCGTCCTGTTTTTCCCACAAATAGAGCTTTCTTTTGGTGGTATTTGATCATCTCTGCGGTTTTTATTTTTTGCGCTATAAACAAAAACAGAGCGACTATTTTGAAAAAAATTCAATATTTTTTACTTTTTTCTATAATAAATATCCCCCAAAAATATATAAAAACATTTTTTTTCCTCAATTTAGGCCGATACGTATTCTTCTACATATTTTTCGTAAAAAAAATCGCAATTAGCGTTTATTGATTGGTTTGCGCAAAAGTTATAGCGTTTACAAAATAGGGGGTAGTTTTATGGCATTTTTATTATTATTTTTTTTTTTACTAGTAATGGTGGCGATCAGCGTTTTTTTCGGTACTGCGATATTATAGCGGACACTTCGGACACTTTTGACACATTTTTGGGACCATTGGCATTTTTTTAGCGATCAATGCTATAAAAATGCATTGGATTACTATAAAAATGCCATTGGCAGTGTAGGGGTTAACACTAGGGGGCGGGGAAGGGGTTAAGTGTGTTCCTATTTGTGTTCTAACTGTATGGGGGGGTGGACTTACTAGGGGGAATCACTGATCTTCTGTTCATACATTGTATGAACAGAAAATCAGCGTTTCCCCCGCTGACAGGAACGAGCGCTGTGTGTTTTCACACACAGCTCCCGTTCCCCGCTCTGTAACGAGCGATCGCGTGTGCCCGGCGGCGATCGTGCCCGCCGGGCACACGCACGGGACTCGGGGGCGAGCGGGGGGCGCGCGCGCGGGCCGCCGGCGGCGCGCACGCGCCCCCTAGTGGCCGCGAAAGGCGCGACGTAGAGCTACGGGCTCTCGCGCACCCGTGCCGACCTGCCGCCGTATTACTGCGGCGGCTGGTCGGCAAGTGGTTAATCCTCTAGAACAGTGGTCATCAATCCTGTCCTCAGGGCCCACGAACAGACCAGGTTTGCAAGATAACTGAAATACATCACAGGTGATATCATTTGTTGCTCAGTGATTGCAGTATTCTGGTCTGCATCTCCCCAAGGTAATACATAAAACCTGTGTAAATAGATTTAATTTGTATAATTTTATTTTTTATTATTTTTTACAATTTGTTTTATAAATTTATATATATATATATTTTTTTATATTTTGTATGTATAATTTTTGTTTCTATATTTTTTCTAATTTATATATATATATATATATATATATATATATATATATATACTGTATATATATATATATATATATATATATATATATATATATATATATTTAGAAGACCGGTTAGGGGGCTTTTATGAAATATCAGGGGTCTAAACAGGGGGGAATCTTCCCCATATGTGTGGGTTAGGGTGTGCCCAGGCACACCTGGCACACCCTGTATGCACGCCTATGCAGCCTGCTCTAAACTAGGAGGGTGATACATATACATTTTCAAAATGTCTTCAGACTGGTCACTTTACAAACAGCATCCTCTTTGTCTTCTTATCTTCTTCAGTGGTGGTGGGGGTCTCCAACACTAAAGAAAGTGGTGGTGACATGATAATGTCTGTCAGGTCACTTGTGGCCAGGTGACAAATGCACCCCGATGGAGACAGGGATGCACCGCAAGGTAGTGAACCCAATAGCAGACTGCTGTGGATGGACAGGAAACGTGAACCCAAGATTCCCCAGGGCGCGGAGTCTAAGGTCCAGCAGGTGTTCACCAGAGCCTCTAGTGATAAGGATGGCCTTTGCTGCAACTGAACCCAGGTCGCGGCCCCTGGGGTCCTCCAGGTCACGCTCCATAGGGAGAGAGGGGAAGCAGCCACTGAGGAAACAAGGGATGGTGATGGGTAAGCCGAGGTCGGGGCAACAGGCAGACAAGGGTAACCAAGGGACAGGCCAAAGGTCAGGGTCACAGGCAAACAGGAGTAGTCAGAAACTAGCCGAAATCGCTACACAGAAAGATAAACGTAGCACACGGCAGATAGGAACACAAGCTAACAAACAAATTTTAACAGCAAAGCAGACCTGCAGTGCAACAGTAAATATAGACTTCCTGGGATGGCCTGGGGTGGAGCCATACATGGAGGAGATGATAAAAGACAGCCAGAAAGAGTCAGGCCTCTAATGGACTCATGGAGGAGAAGGTAAGCTGCCAGACATTATTGCATGTCCATTACAATGTCATCATTATAATGATGGGCCTATGACACTCTGCACTCACCAGATGTCCTCAGTCTTCCAGGCTAAATTAAACTATGTGCCTGATGCCTCAATGTAGAGTAGTGTAGGAAAACCAAAAGACTGGTCCAAGATACAATGATGCATTCCTATGCACACCCTTCATTTGGTCTTGTGACCTGATAATGCATGACCCAACCCGGGACAACCATCACCCCTAACAGCCCTGTAACTTCCTTACAAAGCTTTGCCGTAAGGGACCCAGCCCCATCCATTTGGCATGCATGTTACTGTAATGCTGAAGCTATAAAGACAATTTTTAGCTCAATTGTGCTGCTCAAATTGCCAAGAATAGCGATCGATCACTAAACAGATGGAACAAATGTCTCCATATGGAATGAACACAATTAGCATGTAGTTGAGCTAAATCACACATGATGTTGCAATGCTCCAACTGTGTGTAGTTAAAGCGTGTGTAAAGCTAAAAAACATTATTGCGTGAATTAAATTTGTTTGTAACACAATTATCGGTGACACATCAGTCCCATTTACTAGGAAATACCTGGAGATCCTCCCTTCCTGTGCAATCTGGACCATGCCAAGCCTAAATGAAGGCTGGCATGGTCAGTTTGCATTTGTGATCTGGCTGATCAGAGCTACAGGACGCCAATACATGCACTGTAGTACCATAGTAGGCTTTGTCGGTGTTCTCACAAGAAATGCCCCCGGCTAAATAATGCCCGCCCGGTACTGCACATGCACAGAGCTTGCACAGTACCACGCCGCCGAAAGCTTTCTTCTGAGAAATCCTTACTTCCTGTTATTCTGTCTGTAACTCCACACAGTAATGCAAGGCTTTCTCCCTGGTGTGGAGTGTCATGCTCGCCCCGTCCCTTGGACTACAGTAGAGTCAGGACACTCTCTACATTGCAGATAGAGAAAGGAGCTCTGTGTTAGTGGGCGTCCTGACTCTCCTGTAGTCCAAGGGAGGGGGCGAGCACGACACTCCACACCAGGGAGAAAGCCTCGCATTACTGTGTGGAGTTACAGACAGAAGAACAGGAAGTGAGGATTTTTCAGAAGAAATAAGGACATTTAAAAGCAAAATGGGAGGATGAGGTAAGTGAAGGAGGACTGCACTAAGGTAAAGGAATCTATTTAGGAAAACATCTTTTTACCTTTACAACCCCTTTAAACTCCAGCCCAATGACTAAGCCTAGCCTGAGATGATGGCATTAGTCTACAGTGGGCAGGAGGAAGCACTTTCTTAGTCTCCTCTCCCCAGTGATAAGACTACAATATTGTAGAAATTCCCAATGTGAGAAACTTCATATCATTGAGGAAGTAGTTGGGGGGAACCTGTTTGACGAAGGCATTGCCGGGTGGAGCACTGTGATCTCTGTAAGACATACTGTAATAAATACTTGGAAGTGTTACACTGACACATTACTTAGCGGACATGCACTTAGTATGAAAAATATATATCTGGATTTAGGTTCACTGACATAGTGTATATTTATGGCAATTCTGAAAATCCAGATGCCATTAAAGGATTTATGGAGAATGTTCGAGACAGCCAATGAAGGATGAATTTATAGTACATAGCTAGGTGAATTGATGAATAAGCTCTTACCCAGCAAAAATCATTGCCTACATGTCTACTTTTCCGGCGGGTGTCACAAAGTCGATGTTGTAACATTCACCATGTTACACATTATGACACAGATGTTACATTAAGCTGCATTTCCCGTTAAAAAATACCAAAATCCATATGTTACTAAATATTGTTGAATCTGTTTTGGAACGCTTGGAATGCAGTAAATAAAGTGACGGATTTATTTCATATTTTAAACACGGGTACAACGTTGCCTGATTAATGGATGCAGCTAATTTTATTTTGTTTGCCTCTTTAGAGGAAGCCTGTCAGTATGTATTGATATTAAGGGCCCTTTTGCATGTTAAAGCTCAGGGGTGTCAAACTCAATTATATCGTGGGCCGCATGGGCATTATTGTTAGACTCAACAGGTCAGTTGTATCTGTATTTCATCGTGGGCCGCATGGGCAATTATTGTTAGACTCAACAGGCCAGTTGTATCTGTAAGACTAGATGTTCAGAACACACTTACACTCTTACATCAGAAGTCAAGCGTGACCCCACCCTCCCTTACATCACAGTGCACCCCCTATACCTTGTGCTGCTACTGGGAAGAAGCTGGGGGTGGAGCTGGAAAACAGAAAGTGCGGGGTCTGAAGGAAGACTAGGGGAGGGCTGGAGTCAGCTGCCAGAGTCTGTTGACTGCTGAGGCCAGGGGAGGCAAAGAGGTGATGCTGCAGCTGCACAGTGATGCGCAGGATCTGTAGGATGACTTCTGTCCTCCTCTCTGCTGCTAACAACAAACAGGAAGTAGCACCACTCCGTTTGCCGTTTGTATGCAAGCCAAATTCCTGGTCAACGGATCTTCGGACAAAAGTCTGACGCTTTGTCAGTGGAAAAAAACGATCTTGTGTACGAGGCTTTACTCTATCTACCATAGAATGCTCCCAAAATGTAGAAGCAAAAAAATGTCCAGGGAAAGCCCAACAAACCCCTCAAAAAATGAGCACAGGTGCCAATACAAAATTTAGACTAAGTGCACTCCAACTTAAGGCTGGGTTCACACTGATACTACAGACAGTCATACGACTTTGCTCTGCTACATTGGTCATACATCCATCCGACTTGAATGAACAGGATACTACTTTGATCTGACTTGGTGATAGTATGACTTGTCCTTTGACCAATCAAAACAATCCCAGTGTAATATAAATTCCTTTTACTGCTGCTGTAATCACCATGTCGGATGTCGCAAGTCGGATGGTTAGGACAAGGATCCTAATTTTATCCAACCTTAATGATATTCAATGTGCTGAAGTAGGATCAATGTTGGAGCAAAGTACCGCAGGGAACATTTTCAAAGTCGGACCCCATTTCCCCAGTTTTCCTAGTGACAGGGCACTGAACACAGCTTCCTGTAATCGGCTTCACCTTCCAGAGACAGATTAGATAGGCAGGGTTTCTCCCAGCCCCATCGGCTACAGCACTGGCTACAACACCGGCTACAGGTGCCTAGGACTACCGCCTTTCCTCCCTTCCCCTTTGGTCTCCCTCTGCCTCCGCCGCCTCCCGCAGGGATCTTTTCTCCCGGGAGCCTTAAAGGTAAGGCCCGCTTTGCTCTGTGCTCCGGCCCATCCTTCTCCTTAGGACAATACGCGGCCGTCCTTTTCAGGATAAGCTGCAGCTGCGGCCCAATTCAACGGAGAAACGGCCTAAGCAATCGGCCGACCTGTACTCCACCCACACTCTCCCCGCCGTCTCCCCGCCACCGCTCCAGTCATCCCCAATCCCTGGGCCCACTCAATACCGGTACTAGTTTACGGCGGCCGCATCCAGGAAAGTCACCGGCTTCAGCCGAGGCCTAGCGGCGTGCCACGATTATACCGGAGCAACCCCTCTCAGATGTCCATAAACCCCCTGTCCCCCAGGAGGATCTCCACCACCTCCCCGGGGCCCCAGGAGGATCACCACCTCTTCCTTGATGCCCCATAACCTCAGCCCCCGGCTCGGGCCTAGTCCTGGTCGGTGGCCATCTTGCTTCCCCCCCAGCAATAATAGACACCACTACCACTTACTCCCACTCCCCTTCCCCAGCCCTATCGCTGGAGATCGGCTCCCACTAGTGAACTTTAGGGGTACGTATACCCCCCCATGCCCCCCTCCATTATCTCTATTAGCTTAAATCCAGGGACCTCCATCATTCACTACTTGATGCAGGGCTCGTCCGATCGCCCTTGAGGGATCAGGTAGGAATTTTTTTCCCGGTCGCGGCAGATTGGCACAGCACGGCTGAGGTTTTTTCGCCTTCCTCTGGATCAAATGGGAAGGGAAGGTTTTCAGCGAGTGGTGGGTCACTTAGAAATCTTTTTTTCTCACCCCCATCGAATACCTCCCCAATCAATATTACTTTCCCCGCATTTTGTTTTGCGACTATGGCTAAGCTGAGATACTCTGCTGAAACCATCTGGGATCTAAAACCATTTGCCTCAATATTATCAGCTGTTACCAAAAAAGCTCTAAGTAATGTGCAACTGTTAAAGATCGATCGACGATCGACAGTCAAAAATTGTACGTATTTACCCCAGCCTAAGCACAAATCATGCGCTTTGGTCAACACAATATCAGCAGTAAAACACTGACAAGAAATCCATGACTTCATCCTACAATACGTTTTAGACTGCCTTTTTATCACAGAAAGCTGGCTTACAGCAGACTGCAACACCATTCTAGGAGAACTGGTGCCAGAAAATTATTGTATTCTAACTGAAAGCAGAGTGGGGCAAAGAGGAGGAGGCCTGGCGGTGATCTACAAGATTTACCTCTCGATCACCAAACCAGACAGTCAGAGCTTACTTCCATTTATGGAAACCCTCACTCTGCAACTGCAAACAAATCCCCAGGACACCGTCCACATATTACTCTGCTATAGACCACCTGGTCCAAAAACGCAGCTCCTCACATCATTGACAGAGTTCATCTCCACTTATACCCTAAACAGCAAACACCTTTTGCTGCTCTGGGATTTCAACCTCTGGGCCAACTGCTCACAGGATCCCATCGCCGACGCCTAGATTGACCATTTGGAAGGATTAGGTCTGCAGCAACTAGTATGTGAGCCCACACATGCTTCAGGTCACACGCTCGATCTCATTTACAGACAAGATTTGGAAATTAACATTTTGGAAAATGAGCCGTTACCATGGACAGATCACCATCCAATTAAATGTATAATTACCTAAAACGCCCCCTTAAAAAAAAACTATAAAACCGGTGACAACACACTGGACTAGATCTCAGAAGAAGCTCCACGCAGAGCTTTTCAAAACTACACTAGGGAACAAAATAAAAACAATCCAACAACATCAAACGGCCACAGAAACACTGGACGCCATAAACAGGGCTCTACTACAGTCAGCCGACTTAGTAGCGCCAAAACCTAAAACCTGGATTCGGAAAAGCAACTACAGCTGGTTTAACGACCAGCTGTCCTTGCTAAAGCAAGAGCGCAGAAGAGCGGAAGCAGCTTGGAAAATAAGCTTTTCAGAGGAAAACCACACCATCTATAAGGTAATAACAAAAAAATACCACAAAGAAATCTTTAAAGCCAAAAAAAAATATTTTTCCAATATCATCGCTAATGCCCTAAACCGCGCCCGCAAACTCTTCAATCTAATCACCCAAACCATGAATCCAGTCTGTTTCGAAACCCCTAATTCTGATACTCAAGAATTTTGCAACAAATTATTGGATTATTTCATTAACAAAATTGAAAAGATCCGTGAAAGTATTCAGCAAAACAGAACCCCCGTCAACCTCCCCCTTAATCATACGCCCAATACACACATAAATTTGTCGCAATCAACGAATTTTACTCTAAAACCCATCTCCATCGATGCCACTAAAAATGTCATCGGTACCCTGCGTAATAGCACAGCGCCTAATGATATCATCCCCACCAAACTGCTGAAAGAATGTGCCGATATTTTGGCACCAGCTATCACGCAGCTTATAAACCAGTCATTCAAGTAAGGCATGGTGCCTTCCCTGTTGAAACAAGGCATAATCAAACCTATTCTAAAGAAACCCACCCTCGACCCCAAAGACCCAAACCACCGTCGACCCATAACAGGCCTAAATGTCTTCTCCAAGGTAATGAAGAAAGTAGTGGTACAACAGCTGCAACATCATTTAGATACCCATAAATTGCTCGATCCATTTCAATCGGGTTTCCGTCCCGGGCACGGAACAGAAACAGCACTGCTCAAAATATGGAATGATGCTTTAGAGGCCTCAGACGAAGGAGAATCTTGTCTTCTAGTACTGTTGGACCTAAGCGCAGCTTTTGACACGATAGACCACAAACTATTACTGACTTGGCTAGCTGAAGTTGCCTGAGTCGCGGAAGGTGATTTATCTTGGTTCTCCTCCTTCTTGAAAAACCGATCACAAATAGTGAAATTGGGGCCTTTCACTTCTGAAAAACGCACAGTGTCATGCGGAGTCCCTCAGGGATCCCCTTTGTCGCCGGTTCTGTTCAATATCTATCTCCGCCCTCTCTTTGAAATCATCAGTAACCAGAAGTTACTTCACCACTCTTATGAAGATGATACATCTGATGATGATCTGATGAACTGATGATCATTATCTCGGACTAGAGAAATGCCTCACTTTGATAGAAAATTGGTTGACAAAGAGTTATCTTAAACTCAACGGTTCGAAAACAGAACTTCTCCTGTTTCACGCCAATCGAAAGAATCATCCCACAACAGCATAGACACCCCCGCCCATTCTGGGCAAAATCATCACCGCTAGCACCAGAGTTAAAAGTCTTGGAGTCATCTTTGACACCTACATGACAATGGATGCACACATAGGGTCAGTAGTCAGCGGATCACATCATCTGCTGCGCCTACTACGCAGACTTATTCCATTTATCCCAAATGAAGACATAGCAGTCGTGGTGGGCACAATTATCAACTCCAGACTTGACTATGCAAATGCCCTCTATCTTGGACTCCCAAAGTACCAAATCTCTCGTCTGCAAGTCGTTCAAAATACGGCCGCTAGACTGGTAAGTGGGAAAAAAACTTGGGAATCAATCTCACCTTCACTGAGATCCCTTCACTGGTTGCCAGTAAAATACAGAATTACTTTCAAGGCACTCTGTCTGGCACATAAGTGTATTCGGGGAAATGCCCCCAATATCTATGCGAAAAACTAAAAGCTCACATCCACAATTGCGTTCTGTGATCCACCAACCAAAATCTACTCCAGATACCCAAAGCCAGATACATGTTCAAAGGAGAGCGAAGATTTGCAGTCCAAGGCCATAGACTATGGAAAGCTTTACCAACCAGCATTCGGCTGGAGGAGAACCACTTGGCCTTTAGGAGATAGATCAAAACCCATCTCTTCTGAGGACAAAAGTGAAATGGACTCCAAGCTTGCATGTGCTGCGCTATATAAGTTTCTCACTCACTCACTATATCCCCTAAACGCTTACTGCGTTTTTTTTACCAAAAATATGTAGAAGAATACGTATCGGCCGAAACTGAGGAAAAAAAATGTTTTTTTTTATATATTTTTTGGAGATATATATTGTAGCAAACAGTAAAAAATATTGCTTTTTTTTTTTTTTTTTCTAAATTGTCGCTCTATTTTTGTTTATAGCGCACAAAATAAAAACCGCAGAGGTAATCAACTACCACCAAAAGAAAGCTCTATTTGTGGGGAAAAAAATTACGTCAATTTTGCTTGGGAGTTACGTTGCACGATCGTGCAATTGTCAGTTAGCCGAATCACAAAAAGGGCTCTGGTCTTTGGGCTTTGGGCAGCCAAATGGTCCGGGGCTAAAGTGGTTAAAATTTCGTATTGTTGCACCCCACGTTATGCCACTACCCCGAGATTTTTTTATTTAAACCAAAGCTCGAGTAGACTGCCATCAACAGAGTTATGAGATCGGTGGAAAACAACAAATACAACATACAAATAGTAGCGCTAACAAATGATAAAAAAATCAAATAACTGATGAACGAGTCCCAATATGTATAGTGAAAAAGGACTTATGAATGAATAAACAAAGTAGATATTTCCAAAAACAAAGGCCCAGATTCACATACAATTAGATTCGCGTAGAGTATCAGAAATACTCTACGCCGCCGTATTTCACCTGGCTCTACAGGGAATCCCAAGTGAGCCTACTCCCAGAGGGTCAATCGAGCTGGATATATACGAAAGGCTGTATCAGGATAGGACTTGATCTTCACACAACAACACCGCCAAATTGTGGGAAGATGTTCAATGGTGAAAGACAATCACTCCCGAATGGTTAGACCAAAACAACGATGTGTGGAGAGAGGCAAATAGACAAGGCACATAGTATAATACCGTAGGAACTGGATATTTAATAAAGGTTACAAACACTTACATATAAGTAGGGATGAGCTGAACACCCCCCCCCCTCCCATTCGGTTCGCACCAGAACCTTCGAACGGACCGAACGTTCGTTTGAACATTTAGAACTCTATTGACGTCTATGGGACTCGAACGTTCGAATTCAAAAGTGCTCATTTTAAAGCCTAATATGCAAGTTATTGTCGTAAAACGTCTTTGAGAAGAGGTCTTGCCCCTGGGAACATGTATCAATGGAAAAAAAGTTTTAAAAACGGTCGTTTTTTTCAGAGGACCCCTTTAAAACTTTTTTTCCATTGATACATGTTCCCTCGGGCAAGACCCGGGTTCTCAAAGACGTTTTCACAGGCATACTATAGACACCCAGCAGGTACAATATTTAAAGGAGTTTTTATTTATTTTTTTAAGCATCATTAAAATCACTACTAGTGTTGCTCACGAATATTCGCATTGCGAATATTCGTTACGAATATTGCATATTCGAGTATTCGCAAATAAATCGAATATCGCGGTGAATAATCGCTATTGCGAATATTCGTATTTTTTCTAATTTATTTTTAAAACAGGTCACATCCTAGTGATCTCCATCGACGTCTAAAAGCATTGCTGGTATGATTAGAGACCCTGGGCCGAGTAGCTGAGGCGATCCTTTTATGTTGCCGAATATTCGCAATGAATCAGGAGCAGTGATTTTAATGATGCTTAAAGGAACACTAAAAGTTTGTTTTTTATTAGATCAATTGATTTCAGTAAGCTAGAGCATTTAAATATCACTTACCTCATTTTTCCTTTTGACCTCCAAAAAACAGTAATCCAGGTTTGAAAATGCCATTTCCTGCTTTCCATCAGCATCTGAGCCGTTTTGCATGGTGGAAAGCAGAATGTGCTCACCCCCTCCCTATGACTACAGCCCTGCGTGAAGATGCTCTCTTATCCCTCACAGGCATGGAGGTTAAGCCTAATGGGAACTGTAGTTCCCATTATGCCGTGATGTAGCAAGAATGAATGCGCACCACAAACAAGGAAGTCAGTGAGAATAAAGATTCAGGAGTGCTGGAGGTGAATAAAACAGCTCGATTTCAACAGGTATCAAACTAGTTATAATGCAAAACATTCATTTTTCTCTTTATCAGCTACTGTCAGACTTTAATTTAAGAGGAAAATATTTTTGTCTTTACAACCCCTTTAAATTAAAAAAAATAAAAATGAAAAATTCCTTTAAATATTGTACCTGCTGGGTGTCTATAGTATGCCTGTGAAAAAGTCTTTAAATAGAACCTGCCTGCCAGTAAATTAGGAAGAACTGATCTAGCTAAACTATACAGTGTATAAATATATGTACAACACCTGGGATGTATATATATCCTCTACACACTGTAACATTAACTGACTAGCCTGCCTGCTCTATCTACCTGCAAAAAATGACACTCTCTCTTGTCTCTCTCTGTTCTCTCTAACCACCGCCGCAACACACTACACAAGGTCGACCTGCAGGCGGTCTTTTATAGTGTGGGGCATGTACTAAACCCCCTGAGCCATAATTGGCCAAAGCCACCCTGGCTTTGGCCAATTACGGCTCTCTGTACTGACAGCGCTATGATTGGCCAAGCAATGCGGGTCATAGTGCATGCTTGGCCAATCATAAGCCAGCAATGCCGCAGTGAATTATGGGCCGTGGCACATCACTCGAATTGGGCGCGAACTACCAGTTTTGTTCGTATTTCGATGAACGATCGAACATACGATGTTCGAGTTGAACATGAGTTTGACTCGAATACGAAGCTCATACCTACATATAAGTAGAGATATAACAGCATATCGATCAATATGTCCTTGGCAGCAGTAGAATCACCCGACGCGTTTTACAATAAACTTGCTTTGTCTGGGGTTATGAGTTATGAGATCGACCTAACAAAGTGGATGAGGGGGTGCCAATCAGTATGTCTATAGTCTTGTTAAGATTTAGTTAAAGAAATTTTGAGTCATCGTGTTCTTATTAGTGATGAGCGGAATACGCCATATTCGATTTTGCGATATTTCCCGAATATATAGAAGAATATTTGCGAATATTCGTTAATATCGAATATTCGTGATATTTTATCAAAAAAAAAAAAAATTGCGAAATTTCGCTAATGCGAAATTTCGCTAGTGCGAATGCGAAATTGATTGCGAAATTCTCGTCAACACGCGAAAACTGAGATCATTTCCTGGATTACTAAACTAATAGGCACTAAACACTAACTCTACTTACACAAACTTATATGACTAAACTAAAGCTAATATTTTTTTTATTTTTTTTATACACAAAACACAGAAGGGCAGAGAACGCATTCGCAAATATTCGTAATACGAATATTCGCATTGCGAATATTCGGCAACATAAAAGGATCGCCTCAGCTACTCGGCCCAGGGTCTCTAATCATACCAGCAATGCTTTTAGACGTCGATGGAGATCACTAGGATGTGATCTGTTTTAAAAATAAATTTGAAAAAACACGAATATTATAGCGAATAGCGAATATTCACCGCGATATTCGAGTTATTCGCGAATACTCGAATGAGCAATATTCGTAACGAATATCCACAATGCGAATATTCGTGAGCAACACTAGTTCTTATGTCACGGATACAGTAGGATAGGAAAGAACTGGAATCACTGTAACCCTGCATGACTGCCAGGCAATAAGCATTTTCAGAAAGGAGCCAGCGATGGCAGTCTTTGACTTTGATCATTTCTGTCACAGTGCGGTCTCCAACATGACAGCCAGCAGAATTATTCATATCTGTTTTTAGTCTGCTTAGCCTTGGCATGGATTGAATGGGGCCAGTCATATAAGCTGTCCATCAAATGTCACTTGTGAGCAAGCATACACGATGAGATTACCTTCCTGATGCAGCCTGATTATCCAATTAGATCGCGTATTACGGCCCCGCTAATCCTGATGTGATATGGTATGAAGCGCACATGACATTAACGTGGAACGGGATATCAGCTGTTTCTGTCACACCACTGATGAGAAGCTGTGCAGAACACATCGAGAACACTGAATATCCAAATTAAAGCTTTGAAAGTGTAGTAATCAGTTTTAAAAATAAATAAATATTCCAGATCCCTAAGCCTTGTAGGTGCTTTGGAACTATATAATGAACTGTAAAGAGAATCTGATATCTATTGCTAGTACTGTTATCAACCAGAACTTCCTTCACAGCGTGACTCTCTGATTTCAGCGCACTTTGTTACTTTACACACACATGAACTTTAATGGCATCCCAGTCTTAGTCCGTAGGGTTCAATATTGAGTTGGCCCTGCCCTATGCAGATATAACAGCTTCAACTCTTCCAGGAAGGCCGTCCACAAGGTTTAGGAGTGTGTCTATGGCAGGGGTGTTCAAACTTTTTTCAGAGAGGGCCAGATTTGATGAAGTGGACATGCATGAGGGCCGACCATTTTGCCTAACATTCTTTCAACCATTAAAATTTGGTCTAAATGTGTTCATCCGAGCACCAATACACGGCCCAACAAGAATTCTCCTGCATTTGTGGCTGTGTGTGGTGAAGAGATGAGCTCAGGCATGTTATTTGGATATACCGTATTTATCGGCATATAACACACACCTTCAATTCACTAAATAAAGAACTGTGAAGCAAAATAAGGATCAGTGCCCATCAATGCAGCCTAATCAGTGCCATGAATGCGGCCTCACCATTGACAAGAATGTGGCCTCACCATTGGCATGAATGTGGCCTCACCATTGGCATGAATGCGGCCTTACCATTGGCAAGAATGCGGCCTCACCATTGGCAAGAATGCGGCCTCACCATTGGCAAGAATGCGGTCTCACCATTGGCAAGAATGCGGCCTCGCCATTGTCATGAATGCAGCCTCGCCATTGCCATGAATACTGCCTCATTATTGCCATGAATGCTGCCTCACAGATGCCGCCGAGTAAACAGGGGATTCTTTTGTATGTAATCTGACAGTGCTCGTCCCGCTCCCTCCCTGTCTTCTCCGAGGCAGCGCTGATAAATAAAGTACATATCTTTTGTGGCCCTAGGGGCCACAAAAAAATATATATATCCAAATTACCAGGGGGGCCACATTAAACCGGAAACAGGCCCGCGGGCCTGATTTTGGACATGCCTGGTCTATAGGAATGTTTGACCATTTTTCCAGAAATGCATTTGTGAGGTCAGGCACTAAAGGCCTGGCTCGCAGTTTCCACTCTAATTCTTCCCAAAGGTGTTTTTAAGGTTGAGCTCAGAACTCTGAGCAGGCCAATAATGTTCCTCCACCCCAAACTCGCTCATCCATGTCTTTATTGACTTTGCTTTGTGCACTGGTGCGCTGTCATGTTGGAACAGGAAGGGGCCGTCCCCAAACTCTTCCCACAAAGTTGGGAGCATAAAAATTGTCCAAAATGTCTTAGGCCTCGTACACACGATCGGACATATCCGATGAAAACGGTCCGCGGACCATTTCCATCGGATATGTCCGATCGGGAGTTTGATCCGATGGCGTGTACACACCATCGGATCAAATTCCCCGCCGCCGGACGGCGCGGTGACACGGCGGTGACGTTGACGCCGCCACGTCACCGCCACATCACCGCACCAGGAAGTTAAACACTTCCGCGCATGCGCCGAATCCATTCGGCGGCGGCGCGGCGGCGGTGGGGGACGACATGTCTGCTGGTAAGTGTACTAACCAGCAGACATTGTTGGGCGGACCGATTCCCACCGGATAGATTTCAAAGCATGCTTTGAAATCTGTCGGGTGGAGAAATCTGTCCGCTAGCCCATACACACGAGCGGAGATGTCTGCTGAAACGGTCCATCGGACCGTTTTCAGCGGACATATCCCCTCGTGTGTACGAGGCCTTAAGTATGTATGAATGCCAACATGTACTGTGACATACTGAAGCAGAACACGATCCCCTCACTTCAGAGACTGGGCCGCAGGGCAGAATTCCAACATGATAATGACCCCAAACACTTTTCCAAGATGACCACTGCCTTGCTAAAGAAGCTGAGGGTAAAGGTGATGGACTGGCCAAGCATGTCTCCAGACCTAAACCCTATTGAGGATCTGTGGAGCATCCTCAAATGAAAGTGGAGGAGAGCAAGGTCTCCAACATCCACCAGCTCCGTGATGTCTTCATGGAGGAGTGGAAGAGGACTCCAGGGGCAACCTGTGAAGCTCTGGTGACCTCCATGCCCAAGAGGGTTAAGGCAGTGCTGGAATATAATGGTGGCCACAACAAATATTGACACTTTGGGCCCAATTTGGACATTTTCACTTAGGGGTGTACTCACTTTTTTTTACCAGCGGTTTAGACATTAGTGGCTGTGTGTTGAGTTATTTTGAGGGGACAGCAAACTACTAAGATTAGTATTATTACTACTACTATTACTACAAATAGTATTATTAATAAAAATACTAAAATCAATAATACTACTACTAATTATAATAATGATATCTATCTACCTCCATTTCAGCATACAGGCATACCCCGCTTTAAGTACACTCACTTTACATACACTCGCGAGTAATACATACCCGTAAGTGTATGTAAAGTGCCTATTATTATAAATAGTAGTAGTAGTATTTTATTTATTATTATTATTAATAATACTATTTGTAGTAATAGTAGTAGTAATAATACTAATCGTATTACCTTAATACTACTACTACCACAACTACTAATAATATTAATAAAAATATATAAATACCACTACTACTATCTCATAATAAAAATGATGATAATAATATTAATAATAATAAATACAAATACTACTACTAATAATAATAATAACAATAATAATAAATACTACTACTAATAATAATATAATAATAATAATGTTAATAAAAATACTACTAATAATAAAATAATGTTAATAAAAATACTACTACTACCACTACTACTAAGTAGTAGTATTTTTATATATATTATTAGTAGTAGTATAATAATATATACTACTACTACTACATAACTACTACTACTACTACTACTACTACTACTACTACTACTACATAACTACTACTACTACATAACTACTACTACTACTACATAACTACTACATAACTACTACTACATAACTACTACTACTACTACTACATAACTACTACTACTAAATATATATAAATACTACTACTACTAATAATAATAATAAATAATATATATATGTGTATATATATCAACATGGGGTAAATTTCGACTAAAAATACGCTGCCTGAAAGCCGTGCTTAAAAATACTTAGCATCCACCAGGCAGCGCTAATGTATATGTCTAATACAACATATATGTAAAGGAATTGATGACCTGATTTAGTCTATGTAATCTACAAATTTCTATAGAGGAAAAATCAAATAAGGTAAATCAATAATAGAAAATAGTCCAATTAATCCCAAGGAGGAAAAAATATATGATCTTGTTGTTGCCAGAAGATCCACCACCAATCGTGTGCAGAGAAAGGAGGGGGGGTGTGGATAGCAGCCCCCTCTAAAGAAAGCCTCTTACCAGCAACCAGATAAACAAAAGCCCATAAGATAGCAGGATCCAAGGCGATCTCCTAATATACCTCCTCACTCCAACCGAGTAAATGCCCGATGTTCAGCAGATGTAAACAAAAAGAGCGGACATAGTATAATACTGTTTCAACTTTTAATTAATCTCTGTATATAGATAATCCATATAGATGTACACTTACAAACTTTCAGATCAAAACTAGCATGTAGTCACATTCATTGCGGACTTAATGGATCAAATCAAATGGACGGCGTCTCCTACCGCTCTGTATTAGGCAGGGGGGTGGGTACAGTCCTCTCCACAGATCCTGGCGTCCTTCACTCACGTTACTGGGTTCCGCCCTGACTAGTTTCGTCATTCGACATCATCAATGTCAATGATGATGTCGAATGACGAAACTAGTCAGGGCGGAACCCAGTAACGTGAGTGAAGGATGCCAGGATCTGTGGAGAGGACTGTACCCACCCCCCTGCCTAATACAGAGCGGTAGGAGACGCTGTCCATTTGATCCATTAAGTCCGCAATGAATGTGACTACATGCTAGTTTTGATCTGAAAGTTTGTAAGTGTACATCTATATGGATTATCTATATACAGAGATTAATTAAAAGTTGAAACAGTATTATACTATGTCCGCTCTTTTTGTTTACATCTGCTGAACATCGGGCATTTACTCGGTTGGAGTGAGGAGGTATATTAGGAGATCGCCTTGGATCCTGCTATCTTATGGGCTTTTGTTTATCTGGTTGCTGGTAAGAGGCTTTCTTTAGAGGGGGCTGCTATCCACACCCCCCCCTCCTTTCTCTGCACACGATTGGTGGTGGATCTTCTGGCAACAACAAGATCATATATTTTTTCCTCCTTGGGATTAATTGGACTATTTATTATTATTGATTTACCTTATTTGATTTTTCCTCTAAAGAAATTTGTAGATTACATAGACTAAATCAGGTCATCAATTCCTTTACATATATGTTGTATTAGACATATACATTAGCGCTGCCTGGTGGATGCTAAGTATTTTTAAGCACGGCTTTGTATTTTTAGTAATTTACCCCATGTTGATATTCTTGATACCATCTAGGTATTTTTAGGTAGCAGCTTACCACTGATAAGTGACAATTTAAATAGATTTCAGATTTTGTTGGCTGAATATTCCAAAAGCGCTTGATTGGTTAGTTTTGGGACAGTGTGCCCCGTTTTTTGCTCATTACTGATCACTATTAGGATATATATATATATATATATATATATATATATATATATATATATATATATATATATATATATATATATAAATACTACTACTACTAATAATAATAATAAATAATATATATAAATACTAATAATAATAATAATAATAAATAATATATATAAATACTACTACTACTAATAGTAATAAATAATATATATAAATACTACTACTACTATTTAGCTCCATTTCAGCATATAGTTTTGGTGCTCTATGGGTACTCTATGGGTGCTCTATGGGTACATCTATGTTCAGTCACAGCGGAGCTGCTGACGTTCTGTGCAAGTGGTGGCAATGTCAACTTTTTCTGCTGCTCTCTTTCTTTGCTTGTTTACGCAGATGGTTTGCTTTTTGTCCTCTTATATGTTTTCTTCACTACAAAATTTCCCTGCACACAAAGGGGGCTTGTAATGCATGCATTGAAAGCCGCGCTACTTTCTTTCTTTTTGCTTGGCGGCGGAAAAATACAATTTGGCTGCCGGAACAATTGGGAGCATCACCTGCTGTCCCCGTGTATCGCTCAGTGTCCGCGGATACTGGCTTTAATTCAGAAACACAAACAGCTGCTGGTTTTATTTATTCTGAACATGCGTCAGGTGTTGTGTTAGGCCGGCAAGCAGGGGGGAAGCAGGTCAGACCGCATCCATCTCGGCCCTGCTGGCTCCAGCGGGTCAGAGGGCCCTTTGATTCCATGGCAGAACTTGCAGCTTCCTGCGCCCCTGTTATTCCCAGCTTTGTCAGGAAGATCACAGGCATATTATAGAGAGATATGTGCTTACAGTCAAAAGATTTCCATCTGCTTTTTATTTGATAAGAGATTAAGAGACTAAGGCCGCGTACACAAGATCGGTCAAACCGATGAGAACGGTCTGATGGACCATTTTCATCAGACCAAACCCATCATGTGTGGGCCCCATCAGTTATTTATCCATCGGTTAAAAAAAATCAAACTTGTTTTAAATTTAACTGATGGATACCTAACCGATAAAAAAAACGATTGTTTGTATGCACGACCATCGGTTAAAAATCCATGCATGCTCAGAATCAAGTCGACGCATGCTTGGAAGCATTGAACTTCATTTTTTTCAGCACGTTGCTGTGTTTTACGTCACCGCGTTCTGACACGATCGTTTTTTAACCGATGATGTGTAGGCGCAACGGACCATCAGTCAGCTTCATCGGTTAACTGATGGAAAAATCCATCTGACCATTCTCATCGGTTTGACCGATCGTGTGTACAGGGCATAAAGTTCGAGAGGTACAGTATTCTTTTTAATCATCCGATTTAGTGGGGCAAAAATGGATATTCTCGATAAAGCGGCAGACAATCTTGTGGCAACAGTTTGGAGTAGGCCCTTATCTGTTCCAGCATAACCGTGTCCCTGTGTACAAAGCCGTCTACATAAAGACAGGGTTTGAGGGGTTTTCTGTAGAGAAACTGGAGTGGCCTACACAGAGCCATTGAGATAAATTGGTACACCAATGGCAAACCAGGTCCTCTTGTTCAACATCAGTATCTGACTTTACAGATGCTTATTTGGTTGAATGAGCACACATCCCCAAAATCATGCTCCAAAGCTTTTTGGTAAGGGTGGGGGGCAGTGAAGGCTGGTGCTCCAAATTTTTGGGGGGTGCAAACAAACGAAAGAAAAACAAAAAAAACAATTGCAGCCTCACTGTGCCCATCAAACACAGCCACTGTGCCCATCAAACTCAGCCACTGTGCCAATCAAACACAGCCACTGTGCCATGAAATGCAGCCACTGTGCTATGCCATTAAATGGAGACACTGTGCCATGCCATCAAACGCAGCCACTGTGCCATCAATTGTTGCCAATGTGCCCATTAATTGTCACCACTGTGCCATGCCATCAAACACAGCCACTGTGCCATCAATTGTCGCCACTGTGCCATCAATTGTCACCACTGTGCCATCAAGTGTCACCACTGTGCCATGCCAAACGCAGCCACTGTGCCATAAAACGCAGCCATTGTGCCCATAATTGTCACCACTGTGCCTGTCAATTGTCGCCACTGTGCCATCAAACGCAGCCACTGTGCCATGCCATAAAATGCAGCCACTGTGCCATCAATTGTTACCACTGTGCCATCAAATGTTACCACTGTGCCATCAATTGTCGCCACTGTGCCATCAATTGTCACCACTGTGGCCATCAATTGTCACCACTGTGCAATGCCAAACGCAGCCACTGTGCCATCAATTGTCGCCAGTGTGCCCATCAATTGTCGCCTTTGTGCCCTGTAAAATGATGTCAGATTGACCCCTCCCCCCCCGTGCCTGTCATTTACCTTTCTGGGGTCAGCCACCCCCCTTCCACCGTCCCTCGATGTCTTCTCCCACCCTCGATGACGCTTCAGCCAATCATGTTTTTTCTGGTAACCAAAACCGGTGAACCTGATTGGCTGAGACACCTGTCAGTATTAACTAGGGAACGCACACCCCGTGCGTCCCCTGGTTAACTATTTGGAAGCCGATTACAGCCCACACCCGCTGGCTCTAATTGGCACTACCAAAGCCAACCAGCTGCCGTTATTCAGATGGACATCTGAATAGTAGGCGGCAGCGACAATACATCGATTCATGCAATGAATTTTTAACAAATTTCGAGAGTAACTAAATAAATGTATTTTTCAGACAAAAACGAAATTCCAAAAGAAAATATTTCAGTGTGCACATGTCTAGTACTTACACTGGTTACTGCTTAAGAAATATAATACTTTATTAATGAGTTAATATATTTGATACCTGCCTGGAGTTCATCTTTAGGACCATATTAGCCCTTTGTACATTTTGGCTTAGGGCAGGAGCTGAGGTCTCGTAATATTAACGCCGATAGGAATTCTAAAACATCACCGGCAAAGCACAGCTCCTCATCCCCTCTGCTTCTACCCCATCCATTGCTAGACAGACGATTCTCTGCAGAAACCATGAAAATCTATCACACTTGCTGCGGCTCCCACTTGGGAAACCCGTTCTCCCTATCGAATGTGGCCTGCTGATCCTAAGGAGATGGATTAGCTTACTAGACCTTTGAAAAACCATCAGCGCTCCACGGCGGGGGCCGAGGCTTAAATCTCTCCGGCCATTTGTTTCAAGGTGCATACAAAGATAAATTCCCCCAGAGCAGGAGTCAAGGATGGTGTATGGATTTGCCTGATGGCTCGTGAATACCAAGCCTATTTTCAACCCGCTCTTCCTATTGCAGTGAAATAAAAATCATTTATACCGGTGCGTGGCACGGCGGGCGCGGGGGAATTTACAGGTGCATTGAAGCACTGCCCCGAAAGAGTTTTTCTAGCGCTCGATTCCGAAGATGATGAACAATGTCAGCTGGCCCGGTCTAATGTTCCCAGTCACATCACATGGCAATCCACCCGTAGACTGTAATCATTTTGTACATATTGTACCGAAACGTCACAGTCTGCGACTAAGGCTTAAAAACGCTCTATAAAAGCCTTTCCTTCATAATACATAAACGATACTCTTAATATTTTATGGGGTGTACTTTATCTACAGACTTTATATGTAATACAGCTGAGCGATTAAGAACTTTATATCTAAAATATATGGCTTGCTTCTTAAAGGGAAGCTTGTGTACTTTTAGTGAACACACACGTTGAGGGTTTGTTGTAACATTTAATTGAAGGCAATTTTATTTCTGTCCCTTTCATATTCCTCCCTGCCATTCACTTGTTCCCAAAGAGTTGGTGTTCAAAGCTTTTAAGTGATACTATAGGTTAATATTTATTTTTATTTTTAAATAACAAACATGCCATACTTACCCCAACTGTGCAGCTTGTTTTGCACAGAGTAGCCCTGAACGCTGTTTTCTGGGGTCCCTCGGCGGCTCTCTCGGCTCCTCCCCGCTTCAGATAACCCCCTATGGGAAGCGCTTTCCCAAGAGGGTTACCTTACGGGCGTGCTTCCGAGTCATACACCTTAGCCTTCAAGTGCAGAAATCGGCCCTGCCCCCCGGTATCTGCGTCATTGGATTTGATTGACACCAGCGGGAGCCAATGGCTGCGCTGCTATCAATCTATGAATGAGTGACTTGTATAGCTCTACACATGCGAACAGAATAGCCTCTAGGTGCTTTTGCAGCCAGTGTCTGCTTGGCTGGTGCGGTCATTTTACCCCGTAGGATCTTGACACGCTTGGGACACACATATATATTGGGCCAATTTGGACAGGATCCGATTAACCTACCAGCATGTCTTTGGAGTGTTGGAGGAAATCGGCGTACCCTAGGGAAACCCACACAGACACAGGGAGAACATGCAAACTACAGGCAGATGGTGTCGTCATCCTCTATCCAATGAAGACCCAAGAACCCCAGGCAAAGACCCAACGCATTCTCAATGCGGGACTTTCCAGGGCTCAGGTGAGTAAAACCAGGGGCTGGGGGGGGGGGCGGTAACTGTCAGATGTTTTTCTACCTTAATGCATAGGATGCATTAAAGTGGAGTTCCACCCAAAAGTGGAACTTCCACTTAAACCACTTCTCGCCCCCTTACTTGCCACATTTGGCATGTAATTTTTTTTTTGGGGGGGGGGAGTAGGGGCTTCAGTAGGAGTGGGACTTCCTGTTCCACTTCCTCCTTCTGCCCAGGAACCGGTTAGGCGATACGTCATATCGCCTACGGCGGCCCCTCCGATCGCCTGACCACTCGTAGAGTGCAGCGCCGCTCGCGCATGCGCAGTGAGTGCCCGGGCGTGAAACCAAAGCTGTCACGGCCGCATGCCCACAGTTAGAATGGAGGTGCCGTGAGGAGGGTGGGAGAGGAGCGGAGCTCCGGGTGGCGTGTCGCTGGACAGTGGAGCAGGTAAGTGTATGTTTTTTAAAAGCCAGCAGCTATGCTTTTTGTAGCTGCTGACTTTAATAAACATAAAAAAAGGCTGGAACTCTGCTTTAAGGTGAAAAAACATGAGAGTTTACAACCCCTTTAAAGAGACCCTATTGCCAGATCATCCTTTTGAATAACAATCTTATCAAGATTTTATGTACATTTAACCACTTGCTTACTGGGCATTTGTTGTTTTAACTTTGAATAGTAAAACATTTTTTTTGTTGCCAGTAAATCCCTTGTACAGCCCACTTCCTGTTTTCTTGTCTGGTCATTAGCCTAGGCTTATGACATCATGCACATCTCTCATTCTCGTGAGAGTTTTCCAGGAAGGGAGGGGGGTGAGTCATAAGAGAGCTGCAGAGCTGCAGGTGTGCCTCTGTGTGTCTGTGTAAATCCAGGAAGTAAACAGGTAGCAGCTTCAGCAGCCCACAGCTAAAATGGTTGCCGCCATTACATTTTTTAATACTAGACTACTAGATTGCTAGAAAAAATTGAAAAGATGGGAGTACCAGACTAGTTTAAACTGTCCATAAAGTATTTCATTCTGCAACATAATCCAACTTTACCCCCTCAGCAGGGCTTGTAGAGCAATAGCCATTGGAGGAGGGATACCGTCCTCTACTGTACAATGGAACCCAAGTAAGCATGTACAGATAATGCAGTCACTTGGACAAAGATAACCTACCTGATCTATTTATGCCTACTTGGGCTTCAACTTACAGTCAACACTGGTATCCCTCACCCTAAGGTCATTGCTCTACAAGCCCTGATAAAGGAGGAATGTTGAGACTCTGAAATGCACTGTATTTTGTTGAAGAAAAAAGTCAATCTCTTCTCTACGATATCCTATGTGAGGGATATTGTTTTTTTACTGTAAGTTGGAACCTAAGCAAGCATGTACAGATCATCCAGACACTTGGACAAAAATCTATTCATGCCCCACCCTATAGATATTTCTTTACACTGTAAGTTGAAACCCAAGTAGGCAAAGCGGGCAAAGTCTTTTCTTGTATTAAGAGAGGTATGGACTCCAGAGAGAGAGAGAGAGATATCATTTTGCTCTCCTGGACAAATCATTAGTATTGAACTTATCTGGAATATGCAGTTCAGTTTTGGGTACCGGTTCTCAAAAATTATATCGGGAAACTGGAGAAAGTGCAGAGAAGGGCAATAAAACTGATAAGAGGCATGGAGGAGCTCAGCTATGAGGAAAGATTAGAGGAACTGAATTTATTCACTCTTGAGAAGAGGAGAATATAATAGCTCCATATAGTGAACTTGGTGTTGAGTTATTCACTTTACGGTCAACACAAAAGACAAGGGGGCACTCTTTATGTCTAGAGGAAAAGAGACTTCATCTCCAAATACGGAAAGGTTTCTTCACAGTTAAGCCCTGTACACACAGGCGAGAATTCCGTCGGAAAAAAAAAAGTTTTTCTTGACGGGATTCTTGTCAAGCTTGATGGGATTCTTGTCTAGCTTTCCTTGCATACACACTGTCAAGCTAAAGTCTCTTCATTCTAAAACGCGGTGACGTACAACACGTATGACGGCAGTATAAAGGGGAAGTTTGATTCCAATGGTGCCACCCCTTGGGCTGCTTTTGCTTGTGTTACTGTGTGTTAGTTAATGTTGAGTGAGAGACAATTCACGCTTTTCAGCCTTGTGTTGTTACAGCGTGACAAATGTGCTATCTCCATTACGAACGCTAGTTTTACCAGAAGGAGTGCTCCCGTCTCATACTTGATTCTGAGCATGCGTGTTTTTTAAGCATACACACGTCCGTTTTTCTCGGCGTAAAACAGTCCGACGAGAATCACAATGAGAAAATTGAGAATCACAACGAGAAAATTGAGAATCCCGATGAGAAAATAGAGAGCAGGTTCTCTTTTTTTTTCTCGTCGAGATTCCAGGCAGTTTTCTCGACAAAAAAAAACATATACACGGATGGTTTTCTCGGCAAAAGCTCTGCCAGCAGTTTTCTTGCTGTTTCTGGCTGAGAAAACAGTGCGTGTGTACGAGGATTAAGAGCTGTGAAAATGTGAAATAGACTCCCTCCAGAGGTGGTTCTAGCCAGCTCAGTAGATTGCTTTAAGGCGGCGTACACACGACCGAGGTTCTCGCTGGAAACCAGCGAGAACCTCGCTGGAAGCTGCATTCCAGCGAGGACCTCGGCCGTGTGTACGCTCTCGGCGAGCTTCCCGTCGGGAAGCCCGTCGAGCAGAAATAGAGAGCACACTCTCTATTTGCTCGACGGCCCGCCTGGATGAATGGCTGGTTGCCATTCCCGACGGGCGGGTCGCCGATTTCGACGGCCGGCAGGGAACCTCGATGGGCGGAACGATGTGTTCTGCCCGTCGAGGTTCTCTGCCGTGTGTACACGGCCTAAGAAAGAACTGAATTATTTCCTAAATGTACAGAATATAACTGGGTACTAACATTTATCTGTAAAGTTGATCTGGGGAAAATCCGATTGCCTCTCAGGCCACGTACACACGACCGAGAACCTCGTCGGGCTAAACCCATCGTTCTGCCCGACGAGGTTCTCGGCCAGCCGTCGAGTTCGTCGACCAGGCTGTCGAAAAAGGCGTTGAGCCATTAGTACCGATGGCCCGTCGAGCAAATAGAGAACCTGCTCTCTATTTTGGCTCGACGAGCTTCCCAACGGGACGCTCGACGAAAGTGTACACACGATCAAGCTTCTCGGCAGAATATGGATCCCAGCGAGCTTCTCGCTGGATTCTGCCGAGAAATTCTCTCGTGTGTACGGGGCCTCAGGGGATCAGGAAGGAATTTTTTCCCTCTGCTGTAGCAAATTGGAGCATGCTATGCCGGGGTTTTTTGCCTCCCTCTGGATCAACTGTGGGTATAGAATTGGATATATGGGATTGTACAATATTTTTTTTTTGTTTTTTTATGGTTGAACTAGATGGACTTATGTCTTTTTTTAACCTGAATAACTTTATAACTATGTACAGATCATGCAGGCACTTTGACAAAAATAACCTGTATGTTCTATTTATGCCTACTTGGGTTCCAACTTAGAGTCCAGGACTGTATCCATTACCCTATGGTTATTGCTTCACAGGTCTTGATGAAGGAGGAATGTCGAGCCCCCAAAATGCACTGGATTTTGTTGACGAATTAATTCAATCTGCTCTCTTGATACCCCGGGTGGGGGATATTGTCCTCTACTGTAAGTTGGAAACCAAGTTGTCATGTAGATATCAACTAGGCACTTAGAAAAAGATAACCTACATGATCTATTCTTGCCTACTTGGGTTCTAACTTACCATCCAGAGTGGTATCCATCACCCTATGATTATTGGTTGACAAGTCTTGATGAATGAGGAATGTTGAGCCCCCAAAATGCACTGGATTTTGCTGAAGAATACATTTATCTATTCTCTTGACAATATGCCAGGTGAGGGATGTTGCCCTCTACACTAAGTTGGAACCCGAGTAGGCATGTACATATCATGTAGGCACTTGAAAAAAGATAACCTACATGATCTATTCCTGCCTACTTAGGTTCCAACTTACCGTCCAGGATGATATCCCTCACCCTATAGTTTTCGCTTGAGAAACCCAGATTAAGGGGGAATGTTGAACTCCCGAAATACACTGGATTTTGTTAAAGAATAAAGCCTATTCTCTTGAAAAATGAAAGCTTTTTGTTGGGCATTTGAGGCAACAACTCTTGATCCCCATCCTCGTGTCTCTTTATTATCTGTTTTTATAAATGAAGGCTTATCATAATTAATAAAAATATAGCATATGAAATTCCTTTGGTTTTAAATGAAAACCTCTACTTAATTTCTTAAAAGAAATTGCTGATGATGTCCATGGGTTAAAAGATGCCATCTGTCTTTTCACTTCCCATTTGTCAAAACTTCCAAAGGATGTTCTGACAAAGGAATTTTGGATAACGGCTGGATGACATTCAACTTTTTTTCAAATCCAACATTTCCCCCCTTCAGCAGAGCTTGTCGAACTATAGCCATCGGAGGAGGGATATTGTCCTCTACTGTACAATGGAACTGAAGTAAGCATGTACAGTTAATGCAGGCACTTGGACAAAGATAACCTACCTGATCTATTCATGCCTACTTGGGGTTCAACTTACAGTCAAAACTGGTATCCCTCACCCTAAGGTTGTTGCTCTACAAGCCCTGATAAAGGAGGAATGTTGAGACCCCGAAATGCACTGTATTTTGTTGAAGAATAAAGTCAATCTATTCCCTACGATATCCCATGTGAGGGATATTGTTCTTTAATGAAAGTTGGAACCCAAGTAGGCATGTACAGATGATTCAGGCACTTGGACAAAGATAACCTGTATGATCTATTCATGCCTACTTGGGTTCCAACTTATCATCCAGAATGATATCCCCCATCCTATAGTTATAACTTAAGAAACCCAGATAAGGGGGAATGTTGAGCTCCCGAAATACACTGGATTTTGTTGAAAGATAAAGCCTATTCTCTTAAAGCTTTTTATTGGACACTTTAGGCAACAACTCTTGATCCCCAACCTTTTGTCTCTTTATTATCTGTTTTTAAAAATAAAGGCTTATCATAATTAATAAAAATATAGCATATGGAATTCCTTTGGTTTTAAATGAAAACCTCTACTTAATTTCTTAAAATACATTGCTGATGATGTCCATGGGTTAACCTAAGATGCCATCCGTCTTTTCACTACCCATTTGTCAAACCCTCCAAAGGAAGTTCTGACAATTTACAAATTAATTTTGGATAACGGCTGGATGACAGTCAACTTTTTTTCGAAGAAAACCTGCCCAATAATGTATTATTAAACCATCTGTAGTTCAGGCTGCAGGTCTAGAGTCCCTATGAGATATTCTTTGGCAAGAACTGATAAGACAAGGATCTGGATTGTTCTTATTCTCATCGTCAAGTAGTTACATTAGACCATTTCTACAGCAAGCCCTCAGAGGCAGCGATATATCTGAATTTCATTTGCCGAAGACACGGGCGAGGAAACCTCGTCTGCCAAATCAAGATTTTCCATCAGCGCTGGAATGGAGAAAATTTCATCCATGCTGGGGGGATGTAACACATTTATAAACCTACGATTGCTGGATGTTGTGATGGAAAACCTGCATATTGATACAGACGAAAACCTGTGTTCACTTCTTGCTCAGATTAAATTATCAGCATTGTCCTCTGAGAATCAGATGTTTCCAATCTCAGCGCCATGCTAACAATGTCTGCTGCGGCACAGTCATAATATAATAGGGGTTTTTTTTTTTCCAGTCATGTAGCATGTTCCTGAAAGGTGGTGTACTGGAATTCGAAACATCTACAGTAGCTTTGTAGAGACAGTGGCCTCATTTTAACTACACTTGCTTGCTTGCAATTAGAGATGAACAAATGTTTTTTTTTGCAGATGTGCCGGCTAATCGAAAATTGCTGATGTGATTCATGCTGTGCTTATCTGCTTTTGAAGCTAAATTCCAGACTTTCCTTTAGTCTTACACAGTTGTACAGGCTCTACTCCTGTACTGAAATTGCTTACTCTGATTTGATTTCACTGCACACTGTGAGCTTCTAACAATGTGTATTGGAAGATTCAGCAAGTCTGGTACTTTTTGGTTTGAGGGACATCAAGCTTCATGTACACTATATTACCAAAAGTATTGGGACACCTACCTTTACACTCATCCATGGACCTTGCTTTGTGCACTGGTTCACTGGTCCCCCCCTCACGCAGAGGATTTTCCCTGGTGATAGTTTTACAATTCTTAAACTAGTTGGTGCTATCATTACACTTCTTGAAGCAGTTAGGCTGGCCATAAATTATACAATTTTCTAGTACAATTTCCTTTAGATTTACCCAAAGCATATACAGTAATATGAGGTCAAACGTAAACACTTTGAATCTGTATGCAAAACAGTCATTCCTGATTTCCACAAAGTATGTTCATGAGAAACCTAAACCCTTCGGAAGCGAGACGGAAAATTTCATGAAAATATCACATGTAATGACCCAGCATCCTGACAGATACAACCCCGAAGTTCGAAAAAATCTGGAAACCCTGGGCTAGCTTTGTAGGGATCTCTCTTATTCCCGGTGTTTCAGTGGTTCCTTACCCCTCCACAGCCTTAGGGTAGGCACATACCCCTTTCCCATCCGTCTTCCCTTTCATTCCTCTCCCCCCCCTTTCTTCTATCCCCTGTTGTTGTTGTACCTGGAGGTGACCTTAGAAAAATCTCTTAGGCCTCGTACACACGACCGGTTTCCTCGGCAGAATCCAGCAAGAAACTTGTTGAAAGACGTGTTTTGCAGAGGAAACCGGTCGTGTGTACATTTTTCGAAGAGGAAACTGTCGAGAAACCCGACGAGACAAAAAAAGGGCATGTTATCTTTTTCCTCGACGGGAATGGGGAAAATTGGCTCGTCGAGCTCCTCGACAGCCGAACAAGGAACTCGACGAGGAAAACGACAGTTTCGCCCGACGAGTTCCTCGGTTGTGTGTACGCGGCCATAGGGACCGTTTTCATCAGTCCAAACCGATCGTGTGTGGGCCCCATAGGCTAGTTAACCTTCGGTCAAAAAAATGAGAACTTGCTTTAAAATTTAAAGTGGAGTTCCCACCTGAAAAAAAAAATTCCATCCAAAAAAAAAAAAATGGAAAAATAATTTCTGCCTCTTCATCCTCCGCTGTGGATTCTCTTCCTCCTCCTACACTCGGTGTCTTGTTGTAAATGGGGCGCGCTGCATTCTGGGAACTGTTTGTGTCCCAGAAAGCAGCCTGCCCATTCACAAAGCACCGCGCCGCTCACACATATGCAGTAGGAAACGGGCAGTGAAGCCGCACAGCTTCACTGCCTGTTTCCCTTACTGTGGATGGCGGCGCATGGAGCTGCCAGGATCGAGGATCGGCCACGGCGGGGGCCGACATTGCTGTGGCTAGGACAGGTAAGTGTCCTTACTAAAAGTCAGCAGCTGTTAGTGTTAGGCCGTGTACACACGGCAGAGAACCTCGACGGGCAGAACACATCGTTCCGCCCGTCGAGGTTCTCTGCCGGCCGTCAAAATCGGCGACCCGCCCGTCGGGAATGGTAACCAGCCATTCATCCAGGCGGGCCGTCGAGCAAAAAGAGAGCGTGCTCTCTTTTCGCTCGACGGGATTCTCGACGGGCGGGGCGAGCTCTCTGTGTACACACGGCCGAGGTCCTCGCTGAAATGCAGCTTCCAGCGAGGTTCTCGCTGGTTTCCAGCGAGAACCTCGGTCGTGTGTACGCCACCTTAGTGTTAGTGTTAGTAGCTGCTGACTTTAATTTTTTTTTTTTTTACTGGAACCTCCGCTTTAACCGATGGACGCCTAACGATAGGTCAAAACTGAACGGCACAACCATCGATTAAAAATCCACGCATGCTCAGAATCAAGTCATCGCATGCTTGGAAGCATTGAACTTCATTTTTTTTCAGCACGTCGTTGTGTTTTACATCACCGCGTTCTAACACAATCATTTTTTTAACCGATCAGTCAGCTTCATTGGTTGGACTGATCGTGTGTACATGGCCAAACTCTTCTAATGCTTAAAAATGAAGGAGACGGACAAGTTGGCCTTGAGTCCTGACTACATGGTCGTGCCTTTCTGCCTGGGCGGTCCTAGGGTGGGGCCTTGGGGAGGCAGGAGGTTCTCTACCTCTGCACAGATTGATCCAGATAGGGGTGCCAGGAGGTCAGGGGGGTCCTTGTCTCTCGGGCGGCCTGTCCAGGGGGGTTGGTTTTGGGATGGCCCAGCTCGAAAGCGCTATACAGGTTATTTGACATGCTGATGCCATAATTAAAGATGTCCTCTTCTCTCAAGATTAGACTATATGACACATGCTTATCTTCAAAGCTGTCATCCTCCAGGTTTTGTTGTTGATGAAATGTAATGCAATATATTGTTCTGTGCACTTTTTTCAGTACAGACATATAAAAATGGCATGGCTGAATTTGATCTGTAAAAAAAAAAAAAAAAAACTCTGCTCCTAAGAACCAGTAGAAGCTTTCTGTCCTTTCCTGTGCAACATATGTCAGTCATTATGATCCAATGGTGAGAGACAAGCTCTGACACATCCTGGTAGTTACTGCTCTTGAAAAGGAATAAATAGAGGGCCAGATTCACATACAATTACATTGGCGCAGAGTATCAGAGATACACTACGCCGCCGTATTTTACCTGGCTCTACGACGAATTCATATAGATTTTGGGCCGTAACGTACGGCGGCATAATGTATTTCTCGCGGCGGAATCGAAATACGCGATTAGGGGGCGTGAAGCATTTAAATTAGGCATGTCCCCGCGGCGATCGAACTGCGCATTCTCCGTTCAGAAATTTCCCGCCGTGCATTGCGCGAACTAACGTTGATACGTCATTTGTTGTTTGAGTAGCGTCGTTTACGTACATTCCTATTCCCGGACGACTTACGTGAAAAATAAAAACAAACGTTGAAATTCGACGCGGGAACGACGGCCATACTTAACATTAACATACTTAACATTAACATGTCACTCAACTGTCTAATATTAGACCAGATTAAAGCTGGAATAACTTTACGCGGCAAAAAGATGACCGGAGTAAGGGCTCTGTGAATCTGGCCCAGAGTGTATAGATAGATAGATAGATAGATGGATAAATGGATAGATGGATGGATGGATAAATAGATAGATAGATAGATAGATAGATAGATAGATAGATAGATAGATAGATAGATAGATAGATAGATAGATAGATAGATAGATAGATAGATAGATAGATAGATTTAGATATCTATATATATATATACTGTATATAGATATATATATATATATATATATATATATATATATATATATATACTGTATCTATATATACTGTAATATAATATATATATATATACACACAGTAATCTCACAAAGGTGAGTACACCCCTCCCATTTTTGTAAATTATTTATTCTATCTTTTCTTGTGACAACACTGAAGAAATGACATATTGCTACAATGTAACGTAGTGAGTGTACATATAACAGTAAATTGCTGTCCCCTCAAAATAACTCAACACACAGCCATTAATGTCTAAACCGCTGGCAACAAAACTGAGTACACCCCTAAGTAAAAATGTCCAAATTTGGACCAAAGTGTCAATATTTTGTGCGGCCAACATTATTTTCCAGCAATGCCTTAACCCTCTTGGGCATGGAGATCACCAGAACTTCACAGGTTGTCATTGGAGTCCTCTTCCACTCCTCCATGATGACATCATGGAGCTGGTGGATGTTAGAGACCTTGCGCTCCTCCACCTTCTGTTTTAGGATATCCCACAGATGCTCAATAGGGTTTAGGTCTGGAGACATGCTTGGCCAGTCCATCACCTTTACCCTCAGCTTCTTTAGCAAGGCAGTGGTGGTCTTGGTGGTGTGTTTGGGGTCATTATCATGTTGGAATACTGCCCTGTGGCCCAGTCTCTGAAGGGAGGGAATCATGCTCTGCTTCAGTATGTCACAGTACATGTTGGCATTCATGGTTCCCTCAATGAACTGTAGCTCCCCAGTGCTGGCAGCACTCATGCAACCCCAGACACTCCCACCACCACTGGCAGGGAAGGGGTTAGCAATAGGGGCTATCAAAGTGTTCAGTGTGTCCCTAGGGGGTACTTTCTTACTGTGTGGGGATTGCTCTGACTGATTTAAGTGAGTGAGTGAGTGAGTGAGAAACTTATATAGCGTAGCACATGCAAACTAAATCGCCTCTGGGCGCTCATTGTCCATTTCTCTATTGTCCTCAGAAGAGATGGGTTTTGATCTTTCTCCTAAAGGCCAAGTGGTTCTCCTCCAACCAAATGCTGGTTGGTAAAGCGTTTCATAGTCTAGGGCCTTGGACCGCAAATCTTCGCAAATCTTAAGACAGAGATCAGTGTTCCTGTTTAGCAGGAACACCAGATCTCAATCTTCTCCCCTGTCAGAACAGCAATTTGTCTTGTTTACATCCCCTGTGTCCAACCAGCATGCTATCGCGAATCCGGTGGCATGTGTGCCCCCAAGTGTCTATTGCACAAAATGACGTACAGGTACGTGATTTCGCGCAATAGAGCCGACCTGCCACAGTAAATATGCGGTAGGCGGTCAGCAAGTGGTTGAAGAAAAGACAGCCACAAATCAGTTATAAGTAGATATTTTGAGACCCAATCAGATCTACCATTAGAATATTCATTTTTTTTTTGGGGGGGGGGGGGATTTCATTACACTGAAGCCTCGTACACATGACCGGTTTTCCCGTTGGGAAAACTGCCATGAGAGATTTTGGCCGGGAATCCTGTATGTGTGCACGAAGCTTTGCAGAATGAACATGGTTCATACTCTGTATTGAAAAGCATTAGGTACATTATATTGTATGCAATGTTAAAGACTTGCTTTCATTGATAGTTCAGATTAAAATAGCTAATTTCCTCACTGCATTGTGTGGTCTTTTACAGTCTGCGTTGTAATGGATAAAAAGTAATTTATATTTCCTTGTTGGGTACGGCGTTGCCCTTGAAGGGCCATGATCAATAAGGGAAGCTGCAGCTCTCTCAGCTTAGTGGTGAAGTGTCCACAAGAGCAAATCTCTCTTAGCTAAGTGCCTGGCGTGTTACTTATAGCGGTGAGCTAGATTCATCATGTATAAAAAAAAGTGCTCAGATGAAAGGGATATGTTTCCTTTGTGAGCTCTATAAACTTGCCTGGAAACTGTACGCCATTCCTCTGCTTCGATCACATGAAACACAAGGACAGACGTATAAGAACTTGATTAAAGGAGTCCCTGTGTCTCTGCTAGCAGGCTGGATATTAACCATATAGTTACATGCTGAGGTTGAGAAAAATGCACAGGTCCATCAAATTCAACCACAAGACAAAAAAAAAAAAAAACACATAAAAAACTCACAAACCCTTATGCCGCATACACACGATAATCTTTCGGCATGAAAAAATAGTTTTTTTAAAAAAAATGTCATTTAAAATGATAATGTGTGGGCTTCACATAATTTTTCGGGTTCTAAAAAACGACAATTTTTTTTCCGAACATGCTGCATTTTTTAACGACGTTTTAAATTATGTAGTTTTTCGGGTTGTAAAAAATGATCTTGTGTGGGCTAAAACAACGTTAAAAACCTGCGCATGCTCAGAAGCAAGTTATGAGACAGGAGCGCTCGTTCTGGTAAAACTACCATTCATAATAGAGTAAGCACATTCATCACGCTGTAACAGACAGAAAAGCGCGAATCGTCTTTTACTAACAGAAAATCCCCTTTATAGTGCCATTGTACGTGTTGTACGTGTTGTACGTCACCGCGCTTTGCTAGAGCATTTTTGAAAAACGATGGTGTGCAGGCAACGTCGTTTTAATGACGAAGTTGGAAAAACCAATGTTTTTTCTACATGCCGAAAAAGGTTGTTTTTTTCATGCCGAAAAATTATCGCGTGGGCATTCTGATCTTACCTTTCAGTTTTTCAGGCTGACCTGATGGAATGGTACATGCATTCCTATGGACAGGCAGGTGTAGATGGACCCACCTACCTCTAGGTCCAGTCCTCAAAGAAAGTTCTTCAGCTCTTTAATCACCAACTTACAGTGGAACTTTACCCAAAAATGCAAGATCCACCTTCCCTCCTCCTCCCCTCCACCCTATTTAGATTTTTTTTTTTGACAGATACCCACTCCCACTGCCTAGGTCAGGGATCTCCAAACTACAACCCTTCAGCTGTTGCAGAACTACACGTCCCAGGAGGCATTGTAAAAGTCTGACTTTCACAGACATGATGGGAATTATAATCCATGAAACGACTGGAGGGCCATGGTTTGGAGACCCCTGACCTAGGTGATTGGAGCGGAAGTACGCCCCCCTCGGCCGCAACCTCCCAGGAAGCCATGGCAAAGACCCGAACAAAAGAAGGCACACAGGCCCAGTGCATTATCCCAAATAGCATTTATTATTAATTCAAAAATGCAAGTTCCACTTTCGTTCCCGCTCACCTTTACCATATTTGGAATTTTTTTATTGACAGGTACCCACTCACACTTCCGTTTCAACCGCCTAGGTCAGGGATCTCCAAACTACAGCCCTCCAGCTGTTGCAGAACTACACGTCCCAGGAGGCATTGTAAAAGTCTGACTTTCACAGACATGATGGGAATTATATTCCCCGAACGACTGGAGGTCCATAGTTTGGAGACCTCTGACCTACAGTAGGTGATTAGAGCAGAAGTACGCCCCCCTTGCCCGCAACCTCCCAGGAAGCCAGGGCAAAGACCCAAACAAAAGAAGGCACACCGGACTAGTGCATTATCCCAAATAGAATTTATTATTAATTCAAAAATGCAAGTTCCACTTTCGTTCCTCCTCCCCTCCACCATATTTGGATTTTTTATTGACAGGTACCCATTCCCACTTCCGTTTTGACCGCCTAGGTCAGGGATCTCCAAACTACGATCCTCCAGCAGTTGCGGACCTACACGTCCCAGGAGGCATTTTAAAATTCGGACATTCCCAGACATGATGGGGCATGATGGGAATTATACAGGGCTTTTTTTCTGGGGGAACTTGGGGGAACTCAGTTCCACCACCTTTGGCCCAGACCCTTTCTTGCCTGCTCACCACAATCACTTGTAAACACAGAAGTCTGGTTTCTGTGTTTTCAAGTGACAGCTCTGCACTCTGTGTAACTCCCCTGAACTCTGCACTCTGTATGTAGTGCAATTCTGGTATTTAATGCCCCTTTAAGACCCTTCTACTGTTTGTGAAATCTGAACAGGGTCGTGGTTGAGTTCCTGCACCTATTTTCTGAGAAAAAAAGCTCTGGAATTATATTTCATGAACAACTGGAGGGCCCTAATTTGGAGACCCCTGGCATAGGTGGTTGGAGCAGAAGTGCCCCCTCGCCCGCAAACTCCCAGGAGGCTGCAGGACCACTGAAAAAACACAAAGAAAAGAAGACGCTCTAGCCTATAGCATTTATTAATAATAATCTTCAAGATATACTCACAAAGTGACAGCATAGCAAGCTACTGATCTGACCGGGATCCTAGCTGGCTAATAGGTTTTGAGGGCCAAACTCTCTTCTTCAGAGCCAAACCTTCAGAACCTTTTTATCACAGCAATATTTTCCATTCTAAACAAGGCATGATAACCACAAGCACCTCCCAACATGGGGTGGGAACCTAATCACCAGGGTCATATGATTATAACCTAAATCTGTCCGACTATGTCCAACTCTGTCCACTTTTAGGTGATTCCTGAAAATGTTTCTCTTCAGAGATGCCTATCCTGCCTCCACCTAACAACTGAACTTTAATTTTCTTCATCAGATCTTCCCCCACAGTTACCCTTTGTATCACTTGACCCCCCCCGTCTAGATTGTAGGCTCTAACAAGCAAGGCAATCTGATTTCTCCTATATTGAGCTGTATTATAACTGTACTGTCTGCCCTCATATTGTAAAGCTCTGAGCAAACTGTTGACGCTATATAAATCCTGTATAATAATAAAAATAATAATATAAGATAAAATAAAGTGAATCAAATAAAATAAGATAAATACATATAAAAAAAAGCATGTAAAATGTGCACCACCTGTGTCACGTTCCCATGTATTCAGTGGGCCAGATTCAGATACACTTAATATTGCGCTGCGTAATCGAAATACTCTACGCTGCCGTATTTTACCAGGCTCTACACCGAATCCTGTAGATTTTTGCCCGTACGCTACGGCGGCGTAGTCTATTTCTCGCCGCGTAATCGAAATACGCAATTGGGGGGCGTGAAGCATTTAAATTAAGCGCGTCCCCGCGGCGATCGAACTGCGCATGCTCCGTTCAGAAATTTCCCGCCGTGCATTGCGTGAAATCACGTCGTTATGTCATTCGTTGCTTGAGTAGCGTCGTTTACAAACATTCCTATTCCCGGACGACTTACGTAAAAAATAATAAAAGATGTTGGAAAACGTAGAAATTTGACGCTGGAACGACGGCCATACTTAACATGGGCTGTCTAATATTAGATCAGCAAAAAGCTGGTATAGTTTTACGCAGCGAAAAGATGACTAAAGGTGCCGTAAGAGATTGCGAATGAAGATCGTAATTTCTGGGATCGCCGGCAAAAGCTCATTAGCATACCCCGACGCGGAAAACGACGGGAAGTCCACCCAGTGGCCGCAATTTTATTGCAGCGTAGATCCGAAGGCGTACGAACACGTAATCCAGTCGAATTGAAGCCCGCAGCCGTCTATTCATGGTTTGAGGTTTTCGACTAGCTAAAAAACGCGCGTAATTTGAAATTACTCCAGTCTAACACCAGTTAGACAGGCATAAGGGCTCTGTGAATCTGGCCCAGTATATCCAATGTTTTCACATCACTGGTATTAACACTATTTCCTTGATCCTCGTGGTATGCTTGGTACAGTGTCCTACTGTTTGAGAAGGCACCATAATAAGGCAGGGATCTGATTGAGAGAAGAAACACAACAAAAAATGTCCCGAGATGTCCTCACAGTGGCGTGTTGAATGCACGGTACTGCCAAGGACAGGAAGTGTGGGCTGGAAACCCGGCTGTGAGACCATTTAGATTAGTGGTTCTCAACCTTACTAGTGCTGTGACCGCTTGATAAAATTTCCCAAGTTGTGGGGACCCCTAACAGTAAAAAAAAAATTGTAGCATGGCGCTCCCTGAGTCCCCTCCACCCGTACAGTATTAAAACCTCATATGGTAATTTTTAGGATGTACCATTCTTTCCCTTTGTTCTCTTTTCTTTGCCTTTTATCTCTCTCTATCCTAATTTCTTATTTTTTTTCACCTATTCCTCTCTTTTTCTCTCTTTTTCTTTCTTCCTCACCCTTTTTTTCCCTCCCTTCCATATATTCTCTATTTTTATTCCTTCATTTACTCCTTGGTGTGGGGGAATGGGATGAATGGCAATGCTGGGGTGAGTTCTGTTCAGCCAACTTAGGTGCTCTTGATCAAAGTCACCTGCTGATCTGAGAACTGTAGTGGGGATTTTTTATTGGCAACTATAATCACAGGTAGTGTTACTCAGGGCCGATCTAGGCAGGGTGCACAGGGTGCTTTGCACCCAGGCACCTGCAGAGGTGGGGATGCCAAAGTGCCAGAGTTCTCCCCTCCCTCCTTCTCTCCTTGTTTGTGTCCATCCAGAACTAGTGTTCTGAGCATAGGTGTGTGTCCGTCCGTCCATGGGCATAGGGCAGCTCGTCCAGCCTGCCAGTGCTCGGGGAGGGGCCGCTCCTCTTCCTGACACAAGGGTTCTAGTTTTCAGTGGCTGTTGAGTGATGAAGTTCAGGAATGAATTCCTCACACTGGGAGTCTTGGATCCCACACTGTCTCCACCAACTCCAGTTGGAATGCCTCCCCCTCCCATCTCAGGCTGCACAGAGAGAGAACCAAGGTGAGTTACATTGTTCAGTGTGCTGTGTGCTGGGGGATGGCATCCCCAGCATCCCTTTACACGTGCTCTGGGCTGCCCCAGCTCTAGATGTTTTAAGGCATGATAGATTGCATAGGATACACAGCCCCTGCCCATTCCTGCGCCTCAGTAGTCCATCTACAGATGTGATGTATAATGAGATGTACCAAGAGCCCTTTTACACTGACAGTGCTGGGGCGTCGGCGGTAAAGTGCCGCTAGTTTTAGCAGTGCTTTACCATCATTTTAGAGGTACATTTAACCCCCCCACTAGCGGCCAAATAAAGGGTTCAAAGGGGCGAGTTCCGAAGCGCTTTACAGGCACTGCCCATTGATTTTAATAGGCAGGGGTGCTTTAGACGCATTCTATACACCACTCCTAAAGCTCCTCAAAGAGGCTACTTGCAGGAATTTTTTTTACATCCTGACAGCGCACCACCCCAGTGTGAAAGCACTCAGGCTCTCACACTGGCTTTGCAGTTAAAGTACCATGCTTCTCTGTATTGTGTTTATTGTTAAGAGATCATGTAAGGATCTCAGGTTAATGAAGACTTTGTGGGGTAGCATCTATGTGGTTGAGTCATTGCCATAGAAACATTTGTAAAGGGGAGGAGTTAGTAAAATGACCACACCCATGTGGGGGCGCCAGAAATATTTCTGCACTCAGGTGCCTGTGACCCTAGGATCGACCCTGGTGTTACTCACTGTGTCTCTGACTTTGCGGTGTCTCGTAGCAGTGACACCTATGCTGAAATCAGTCTCCTCCAGCCCCTCCCACCACACATACCTCACCAGTCAACTTATCTCTAGTCTCTGCCCCCCAGCCAATGCCGTGAACTGAATGTGTGACTGTGAAGAGGCTAAGTGGGTGGCCGTGGGCTCCAGGAACAGCCCAGCTGGGCGGCCATAGGCTCCAGGGACAGCCCTGCTTGGCAGCCGCAAAACAGTTGGGAGAGTGGTGCGGGAACAGCCCAGGATTCGGTGACCCCTGGCAAATCATCATTTGACCCCCGAGGGGGTCCCGACCCCCAGGTTAATAACCACTGATTTAGATGAATGCACAGTGCAGAGCTGGCTGTGAAGCCACAAGGAGTCACAGCCGGCTTCCCACCTTTAATATGGAGGCACCCAGGACCAAAAGACAGGCGGAGTAATGGCCCTGGGCACCGGATGCATGGTTTTTAAAAGGTTTTCAAAAGGCATGAGACTCTAATTCGCTTAAAAAAAGGGTGGACTCTGGGCGCAGAGCACTGTGCCTTGAGCCCACCCAGCTGTGTGACAATAGCAAATTAATATTCGCTATTGTCTTCCTGTTCCTTCTCCCAGGCAATTATGAAGCGGGTCCTGAGTCTTAAAGCAGAGTCTTAGAGAAGCCTCGGGAGATGAGGACAGCTACAAGCAGAGAAGGAATAACGGGAGCAAAGGTCCCTGCGGCCGAGCATCAACGCCCGAGAGAGGATGCACGATGACCTATGCTTTGGACGGCATCCCATCCTATGCCGACAGCCCATTTGTCTGGAAATGCTCCTAGATTGCCATCCACCTGTTACATAGTTACATGAGGTTGAAAAAAGACACAAGTCCATCAAGTAGACATGTGCACAGAAATTGTTTTCTTTTTTTTTGTTCCGTTTCGTATGGTCCCGTCGGTTCGTTTCCGTTCGTTTTTCGTAAGACGCCCGTTTTCCCGTTCGTTCCCGTTCGTTTGTCGTACAACGCGATTTTTTCGTATTCTGAACGTTTCCGTTACCGTTTTATTTTCGTACATGTGGGATGGTTCGTTATTCTGTTTAATTCATGTTCGTTACTTGTTAGACAATAATTATCGTGAATTTTCGTCAATGATTTGCATTCTGTGTATCTTGAATGCTTTTCTTTTGTTAGTGTCAGTTGTATGTTCATTGTTCAATGACATCTATAACAAAAGAATTTCATTATGTATATTGAATGAATTCCTTTTTCTGTTCGTATTGTGTATTCAAAATACTGAATGCAAATCTTTTGTTATAGGTGTCATATCAACATACGAAAATAAGAACAGAAAAAAGGATTTTCGTCATTTTGTACTTTCCTAAATATATCGCGGGATTCGCGGCACTTTCAACACGCGGCTCATCCATATTAACTATTGTTAAGCCCCATACACTTGGTCAGACTGTTTTAACAACAAACATAAAAACGATCGTTTGCATCAGAAAAAAAATCAGAAAATTTGTTTGTTTTTAAACTGCATCAGAAAACCATTTTTGGGTTCAAAAGTCTGGCCAACTGATCTCCCTTCAGATGAAAATCCACAGAAAAGTTTATTTGGCTTTACTGTACAACTCTCACTGTACTAGTGTACTCAGCACAAACGAGAAGCTGCTTTCAGTCACTGACTCTCTGGCCATTCAAAAAAAACAATAAACAAAAGATTTGCATTTGAATCCTTTTTCTATATTCTGTTATTTTCGTATGTTGATATGACACCTATAACAAAAGATTTGCATTCAGTATTTTGAATACACAATACGAACAGAAAAAGAAATTCATTCAATATACATAATGACATTCTTTTGTTATAGATGTCATTGAAGTACAAGTGATGCTCTGACCCTGCCCCATGCAGCTTGAATGCTCAGGACTGGAAGGCTGTGGGGTAGGAGCTGGAGTGGGATCAGGTATCAGGGATGTAGAGAGGCCACAGTGTAGGGGGGTCACAATACAAGGGGTATCTTATGGTATATCAATACAGTGCTTGGGGGAAAATATAGGGTGTCGAGGGGTCAAAGTGCTGGGGGGATATCTGGAGTGTAGAGGGGTCAGAGTGCTGGGGGATATCTGAGGTGTAGAGGGGTCAGGGTGGTGGGGGGATATCTGGGGTGTAGAGGGGTTAGAGTGATAACAGATATATTATATGTACAGGACAGCTTTGTTACTTTATGTATGTAGTGTTTTTCCACTGTTTCTTTGCTGTACAGAATGATTGTTCAAGTAGTTAATGCAGAGCTCCATCCAAAAGAGGAAGCTCTTCTTGTCTGCCTCCTACCTACTTGATGTCTGTTTACCTGCACTGTCTTCATTTTAGGGCCCCCAAAGCATTACTTTGCCCAGGGGCCCATGACGCTATTAAGATGGCCCTGGCTGAGACCACCGCCTGTGGAAGGGAACTCCACGTCCTTGTCGCTTGTCGTACAGTACAGAACCCTCTACGTAGTTTAAGGTTAAACCTCTTTTCTTCTAATTTTAATGAGTGGCCACGTGTCTTGTTAAACTCCCTTCCGCGAGCAGTTCGGCCGGGAGGAAAAGCCCATGCACTCCTCCTGGAGCAGCTAGAGCGAGGAGCCTCCTTAGGGTAAGACCCCTGATAACTGCTGTTGGGGGTGGGGGTGGGGTGGGCATTGGCAATACGAGTATGAGGGGGAGGTTTGTTTGCCAACCCCCTTCCCCAAAATATTGAGCAACAGTGTCCTTTTATGAAAAGTTAACAGTTACAGTTTTTTGTAGCTGCTGACTTTTAATTTTTGGAAACCTGAATGAGGCTCCTCTTTAACCACTTAAAGACCCCCGCACGCACATATACGGCCACAACATGGCTCGTACAGGCACAAGGGCGTAAATTTACGTCCCCGTCTGAGTGCGGTTCGGGGGTCCCATCGGGACCCCCTCTGCGGCGTGCGGGGGTCTCCCTACCTCTGGGAGCGATCCGGGATCTGCGGGCGGATGTCCGTGTTTTCCGCCCCCCCCGCGATCGCTCCCAGCCAATGGGAGCGCGCTCCCAGCCTGTCACTTCCTTCTCCTGTGTTTACACAGGAAGGAGGAAATGATGTATTCTCTCATCGCAGCGCTGTTTCCCAGCGCTGCTGATGAGAGAAGACATGACAAGTAAGTGTGCACCAACACAACACTGACACACACTCACATAGGCATATTAACCCCTTGTGATCGCCCCCCCCACCCCCCTGTCACAGTGTTACTGAATGCAGTGATTTAATCACTGCATTTAGTGTCAGTGTGACAGGCACTGTAAAAAACAGTTAGTGTTAGGTTCAGGATAGCCCCCCCACCCCCCCTAATAAAGTTTTAACCCCCTGATCACCGCCCTAGTTAACCCTTTCACTCCCTATTGCCAGCGTCACTAAGCGATCATTTTTCTGATCGCTGTATTAGTGTCGCTGTTCCCGCTAGGTAGCTATTTTTTTTTATTGCGATTTTTTTTTTTTTTACTAAAGACATGTGGCTAAATAAATTTTGGCCTAAATGTTTGACTAAAATTTAGTTTATTTGATTTTTTTTTAACAAAAAGTAAAAAATAGTGTTTTTTTTTCAAAAATGTCGCTCTATTTTTGTATATAGCGCAAAAAATAAAAATCGCAGAGGTGATCAAATACCACCAAAAGAAAGCTCTATTTGTGGGAAGAAAAGGACGCAAATTTTGTTTGGGAGCCACGTCGCACGACCGCGCAATTGTCTGTTAAAGCGACGCAGTGCCGAATCGCAAAAACACCTTGGGTCATTTACCAGCGTATTGGTCCGGGTCTTAAGTGGTTAAAATGCAAAGCCATATTTGTCATCAAAAAAATCCTCTCTAGAAATGTACAGAATATATTGCACATATTATATTTTAGCAAATGCTGGTGTAAATTCGTACCTACTTGTTTAGTGTGTAGATAATGAGCTAGTTAACTGCGGGCCTCATGCTGAAGTCCTCCAGCATGAGCATATAGTGGGAGGTTCTGCCTTGACCTATAATTACACGATCATTCCCAGTCATTGCAGATTGAAATGAAATGGCAATTTTATATAAAGTTACATTTTAAAAAAAAGATTGCAGAAAGTGATGCTCAAAGAGCCTCATTATGTCTTAAGTGATATGCCTTTAGGACATTGTCCACACAGCAATAGGTCAAAACAGGTCAAAACTGTTCCAACAGCTAAATGGCTCACAAGAGACAAGGGACAAATAGATGACCTGATTTAAAAGGTGTTATTATAATACAAAAAAATTATATTATTCTCCGCTATTCTTCTTCCAAATAGACACTCAGACATCAGGCAAACACAATTACAGCAACTTACACATTCTCCCACTGAATTAAAAAAAGCTTGCTATTAAAATGTATATGAAAAATCATTGGTCAGTATACCACAGTGGTTGACGACTGGATTTATCTGCTTTTGTTAACCACTTGCTTACTGGCCACTTTCACCCCCTTCCTGCCCAGACCAATTTTTAGCTTTCAGCGCTCTCACACTTTGAATGACAATTGCGCGGTCATGCAACACTGTACTCAAATTAAACTGTTATCATTTTTCATACAAATATAGATTTATTTTGGTAGTATTTAATCACCACTGAGTTTATTTTAATTTTTGCTAAACAACCAAAAAAGACTGAAAATTTAGAAAACGTTTTTCATAATTTGTTTTAAATTTTTGCGGGATTTGGATTACAAAGGATCCTACCCAGTACATTGATTTAAATCTTGCTCCACTGTTATTGAAGTGGAAAAACAAGTGCGATATCTGGAAAAGACTGCCCTTATCTGTTGCAGGACGGTGTAACTTAATAAAAATGATCTGGCAGCCGCAGCTACTTTACCTGCTACATAATTCTCCATTATGGATAGGATATAAATGGTTTAAAAAAATAGACTCACTGTTTAGGGAAGTCATATGGAAGGGAGGCCAACCCAGGATAAGCTTACAAACCCTACAACTTCCAGTAAAAGAGGGGGGTATGGCAGTTCCACACCCAAGGCTATACTTTTTAGCAGCACAACTGCAACATTTGGTGGGATGTGGAACCGCCGAAGGAGGTAGCATTAATAACCGACTCCTGCTAACAGATAATCCACATAAATCACTAGTCGAAGCCCTAGAAGCAGATTTCCTCTGCCATAAACATGTGATCACTAAACTAGCCATTAAAACATGGCATACAATAAAAATAATCCTGGGGTACGACGGACCAACAGAATTCTCCCCCCTCTGGAACAACATTAATTTACAAGAGGTACTCGGCATTGAGGTATCAAGGGACTGGATGAGTAAAGGCATATTTCGCCTAAAGCACCTGTTCAAGGGCAATACTATGAAGTCTTTCCAAGAACTAGCTAGTGAGTTTAAAATTTCAAACAAAACTTTCTTTAAATATTTACAAGTCAGACACGCCATACAGGCGCAATTTGGCTCACAGACGGTCACGTGGACACAAATGCCCGCCTTGACCACTGTAATTGAAGCAACTTCACCCAAGGGCTTAATATCCGGTATGTATAACAACCTGGGTGCTAGGGCACTAAGCAAAGAAGGCCCGCGGAGGAGCAAAATGGCATGGGAGAGTGATTTGGGCACAATATCCTTAAAGCAGTGGGATAGGATTCTTCATCAGGGTGCTTGGGTGTCTATCGCTCTGGCCCAAAGGCTGTCTCACCTATTCCTATTACATCGGGTCTACCACACCCCCCATAAAATGTTCAAACTAGGGTGGAGGCAAAACAATGAATGCCCAAGATGTAATGATAAAGGAGATCTTATCCATATGGTTTGGAAGTGCCCAAAACTCTACAGCTTCTGGGAGGGAATTGTAGAACGGATAAACGGGATATTCGGGTCTGCACTCGACCCAATAGCTAGGACCTGCCTCTTGGGTTGTATGGACGATACTAGGGTACCACACGGCACCCTTGAAGCTATCGTGAGATGTCTATTTCAGGCTCGCAAGATAATTGCCCAAAAATGGCAAGCACAGGCCCCTCCGACTATAGACAATTGGTTAATAGCAATGAAACAAACAATCTCAAATGAGAACTATGGCAAATTTGTTAAAATATGGGGGCCATGGCAGCGGGCAGCCGTGAGCCCTAGCTAGCTGTCTTTGACGCTAACAATTGGCAACTATCGAGTCCTCGTACAACAAATCCTAACTCGCGAATTGGCTCCTCCTCCTCTGTGTTTGTTTTTTTTTTTTTTTTCTCTCTGAGGTTGAAACAAAACAACGGGACCCGCGCCAAGATGGTTCAATTTGATTCATTTTCTACCCCGACTGTATGCTCTCAAGGGAAGGGAAAGGGTGGGGGGAGTAGGGGGGCGGGGGGGGGGTACACACAGTCTATAACACAGCCAACAGTATCTAGGGATCTAGAGCCTTCTACCACAGGTGTTAACTACCCTATATGGGAGTAGGGACTTGAACTATTATGCTTGCATCTATGTATTTGTTATGCAAATTGACTCTATTTATGACTGTTGGGTTTTGTATAATCATGTTAAAATCAATAAAAATAAATTAAATTCAAATTTTTTTTGCAAACAGGTAAATTATTCCCCTTCACTGATAGGCACCGATGAGGTGGCACTGATGGGCACTGATGAGGCAGCACTGATGAGGCTTCACTGATAGGTGGCAATGATGGGCACTGATAGGCATTACAGAGAGGCGGCACTGATAGATTGCACTGATAGGCCGCATGGAAAGGTAGACACTGATAGGTGGCACTAATGGGCACTATAGGTGCCACGGATGGGAACTGATAGGCGGCATTGGTGGGCGCTGATCGAGAGGCACTTATGATGAGGCACTGATGGGCACTGATAGGTGGCACTGGTGGACACTGATAGGTGGCACTGGTAGGCACTGATTAGCAGTACTAATGGGCACTGATAGGTGGCACTGGTGAGCACTGATAGGTGTCACTGGTGGAGACTGATTTGCAGCACTGGTGGGCACTGATTAGCAGTACTTCTGGGCACTGATAGGTGGCACTGGTGGGCACTGATAGGTGGCACTGGTGGACACTGGTTTGCAGCATTGTAGGGCACTAATTTGCAGCACTGTTGATCACTAAGGGGACCAATGTCCCTCTAACAGAAGCTGGTTAATGACTTACAGCGACTTGCGCTAACAGCGCGAAGAAAGAAAAAATCTGGAAACCAGCTTCTGTTTACTTCCATGACCATCTGTCATTGGCTGACAGTTAATCACATGGTAAAGGGCCTGTTGGGATTGGCCATTTATCATACTCTGTGATTAGCCGAGTCCCGAGGACTCTGTGAACACAGAGCACGCTGTGCTCTGTATATATACAGAATCTATTTTCCCTAAAAGAGATAAGTCATTTAGAAATAAATAAGAATAATAATTCACTTTTAGGTGTAGCTTTTAGCTTGAACTACTGAGGTTTGTAAATGGCAGCATTTTTACACCAAAGAAGCAAAAAGGTAGCCAAGAAAATGTGAAAAAGGTCCAACTGTGGTTTTGAAACGAGTCTGACAAAAAGCCTGTTGCTGATTCAGGGGGGGGGGGGGGAGGTGCGAGTGCTACATTTTGTTCTACTTTAACTTGTTTTTTTTTAGTAGGACAATTCCATTTCCTTTAAATATTAAAAATGTCTAATCTTTTAGAAGTAAGTCTAAATTGTGCAATTGTTCAGCAGGGCCAAAGTTCCACTTACTGTGAAAATATCTATGATCCCCTTTCACGAAACCATACCAACCAATGAGCTAGATTTGATAGTTTGCGACAGATGTTTGCAGATCGCAGTTTGTGTTTGGAATGCTGCTCGAATGTAATTTTTGGAAACCTTCTCTATCAAAGATTTTCGGCCAATGTGTTGGGACATGGTGTGAAGCTAGATGCGTCAGAGGAGTTTAGGTGCGATATATGGAAAGGCCTTGAGAAATACAGAGATGTTAAAGATATGCATTGGCGATGAAAAGTGTAAGTGATGAGGTTGAGAAATAAGGATAAACATTTTTTTTTTTCATTTTTGACGCCCAGTTATAATAAATGAGTCGTGGGACGAAATGAACACTGATTTCAGCTACAAAGTTAAACTTAAAGTGTGAATCAAATTAAAGGTCATGAGTTACGTAATTCTTATGTATTACATTTTCAGAATGATATCTATTAACTACAACAAAGTATGGAGCTAAAGGAAGCAAAGTTGATTTTTCGAACTTGGTCCTGGTTTACAGAATGTAGCCATGTCTATGGAGTGCTCTAAACAAGCATGCCAAGAAGCAATGTTTCCCAGACCAGTGTTTTTTTTTAACCAGGGTGCCCTTTGGGATCCTTTGGGGTGGTGGTAACATGAGACCCAGTTTTCTCTAGATAATTTGTACTCTGTAAAGTGGAGATACCTTGATGTGAGGACATGGAAGGTTCTTTCATGTGATGGGGCTCTGTCATGTAGATACTTTGGTGTAATGGGGGGCTCTCATGTAAAGGGGGAACCTGATGTAATGGGGCAGGGATCTGACTCTGTGATGGGGGACTCTGAGGTATAGGGTGGACTTTGATGTTATGAAGGAACTTTGACATGAAAGAAGATCCCCTAACATGATGGCGGGCCTCTGATGTGAAGAAGGGAGGACCTTGATGTGTAGGGGGGACGTTGATGTGATAGAGGACCTCTGATGTGAGGGGGTTACTTTTACATGATGAGAAGACCTCTTATGTGATGGGGGAACCTCTGATGTGAAGAAGGGTAGACCTTGATGTGTAGGGGGGACGTTGATGTGATAGAGGACCTCTGACTTGAGGGTGGTTACTTTTACATGATGAGTAGACCTCTTATGTGATGGGGGAAGCTCTGATGCAAAGTTAATTTCATTAAGGTGGCTATGTGTATTATGCTGGGCTCAGGTCTCCCAGTAGACTAAATAACTAACTTACATGTTATCTAACAATAATAATGACTAGTGTTATCTAACACTAAGGCCTCGTACACACGGACGGACATATCCGATGCAAACGATCCTCAGACCGTTTTCATCGGATATGTCCGCCAGGCTATTTTGGTCCGATGGCGTGTACACACCATCGGATCAAAATCCCTGTCGGCAGACAGCGCGGTGACATTGATGCCGCCACGTCACCGCACCAGGAAGTAAACAACTTCCACGCATGCGTCGCATCCATACGACGCTTGCGCAGGTGGATATGTCCACTGGTGAGTGTACTGACCAGCGGACATATCCGACGGACATGTGTCCGGCGGAAAAGTTTCAAAGCATGCTTTGGAAATTTTCCGCTGGAGAAAACAGTCCGAATCCGTCCGTTTGCCCCTACAGACGAGCGGATTTTTCGGCTGAAATGGTCCGTCGGACCATTTCCAGCGGAAAAATTCCATTGTGTGTACGAGGCCTAATGTGAAGTTAATTTCAACAAGATTGTTACTTGTATTGTGCCGGGCTCAGGTTTCCCAATAAACTAACTAACTAACTAACTGTGATTCTCTGATATGATGGGAGGACCTCTGACATGATGGAAGTCTTCTGATTTGATGGCAGGACCTCTGACGTGATGGGATCTCAAATACAATGGGCGGACCTCTGATGTGATAGCATCTTCTGGTATGAAGGGAGGACCACTGACATATCGGTGGTCCTCTGATATGATGGGAGGACATCCGACGTGATGGGGTCTTCTGATATGATGGGAGGACCTCTGACATGATGGAGGTCTTCTGATATGATGGGAGGACCTCTGACATGATGCCATCTTCTGATATGGTGGAAGGACCTCTGACATGATGGGATCCTCTAAGGCCTCGTACACACGTTAGGCTAGCCAGAGGACAACGGTCTGATGGACCATTTTCATCGGTCAAAACCAATCGTGTGTGGGCCCCATAGGTTGTTTAAGCTTTGGTTAAAAAAAAGCCAACTTGCTTTGAAAATTTAACCGATGGATACCTAACGATAGGTCAAAATCAATCGTTAGTAGGCACGATCATCGGCCATCGACCACGCATGCTCAGAATCAAGTCGACACATGCTTGGAAGCATTGAACTTCATTTTTTTCAGCACGTCATTGTGTTTTACGTCACCGCGTTCTAACACGATAGTTTTTTTTTAACCGATGGTGTGTAGGCACATCAGACCATCAGGTAGCTTCATCGGACCGTTCTCATCGGATGGACTGATCGTGTGTACGAGGCTTAATACGATTGGAGGACTTCTGACGTTATGGGATACTCTAATACGATGGGAGGACCTCTGATGTGATGGCATCTTCTGATATGATGGAAAGACCACTGACTGATGGGGGTCCTTTGATATGATGGGATTACCACTGACTGATGGGGGTCCTCTGATATGATGGGAGAACCTCTGACATGATGGGAGAACCTCTGACATGATACGTTGGGAGGTCCTCTTATGTGAAGTTAATTACATAAAGTCAGTTATTTGCACATCTCACGCTATGTTTAATTGATTAGGATCTTTTTTTTACCATTTTAGATTGCATTTGAGATTATTATAATTTTAAAGGATGCTGGGACTGAAAAACTGCTGAGAGGATCTACACAGAGGATCACTTGGCAGCATCCAACAGTAGTCTCCAGGCTTTTGAAATGTCTACATAAGGGAGGTTTTACAAATAAGCATCAAGCATAAAATACAATACATGCACATACTGTAAAATATTACGGGAAGCTTTATGTGGAAATTAATGGTCTGGTGACAGGGTCTCTTTAACTTTCAGCTTTTTGTACACAGGTGCTGCATACTGTGCTGACATTTCATGGAACCAACAAAAAGCTTTGATGCCATTTGTAAGGCAACCTCCCTGATGCCAGCTGAACCAATTACACTTTGATTAGGAGGAGATGGGGAAGGAGTGGTCAGGCCTTAAATTTGATCAAAAGCAGATGCCCACCCAGATGGGAAATTGTCCCTTTTAAATTTGAGCTATTCAGTGACAGAGGGACTGACATACAGCGGGTCCATAAACATGGCCCATAATGTCGAGTTAATTTAGCACCCAGTCAATACTATTACATTTTACGCTATCAAAAGTGCTGTGTGTTTGATGTTATCTATAAAATCTTACAGCTCATACAGAAGAGTTGAATACTTAATAGCCTCAGCTTAGCGATGCTCGCTCTGTTACTGCAGCATCCATGAATATTCCAGTGCCCTGGTAAAGCAATATGACGCTTACGCTTAACCAATTATATCAGACATCTGAGCTATGTCTATGGCTGTAGTTGGGCTATGGCAAAAAAACACAGCTACGCAATCGATAATTTTCTCTACTAATATTTCATATATTTCCAATCACTATTGAAATATTGATTATATTTAGTATTATAATTACTTTGCCAAACTGTGAAATTTTAACAACCTATGTAAGTATATATATTTTCAATTACTTTTGGTGCAGCCCTTGAAATAGATATACACGGTTCCAAAAAAAAAAATCTTTATTGAGTAGCAGTGGCATACCAATGGGGGGGGGGGGGGGGCGGTCCGCACTGAGTTCCACACCTTGGGGGGGGGGGGTGTCAGGACATCTGAGCTGTTCATAGTGCTGCAGTCAAGGAGCCCAGGATCTTGGCTGCCGCTGTTGCTGCTGGAGAGGCTCCTCTGGATGCCGCCGCTGCCACCACGCTCACTCCTTGCCGGCTTTGCCGCCTCCGCTACTGGCCTTCCAGTTGATGTGAACCAGCTGCAAAGGCTCATATTCGTCATTGTTCGTCTTTTTTCTGGTGCTCATGAAGGAGGAACCCTATTTGACCTTTCTCCCTCCCGCTGCCTGGAGCTCAGGGGGATTACATGAGCCTTCCTCTTCCTACTCCTCCTCCCCAGTGTCACAACGAGGTGTCTATTGTCCTGGATCAGCCCTCCCATTCCCTGTCAGCCGGAGACGCAACTCCCCCACCTTCCCCTTCTTCTACCCAAAAATCGACTTACTTATAATACAGTATATGAGCCCCCCTCCTAATCCTACATTTATATCCTTTATTATTATTAAAAATGTTTTTATTTTTTATTTTGGGACATGAACAGGGGGTTTCCCATAAGGAGAAAAACTGTTTCTACAACTGCTTAAAAAGTCTTAGCTACAGTTAGACTTTAATTTTCTTATTTATATAAATTCCATCTAAATCTACTAATTTATTTAACACTACCCTCTCCGCAATGCTGCCGTCCAAGAGTGTCTACATTTCTCCTCCATAGATATAGTGGAAGAGTGAATGTAGTTACCCAAAAACAGAAAGTGTGTTAAAGCAGGATTCCACCTGCAATTTTTTTTTTTTTAAGTCAGCAGCTACTAACAGTAGGACACTTACCTGTTCTAGTTGCCCGCGATGTCGGTCCCCCGACGGCGATTGCTCCTTCATCCTCCATCCTTACTTAGGGAATCAGGCAGTAAAGCCTTACGGCTTCACTGATTGTTTCCTACAGCGCATGCGCGACTCGCAAGACGCTTTGTGAATGGGCAGCTGCCTCCTGGGATACACACAGTTCCCAGAAGGCAGCGTGGCTCATTCACAAGAAGACACGGCGATGTAGGACGAGCCTGAAGATCCTCCGTGGTGGAAGAAAAGGCAGAGGAGCTACTTCCGCATAGCAACAGCCCTTTCAGGCGAGTATCCAATTTTGTTTATTTTTATTTATTTTAGGATTTTTAGTGAAAAAAAAACGGGTGGAACTCCACGTTAAGCCTCATACACATGCACAGTAAACCGAGCATGTGTACGAGGCTTTGAGGTTTCTCGTCAAGAAAACTGCTCAGAATCTCGACGAGAAAAATAGAGAACCTGCTCTCTATTTTCCTCGTCGTAATTCTCTGCTCGTCGTACACGATGACGTCACCGCGTTCTTGCCATTCAGAAGAATGGCGGTTCTTTTGAATCGAGTAACCGTACACTCGGCCGGCAAGAGATTATTACTAAGAATCTCGCCAGGAAAAACACTGTTTTTTTTCCTGGCGAGATTCTGGCCCGTATGTACAGCGATTAACTGTCAAGATCTGCAGGTGAAAATAAAGCAAAAAAAAGAAAAAGTAAACAAATGCAGACACCTCATCTTATTATTGGTAAGCTGCAAAATCTTACATTTTTAGTTTATTTTGGGTTTAGATAGGCTTTAACTCTACGGCGGCGAGAAATCCCAGTTCCCAGTGTTAAAAATGTAGTAGACTCTGCATCAGGGTCAGCCCTAGGGTGACCACGTGTCCCGGATTGCCCGGGACAGTACCGCATTTCGCAGGTCTGTCCTGTGCACATTCATTCCAGGACAATACAGTGTCCAGGAATGAAACTGACAAAGCCACCCCCCAGGGCCAATCTGATGCCCCCAAAAAATGCCGCCACTTTACAAAGGTAAGCATTCTCCGTGCAGGAATTATTTTATTCTCAGAGCTGGAAATTTGTGCAGCCTGCCTCTCGAAGGTCTAATGATCTGGTCAAGAAGAAAGCAGCATTTTTCACAGCTGTGGACCGAAAGAAAATGTGATGATTTTCTGCACAGATGCAACAAGCCTTGAGGCTTTCTGAGAAGGATCTCATCAAACACACTGCCCAGAATATCTACGGAGGCGTTCTGGCTCTAGAATTATTGTCGTGGAGGAATCTAAGAGAAAATTTATGCTTTTTCCTTTTCTAACATCAGTCCTTGGGTGACAAATTTTCCGACCCTCTGCCTTGGCCGTGGCATAAGCGGCAGCTTCAACAATTTCTCAAGGACTAGTTATCCGCACTATTATTTGATGGCCAAAGAATGGAATACTAAAGGAGGATAAAAAAATAAAAGATACAGAATGTGTTTCTATAGGTGCTAATGGGCTTTAAAATTAGTTTACAGATATTTGCAGCACAGTTTATAGCAGTGTTTCTATTAAGGGCATCTGCCTTTCCATCTGCAGAGCAATAGATAATATATATATAGATAGATATAGATGTAGAGATATATATATAGATGGATATATTGATAGATATATACATTATATATGTATATGTGTGTATATATATATATATATATATATATATATATATATATATATACACACACATATTTATAGATACCGTATTTATCGGCAAATAACGCACACTTTTTTCCCCTGAAAATCATGGGTGTGCGTTATACACCGATCCGGGCTGTCTCTGAGCACCGCCGACATAGACCGAGCCGAGTGGAGTGTATCCGAGTGTACTGCACACTCGGCTAGGCTCGGCGACGCTTGGCTCCACTCGCGGTCACGCCCTGTCCGCCTCCTAGATTTTATGCGTGAGGAGCCAAGCGCGGCTCACGCTTTGAGCCAAGAGAAGCGGGAAGGACACCACCAAGGCCGCAGACAAAAGCCGGACAAGGCCGCCAATGGATGCCGGGCAAGACACAGACGAGGAGCATTCAAAATGTAAGTATTTTTTTTCCTTAAACTTCCCTTCTAGGCTTGGGGTGCGCACTATACGCCGGTGCACGGTATACCCCGATAAATACGGTATATAGACCTATATAGATGTATACTGTATATATAGATATATATTTATATATATATATCTATATATATATATATGTATATATATATTTGGAGCAGTGAAGATCATTAACCACTTAAGGACCGAGCCTCTTTCTGAGATTTGGTGTTTTTTTGTTGCTAGAAAATTACTTAGAACCCCCAAACATTATATATATACTTTTTTCTAACACCCTAGAGAATAAAATGGCGGTCATTGCAATACTTTTTGCGCTAGCTTGTGGAATGGCGATTTTTTTTTGCCCATAAAAATCTCCATAGGCGACATTTAATAAATTCTACAGGTTGCATGTTTTGAGTTACAGAAAAGGTCTAGAGCTAGATTTATTGCTATCGGTCTAACGATCGCGGCGATACCTCACATGTGTAGTTTGAACACATATGCGTTCGCTTCTACGCGCAAGCTCGTCTGGATGGGGCGCTTTAAAATTTTTCTTTTTTTTTCTTATTTATTTTACTTTATTTATTTATTTTGATGCTGTTTTAAAAAATAAAATAAAAATTGGGTCACTTTTATTTGTATTACATGCAATGTAAACATCCCTTGTAATAGAGAAGAGCATGACAGGTCCTCTTAAATATAAAAATCTGGGGCCAAAAAGGCCTCAGATATCATATTTGGACTAAAATGCAATAAAAAATATATAATTATGTAATAATAAAAAAAAAATTCCCATTAAAAGCTGCAGTGATATGGTTGCGAGTGGGGGCCATCTTCCTCTCACTAGTCTTCATACACAGCAAGGAGACAGACACGATCGCCCCCCACGCCACTGCCGACGGCTCCGGTAATTAAAGTTGCAGATTTAAAAAGATTGAAACCAACTTTGAAATTACCGTATTTATCGTTGTATAGCACGCACAGGCGTATAACACGCACCCTAACTTCAAGAGGGAAGTTTCAGGGAAAAAACTTTCCACAGCCCCCTGCATATAACACTAGACATGTGCACAGAAAAAAAAAATGTTTTTTTTTGTTCCCTTTCGGATCGTTCCGTGTTTTTGTTTCGGTTCGTTTTTCGTAAGACGCCCGTTTTCCTGTTCGTTCCCGTTCGTTTAATTCATGTTCGTTACTTGTTAGACAAGAATTTTCGTGAATTTTCATCAATGATTTGCATTATGTATCTTGAAACCCTTTTCTTTTGCTATTTTCAGTCGTATGTTCATATGACATCTATAACAAAAGATTTGCATTCTGTATTTTGAATTCCTATTTTCTGTTCGTATTTTGTATTCAAAATACAGAATGCAAATCTTTTGTTATAGATGTCATATGAACATACGACTGAAAATAGAAAAAGAAAAGGGTTTCAAGATACAGAATGCAAATCTTTTGTTATAGATGTCATTTTCATTTTTTTTGAATGGGCAGTGAGTGAGTGTAGTTAGTGAAGCAGCTTCTCTTTTGTGCTGAGTACATTAGTACAGTGAGTAGTACTGTAAAGCCAAATACACTTTTCTGTGGATTTTCATCTGAAGGGAGATCAGTTGCCCAGACTTTTGAACCCAAAAATGGTTTTCTGATGTAGTTTGAAAACAAACACATTTTCTGAGAACGAACGGAAAACGATCGTTTTTATGTTTGTGGTTAAAAAAGTCAGACCAAGTGTATGGGGCTTAACAATAGTTAATATGGATGAGCCACGTGTTGAAAGTGCCGCGAATCCCGCGATATATTTACGAAAGTACAAAATGACAAAAAAATTCTGTTGGTATTTTCAGTCGCATGTTCATATGACATCTATAACAAAAGATTTGCATTTTGTATCTTGAAACCCTTTTCTTTTGCTATTTTCAGTCATATGTTCATATGACATATATAACAAAAGATTTGCATTCTGTATTTTGAATACAAAATACGAACAGAAAATAGGAATTCAAAATACAGCATGCAAATCTTTTGTTATAGATGTCATATGAAAAATGAACATACGACTGAAAACAAACAGAAAAAGGATTCCAACAAAATACAGAATGCAAATCTTTTGTTATAGATGTCATTTTCGTTCTTTTACCGTTTTCGTTTTGTCGTTTTTTTCGTCGGATCGTTCGTTCGTATTTGCGGTCTTTCGTTATGCGGCTCATTCGCAATCCCGTCGTTTTCGTATTTTGGTGCTTTATTTTTTTTCGTATGTACACATTATCCCGCGGGTACGAAAATTAACATTTTAATTAACATTCGTACGAACAGGAATGCACATATCTATATAACACGCAGGCACAGTTTACCCTCTATTTTCAGGGTAAAAAAGTAAGTGTTATACACCAATAAATACAGTATATTATAGTGATACAGCTTATATGAGATTGTAGTGAGTGAGTTTATATCTACTGTTCCACATATTCATGCATGCATATATAAAACACACATACAATGCAAGCATATAGAGCACACACATTCTTGAAAACATATAGTGAAATACAAACATATTAAAAATCAGACATCAACCCATCGATCATACACAACTAGCCAGTCTCCATTCTTTATAAGCATGCCAACACATCTTTCTGTAGGACGTTTATTCAACAAACCGTCTATTTTCTCAGAAAAAAAAAAGAACGGTTAATGCTGAGCGAGCGTCTGATCCAGTCTGAATTATATTCCAATCACACGACCTGAATGTGCAAGAGTGAAGGGCACTCCAGTGACAAGGCTGCTGGGAATGTTTATCTGACACTGCATTACCATTTTGAAGGAGGAAGCGGTTCATGTTATGGCAGTCATAATTTGGGAAGGCTTCTTTAGAGCCAAGAGTGTCTTTTTTAGTTGTTTTCCCAAATAACAGTACCTATTGGTTATAATTATGTGTCCTCCTAAAAGAAAATCTTTATGTTTATGTCCACCAGGGCAGGACTTAGGGTGGTGGGGGCCCCTGGGCTTGAGTCACTCTCGGGCCCTACCTTCTATACATTACTTGAAATAGAACAAAATAATACATACACAAGCTATGTATCAGAGCTGTATAAACCTGGGGGGGGGGGTGTACTGGGGAACAGACTGATCAGGGGGAGGGATTATAATGGAGTACAGACTGACCAGGGGGGGTGGGATTGCACTGGGGGACAGACTGATCAGGGAGGGACTGACCTGGCGGAGGGTGTACTGGGGAACAGACTGATCAGGGGGAGGGATTATAATGGAGTTAAGACTGGCTTGGGGGGGGGGTATTGCACTGGGGGACAGACTGATTAGGGAGGGATTATACTGGAGTACAGACTGATCTGGGGGGGGGAATTGCACTGGGGGACAGACTGATTAGGGAGGGATTATACTGGAGTACAGACTGACCTGGGTGTTGGGTGGCCACATTTCCAAACTATCATTCAGGTACCATACCATTCTCAAAAATCAGCTTGTGCTGTAACGAATCACAGCACAGTGATTGGACACAAGTTGCGGGATTTATGATTTCTCCAATCACAAGCAGGGGGCGGGGATTTTGCTCCTCCAGGCATTACCGGCCAGGGCAAGTACTGTCAGTGAGTAAAGAAGTGATGTGGCGGCCTTTTTTGGGGGCATCAGGTTGGCCCGGGGGGGGGGGGGGGGTGGCTGTGTCAGTTTCATTCCGGAACACTGTATCGCCCTGGAATGAGGGTGCCTGGGACAGACCTGCAAAATGGGGAACTGTCCCGGGCAAACCGGGACACATGGTCACCCTACCTGGGAGGGGAGGTGTACTGGTGGACAGACTGATCAGGGAGGGATTATACTGGAGTACAGACTGACCTGGGGGGGGATTGCACTGGGGGACAGACTGACCTTGTTTCTCCCATTATAAACACAATTTGCCCACATTTACCGTTCGTCACGGGACTCTACATGCGCCACAATACTACTCAAAGGTGTTCTAGGTATTTTACAATCATAAGAAGTATAGTGCAAAAAAATGTAAAATTGTCGTGCGCCTCTAAAGTGTTTGGGTTTGGCTTGATGAAAAGGTGGCAACCCTTGGCACCATCCATCAGACTTGTGCTGGCCCTTCACCTTGCATTTGGACAGGATCCCATGATTTCTAATAGTGGGTCTACCCCAAATATTCTCCTGTGTTGCCACTCTTTCACATGGATATCCAAATGAGGCTACAAGTGGATGTTCCAACACACATTTTGCAGGTATCGTCCTCTTTTGCCACCATCAGGAAAGCCCCATTGAGAAATGCCATGCAGCCATCACTGGAGTGCATGTGGACAGGCTGCAAAGACGTCAGCAGCACCGAGACGCAACAAAGAATACAATAAAGATGAAAACATATTTTATTACAAAAAAAGCAATTAAATATCATTCAGTCAGTTTAGATGTATTATAAGGCATAGTAGCAACAAAAAAACATTAGAACTTTAGCTGGAGAACTTTGCAGAAATCCATTAACTGCCTTGCGCCCTGACTCGCCTTCTGAAGCTAGGCGCATTCATTTCTTAGAGATTATATATTGCTGGGAAGCTGCAGACAAGGATTTCTCTATCGTCCTGTTTTAAAAAAAAAACATATTTTTTTTTGTGCCCTTGTAATAAAATGGCACGGAGCCCATTGTTCTGGGCGTTTGGCTGACTTTGCTACCAAACTGTTGAAGCACAGTGCTGTGATTGTGTTTGCTATTTACAAAGCGGTCCTGTTTGCTTTGTGTGTACAGAATCGGCGTGGAGTTTACCTTCCCAGATGCAGTGGAGCCAGGAAAATCACAGAGGTCAAAAAATAAGAACAGACACTCAATATTTGGAAGGGAAGTGCTGAATTGACGTGAGCCGCATGCAAATCACTGATTGAGTCTTTGAACGAGATAGCGATGGTAAATCAAGTCTTCAAATGTATTTATATACATACCATATATACTCGAGTATAAGCCAACCCGAATATAAGCCGAGGCACGTAATTTTACCTACAAAAAACTGGGAAAACTTATTGACTTAAGTATAAGCCTTGGGTGTCCCTCTGCATTATATTACATGTTTTGTACTTTTAATTGTGTATTCCACAGATTGGTTTTGTCCTGATGAAGCGGTGAATTACGCAAAACTTGTTGACGCGGACCAATCAATGAATTGTATAATTTTCTGTCTTGTGACTTTTTATCAATAAATCTGTATTTTATACTTTGTCTAGATTATTTCAACAGTACCAATATAGTCCCTTTAACCAACAAAGTGTTCGGCTCTGTGGTCTGGCTTCAGCAACCATTCCACTGCCCCCACTTTCCACCTTTTCGAAACTGACCGGGATGATGGTACCTTTTATTCAAGACTATTTATTTTCATGTTAGGCTATACTTCCATATCTGTACATACCATATATAGTCGAGTATAAGCCGACCCGAATATAAGCCGAGGCACCCAATTTTACCTACAAAAAACTGGGAAAACCTATTGACTCGAGTATAAGCCTTGGGTGTCCCTCTGCATGCCTCACTGTGCCTCACTGTGTCCATGTGCATGCCTCACTGTGCCCATGCCTCACTGTGCCCATGCCTCACTGTGCCCATGCCTCACTGTGTCTATGCCTCACTGTGTCCATGCCACACTGTGTTCATGCCACACTGTGTTCATGTCACACTGTGTGCATGCCTCACTGTGTCCATGCCTCACTGTGTCCATGCCTCACTGTGTCCATGCCTCACTGTGCCCATGCCTCACTGTGTCCATGACTAGACTTACGTTTAACATGGGAGTCTATGGAAGGGAAGCCTGGTTTTGAAAAATCGGTGCTCCCAGCCGTAGTTCCCCCAGAAAGCAAAATTTGCCCAGTTGTAGAGGAGAGCAGGGGCTACATGTGTGCCAAGTGGACCTATGGCCGGCCGGTACCGGGCCCTCAAAGTTACCGGAGAAATTACCATTTAACATGGGAGTCTATGGAAAAGGTGCCTGACTTTGAAAAATCGGTACTCCCCGGCCATAGGTCCCCCGGACAAAGAACTTTGCACAGTTGGAAGAAGAGGGCTATATACGGTATGTGCCAAGTTTGGCCAGTCATACTGTGCTGTGTAATCTCTCTTTGCTTTTGTGCATATAACTCTTGCACTAGTAGGCAGCAGTGTGAGTAAAACAGAGACGGGAATAGTCTATATCTGAATGATCAGGTTGGCTTGAGGGCGGAGTTGTGAACATAGAATGTTCCAGAACCATAGGCTTAGGGTCATGTGTTTCTAGAATACTAGGTTGCCAGTGACCAAGTGGGATATACTGATGTTGCCAAGAGAAAAAATAAAAATTCCGGGCATTCAGACGATCTACGCTCAGATATTCATTGTCACGGGAGTGTACTTTTAAATCATTTTCACCTGCCAACATTCCTTTCATTCTTATTGTCCTCCTCGAAATTTGACGTCAATGTATCAAACTCTGCTATATATCACTGATTTACAGCATGAATTATGGCCGACTAGCATTAGCATATGTGACATATCATCCAGCTGACACAGTGTATAAATTACTTCAGTCTGTAAATATCATTGTAGCCCGAGCATGCCAAACACCATCAAATAAAAGATAGACAGAAAGATAGTCAATTAACCAACTCAGCCATATTGGGGAATAAATTTATTAAGGACAATCTATACTTAGGTATCAATCAATGTTATCTATAACTTAAAGTGTTAATGTCGTATATAACTTCAATTATCGATTTCAGAACATTCATTCAATTTTCTAATGTTCAGTGGGGTCCAAATGGACATTTGTTTGAAGTCTAGTAATAAGAAAATTCAAAGAATCAGGATGTAATTTTTTTTTATTTCTAATAAATGTAACCCTAAGGCCGCGTACACACGAGGGGATATGTCCGCTGAAAACGGTCCGATGGACCGTTTCAGCAGACATCTCCGCTCGTGTGTATGGGCTAGCGGACAGATTTCTCCACCCGACAGATTTCAAAGCAAGCTTTGAAATCTATCCGGTGGGAATCTGTCCGCCCGACATGTCTGCTGGTTAGTACACTTACCAGCAGACATGTCGGCCCCCACCGCCGCCGCGCCGCTGCCGAATGGATTCGGCGCATGCGCGGAAGTGTTTTACTTCCTGGTGCGGTGACGTGGCGGTGACGCGGCGGCGGCGTCAACGTCACCGCCGCGTCACCGCCACGTCACCGCGCCGTCTGGCGGCGGGGAATTTGATCCGATGGTGTGTACACGCCATCGGATCAAACTCCCGATCGGACATATCCGATGGAAATGGTCCGCGGACCGTTTTCATCGGATATGTCCGATCGTGTGTATGGGGCCTAAGGCCACGTACACACGATCGAATTTATCTGCTGGAAACGGTCCGACGGGGATTTTGGTTTGATCGTGTGTACACGATCAAACCAAAATAGCCCAGCAGACAAATCCAATCAAATCGGTCTGTCAGACCGATTTGATCGGATTTATTTGGTCGTGTGTACGCGGCCTAACTGTGAATGTGGTTTCCATGCAGGAAAAATCGTATATATATATATATATATATATATATATATATATATACCATATTTGCCGGCGTACAAGATGACTGGGCGTATAAGATGACCCCCTAATTCTCCAGCTAAAGTGTTGGTTTTGGGATATACTCACCTTATAAGATGACCCCCTTCCTACTAGTCATGCCTCGCCTCACCTCACTGTGCCATTACATGCCAGACTGTGCCACCATTACATGCCTCACTGTGCCATCGTTACATGCCTCACTGTGCCATTGTTACATGCCTCACTGTGCCATTGTTACATGCCTCACTGTGCCATTGTTACATGCCTCACGGTGCCATTGATACATGCCAGACTGTGCCGCCATTACATGCCTCACTGTGCCACCGTTACATGCCTCACTGTGCCATTGTTACATGCCTCAATGTGCCATTGTTACATGCCTCACTGTGCAATTGATACATGCCTTACTGTGCAATTGATACATGCCTCACTGTGCCATTGTTACATGCCTCACTGTGCCATTGTTACATGCCTCACTGTGCTATTGATACATGCCTCACTGTGCCATTGTTACATGCCTCACTGTGCCTTGTTACATGCCTCACGGTGCCATTGTTACATGCCTCACTGTGCCATTGATACATGCCTCACTGTGCCATTGATACATGCCTCACTGTGCCATTGATACATGCCTCACTGTGCCTTTGATACATGCCTCACTGTGCCAATGATACATGCCTCACTGTGCCAATGATACATGCCTCACTGTGCCAATGATACATGCCTCACTGTGCCAATGATACATGCCTCACTGTGCCGTTGATACATGCCTCACTGTGTCACTGCATGTCTTGATCTCTTACCTTATCCCTGGACCCTGACATGCTGAATCTCAGATTGCGGCCGTCCATTTTTCAAAAGCCGCGCCTTCTCCTTCTGCTGTTACATGATAGGCGGAACACTCAGCTTCCCAGGAGACACTGTGCCTATCACGGATGCCCTCTCGTCCTCGCAGAAGGAGGAGGCACGGCTTTTGAAAAATGGACAGCCGCGGTTAGGTTACCGGCGTATAAGATGACCCCCAACTGTTAAGAACAATTTCAGGAGTTAAAAAGTTGTCTTATACGCTGGAAAATAGGGTATGTGTAGCGCCATGCTCCCATTGAGTGAGCGCTATGTGTTAAATTGTAGTTTGTCTGAGCTGTAGTTTGGCTCATTTAGAATATGTAGTATTATGTGGACCACATTCTGGATGCAATATTTTTCACATATATCTAAAAACGTAAAAAACAAATAATTAGATGTTGTCTTTTAAGAAGAAGGCAGAACCTGCGGGAGATAAAGGAAAGAACTAGCTAGGAACAAAAGCTTTTCCTTGTGCCAGTAATTATGAAATAACAGACTGGATCTCCCAGTGATGTTGCTGAGTATTATTCCAGGTCAATTGCAGGATTAACCTGTTGTGATGTAGTGAAAGTACCTCGTCTGTGTGTCTGCTATTCCTCTTTTTAACGCCTTTCCAGCCAGAGTCTTGTTAAGCCCTGTACACACGGCCTAGATTCTCGTCAGGAAAAAAAACTTGGTTTTTCCTGACGAGATTCCTGGCAAGATTTTCTTGCCGGCTGAGTGTACACATGTACGATTCAAAAGAACCGCCGTTCTTTGAATGGCATGAACGCGGTGACGTCATCGACTACGACGAGCATGCGCTCGTCACATTCGATGCCATCGCTGCCATCTTGCTTCACTCTACCTATGCCTTGGAAGCTGACCCGATCGCTGCCGGTGTCCCACGATCAGTCACAGGAGCTGAAGAACGGGGAGAGGTGAGTGTAAACACACCTTCCCCGTTCTTCACAGTGGCAGTGTCATTGATCGTCTGTTCCCTGATATAGGGGAAGACGATCAATGATGTCACATGTCCAGCCCCACCCCCCTACAGTTAGAAACACACATGAGGTCACACATAACCCCTACACCGCCCCCTATTGGTTAACTCCTAAACTGCATTTGTCATTTTCACAGCATTTTTATAGCACCTTTTGCTGTGAAAATGACAATGGTCCCAAAAATGTGTCAAAATTGTCTGATGTGTCTGCTATAATGTCTCAGTCACAAAAAAAAATCGCTGATTGCCGCCATTAGTAGTAAAAAAAAAAATATTAATAAAAATGCCATAAAACTATCCCCTATTTTGTTAACGCTATAAATTTTGCACAAACCAATCGTTAAACGCTTATTGCGATATTTTTTTCCCAAAAATAGGTAGAAGAATACGTATCGGCCTAAACTGAGGAAAAAAACGTTTTTTTTATATTTTTTTGGGGATGTTTATTATAGAAAAAAGTAAAAAATATTGCATTTTTTTTTCAAAATTGTCTCTCTATTTTTGTTTATAGCGCAAAAAATAAAAACTGCAGAGGTGATCAAATACCACCAAAAGAAAGCGCTATTTGTGGGAAAAAAAGGATGCCAATTTTGTTTGGTACCCACGTTGCACGACCACGCAATTGTCAGTTAAAGTGACGCAGTGCCGAATCGCAAAACCTGGTTGCGTCCTTTAGCTGCCTAAATGTTCGGTGCTTAAAGGGGAGTTCCAACCAAAAATTGTGTTTATTAAAAGTCAGCAGCTACAAACTGTGTAGCTGCTGGCTTTTAATAAACACTCACTTACCTGCTCCTGCGTTCCAGCGACGTGCCGACCCGGGCTCCGCATCTCTCCCCCCTCCCCGGCTTCACGGCCGGGCACCCACTGCGCATGCGCGAGCCGCACTGCGCATGCGCCGCGGCTCGCCGCTGATTGGACAGGCGATCAAATGGGACCTGTCATGTGTCCCATGCGATCGCCTACAGGGAGGGGCTGCTGTAGGCGATTAAGCTTAATCGCCTAACCAGCCCCTCGGCGGAAGCAGGAAGTGGGACAGGAAGTCCCACTCCTCTTGAAGCCCCACTCCCCCCCAAAAAAAATGACTTGCCAAATGTGGCATGTAAGGGGATGTGGAGTGGATTAAGCGGAAGTTCCATTTTTGGGTGGAACTCCGCTTTAAGTGGTCAAATAGCTGTCCAAATGTCGTTGCAGGAAAAAAAATTGCAACTAGCACCATTTTATTCTCCAGGGTCTCTGCTTTTAGAAAATGTATACTTTTTAGGGTCTTACAGTAATTTTTTCAAAAAATGCAGATTTAGCATGTGTACAAAAAAAGTTGAAAATTGCCCCGGTAGGCAAGTAGTTAAGGTAGTCTCAATATTTCCTTAATGATTTGCTAGTGCTGTCACAGGACAAATTTCTCCACTGCTGGTACCTATTCTTGTTAAAATGTTTCACTTTGTAATAGTGAGAAGTTCCAAACCCTAAAACCGTGACTAATGACAGATCGACCTGTCAGCACTTAGCAAATATGGCTGCTCAGAGTTGGCATACTTGTTAGGTAACTTGGGGACTCGGTAATGAATTTTAGAGCCATTATTGGATTGCCGTTCTCACAAAAACCTGAAACTTCCAACTCAAGGTTGAAATATTTTATTCAATTCTTTCTTATAAGTTGTGATCGCAGGTTCCAAGAGACATCAATCTTTCCTTCATGCCAATGTGAAAGTATAGGGTCATTTCTACGAAAATGTTTTATCTAAGAAGTCCAGAAAACTATTGAGGCAAAAAATGAAAATGCCTTTCGCCCAGGAGGATTGTAAAGAATTTCTCTTTAGGGAAACTGAACTTGGGTGACTGCACTTTATTGTACATTGATATGGTTCTTAGCAACAAAATAGTAGTGATGAGCGGAATACGCCATATTCGATTTCGCGATATTTCGCGAATATTTAGAAGAATATTCGCGAATATTCGTTAATATCGAATATTCGTGATATTTTATAAAAAAAATAAAAAATTGCGAAATTTCGCCAATGCGAAATTTTGCTAATGCGAAATTTCGCAATTTTTTTTTGGATAAAATATCACGAATATTCGATATTTACGAATATTCGCTATATTTTATAAAAAAAAAATAGCGAAATTTCGCATATGCGAAAGCCAAAATGATTGCGAAATTTCGCTATTTTTTTTGGATAAAATATCACGAATATTCGTTATTTACGAATATTCGCTATATTTTATTTAAAAATTTCGAAATTTCGCTAGTGCGAATGCGAAATTGATTGCGAAATTGATTGCGAAATTTGAAAAAATACGAATATTCAAAATAGCGAATATTCACCGCGATATTCGAGTTATTCGTGAATACTCGAATATGCAATATTCGTAGCGAATATTCGCAATGCGAATATTCGTGAGCAACACTACATAAGAGTACAGTGGAACCTCAGATTGCAAGTAATGCAGTTAACGAGCGTTTTGCAATATGAGCGCTGTATTTTTAAAAATCCTGACTCGGTTTGCGAGGATTCAGGATTTAGGCCAAAGTGGTGTGCATAACCACGTTTGGCCTGAGGTGGGAGGGGGGGGGGTGCCGGAGCCGAGTGTAGCCAAATGGCGCCGATCCCAGCCGATCTGCACCGTTCTGAGCTGTTCGGAAATGCTTGACACGGAAATACTCCATTCCCAAGCCTTTCCGAGATTTGCCGATGTCAGCCGAGCTGTCCTCGGGCCTTTCCTGCTGTTTCTAAAGTCTCTCCTGCCCCCCCACCTCTGGCCACATGTGGTATTGCATGCCCTTGAAGTCAACATGGAATAAATTATTTTTGTTTTCATGGACTTCAATGGGGAAACTCGCTTTGATATGCGAGTACTTTGGATTACGAGCATTCTCCTGGAACGGATTATACTCATAATCTGAGGTTCCACTGTATAAGACTTTAAAGTCCATCCTAAGTTTTGAGGGCCACATGTGGTTCTTTCACTTGTTGTGTGACCCCACTAGTCAGTAGAATCAATGATTTCTAAAGGAGCTGCAATGGAAGTGGTCTCTAATGCCCTGTACACACAAAATTCACATCGAATTCCAATGGAATTACTCAGATGGGGCATAAACACGGTCGACTTTTAAGCCCCTTACACACTTAAAAGTCACAAGTGACGCCCCCCAGTCTCCAACCAAACCTGTAGCAATTTTTGATCATCTCACGGAGGATGTCCACATTTAGGAATTAGAAAAGGGGGCTCTTCACAGCAGCCACACGCCTATATACTGCCTCTCAGCATGTGGGCTTTAATGCAGAGTGTCCACATATATGAGTCTATAGCAGGGGCGGACTGAAAATGTATTTGGCCCACGGGCAATAGGAGATTATGGGGCACCCTGGCAATATGAGATTATGTGGCAACCGGGCAATAGGAGATTATGAGGCACCCGGGCAATATGAGATTATGGGACCCCCGAGCAATAGAAGATTATGGGGCACCTGGGAAATATGAGATTATGGGGGCCCCCGGGCAATAGGAGATTATGGGGGGCCCCCGGGCAATAGGAGATTATGGGGGGCCCCCGGGCAATAGGAGATTATGGGGGCCCGGGCAATAGGAGATAATGGGGCCCCAGGCAATAAGGTAGTATGGAGCTCCACAGTATACACACACACATACAGACACACAGTATACACACATATTATACACACACACACACACATAAACACACTGAGAAGGTACTGGAGAGGCGGGGCAGCTATAATCTTGGAATTTTTAGACCAAAAGAATGTCGGTAAGGGACATTTTAGGGACAGATGTAAAAAAAACACAGATTTTTTTACATACTGTCCTGGTTTTACTAAGACTGGCAACCCTGTTGGGGCCCCCTAGTAGCATGGGGTCCTCGGGCAGTGCCCGAGTGCCCGAATGGTCAGTCTTCCCTGGGTCTATAGGTCAACAATTTACTGTGGAAGGAGTGAGCTCACTAAGAATTCCCAGCACAGTACCTACAAGATCACGGAAAGCTACTGTTGCATATTTTCAAATAGGAGCTTTGGATTATGATAAATAATTTAGATAAATACGCCCGAAAAGTGCCACTACCAAAGCGCTTTGCAGGTGATTTGGCATCGCTGTACATTCATTTCAATGGACAGGGGCGGTGGAGGAGTGATGTATACACCGCTCCTAAACAGCTACAAAGATGCTGTTTGCAGGACTTTTTCTAATGTTCTGCCAGCGCACCGCCCCAGTGGGAAAGCACTCGGGCTCTCACACTCGGACTGCAGGGGATGCATTTTTTAGGCGCTTTACAGGCACTTGAAAAAAAAAGGCTCAGTGTAAAAGGGGTCTTACAGTTTATTTTGGAAGGCTGGCCAAGATTCAGCTTCTGTAGAAAATAGCTAAGACTTCAGTGTCTCTGTTGTGTATTTTGAAGATGATTATTTCTACAATGCCTATAAAGCTGAGATGAATGAAAATAAAAGCTTGCTTACTGTTTATGGCTTGTTTTTAGAAAATCTGTCTAATTTAGTGTGCAATGTCTGGGCACAGGTCCATTTTTAATATATTGATACTAAAGGATTCCACTGTGCCAAAAACGTAGGAAGTAACAATGTAGGTACAGCATGGCCGGGAATAGGGCTTAGGTTGCCAATTTTGCTGTTTAATTACAGCAAAGCGAATGTCTATACTTGATTTAAATTGTTTGGTGATACATTTAGATATACATATTTAACCATTTTGTTGCTAACTAACAATTGCGCGGTCGTGCAACGTGGCTCCTTTTAGTGGTATTTGATCACCTCTGCGGTTTTTATTTTTTGCGCTATAAACAAAAATAGAGCGACTATTTTTCCTCAGTTTAGGCCGATATGTATTCTTCTACATATTTTTGTTTTTTAGTATTTATTTTGGTTTGCGGAAAAGTTATAGCGTCTACAAAATAGGGGATAGTTTTATGACATTTTCATTTTATTTTTTTACTAGTGATGGCGGCGGTCAGCGATTTTTATCATGACTGCGACATTATGGCGGACACATCGGACACTGTTGACCCATTTTTGGGACCATTGTCATTTTTACAGCTATTTTTACAGCTATCAGTGCTATAAATATGCAATGACTATAAACAAAAATAGAGCGACAATTTTGAAAAAAATGCAATATTTTTTACTTTTTGCTATAATAAATAACCCCAAATAATCTATATATATATAAAAAAAAATCCTCAGTTTAGAGCGATATGTATTCTTCTACATATTTTTTGGTAAAAAAATCGCAAAAAGTGTATATTGATTGGTTTGTGCAAAAGTTACAGCATCTCCAAAATAGGGGACAGAATTTTTTTTTTTTTTTTTTTTTTTTACTAGAAATGGCAGCGATCTGCGATTTTTATTGGGACTGCGAGGTTATGGCGGACACATCGGACACTTTTGACACATTTTTGGGACCATTAACATTTATACAGCGATTAGTGCTATAAAACTGCACTAAAACTGTATAAATGTGACTGGCAGGGAAGGAGTTAACACTAGGGGGTGCTGAAGAGGTTAAATGTATTACCTAATGTGTGATTCCAACTGTAGGGGGAGGGGACTCACAAGTGGAGGAGATTGATGTGTGTTCCTCTGTACTGGGAACACAGCATCGGTCTCCTCACCGCTGACAGGAGGTGGATCTGTGAGCTTACACACACAGATCCACGGTCCTGCCGTGATTGCGGGCAATCCCGGGTGCCCGGTGGACATGGCGCATGTCAGGCACGCGCACCGCTTTACAATGTCACGTGCGACATCTTACGTCCACCCGGGATGGGAGATCCCATCTGTGGATGTCATATGACAATGGGCAGTAGGAAAATGGTTAAACTATTAAACATTATACTATAATGTAGCTATTACATCTAAAAATTGGTAAGCTAGAATATAATAAATGTTTGCTTTTGGGTTTAACCACTTGCTTACTGGGCACATATACCCCCCTCCTGCCCAGGTGAAATTTCAGCTTCCGACACTGCGTCGCTTTAACTGACAATTGCGCGGTCGTGCGACGTGGCTCCCGGAAAAAATTGACGTCCTTTTTTCCCCACAAGTAGAGCTTTCTTTTGGTGGTATTTGATCGCTTGTGCGGTTTTTATTTTTTGCGCTATAAACAAAAAAGTGTGACAATTTTGAAAACAAATACAATATTTTTTACTTGTTGCTATAATAAATATCCCAATTTAAAAAAAAAATATATATATTTTTTTCTCAGTTTAGGGCGATACGTATTCTTCTACATCTTTTTGGTAAAAAAAAACGCAATAAGCGACTGGTTTGCGCAAAAGTTATAGCGCCTACAAAATACGGGACAGAATTATTATTTTTTATTATTTTTTTTTTACTAGAAATAGTGGCGATCTGCGATTTTTATTGGAACTGCGACGTTATGGCGGACACATAGGACACCTTTGACACATTTTTGACGCCATTCACATTTATACTGCGATCAGTGCTATAAAAATGCACTAATTACTGTATAAATGTGACTGGCATTGAAGGTGTTAACACTAGGGGGTGAGGAAGGGGTTAAATATATTCCCTACATAGTGTTCTAACTGTGGGGGGGGGGGTGACTGGGGGAGGTGACCGATATGTGTCCCTATGTACAAGGGACACAGATCGGTCTCCTCTCCAGAGACAGGACGCTGTCTCTGTGTAAAACGGCAATGAGAGATGATCTCATATGTTTACATATGAGATCCTATCTCATTGGCCGCACAGATCACATCGCAAATGGCCACTCTGATTAGCCATTCGCGGCGATCTGTGATTGGCTGTGTCCAAGGGATACGGCCAACACAGAATTTCCCCGCGGCACGCTCTGGAGCGAGCGCGGGGAACGTGCTAGTGACAGGCTGTCAATTGATGGCCTGTTGGATATTTAGATCCGCGCTGAAGCCTTCATTCGGCTATAGCGCGGATCTCAACAGGTTAAAGCAACACTAAAGGATCGGGTTTAAAAAAACAAAAAAACAAACAAATCATACTTACCTCCACTGTGCAGATCGTCCTCTTCTGGGGTTCCACGGCGGCTCTCTCGGCTCCTCCCCGCAAGAGCTAACCCCCTCTGGGAAGCTCTCTCCCAAGGGGGTTACTTTGCGGGCGTGCTCCCGTGTGATACACTCGGTGGCCATAGCCACTGTGATAGAGTCGATAAAATGATTATTTTGTGTTTAAGTTATTTTTCTCTTAACCACTCAAATATTGCTTTCCTTTCTTATATTGTTGTATTTCTTTTATTTCTTGATGTATATATATATATATATATATATATATATATATATATATGTGTGTGTGTGTGTATATACAGTATATATATATATATATATATATATATATATGTGTGTGTGGGCGTGTTGCAACAGTATTATTTTCCTTGAAAATGTCATTATAGAGTTAAAAACCTTTAGGAGTGATTAGGTGAAAACAGCTGCTACTCGTCCCCTCCTCCCTCCTTCCTGCCCCTTCCATCGACCAAAGAAAGATGGCCCCCATGAGTGTGGAATGTAAGCCATGAGGTGAAGAACAGACGTCACAAGAGAAGACCATATATGGATTAGCGAATCAGATGTACACATATGAATTATGATTGCTATGTCACTCTGCCTATAAAGCTACGATGCCAATAAAAGTTCGGCCTGAATCATAGGCAGAATGGTTTATGCCCTAAAGTTGTGCCAGGGGGTATCCTTATCACCACTAAGGCTCCATTCACACCTGAGCGTTTTGTCGCCTGAAACGCGACGCTACAATACGCTAGAGGGGAAAAAATACATTATTTTATATGGCGATGGTTTACATCTCCACTACAAAACGTGTGATGCCGAACGCCTGAAGCTCAGACAAGTTCTGGACCCTTTTTTGTCGCACGAATCGGGTGGTTTGAGCGTGCTTGAGCGTTTGTATTTCTGATAGAAAGTAATGGAAAACGCTCAAGCGTCTAGCGCGATAACAAGCGTTTCTACGGGCGTTTTGTCGCTTTAGTCAATAGAACATTTCACCCAGGCAGAAGATAAAAAAATCTACAAACATATCAACAAGTGATGAAAGAGATGATAATTTTTACTATTGGCTAAAATAAAAAACGTTGAAATTCAAAAACGTCTGACGACGCTGTATGCAAAAGTGAATACGTGAATCGTGAATATGTGCGACAAAATTCCGGGAAAAAAAGACTAAAAACGCTACGCTCAGGTGTAAATGCAGCCTAAGTGTATGACTCAGCCCCACCCCCCAGTACGCCGCATCATTGATTTGATTGAAAGCAGTGGGAGCCAATGGCATTAAGGTAAAAAAAAAAAAAAAGTTTACAACCCCTTTAATACCGCTTTAATGTTACAGGACAGGAACTGGAAGTCAAGGGAAATCTTTCTGATGGAACATTGATAGCTAGATTTAAAAAAAAATACTGACATGTCCTTTAAATCTCCACATGCTATCCAAAATCTAAGAAAGTGTTTTTTTCTTGATAAACTTTAAACAATTTCAATATATTTCTGTTACATCTACTTTATAGTACTAAAACATAAAAGGAGAAAAAAAACGGGTTGCCACAAGCATTGCAGTCAGTTCTTCTTCCAAGCCCTTGAAGCTTACAGTTGGAAACAATATATCCCGAAACAAAAAAAAGTTGCCTTTACATGTGTCCCGCATGTGTCTTAGGAAGTCTCTTCACATTGGCGGCAATAGCTGTTTTGCCCTTAGAAATAAATCGGGGCCTTAATTCACTTTGACGGTGCTGACAGCTCCCAGTAAAGGTAGAGTAGATGAAAAGCAGATTGCCTTCCAGAAATGAATCAAAGAGTCAGGCCTTAATAGGAGACGAGGATGCTCTCTTTTTGGAATTTGAGTGCTGCGGCCCTTACGTTTGGATCAGCTGCATTAACCTAATTAAAGGATACACTGAAAAGGTCAGGTAGAGAGCTATCAGCCTTCCTGCTATGACAATGCAACTTGGCAAACAGCTGCTACTCTTCATGGCACAATGCAGAGGAAGGCTTATGTAACTTCTATAGATAACAAACAGAAATAGAACAAAAGAAAACATTTATCCTTCTAAAAGTGGACCTTTCCCTGTTACAGTGAGTGAGTGAGTAACTTGTATAGCGCTGCAAATGCAAACTAAATGGCCTCAAGGCGCTTATTTTCATCCAGTGTCATCCTGATCCTTCAGAAGAGATGGGTCCTAAGTTTTTTCCTGAAGGCCCGATGGTTTTCCTCCACGCGGATGTTTGTGTGTAGAGCGTTCCATAGTCGCGGTCCTTGAACTGCAAATCTTCGTTCTCCCTTCAATTTGTACCGGGACTTGGGGATGTGGAGGAGGTTTTAGTTGGTAGATTGGAGAATGCGATTGGGGGTGTAGTGTTTTATTTTCTCGTACAATTATTGAGAAGCGTTTCCTTGTGTGCACTTGTGGGTGAGACAGAGGGTCTTGAATATGATCCGATCTTTTATGGTTAGCCAATGAAGGGTCCTCAGGGAAGGGTCGATGGATACTCAATTTTTTTTCCCCGTTACGCCACATATTTAGTGACAATATAATTTTTCATAAAATCTCCAATGTTTAAGGCCGCGTACACACGATCAGACTGGTCCGATGAAACTGGTCTGCAGACCAGTTTCATCGGACCAGTTCGATGGTGTGTACGGCCCATCGGACTGTTGTCCGTCGGACCAAAGTTTTAAAACCTGCTTTAAAATCTGTCTGACGGACACCTGTCCGTCGGACAGGTTCGATGGTTAGTACGCAAAAGCATCGGACCAAAAATCCCTGCATGCCCATAATCAATTTGACGCATGCTTGGAAGCATTGAACTTTGTTTTTTCAGCGCGTCGTGTTCTACGTCACCGGGTTCTGGTCTGATCAGATTTTTGGTCCGATGGTGTGTACACACATCAGACCATCAGACCACTTCAGCCTGGTCCGATGAAAGCGGTCCGTCGGACCAGTTTCATCGGACCGGTCTGATCGTGTGTACGCGGCCTAATATTACACCCCTTGACCCTTTGCCTTGGCTGAGATGCCCCAGTGATCAAACTGCAGCAGGGGCTGATCTTTATCTTTTGTGAACACAGCCAAGAACTGCACAGGCACCACAATTGCCATCAGCCATTCTCAACCAGGGTCTATGGAACCCTAGTGTTCCAGAAGTTGTTAGGGGACCCTTGAGCTGTGACTGATTGACCTCCCACCTGCTGGTGCCTACATAGTTATGAGACTAACGCTACATGGCAGAGCCAGCAGTAGGACATCAATAATCCCATTAGCTGTATGTAGGGGTGGAATTCTGATTACCACTGTAGGGGGAGCTTTCTTCATACGGACCACCAAAATAAAGAGCTTCTCACTGATTACCAATGTTAGGACCATTCTACCTAATGAATACCAATGTAAAGGACATTCTTCTCACTGATTACCAATGTAGGGACCATTCTACCCAATGAATACCAATGTAAAGGACATTATTCCCACTGATTACCAATGCAAGAAGCATTCTTCCCAACTGACCAACAATGTAAGTAACATTCTTCAATGACCACCAATGAAAGGGGCATTCTTTTCACTGATCTCCAATATAAGGGGCATTCTTCCTACTGACCACCAATGTAAGGGGCATTCTTCCTAAGGGGCATTCTTCCTAAAGACCACCAATGTAAGGGGCATTCTTCCCAATGACCACGAATGTAAGGGGCATTCTTCTCACTGACCACCAATTTAAGGGCCATTCTTCACAGTGACATAGATAAACAAATTTTATCAAGGGTTCTCTAAGACCTGGATATTATTATCACTGACCACCAATGTAAGGCATATTTATCTCACTGACAAGTGACAACAAATGTAAGAGGCATTCTTCCCACTGATCACCAATGTAAATAACATTCTTCTCACTAGCCACCAATAAAAGGAACATTCTTTTTCCACTGGCTACTAATGTAAGGAGCATTCTTCCTATTGATCACCAATGTAAGTGTCATTCTTTCCAATGACCACCAATGTGAGCAACATTCTTACCAATGAACACCAATGTAGGTGCATTCTTCCCAGTGACCTTCAATGTAAGAATCATTCCTCCCACTGACCATCAATTTAAGGGACATTTTTTACACTGACCTTGATAAGGTAATTTTAACCAGGGTTCCCTAAAACTTGACTATTATTTCAAGGATTCCTTCTGGAAAAAATAGGTTGAGAAAGGATAATTTACATGATTATGTTATCTCTGAGTCAGCATCTGAGCAGGAAGTAGATGCTGACCCCAAAATGTGCCTTAAGATGGCCCCATCCTGGAATTAAAAGCAGATAAAGGTATTGTCAGGGGATTTACTGTGATTTTTGTAATGCTCCTTTCACAGGGAGCAGAGTCTGTGTTAAAAAAAACCCTGCTGAATCGGAACCAAATGGGACAGATGTTGGTTTTTGACATCCATGTATTTTCAGTCAGTGCCTGGTGGATACGAGCGGACTGATGACAGCTCTATGGGTGGCCGCATGTAAACAGACTCTGTTGTGTGTTTACATCAGACTACCTTTAATCTGTCATGTCTTGGTCCAGAAAAACAGAAAAGATTGCAGTGTTTTTCCTTTTTTCTCAAGGCCTGAACAGACTCGAAGGTAGGCAGGGGTAAATGGACACAAGGAATATTAGCAACAACAGTCACCAGGATCCTGCATTCATGTCTGTATTCACAATGTTCATGGATACTTGGATGCCTCCTTCCAGTATCAGACAGACATTTCCCCAGTGAACTCTCTAGACCTGATCCTAAGTAAAATCCCTTGCTTGGCTTAAGAGATTTTCAACAAACAGGCCCCCCATGGCCTCTGCATAGCTGGGAACTCAATGAGCACAACTTGAATATCAGCTTGGCTGCCTAGAAGGGCAGCAGCTCTTCAGGCTGGGATCTCTTCCTCATGGACCAGAACCTGACAGCTCCAGACCCCAGAACATTTATTCACTCTCCAGCCCCCTTCTGGGCACCCTCCCCCAGGGATCGGCTGAGGCAACATAAATATTCAGGTTGCTGATTTTTCTTTTCTAGCCTCCAGAAGGCAGGAGAAACAATCAAACCTGCAACCAGATAAGCCCAGAACAGCCCAAAGCATTCACAAATTGCTCCCAGGGCTGCCATCAGGGGGGTACAGGCAGTACACCTGTAAGGAGTCCGGAGGTCCCCAGGGGCCCGGAGGCCTCCAGGGCCCCAGATGGCAACCCCCCTTTTTTAATTTATTTTTTATAAAGAAAATATATTTTAATATAAGATATTGCCTCAACTGTTAGGGACAATTCACATGTTTAAATGTATTAACGCATGATAATTATTGTACGTGTGTTGACGCACATTATGAATAAGAAGCCCATCGAGAAGCGGGGGGCCTTTACAAAAAAAAAGAATTAATAGAGAAAAATATATATAAAAAAAGGAGGGTAGCCATCCAGGACCCTGGGGACCTCTGGGCTCTTTAATAAAAAGAAAAAAAGAAATAAAAAATCTATATTGATTTTTTTTTTAAAAGGGGGGTTGCCATCTGGGGCCCTGGGGACCTCTGAGCCCTTTAATAATAATAATAATAATATATATATTTATATATATATACATATATATATATATATATATATATATATATATATATATATATATATATATATAAAAAGAAATAACAAATAAAAAAAATAAAAAAATATAAACATATATATATAAAAAAAAAGTTTTATAAAAAAAAGGGGGGTTGTCATCCAGGGCCCTGGGGATCTCTGGCCCCCTGGGGACCTCCGGACCCGTAAAAGAAAAAAAAATTGGCCCTTTAATAAAAAATTTAAAAATATATATATTTTATTCCTTATGTTTTGTATTCTTTTTGGTGATGAAGAAGGTTGAAATGGCTGATAATTTCCAAGCTGCAATCATTTTATTCTAGTATTTCAGTGTTTCTCCTCCACGCTACTTCCTACCTTATTTACTCACAACGGCTGTTTGTTTCTCCGAATGTCAACACAGAAACCAAGTCCGCAATAAATGACAAGACGCTTTGGGAAGATAGAGGAACAAACCAGCCAATTATCTGCTCTACGGCTTCACACAAACCGCCATAAAATTACTATAAATTACGTCTTCGGTGCTTGAAGAAGAAAATTGCCATGTACGATGCATGCACTGGAAATGTGCTCCGAGATCTCACCATAATTAGACAGTGTGAAGTTGTGCTCAAGCCAACGTGGGCTGAAAAAGCCATCAAGAAATAGTATTCTCTTGAATGACTGCATCAATGTTATTGGGTCAGCTACGAAAGGGTGGTTGTGAATGGCTCCTACCTTTTGCCCGACACGATGGTTGGGAGAGACTGGTGCATTGAAAGTTATATCTTGGGGATGTTAATGGTCAATGTCAGAAGTGGGGGTGAATACAGTAATTTAAACGCAATTGATTCAGCTATAAAATCACTACTTTTGCTTTCAATGAACTTTAGCTGCAGAGGAAACTGGCTATTTTGTTCATTGAGCGAAATTAAATAACAAAGAGAGATCCTCGCTGTTTCAAAATAAAATATGTTTTTTTATCTTTTGCTTGTAGTATAGTTCCATTCATTCAATGTTTAACATTCTACGTATTTTTGTTCTACTTTTTATGTGTTCTTTTTTTCGTGTCTGTATTTGATTGTTATTTGTGTATACCGTGTTTCCCCATAATAAGACCTAGAATGGTTCTCTGGGAGGGCTGCAATATAAGCCCTACCCTGAAAATAAGCCCTAGTAAAATCTGTTAAAAAATGTTTTAATCCACCTTGCAGAATGATTGCCGGAGGTCTTCACCTCTTCTCCTGGCTGAAGCACGCCCCCCTCCCCAGTGCACGGAGCTGGCCAACGCCAGTGAGACAGAGGCTCCCCCCCTCCGCTGTCCTCCCACCAGATGCCCGCAGCCCCTCCCTCCTCAGCACATGGAGCGCAAAGATACCATCGGGACACCGGCTCTGTCTCCTCCCGCCCGATGCCCGCGCCCCCCCCAGTGCGCGGAGCAGGCCAATGCCAGTAAGACAGCGGCTCCCACCTCCGCTCTCCTCCTGCCCGATGCCTGCAGCCCCTCAATCCTTAGCGCACGGAGCAGACAGATGCCAGCGGGTAACCGGCTTCTCCCTCCTCCTCTCTCCTCCCACCCGACGCCTGTGGTACCCCCTTCCAGTGCACGGAGCGGCCTGACGCCAGCGGGGATCCCAGAGCAGAGAAGAAGAGCCCAAGGAGACCATGCGACCGCCAGGTCAGCTGCAAGAAAGGTATTGCCCACAAAACCATTACGAAGGGAGACCTAAAAATGTAATTGTATAATTCTATGGATGGATTTTAAGATGCTTTTGTAGGTCCTGACCTGATGGGGGGGGGGAGACAGGGGACACAGGAGATGGATAAATGACATAGCAGAAGCACTATGCATTATATTATGATTTAAAGGAAAAGGATTAATATTATTTTTTTAGGGTTACAACCACTTTAAGATCATTGTACATACCGTAAAAAAATAACACATCACCCGAAAATAAGCCCTTTTTTTTTTTTTGGTTGCCAAAATTAATATAAGACCCAGGCTTATTTTTGGGGAAACACGGTAGTTGCTTTACATTCTTCTTATTTTTTCACTGTGTTTTTTTCTTGCTATGAAAAAACATAAAATTATTTGGCTAATGAGGGAGCTAGATACTTGAAAGAAGCTTCCATAACACTCAGATACAATTTACCCTAAAAAAAACACCAAAAATGACAGTATCCATTGGTTAATCAACTATAACTTAGTTGCTAATTTGCTCATCAAAAATGATTTTTAAATTTTCTATTTGAAGGACACATAAGGGTTTAATTAGGTACTCTATTATAACAAATCCCCTACTTATAAGCGGACAAATGGGCAATAATATACTCTCTCTCTCTCTCTCTCTCCCTCTCTCTCTCTCTCTCTCATTTGCCGCGAACGATCGTTTTTGTTCGAAATTCGACGAACAATCGAACGGACGATGTTCGAGTCGAACATACGTTCGTTTCGAACGCGAAGCTCATCCCTACCCCCCAATCAACGGAGAATGGCAACCGGAGGAGACACGGTTAGTTTAAATATTTTTTGTATTTTTTTATTTTTGTGTAATATTCTTATTATTTTGAATATTATTTGTCTTATTCTTAACTTTTTAGTTACTTTTTTAATTTAATTATTATTATTTTTTATCAATTTTTTTCACTTAACTTTATTGCTATCACACAGGAGAAAACAATTCCCTGTGCAATAGCAATAGGAGGTGACAGGTTCTCTTTATTGACCCTGTCACCTCCAAAACAGAAGTCCTAGCACTGTGCTAGAACTCCTGTCACAGCTGAGATGGGAAGAGCACAGCTCACCCCTCTCACTGTGTACAACGGCGGCAGGGACAGGAGACAGACTCGGCGGCTGGGGGGAGGACAGAGGAGTCCCGAAGGCAGAGCAAGCCAAGAAAGGTATGTGGGGGTAGGGGAGAACGGACAGCAGCACACATTTGACAAGTGATTTTGACGACATCGCCGTAATCACTTAATGAGCGAGCGGATTCCCCCACTCAATTCTCCCACACAGCAACTTACCGCCCTCAACTGTATGTTACAGCCGTCGGGGGACTCCATGCCACTGCCGCCCCTTGGCACCCTGCCGCCCCGAGGCCTGGCCTTGGTGGCCTTGTGGCAAATCCGGGCCTGCGGCCAGTCCATCACCTTTACCCTCAGCTTCTTTAGCAAGGCAGTGGTCATCTTGGAGGTGTGTTTGGGATCGTTATCATGTTGGAATACTGCCGTACATGTTGGCATTCATGGTTCCCTCAATGATCTGTAGCTCCCCAGCGCCGGCAGCACTCATGCAGCCCCAAACCATGACACTCCCACCACCATGCTTAAAGCGGGGGTTCATCCTTAAAACAGCTCTGTGTCATCCCATCCAGCATACTGGCGTCAGCGCCAGTATGCTGTTTTTTTTTTTTTTTTTTATCTCTGTACTTACTGTTTAAGTGATAATTTTATTTTGTCCCTACCACGGGGAATGGCGCGGCTATGGAGTGTCACGGCTTCCCGAAAATAGCCGACTAGCACTCGGGTCTTCCAGACGCTATACGGCCCTGCGCACTGACCTAGGAGCTGACTGCGCAGGCGCCGTATATAATCGAGTCCTATTTCGGCTTTTTTCGGTGGGCGTGAAGCGCCATAGCCATTGGACTCAGATATATACGGCGCCTGCGCAGTCAGCTCCTAGGAAGACCCGAGTGCTAGTCGGCTATTTTTGGAAGCCGTGACGCTCCATAGCCGCGCCATTCCCCGCGGTAGGGACAAAATAAAATTATCAATCAAACAGTAAGTACAGAGATTAAAAAAAAAACAAAAAAACAGCATACTGGTGCTGTCGCCAGTATGCTGGATGGGATGACACAGAGTTGTTTTAAGGGTGAACCCCCTCTTTAAATGTAGGCTGGGGCATTGGTAGGTCATCTAAAGATCTGGGGCTTGAGCCCATAGCAGCGAAGTAAAGAAAGTCATACGCTTGGGTGGGCATACGCATGTATATAATATACATGTGTGTGTGTCTGTCTGTCTGTGTGTATATATGCATATAAGCTCTTAGTAGTCTTAGTAGTGTTTAGAGAAAATGATATTGCCAGTGTGGGAAAATGGAGGAATCATTGAGAAGCAATGGTTTGGCAGGAGCTCCTGAGCATACTTTCCTCACACTACCATGTCCAGAACATATCCCCTCCTCATCACCAGAATTCAAATTTAAGATCCTGAAAATTGTTTTAACCCATTCATACTCTATCCAAAATGTTAAAGAAACTTAAAGAAGCTTTACACACACTTTAATTTATGAACCAATCTAGAAGAGCCTTCAGCTGCACTATATGATCTCGTTTTTCCTGGTTTAGATTTTCTTTTTTCCTTGAGTGAGTCTCTAATGCTCCAGGTCTGCCTTCTGTGACAGTAGCTGTTTAGGCTGAAATCCTTTTTCCCTTCTTTCTGGGTTAAACTTGTAGCTGCAGGCTGCAGCAGATGCTAAAGTCTGTACTTGGAGGGAACTGCATTGAAAAAGGATCACCAGCTGCCAAGTGGCTGTTTGCTGAAACACGGCCTTCGTTGTGCAATTATTAGCAGCCGTGTGTGACACGCTGTCATTTTTCCTGCATGTGGTGGATAAAAAAAAGCAACAGAGACTAATTGAGAAATGAAATCAAAATTGAAGAAACGCGCCCCTGTAATAATGGCACGACCCCGGGGCCCCCACCAACACATTCATTTAGAAAATAACCAATAATTATTAATAGGCGTCTAAAATTCCCAAGGCTAAAAAAGCATCCAAATTTGCAAGTGTAAAATCTCCAAAATGAGAGATAACTGTGGAAATGAGGCGACAATGAGGCTATTTTGCAATATCTGGAAAAAAAGAGAACTAAGAACAAAAATGAAGTAGACGACTTTAGCGGCTAATTACATTTATTACTTAACCACTTCAGCCACGGAGGATTTGGCTGCCAAATGACCGGGCCACTTTTTAACTGACAATTGCACGGTTGTGCGACGTGGCTCCCAAACAAAATTGCCATCCTTTTTCCCCACAAATAGAGCTTTCTTTTGGTGGTATTTGATCACCTCTGTGGTTTTCATTTGTTGCGCTATCAACAAAAATAGAGCGACAATTTTGAAAAAAAAAAAATATTTTTTACTTTTAGCTGTAATAAATATTCCCCAAAAATATATATAAACTTTTTTTTTTTCCTCAGTTTAGGCCAATACATATTTTTCTACATATTTTTCATAAAATCGCAATAAGCGTTTATTGATTGGTTTGAGCAAAGGTTATAGCGTCTAAAAAATAGGGGATAGTTTTATGGCATTTTTATTAATAATCTTTTTTTTACTAGTAATGGCGGGAATTTTTATTGTGACTGCGACATTATGGCGGACACATCGGAAACTTTTGATGTTATTTTGGGACCAGTCACATTTATACAGCGATTAGAGTTATAAAAATGCACTGATTACTGTATAAATGTAACTGGCAGAGAAGGGATTAACCACTAGGGGGCTAGGAAGGGGTTAAATGTATCCTAGGAAGTGATTCTAACTGTAGGGGGTGGGACTGACTGTGACATGACACTGATCGCTGCTCCTGATGAGAGGGAGCAGACGTCCTATCACTAGGCAGAACGGGGAGATGCCTTGTTTATACTGGCCTCTACCTATTCTGCAGCTATGACCCGATTGCGGGCCAGCGGTGGACATCGAGTCCGCTGTTCCCGCGGTCACGGAGTTTGCAGCAGGGGCAGCGCTGAATTCAAAGTAACATATATATACACGTGACTTTGCACAGCCGTGCCATTCTGCCAAAGTAAATGTACAGGAGGCGGTCGGCAAGCGGTTAAAGGTTCAGTCCACCGTCTAACAATTTCTGAAATCCTGAGTCTACACAAATGCTGTGGTCATTATGAGGAATGCCCACTCATGCTGTTTTATTTAATTTTTTTATAGAAGAACACACAAAGGTGGGTGGAAACACACAAGTAGACAGGAACAGAGTCACGATGTATGTGTGATAGTGTTGGACCAATAGAAGTGAAAGTTGGTTCTGATGGATCTACCAAAAAAAGATTTTTCCTTCAAAAAAGCAGATCTGTGGTTGGGTTGGTGGACCCTTTTCTGGTCCCAGGCTGCTCCCTTTCTGACACAACAAAGAAATTGCTCAACAGATGGTAAATTCTTGAATGTGTACTGAGGGGCGCCTGGTTCATTTCACTTGAAGGACTTTTTAAAACATTTAAAGGGGTTGTAAAGGTTTGTGTTTTTTCACCTTAATGCAGCCTATGCATTAAGGCGAACAAACACCTCAATGTCACAGGCCCCTCAGCCCCCTGTTTTATTTACCTTAGCCTGTTCACCTTCTGTGCGTGTCCCCCAGCGTCCTCTTCTCCACTGCCTCTTGGCGTTGATTGGATAGATTCATAGCAGCGCAGCCATTGGCTCGCGCTGCTGTCAAACAAATCTAATGACGCCCCCGCCGGGGGGCAGAACCGAGTCATACACTTTGTGTCTATGAACGCAGCGTGTATGAAAGGGAGAGCGCCCACAAGCTAACCCCCTCGGGATAGAGCTTCCCAAAGGGGGTTAGCTATTGGGGGAGGGGGAGGAGCCGAGACAGATGCCAAGGGTCCCCAGAACAGGAGGATTGGGGCCACTCAAGACGCAAAACTAACTGCACAGTGAAGGCAAGTATGACATGTTTGTTATTAAGAAAAAAATATTTAAACCTTTACAACCCCCTTAATGGTGAAAAGCATATAGCCAACAAGGGAAAAGCCTCTGTTTTTTTTCAGGGCTAATGCACACAAAAAAAAAACAGTAAAAAGTAAAATATGTTGTAATTATGGCATGTAAATTATACTGTATAGTAATATGAGCCTATACAATCTATATAGTATCAAAGTATCCTTAAAATGTCCATGTCCATAAAACAGTAGTCAAATGTCCATGTTTTTCATTGTCAAATACTTTGGACTGACTATCACTTTGATGTAGCACTTTCCCAAAGAAAGTTAGGTACATTTTGTTCTGTTTGGTTCCACTGTAATCAGTAGAGCGGATTATGATTGCTTTGGGCTGTTGTGGGTTTCACTGGCTGCAGGCTTGCTTCTCCAGCCTTCTGGAGGATTCTGAAATGCAGTGCCCTGGATAAAGTAAATCAGCAGCTGAATATTTACATTGTTTCAGCCAATCCCTGGAGCAGGATGCCCAGATGGGGGTTGGGAGTGAGCATGAATAATCTGAAGCTTAAAACTGCCTTGTTCTTGTCCAGGAGTAGAAGTCTTCCAGGCAGTGCAGCTTGCTGAGACTTGCTGCAGCTATACAAGGGATTTCTTCTTAGGCCTCATACACACGATAGGATAGCCAGAGGACAACGGTCTGATGGACCGTTTTCATTGGTCAAAACCGATTGTGTGTGGGCCCCATAGGTTATTTAAACTTTGGTTAAAAAAAGGCCAACTTGCTTTAAAATTTAACCAATGGATACCTAACGATAGGTCAAAACTGATCGTTAGTAGGCACGACCATCTGTTAAAAATCCATGCATGCTCAGAATCAAGTCAACGCATGTTTGGAAGCATTGAACTTCATTTTTTTTCAGCACGTCGTTGTGTTTTAGGTCACCGCGTTCTAACACAATCGTTTTTTTAACCGATGGTGTGTAGGCACATCAGACCATCAGTCAGCTTCATTGGTTAACCGATGAGAACGATCCGAAGAACCGTTCTCACCGGATAGACTGATCGTGTGTACGAGGCTTTAGAATCTGTTCTGGAAGGTTCACTTAAAGTCTTCAGATGTTGGAAGGTGGTATCCAAGTATCCAGGGTTGCTGCTGCAACCTCTTGGATATTAAGGCTAAAGTTTTCTTTGCTCTGTACATTGCATATGGTGTCACAGTGCTGACCATAGATGGGGCTACCACTGAAGAGACTGTTCCAAGGAGTAGCTACAGAGTGAAGAGTGTCCTTTTTGCTACTGTTCAGGGCTCTTGAGTATCCCACGTATGTAAACCAAACGCTGCTAAACGCGAGTTACCCAACTGCTCCTAAACGTCAGTTTACCAGCAGCAGTGTACATGAGGCCTTAAATAAACATTTAGTCAGGTGAACATAGTACTACCAACCTCCATTTTTATATTCATACTGTTAAATTGTTGTCACAAGGGATAGTACAGTGTTTCTAGATATGTGTTCAGTCCAAGAAGTATTTGACCTTGCTGCTCATCATCCAAAAGACCAGGCCAGACACATCCCCTATCTTCTTCTGCAACACAAGTCTTGTCAGAAAAATGGGTTCACATTATTTACTTGTATGATGATGGGTTTATTCAGATGAACACGGGGAACTTACAGACATCAAGGGGTTGATTTACTAAATGCAAATCTATTGTGTACTTTTCAAAGTGCAGTTTCCCTCAGCAGTTGCTCCAGAGGTTAGTAAATGAGATAAAGTTTCACTTTACAAAAAATACCCTGCATTGGTGTGCAGTCATGTTGGAACAGGAAGGGGCCGTCCCCAAACTGTTCCCGCAAAGTTGGAAGCATGAAATTGTCCAAAATGTCTTGGTATGCTGCTGCCTTTGGAGTTCCCTTCACCGGAACTAAGGGGCCAAGCCCAACTCCTGAAAAACAACCCCACACCATAATCCCCCTCCACCAAATGATTTGGAACAGTGCACAAAGCAAGGTCCATAAAGACATGGATGAGTGAGTTTGGGGTGGAGGAACTTGACAGGCCTGAACCTGACCTCAACTTGATAGAACACCGTTGGGATAAATTATAGAGAAGACTGTGAGCCAGGCCTTCTCGTCTAACATCAGCACCTGACCTCACAAATGCGCTTCTGGAAGAATGGTCAAACATTCCCATAGACACACTCCTAAACCTTGTACATGTACATGTTCTTTTAAGGATGGGCTGAAGAGAGTAGAATTCCAGAAAGTGACTGATCTTATGCCTATTACGTCTACTAATATATGAGCTTACACGGGTTGAAATGAAAGTTCGGGAAGGCAAAAATGATATTTGTATCCTATGTATATCAGAAGTTAAACAAGGTGGATTTTCTGTACTATATACTTTGTATGCCTTGATTACATCTCAATAAACTTGTTTTTCTGGTTAAAAAAAAAAAAAAAACATTGGGCCAGATTCACGAACACTTGCGCTGGAGTATTTGGATATGCGCCGCGTAACTGTGCTGATGCGCCGACGTTTCTATGTGCCCGTACCCACCAAACTAGATGCGCCCAATAACGGCTCATTTGCGACCGGCGGAACGTTCCGACGCCAGAGTATCGTCAGCGTTTATTTTCGCTGGGCGCATCAGTCGCGCCCATTGATTTCCCCTGCAAATATGCAAATGAGGGAGATTTCCCAATTCACGAACGGATTAGCACCATACGCTGGCTACATGCGCCGCGCGTATCTGATCCGTCCAGCGCAAAGTTATTTCTACAAAAGGCTGCTTTATCTTTACTCCAGACGGTCACAGGTCAGCAGGAGAGCAGCTACAGCAGCGTTACCGACGATAGGAGCTTGCTGAGCACCCCCACTTGCAAGGACAACACCTCTGTGTGCCAACATGCCAGGGGCACTCGTGGTCCTAGAACTACTGATGGGTCCCCTGGAACCAAGAAGGCGGGCACGTGAGAGGATATACCGCACTCGTATGAACCTCTTTGGCATGGGGGATGAGGAGGTGTATCGCCTCTTCAGATTCAGCCCTGATGCAATACTTGAACTAACCACAACCCTGCAGGGTGACATCACCAGCAAGACACACCGATCACAAGCAGTGCAGCCACTGGTGAAGGTCCTGGCAACACTCCATTTCCTTGCAAGTGGATCATTCCAGCGTACAAGTGGAGTGGTGGCTGGGATGTCACAATCCTCCATAAGCAGATGTGTGCACCAGGTTGTCCCTGCAATCCTCAGACGCATGTCCAACCAGTTCATCAGACCCACCACTGAGGAGCTGCGGCAGAAGGCAATGACAGATTTCTACAACATTGCCAGATTCCCACGCACTGTGGGGGCCATTGATTGCACACATGTGGCCCTACAGCCCCCCAGTGCCACAGAGCACATATACCGCAATCGGAAGCATTGGCATTCCATCAACGTACAGGTGATAGCCGATGCCCAACGCCTCATATGGCACGTCCGTGCCAAACACCCCGGGTCCAGCCATGACAGTTTCATATACCGTCAGAGCCCCATCCCAGCAGAATTTAACCAGAACATGTATGGGGACAGCTGGCTGGTTGGTGAGTGACATGGGAGTCAGGCATGACTATCCCCTCCCGTCATGCACAACAGAAATCGCACATGCATGACTAACATTATCCTGTCTTTTACCTTACAGGTGACTCTGCATATGCATTGGGACCCCATCTAATGACTCCTTTCCGGAACCCCCAAACCAGAGGAGAGAGAAAATACAATGAAGCACACATCAAAACCCGTGCAGTGGTTGAGCAAACATTTGGGCTCCTGAAGTCCCGTTTCCGCTGCCTGGATAAGTCTGGGGGGGCCCTATTGTATTCCCCTACCTTTGTGTGTCAGATCATCGGTGCATGTTGCATACTACATAACTTTGCTATGAAAAAAGGCCTGCATATTGACATACGTGATGACCTGACCCCCGACCCACACAGTCCCCCCCTGCCAGAGGACACCCAGTCTGCTGATGGAAGAGCAGTCAGGAGGGTCCTCGCCGTAGGCATCTTTGGACACTAACCCAAAACATTAATTACACAGACAGTGCACGCGTGTACACCACTGATGTCCCTAGATCACACACACCACATGCACATCGCATTGGATTAGCCCAAGTCCAGCATGTAGGACTTGGGAGCAGTAACGCCAGCGTCAAGGCCCCAATGATGTCACTGTCCATTCACACACCTTTCACACGTCATTCATACAGCCGTGGGGTTCACTTCACCACCACGGCCGAGGGTGACACCCCTTACTTTCAGGAGTGCCACCCTCTCACATTCACACACCATTCACACTGTCCCCTGCACTCCTGACCGTGTGCAGTACAAAAATAAATTAGAAAGATCATATCCTGATCAATACAAGAAAAATAATCTCATAACCTGAGAAAAAAAAAAAATAAACTCATGACCTGAGTATGTCAAAAATAATAATATAAAACCAGCAACAAAAAAAAGGCCTCATCGGGGATGCCGGGGGCTTCTTCTGGGGGCCCCTCTCTGGCTCCGCAGCTGCCTGGATGGAGTGGGTGGGGGTGGGGGGGCATCTGGAGGTGGCTGATCCCCAGGTGGGCCACTCCTGGCAGGTGTGGCCTGCGTGCCCTCCAAGGCCCTGGCTATCCGTCCAAGGTATGTGTTCGTCTGGGCCTGCATCCGGAGCTGACGGGTCATCTGGTAATGCTGGGCCCGCCGACTCAGCCTCCCCTGCTCACGGATGGCAGCACTGTTCCCATGGATGGCAGCAGTGTTGGCCTGGACGGCTGCAGTAAGGTGCTGGATATCCCCCTGCACCTCCCCCAAAGTGGTGACCACTGCAGCGCAGTTAGAGCTGACATCCTGCACTGCGTTGCTGAGGTTGGCAACGGAGCCCAGGCTGTCAGACACTTTCTGCAAGTGGTCCGCTATGGCCCCCATTTGTTCTGTCTGTCTGGCGTGATCCCTCGCCAACTGGTCCTGGACACCATCAGACACCCCCCTGGTCTTCTGGGTCGCCTTCCTGGGGCCCGAAGATGGATGTCCTCGGGTGGAAGGTGTCGCCCTTGAGGGGCTTCCAAGGATGGGGGAGGGGACGACAGACGGGCCAGGAGAAGGGGAGGAGACAGACAAGACTAATGAAAAGTCCTGCTCTGCCACAGCAGGATCTTCCACAACCACCTCGGCAGGTGTGGTGTGGCCACTCTCCTCCTCCACAACCTCTTCACCACCCAGTGGCTCGCGCACATGATGGCGTGGGGGGGATGGGGTGGAATGCAGGCTGACAGATGATGGCCCAGCTCCGTCATCTGTGGATGACACAAAGCAGACACATGTTGGTGGTCCCACACACTTGGCACATGTCCCCCCCCCACCCCCCCAAATGCAAAACATCAAATAGGGGATTATAAAACACTTACCTGTCCTTGTGCCTTCCTCCACGGAGTCATAGCCTGCGACCCCCTCCACCTGCTCCCTCTCCAGGCAGCGAGCAACCACCTCCTCCTCTGCGGTCAGGGTGACAGGACATGGGGGACCACCACCTGTGCCCCTCTCATGCCTCCTGATGGAGGCCACCTTGTCCCTCACCTTGCGCCGCAGGTCATTTATTTTCTTTTGTATGTCCCCAGCAGTCCGGGTGGAGTAGCCCAGGACATTGACCCTGGCAGCAATGGACTCCAGGATGCCCTGCTTCCTCTCCCGGCTGGTCTTGCGGCTTTTTTTGCCATGGAGAAATTCATTCTCCGTCTCCATAGCCGAGATAATGACAGAGACCTCCTGGGTATTAAAATTGAGGTTCCTCCTCTCTCTGGGGGTAGCGGGAGCAGCCATTACAGAGCAAAAGTATCTTCCCTGGGGTGGGGGGAAACGGAACTACTTTTGCGCCGGAATGGCGTTTCCGCCAGCGCTTTTAAGCGCCCAGCGGAACGCATTGCGCTGACGTTTCCCAGGAAGTGGTGCCGACGGAAGTTGTGAGCATGCGCACAAGGGGGCGAGGGGAGCCGCACTCACTGCGCATGCTCCGTGGATGATGCGCTGAACGTAAGCCTCTGCGCCGGCCTCCGCCCATCATTTACATATGATCACACCCACTTCCACTTGCGTCGGGTTACGCCAGCGCATTATCGTTACTCTGGCGCAAGTTTACGCGCAACTGCTATGTGAATTACAGGAATTGCGCTGAAAGGGTCTTCAGAGTAACGTAAATGAGAAGCGTTACTCCAGAGGAAAGATACTCTCATCTACCTGAATCTGGCCCATTGTGTACATTCTTCCCAGAAGAGTTGAAGCCGTTATAGCTGCAAAGGGTATGCCAACTCAATGTTGAAGCCTACGGACTAAGACTGCCATTAACCAAGAGATGGCATCAGAGGTTCATCATGGGATCCACCCGGCGCATTGAACCCTATGGACTAATGCCGCGTACACACGGTCGTTTTTTGCGATGAAAAAAAAACGACGTTTTCTGTGAAGTAAAAAACGACGTTTTTGAAACGTCACTTTCAAAGACGATGTTGCATACACACCATCGTTTTTTTCACAAAAAACGAGGTTACGTTCACCACTCTTTTCCATTGAAGCTCGCTTCATAACTAGCTTCTGGGCATGCGCGGGTTGAAAAACGTCGTTTTAAACGACGTTTTTGCTACACACGGTGAGTTTTTGTGAAACAAAAAACGACGTTTTGAAAAACGACACAAAAAATTCAAGCATGTTGGAATTTTTTTTTGGTCGTTTTTTTTAAGACAAAAAACGACATTTTGCCCACACACGATCAATTTAAATGACGTTTTAAAAAACGACGTTTTTTTTCATCGCAAAAAACGACCGTGTGTACACGGCATTAGACTGAGATGCCATTAATGTTCATGTGCGTGTAAAGGCAGGTGTCCCAATACTTTTGGAAATATAGTGTTTGTGCCTCAGTCCTTTTTGAAAAGCTTTGTCCTTTAAACCCATTCGTCTCATACCTAATATACTTGTTTTGAGCTTTTCTCTTCAACACTTGATCTAGCAATGGTTGGTGATTACTTTAACATATCTACTCTAAACAAAGCTTTTATTGAAGATTCACAAACTCCCTTTTTCCCTTTCAACATCACAAATTCTCTGTTTATTTTTTTTGATTAGGTAACAAGGCATGTTCCATACTAAACTCCATAGACTTAGACGGTGCCCTTAAGCTTTTCTAGTTGTAGGACAAGGGCAGCACTTAACAAGGTGCCATTCAAAAACTGTGCCCATTCGTTACATGCCTTTTTGGAGCCCGCGTAAAAGAGAGAATGCAAAAGCTTTTCCATTTGAATGGCAGTTTAATGAGTTGGTTCCTTTCCTGCAGGGCCTGGTGGAATGACATTGGAAGACAAGTGGTGTTTGTGTGTTACTTCTGATGTGCCCTGCCTGCTAATAGGGGGAACTCTAACTAGGAAAAGTGAATAAAAGGATTATACCACGCTTTAAGCAACCCCTCGCTGTGCGTTGTAGATAAGGGGGTGAATTTTGTCTGCATGACTAAGAAAACATTTTGTACACAAGACACTTTGATCAGCTCTTGTGAACAACATTCCTCGTTATAAAGATAAACTAGAAGTTTAATGGAGCAACAGATGATAATTAGCTTGTAGCAGTAATAAAGGCAATATGCGTTATATAGAGAGTATCAAAATCAAAATCGCTCCTAATGTTATACTGCTTTTACAAAACTTCTTTAATTAAAGCTGGGTGTTTGAAATGATTTGGTATGGTGCTGGGGTTACAGTAGGCATTATAGTGGACACATTATCAAACAGATGCTTTTCATTTGATCCCCCTGCTTTCCCACCAAACTTCTCCTTCCCCCTTACCTCCTCTCCTCCTAACTTTTCTCTTCTATTGCTTCCCCTTTATTCTCCCCTCCTCTCCTCTCCTCTCCTCTCCTACTACCTCTCCTTCTCCCTTCACCCCCTATCCCTCCGTTCTGCTCCTTCCATCTCTACTTCTACTTATTCTCTCATCCTCTCTCCTTCAACCTCTCCTCTTATATTCTCGCTGTAGCACCCTGCCAAAGGTTAGGCTAAAAGTAATGTAATACCCTAGTTGAAGTCTTTGTGGACGAAACGCGTAGGGTTAATACGCTGGCCCAAGCCGCCCTATACTTTGCCTTTTATTGTTCAATATTCATTTGTTTGAATATTTTTTATTTAAATAAATTCCATCATTTGGATTTACGCTATGTGGAGGCCCTTTTCTCTCTTTTTTATACTTTGAATATAATACCAATATTTGGAGGAGACACATCTTGGAGACATAGGCATGCGCAGGGTGTGTGCCAGGTATGCCTGGGCACACCCTAATCTCTCTGTGCAGTGCCAATTTCCTCTACTGCCTGGGCTTCCCTCTGTGTTGCGCCCCCCCCCCCACACAGTGCTGCTGGTTTATTTTCTCTCCCCCTGGATGTTATGGGGGATGTTTCAAGATGGAGAGCAGGAGATGGGACTAACCCATTGGTCCTTAACCTGTGGCCCTCCATCTGTTGTGGAACTACAAGTCCAATGAGACAATCACAAGCATGACTCCCAAAGGCAGGGGCATGATGGGGCTTGTAGTTCTGCAAAAGCTCGAAAGCCAAAGGTTGAGCACCCCTGGGTTAGTCAATATGTTATTTACTGGCCCTTTCTTTTTCTAAATGAACATAGTGAACACACTCACTCTCTGCGTTCACTCATAGCTGAAGCATATACACGGCCGTGTGGTGAGTTGTGTCCAGGGCAGTCTTAATGAGAGGGAACACACTTTTTTAGAACCCGGAAAACGGTCGTGTGTACGCGGCATAAGAATAAAAATCTTTGCAAATAGCCAAGATCATTTAGTAAATAATAAAGACGAGAGATGGGTTGTAGGAAAATGAGTTTCAAACTGGAGATTTCTTGGGATAATTATAATGCTATAGATACTGCAACATAAGAAACGTATCCTTCTATCATACCCTCCCTTTTCTGCAGAAACACAACTAAGTGCCTCTAAATTAGAGGTAGGTACTTAACAAGTGAAACTGGTGATCGGTCCTTGACGTTACTTGGATTACTTACATCATTTCTTTGGATATCCATAATACGCAGAAAAGAGACACATGTCAGAACCTGACAAGGTATTTTCACGTATCCTCCCAGCACTTATCATCAGTAAAAGCTTGGTGTCTGGGGAAGGGCGCATACAGTCACTTAGCTATAAAATGCAGCAACATTCTGTGCTGGCAGCATTGTGTCTGCGAACAATAATTGTCTGGAATATAAAGCAGCTTTCTTCTTCGGTTACTCCTGAGTATCGGCATGTCTGTAATTTGTGGTTGTAAAGTACAAGGACATTTATGATGACATACGTCATAGAAAGTTCATAGTCGGATCAGTAATCTACATTGTGAGATTTCAGATCTAGTAAGGCGGCGTACACACGACGAGGTTCTCGCTAGAAACCAGCAAGAACCTCGCTGGAAGCTGCATTCCAGCAAGAACCTCGGCCGTGTGTACATTCTCGGCGAGCATCCCGTCGGGAATGCCGTCGAGCAGAAATAGAGAGCATGTTCTCTATTTGCTCGACGGCCCGCCTGGATGAATGGCTGGTTGCCATTCCCGACGGGCGGGTCGCCGAATCTGACGGCCGACAGAGAACCTTGACGGGCGGAACGATGTGTTCTGCCCGTCGAGGTTCTCTGCCGTGTGTACGCGGCTTTAGTGTGCCGTATTTCTACCCTTCCGTCTAACCACCCCCCCCCCCCCCAAAAAAAAATCTTCTCTCTAGTACTGGAGAAGCAACAAGAAAAAAAGGACCTGGTGCCTATTGGCACGGTCTAACCCCTCCGGACTTTAAAGTGGTTGTAAACCCTTAGGCCGCGTACACACGATCGAACATGTCCGCTGAAACTGGTCCGCAGACCGCAAACTGGACCGTTTTTCAGCGGACCAAAGTTTCAAAACATGCTTGAAAACATGTCCGCCGGACAGGTTCGATGGTTAGTACGCGAAATCATCGGACCAAAAACCCGCGCATGCTCAGAATCAAGTCGACGCATGCTTGGAAGCATTGAACTTTGTTTTTTCATCACGTTGTTGTGTTCTACATCACCGCGTTCTGGTCCGAGGGGATTTTGGTCCGATGGTGTGTACGCACATCAGACCAACATACCACTTCAGCGTGGTCCGATTAAAACGGTCCGTCGGACATGTTTTATCGGACATGTCTGATCGTGTGTACATGGCCTTACAGACCACTTTAACCTACAGGTAAACCTAAATTAAGGCTTACCTGTATGTCCAAGAAATATCTCTTTAACCTACACGTTTAACCACTTCCCGTCCCACCAATAGACATTTGACGTCCAGGAAGTGGTTGAGAAATCCTGACTTGACGTCTATTGACGTCCAGCAGGATTAAATGCCGGCGCGCGCCCGTGGGGGCATGCAGAGCGGCGATTGGTGATGCGGGGTGTCAATCTGACACCTTGCATCTCCGATCTCTATAAAGAGATCCCAATCACGGATTATCACAACGTAAACAGGAAGAGACGTGGATGGCTCTTCCTCACTCGCGTCTGACTGACGCGAGTAGGAGAGAGCCGATCGGCGGCTCTCCTGACAGTGGGGGTTCACGCTGATTGTCTATCAGCACAGCCCCCCCTCCCCCCTCGGATGCCTACACTGGACCACCAGGGAAGGGCAGTAAAAAAAAAAAAAGTAAAGTAAAAAAAAAAAAAAAGAGAATAGATGCCAATCAGTGCCCACAAATGGTCACTGACTGGCAACATGGGCACAAGTGATGCCCAGCAATGCCATCAGTGCCACCCCTCAGTGTCCATCCAAGCCCAGTGCCCACCTATCCATGCCCATCTGTGCCACCCATAAGTACCCATCAGTGCCACCCATAAGTGAGTGCCCATCAGTGTCGCCTATGACTGCCCAGTGCTGCCTATGAGTGCCCATCAGTGTTGCCTATGAGTGCCCAGTGCGTAGCGTAGCGTAAATTGGCTGGCGTAATTCAAAGTAGGAAGGAGGTGGGCGTCATCTATTTAAATTAAGCATGACCCCATGCAAATGAATGGCCGGTCGAACTGGGCATGCGCGCGCATGCTCAGAATCACGTCGCATATACTCCCTAAGATACGTCGGCGCAATGCCTACGACGTGAACGTAACCTACGCACTGCCCTATTCACGTAGTACGTCAACGGCGTACTCAAAGTAAAATTCGATGGCGTCGTTTCCCTGGCCCATACCTTAGCATTACCTGCGCCTGCTATATGAGGGGTAACTTTACGTCGGACGTAAGCCTTACGCAAATCGCGTATATGAAGCGGCCGGGCGCATCTACGTTCGTGAATCAGCGTATCTTACTCATTTACATATTTATAATAGGAACGCCGAATGCGTCCAACGTAACTATGCGCCCACGATTACGTCGGGCGGAGGAAGCCTATTTACGCCGACGTAAATCGTTTCTGAATCCGGGCCTGTGTGTATAAGCGTAACAAAGGTAATAATGACATGATAGTAAAGTTATTGCAGTAAATATTTTTATATATATATATATATATATATATATATATATATATATGTGTGTGTGTGTGTGTGTGTCTCTAGGTTTCAGCATCAAGCATATGCAGTCCATGCCACATAGGTGATGTTGGGAAGAAGGGTTGTCTGACTGTACAATTAAGACCTCTTGACGTACCTTGTATTTAGTTGACAGACTGTGTGTGGTGTGCATCCTTCAGGCAATCCCACGTCAAGCACGACTGGTCAATGACAGAGGACAACATCGGCAGGAGATGGTGCCAGAGGTCTGTCAAGGGGTCCCGCGGCGCAGTGACGCACACCCACAGGGGTGGGCTCGCGCCACATGTCACTGCGCCGGGGGATCCCATGAAGGACCTATGATGCCATCTCATGGTTAATGGCATCCCAGTCTTAGTCCGTAGGGTCCAACATTGAGTTGGCCCACCCTTTGCAGCTATTACAGCTTCACCTCTTCTGGCTAGGGTGTCCACAAGGTTTAGGAGTGTGTCTATGGGAATGTTTGACCATTCTTCCAGAAGGGCATTTGTGAGGTCAGGCACTGATGTTAAGCACGAAGGCCTCGCTTTCAGTCTGCGCTCTAATTCATCCCAAAGATGTTCTTTCAGGTTGAGGCTATAGCTGCAAAGGGTGGGCCAACTCAATATTGAACCCTACGGATTAAGACTGGGATGCTATTAAAGTTCATGTGCGTGTAAAGGCAGGCGTCCCAATACTTTGGGCAATTTAGAATGTGTGTGTGTATATATATATATATATATATATATATATATATATATATATATATATATATATATATTACTGTTTTTTATGGGGGTAAGGGATAGTTTCTCATTAGTTTATTATTTTTAAAGGAGATGATCTTGTAAGATCCTAAGGATCCTGGAAAACCACCCCAGATGGGATTTGGTCCCTTCTAACCCATCCTCCCTCTGTACTAGGAATTGGTGTTTTTTTTTTTCAGTGTTAGCTTTCTTTTTTAGGCAAAACATATGTTCCTTTGGTCCTGCAGCCTCCTGGGAGATGTGATGTGGTATCCCAGGAGACTGCAGGACCAGCGACACAGAGTGCACGGGGGGGGGGGGCAGGCCAGGTGCACAATATAGGCGACTGGAAGAGGCAACCAGCTCCCATCAGTAAGGAGGACCAAGATGGCAGTGTGGGACCCGAGCTATGTTATACACACAACAGATTGTGGCAGGATAATGGAGAATTCGCTCAATGGTGAGTATGTACCTTCCTTACGGGGAAATGTAAGGTGACAGACAGTCAGTAGGCACATTGGTCTAACAGGCGGACGTGTGCCTAGGAGCTCCTCTCACCTGACCTCCAGTGACTCTATCCTCCTCGCAGCAGACAGCTAGGCAGGCAGGCAGGTGTTTTTTTTTCTCTCCTCCAGTGATCCAGAACCAGGACAGGACAGCTGCTCTCTCCTCCGCCTTGGGCCCCACTCCTTCCCCCTGCTACTTCCCCAAGGTAAGGAGCTCCCCGGCAGCTCTCTCTCAAGGCTTCCTTGCCTGGTCTGTCCCCCCCTGGGTTTGAGTGCGGCCGTCCCTTTCAGGATAAGCCGCGGTCTCCAGCCCTGGGAATCGGACGACCGACACCCCCCCGCCGCATCCCAAACTCTATACCTTCCCCCCCCTGCTAGTTGCACCTTCTCGGGTGGTTTTCGGGTGTTTTTCACCCCTCCGCGCCGGCCTGGAAGCAATCTCGGCAGCCGCGATTAGGAAAGGCCGCGGCTTCAACCGCGGCCTAGCGGCGCGCCGCTCCTCGCCATCCCAAGCTCTCCCAATCTCCTAAAACAGCCCAGATACCCCCCCTAGGCCCTAGAAAGTAGCTCCTACCCTCACTTGATCCCTCCTGGCCCTACAGCAGCACCGATCCACCCAATTCTGGGAGTTCACCACCCTTGATCTTGCTGCTGGTTTCAGTGGCCATCTCTACTACACCCAGCCCCAAGCCCCCCCTTGGTGAACACCATAATACTTGATCCAGGGTTCGTCCGATCGCCTCTTGAGGGGTCAGGAAGGAATTTTTTCCCCTGCCACTGCATATTGGCGTAGCATGATCAGGGTTTTTTTGCCTTCCTCTGGACCAAGTCAGGATAGAGGATTCGGCTAATCCTTGACTATCCTTCCATTCTCCCCCCCCCCCCCGGTGCGTGGCGGCCATGATGAATCTGCAATACTCAGCAGAGACCATCTGGGGTTTGAGGCGATTTGCCGCAATATTACCAGCCATCACCAAAAAAGCCCTGCAAGCTGAGCGACTCTTTAGAACCGATCGACGATCGGCTATCAAGAGTCGCAGCCGCTTGCCACAACCGAAGCACATATCATGTGCTTTGATTAACACTAGATCGGCACTAAAACACCGACTGGAAATCCATGACTTCATCCTGCAATACGACTTAGACTGCCTCTTTATAACAGAGAGCTGGCTCACAGCCGACTGCAACACCATTCTAGGAGAATTGGTGCCAGAAAATTATCGTATTATTACGGAAAACAGAATAGGGCAAAGAGGAGGAGGACTGGCGGTGATCCATAAGATTCATCTGGCGATCACAAAACCAGTCCTTCAAAACCCTCTTCCATTCATGGAAACCCTTACTCTACAACTGCAAGCAAACTCCCAGGAGACCGTCAGGATTCTACTCTGCTATAGGCCACCCGGCCCAAAATCGCAGCTTCTTCCATTATTGACGGACTTTATCTCCACCTATACCCTTAACAGCAAACACCTTTTGCTGCTCGGGGATTTCAACCTCTGGGCCAACTCCTCACAAGACCCCGTGGCCGATGCCTGCATTGACCACCTGGAAGGTCTAGGGCTACAACAACTAGTATGTGGGCCCACACATGCTTCAGGTCATACACTTGATCTAATTTTCAGACAAAATCTGGAAATAAAAATCTTGGAAAATGAACCGTTGCCATGGTCAGATCACCATGCCATCAAATTCATTCTTTCCAACTTCCCCCCCTTAACAAAAACATCAAATCCAGTGACTACACACTGGACTAGATGTCAGAAGAAGCTCCACTCAGAATTCTTCAAAGCCGCGTTAAGGAAAAAAATAAAAACAACTCAGCCGCATCAATCGGCTGAGGAAACAATGGATTCCATTAACACAGCCCTATTACAGTCAGCCGACTTAATAGCGCCGAAACGAAAGACCCAGATCCGGAAAAAAAACTCCAGCTGGTTCAACAACCAACTGGCGTTACTGAAGCAAGAGCGTAGAAGGGCGGAAGCCGCCTGGAAGAGAAGCCCATTAGATGAGAACCTCTCTATCTATAAGGCAATAACTAAGAAATATCACAAAGAAACCTTCAAGGCCAAGAAAAATTATTTTTCTGAGGCCATCAACAGCGCCCTGAATCGCCCCCGCGAACTCTTCAAGCTGGTCACTGCGACCATGAATCCAGGATGTCTTGAAGCCCCCAATTCGGACTCACAAGAATTTTGCGATGAATTATCGGATTACTTCATTAATAAAATCGAGGGAATCCGGCAAAGCATTCAGCAGAACAATTCCCCCCGTAGCCCCCCCTGTAATCATTTACACAACACCTGTAGTAATTCACCCCAACCAGGTAAGTTTACGCTGGAACCTATCACTATCCAAGCCACAAAACATATCATCGGTACTCTGCGTAACAGCACTGCGCCAAATGATATCATCCCCACCAAACTGTTGAAGGAGTGCGCCGACATCCTGGCACCTCCTATCACACAGCTTATTAACCAATCTTTCATGGAGGGCATAGTGCCCTCCCAGTTGAAGGAGGGTATAATTAGACCCATCTTGAAGAAATCTACCCTGGACCCCAAGGATCCACTCCACCGCCGCCCTATAACAAGCTTAAACACTTTTTCCAAGATTATGGAGAAAGCAGTGGTGCAACAGCTGCAACAGCATCTAGACACCCACAACCTACTCGACCCATTTCAATCAGGTTTCCGCCCTGGACACGGGACAGAAACAGCATTGCTCAAGATATGGGACGACGCTCTCGAGGCCGCAGACGAAGGAGAATCTTGTCTTCTGGTTCTGTTAGACCTGAGCGCAGCTTTCGACACAGTAGACCATAAGCTTTTATTGACACGGCTAGCTGAAGTAGCCAGAGTCGCAGAAGGCGATTTATCTTGGTTCTCCTCCTTATTGGAAAACAGATCGCAAATAGTGAAGTTAGGACCTTTCTTTTCGGAAAAACGCACAGTATCATACAGAGTCCCTCAGGGATCCCCACTGTCGCCGGTGTTATTCAACATTTATCTCTGTCTGCTTTTTGAGATCATCAGCAGTCAAAAACTGCTCTATCATTCATATGCAGATGACACGCAACTGTATTTCCGCATTTGCAATAAAAAGGATCACCACCTCAATCTAGAGACATGTCTCTCTTTGATAGAGGACTGGATGACAAAGAGTTATCTCAAACTCAACGGAGCGAAAACAGAACTCCTTCTGTTTCACGCCAAACGTAAGAATCTACCTGCAACAACTTGGACACCCCCGCCCATTCTGGGAAAAATCATCACCCCTAGCGCCAAAGTCAAAAGCCTCGGGGTCACTTTTGACTCCTACATGACTATGGACGCACAAATAGGGTCAGTAGTCAGCGGATCTCACCATCTGCTGCGCCTACTACGCAGGCTTACCCCTTTTATCCCCAAAGAAGACATAGCGGTCATGGTGGGAGCAATTGTTAACTCCAGATTGGACTATGCAAATGCCCTTTACCTCGGACTCCCAAAGTACCAAATCGCTCGTCTACAAGTCGTTCAAAATACGGCCGCCAGACTTGTGACTGGGAAAAACCCTGGGAATCAATCTCACCATCACTGAGAGCCCTTCACTGGTTACCAGTAAAAGACAGAATTACTTTTAAAGCACTCTGTCTAACGCATAGATGTATCCATGGGAATGCCCCCCATTATCTATGCGAAAAAATAAAAGCCCATAACCCCAATCGCGTGCTGCGATCCACTGATCAAAATCTCCTGCAGATACCGAAAGCCGGATACAAATCCAAAGGAGATAGAAGATTTGCGGTCCAAGGTCCCAGACTATGGAACGCTTTGCCAACCAGTATTCGGTTGGAGGAGAACTACTTAGCATTCAGGAGAAAGATCAAGACTCATCTCTTTTGATACCAAAGGAGACAGGAACAACAAGCGCCCAGAGGCGATTCAGTTCGCATGTGCTGCGCTATACAAGTTTTTCATTCATTCATTCATTCACAGACTGACAATGGATATAATCATGAAATTTTGTTACTGCAAGCAAATAAAGTAAATGCACAAACTCCTATCTGCAATAAAAATTAAAAATAGGTAGCCAATGAAAAGAATCAATGTTTCTCTTTAAAAATAAGCGCCACAACCTAAAAATATGCAGTGGGATCCTTGATCTATGGGATTTTACAGTTATCTACACATAATTAACATTATTTCGGTAATGACTTGTCTCCTAAGCTAGTATCACACGCAACAATCTTATTCTTAGTTTGACATTAAACAAAAGAAAAATGCACGCCAATAAAATGTTCATTTCCTATGCTGCCTGTGATGCGAGGCCTCAGCCGTTAATATTTATTCCATGGATTTTGTTGTAGAAACCGGCTTTATTTGTTTATAACTCAGATTACATTAACTTCAACTTTAAGCTCGTCTCAGCCAAGCTTAGCCAGTAGATGATTCTCTGTTAAGTCTCGGCTCTCAACTTGTGTTTTCCTCTTGCCGTAGATTTGCAGAGGATGATGAAGACCTCAGAGAGCAATACCGTCTTTCCATCAGGCTGTGATTGTGATACAAATTCAGCGCTGTAAGCCCTGATTTCATTTTGTCTTTGCAGAGGAGATCTGCTGTGCCATGTTCACCTAGACCAGGCTTTTTCTGGTACTTTTTGTTTGCAAGTTTAAATCATTTATTAATTTTTTTGCTAGAAAATTTCTTATAACCCCCAAACAATATATATATATATATATATATATATATATATATTGTGAAGGATTGGCTCGGTAGCGGGTGTGTGTGACTCCCTGGATGGGTTCACTACACAATGAACTATACAGAAATGCAGTTGAGGATTGTTGAAAGCAAAGGATATGGTTTATTCTTCCATATTCCTGGATACAAGTGCAAGCATCAAAATAGCATAAACAAGACAAAACATAAAATAAACCCTTGCCACTTGGGGCATCTATCTTCACAACACAGGAACCTACCTATGGAGTCTGGCACAGCCTACTGCTGGGCAGACACTGCTGGTCATACAGCAGAAAACAAAAAGTCTCTTTGATATTTATCACACAGAAATACTGATACAACCTCACCTTTAGAAGTCTTTCTCAGCCCACTGCTCTCCTTAACTCAAAGGCCTCAGGATGCAGCAATCAGTAGTCATCCTCTGGATGACTTATAGAGGCCTTAATTGCCTCATACTGAACAGCTGAAGTTTTCCAACCCCTAACCTTTCTGGCTACCTCTGTAGCTGACACCTGATAGTAATTGGTGAATTGTCTAAACAAGGCAGAAATGTATCTCCTGTCTGTGACAACACCCACATATTTACCTGACTTCCTGTCACAATATATATATATATATATATATATATGTATATATATATATATATATATATATATATATATATATATATATATATATATATATATATATATATATTAGGGCTGTGCAAATTAACTTTTAATTCATCGATTAATCTTAAATTTTAAATCTTTTTGATGGATTAAAATTCTTTTGATTGGTACTCACCTCTCTGCCGGCTTCTGGGCCTTCAGGGAGTTCCGTCGGAGATCTGGTGACGTCACAGACACCGACAGGAGTTGCCGTGTCCATCTGAAGGGCTCCTTTGCTGTGCCTTCATATCTGCATGCTGGCGGGACCTTACTATCTGCCACACACAAGGGCTGTTACACTTCCCTCTATCACTTCCCTCTATCAACCTGGGATTTTACAGCCATCAACTGGGAGTTGTGATAGTTCCCTTCACGGGACATCTACATGCCGACAGACTTATGTTAACCTCTCCTCATCTGGATTCAGCAGTGGTATCGTTGTACACATTTTTATACCAGTATCATACTTAGCTACATGTTTTTATGACGGCTTTCGCTACCGTTTGGTATTACTCACACTATTTTTACAGTTTATGCAGCTACATCGATTTTATCTCCAGTGCAATATTTATTTGGTTACCTATTGAAGACTATAAAAGTTGTAATGCTATTCACATTGAGTGCTGCTTTTTTTGTATCCTGCTATCTATTTTTTCCAGTGGTTGGGAGTTGCACTGGGAATCCGCCTGCAAGAAGATCAGCTAAAAGTAGTTGGATCTGTATGTGCGTTATAATTAATCGAAATTAAACGATTAATCGAACACAAAAATTTTGATCAGTAACAGCCCTAATATATATATATATATATATATATATTAGGGCTGTTACTGATCAAATTTTTTGTATTCGATTAATAGTTTTTTTTTTATCGATTTATCGACTAATTTCGATTAATTATAATGTGTGTGTGTGTGTGTATATATATATATATATATATATATATATATATACTGTATTTGCCGGCGTATAAGATGTCTCGGCATATAAGACGACCCCCTAATATTCTATTGAAAACTGTGGTTTTGTGGTCTACTCACCGTATTAGACGACCCCCTTGTGCGGTAGTAATGCCTTTTAATTAAACGAAGAGGCCGCAGCCCGCCGGGTGCTCTGTAGGGCTGTATGTAGTCTGGATATGCACCGCTCAGCCAATCCTGATGCACTGTGTTGATGACAGAGCATGCTAAGTCTGTTCGAATTGGAGTAACAACCTCTGCCAATCCGAGCAGGCTACATAATGTAGCCTGCTCGAATTGGTAGAGGGTGTTATTCCAATCCGAGCAGGCATAGCAGACTCTAGTCATCTCATCAACAGAGTGCATCGCCTGCCGGGATTGGCTGAGCGGCGCATATACAGAATGCATACTGTACAGCCTTACAGAGCACCCGACGGGCTGATATCGATCGAGCAGCTGATTCACCCGGTGTATAAGACGACCCCCAGTTTTTGGCTGTGTAATTCCGGTGTAAAAGGTCGTCTTATATGCCGAAAAATATGGTACACTTTTTTAGGCTAGGGAATAAAATGGTGATTGTTGCAATTTATTATGTCACATAGTATTTGTCTGGGCCATTACCCAATATGGGCGTTTTCTGCACAGCCCGGAGAGTGCCAACACCACCCCGGTCAGGAGGAGGGAGATTTTGCAGCACATTACTGACCAGGTGAATTCAGCGGGGGGGGGAGACCCGGACACGCGCGGGGATCAAAAAGAAAATCAATGACCTCCGGCGCTTGGTCCGAAAGAAGCTGGCCAAAATGGCAGCCCAGGAGAGGGCCCACCATGCCCTGTTACGCTGACAGCAGAGGAGCGTGCGGTGGCCCAGACCTTTCATAGACAACAGGTGGAGGGCCTGCCTTGCTATGACTCCAGTCATGAAGCCGTGATGCCAGGTAAGGTTTTTTTGCCCTATCAGGTGTGTAGCATGTGGGGGGGGGGGGGAAGGGAATATGTGGCAAGTGTGTGGATCCTCCAACCTGTGAATGTTTTGTGTCATCCACAGATGTGCAGGAGGGTGCTGGGCCATCTGGCCTGACCGCACCATCCCCAGGACAGCAGCCTGATGAGGACCCACCGACAAGGCCGGAGTCCTCGGAGGAGGTTGAAGAGGAGGAGGAGTTTGAGGAGGAGGAGGATGTCATGTCAGCCAGTGGATTGTTGTTTTTGGAGGAGTCTTCCTCTCTGGCTGGCAGCAGCCAGCCCTCCATAAGGGCTAGCCCCTCCCACTCCTCCCCCAACAGGGCTCCCCTCTCCCCGGCCACAAGCCTCAGCTGGAGGCAGGAAGTCATCCCAGAAGACCAGGGGGGTGGCCGAGGTTCTGCCCGCCAATCTGAGAAGGGACCAGGTCCTTCAGACCCGCCATCTGGAACAGGTCAGCCAGACTTTGGGGCGGATGGAGGAGAGCCTGTCCTCCATAAAGGATATGCTTGGGGACCTGGACTGCCACTCCCGGGCTCTTACAAACTGCCTAAACGTACTGCAGACTACAACAGCAGATGTTGGGCAGGATGTGAGGGCCCTCACCCAGGCTATCCAGGCCAACACGGCAACACTAAGTGCTGGCCTGACCAGAATTGCCATGGCCTTGGAGGGCAGGCCGCCAGGTGGGCAGAGACCAGGGGCTGCTCCTCCTTCCCTGGATTACCCCCCCCCCCACCATAACCCTCCCTTGAGGAGCCGGGGCCGTGGCCGTGGGCACCCCAGGCGTGGCTCACGCCAGCGGCATTAATTTGTTTTCCCCCTTTTTTGTTTTTCAGGTTTTTTTTGGCTTTTTTTTTTGCTGGAATTTTTTTTTTTTTTGCTAGACAATTTTATTTTTTTTGTGTTGTAATTGTTTTTGGAATGTGGAGGTGATATTCCTGCCGGAAAAGGGGTGTCACCCTCAGTTTTGGTGGAGAAGGGTTCCCAAGGACCAGGGAGAAGTGATCCCCAGGTCCGTGTGAATGGTGTATGAATGTACAGTGACATAATTGGAGCCGTGGCGTGGCGTTGCTGCTCACAAGTCCTGCATGGTGGGCTTGTGCTAATCCAATTAGATGAGGATGTGATGTCTCTGTGCTAGGGACCACAGTGGTGTGCATGCATGCATTCTCATTGTGCCATTATTAATGTGTGTGTTTAACGTGCAAAGATGCCTAATGTGAGCTGTCTCCTGGCTGCTCTTCCCTCAGAAGACAGGGTAACCTCGGTTAGGGGGGGATTGTCTGGTTCAGGGGTCAGGTCATCACGTAGGTCAATCTGCAGGCCCTTTCTCACTGCGAAGTTGCGCAGCAGGCAACATGCACCGATGATCTGGCACACAAAGTTTGGGGAATACAACAGGGTACCCCCAGACTTATCCAGGCATCGGAAACGTGACTTCAGGAGGCCAAAGGTGCGCTCCACCACTGCACGTGTTTGGGCGTGTGCTTCATTGTATCTTTCCTCTCCTGGGGTTTGGGGGCTTCGGATAGGAGTCATGAGATGGGGTCCCAGTGCATATGCAGAGTCACCTGTAAGGGAAAAGACAGGAGGATGTTAGTCATGCATGTGCCCCTTGTGATGTGTGTATCATGGGGGGGTGGCAGTCATGCCTGCCACCCATGTCACTCACCAACCAGCCAGGTGTCCCCATACACGTTCTGTTCGAATTCCATTCGGATGGGGCTCTGATTGTAGATGTAGCTGTCATGGCTGGATCCGGGGTGTTTGGCACGGACATGCCATATGAGGCCTTGGGCATCGACTATCACCTGTACGTTGATGGAATGCCAATGCTTCCGATTGCGGTATATGTGCTCTGTCTCATGGGGGGGGGGCAGGAGTGCCACATGTGTGCAATCAATGGCCCCCACGGTAGAAATCTGTCATTGCCTTCAGCCGAAGGTCCTCAGTGGTGGGTTTGATGATTTGGTTGGCCATGCGTCTGAGGATTGCAGGGACAACCTGGTGCACACATCTGCTCATGAAGGATTGTGACATCCCAGCCACCACTCCACTTGTACGCTGAAAAGAGCCACTGGCAAGAAAATGGAGTGTTGCCATGACCTTGACCAGTGGCTGCACTGCATGTGAGTGGTGTGTTGGGCTGGTGATGTCCTCCTGCAAGGTTGTGGTTAATACCAGGATGGCATGAGGGGTGAATCTGAAGATGCGATACACCTCAGAATCACTCATGCCAAAGAGGTCTATGCGTGTGCGGTATATCCTCTCCCGTGCCCTCCTCCGTGCCCTCCTCCTTCTTTGCTCCTCTAAAGTCAGTAGTATAGCTATGAGCAAGGATGTCCCTGGCATGTTGGCATACAGATTGTTGTGCAACAAGTGTGACTGCTCAGCTCCTCACTAACAGTGTTGCTTTCTCTGACATGTAGACGGATTGTCTAATTTTATACCACCTTTTATATGGTCTAATTTTAGACAGGACGTGCAGCTGTTGCGTACAGCGCGTAGCCTGCGCTGCAACAACGTTATTTTGTGGATCCCCATAACTCCCTCATTAGCATATTTGAATAGCAAATCAATGGTAAGTCTAGCGCAGTTTTGCGCGGACGGATGCGCCTGTCTATCGAAATTACGCCGGTCAAAAAAAAGTAGATTTCTTGCGTATCTCGTTTTGGGGATGCGGCGCATCGAAACGCATGCGCAAATTTAGACTTACGCCGCGCATCTCCTGTAACGCCGGCGTAATCGCTCTGTGAATCTGGCCCATAGTTGTTAGGTGTGGGTAGGATAGGCTTCTCTGAAGAGGAGGGTTTTCGGGGATAGTCTAAAAGCTAATAGAGTAGGAGATAATCGGACATGTTGGGGTAAGGAGTTACATAGGATGGGAATGGCTCTGTAAAAGTCCTGGATGCGAGTATAGGAGGAGGTGATGAGGGAGCAAGAGAGCAGGAAGTCTTGAGAAGAACAAAGAGAACGATTAGGTTGGTATTTTAACAATAGGCTAGTGATGCAGATGAGGGCAGATGAGGATGGCTTTGTAAGTGGTTGTTAGTATTTTAAATTAAATTTGTTTGGTGAACGAAAACCAATGGAAGGATTGACATAGAGGAGTTGCAGAGACAGAGCAATTAGTGAGGTGGATAAGTCCGGCAGAAGCATTCTTAACCACTTAAGACCCGGACCAATACGCTGGCAAATGACCCAAGGGGTTTTTGCGATTCGGCACTGCGTCGCTTTAACAGACAATTGCGCGGTCGTGCGACGTGGCTCCCAAACAAAATTTGCGTCCTTTTTTTCCCACAAATAGAGCTTTCTTTTGGTGGTATTTGATCACCTCTGCGGTTTTTATTTTTTGCGCTATAAACAAAAATAGAGCGACAATTTAAAAAAAAATGCAATATTTTTTACTTTTTGCTATAATAAATATCCCCCAAAAATATATAAAAAAACATTTTTTTTCCTCAGTTTAGGCCGATACGTATTCTTCTACATATTTTTGGTAAAAAAAATCGCAATAAGCGTTTATCGGTTGGTTTTCGCAAAATTTATAGCGTTTACAAAATAAGGGATAGTTTTATTGCATTTTTATTAATTATTTTTTTTTTTACTACTAATAGCGGCGATCAGCGATTTTTTTCGTGACTGCGACAATATGGCGGACACTTCGGACAATTTTTACACATTTTTGGGACAATTGTCATTTTCACAGCAAAAAATGCATTTAAATTGCATTGTTTACTGTGGAAATGACAGTTGCAGTTTGGGAGTTAACCACAGGTGGCGCTGTAGGGAATGTGTACCTAATGTGTGTGTTTACTACTGTAGGGGGGTGTGGCTGTAGGTGTGACGTCATCGATCACGTCCCCCTATTACAGGGATGACGCGATCGATGCTCCGGCCACAGAGAAGCACGGGGAAGCCGTGTGTACACACGGCTCTCCCCGTTCTTCCGCTCCATGGACGGATCGCCGCACTGCAGCGGCGATCGGGTCCGCGAATCCCGCGGTCCCGGTCCTGGAGCTTCGGACCGGGTCGCGGGCGCGCGCCCGCGGGCGCGCGCCCGCGACCCACGGCTGGGTACTAAAACCAACGTATATATACGTTGATGTGCCCAGCCGTGCCATTCTGCCGACGTAAATCTGCAGGAGGCGGTCCTTAAGTGGTTAATTGATTAAAAATACACTTTAATGAATAAAATAAAAACAAAACACAATGGGGTAGATTCACGTAGAAATGCCTATCTATAGGCATGCCTAGCGTCTGGCTTTTAAACTAGGCCGCCGCAACTTTTTCAGGCAAGTGCTTTATTCTCAAAGCACTTGCCTGTAAAGTTGAGGCGGCGTAGGGTAAATCACCCGGCCAAATTCAAATTCGGCGGGTAGGGGGTGTGTATCATTTAAATGAAGCGCGTCCCCGCGCCGAACGAACTGCGCATGCGCCGGCCGTGATTGGTTCCCAGTGCGCATTCTCCAAATCTCGACGTCAATTCGACGTGTAAATGACGTGAACGGCACTTACGCAAAACCCTATTCGCGAACGTTTTACGTAAAAGACGTAAACGATGGGAAAAAAAGCGTCGGCACACCGTCCATACTTAACATTGCCTGCACCTCATATAGCAGGCATAACATTGCGACGGTACTACGCTAACGCAAACAACATAATTGAATAGCGCCGGCCAGGCGTACGTTCGGGAATCGGCGTATAGGCTCATTTACATATTTTAGACGGGTACGCCACCTAGCGGCCAGCCTAAAATATGAAAATAAGATTAGACAGCGTAATAGACTTACGCATGTCTGCTCTAAGGAAAATCTATGCTTAACTGATTTTATGAATCAGTGGCATAGATTGGGCGTATAAAACACAGAGATAAGATGGCTTATCTGGAGATAAGCTGTCTTATCTCCTACCTGAATCTACCCCAACATGTACCCCCATTTTTTTTATATAACATGAAAGATGATGTAACGCCGAATAAATAGATACCTAACATGTCACGCTTAAAAATTGTGCACACTGGTGGAATGGTGACAAACTGTGGTACTTAAAAATCTTCAAAGGCAACACTTTAAATGCCTTTACAGTATCTGCCGCCGATTTTGTATTAGGATCGCGCTGGAAATCGCCGCTGCGAGGCTGTGCTTCTCGCGCTTGCTGCACTAAAATTATTATACTCTCGCTCTAATGTTCACAGGGATACTTCACAACTTACATATGGTTAACGCATGTTAACGCTTTAATTCGCGGGCGTGCGACGTTGCACCCAAACAAAATTGGCGTCCTTTTTTCCCCCACAAATAGAGCTTTTTTTTTGGTGGTATTTGATCACCTCTGCGGTTTTTATTTTTGCGCTATAATCAAAAAAAGAGCGACAATTTTGAAAGATAAAATAAAAAATCGTATTTTTTATTTTTACACTGTCCTTTCAAATTTTTTTTATGTAAACATCCCTTGTAATAGAAATGAAGATGACAGGTAATCTTTATGGAAAGATCTGGGGTCAAAAAGACCCCAAATCTCTCCGTTACTTTTAAAAGCAAAGGATCATGGCGTCGCTCCGATCCTCCAAAGCCTAATGCCCCGTACACACAAGTTTTCATCGGACGAACCGATCGTGTGTGGGCCCCAACGTTTTTTTTCCATCGGTGAAAAAAAAAAAAATGTTTTAAAATTTTCTGATGGTTAAAAAATTTATAGAAAAAAACGATCGTCTGTAGGGAAATCCATGGGTCAAAAGTCCATGCATGCTCAGAATCAAGTCGACGCATGCTCGGAAGCATTGAACTTAATTTTTCTCAGCACGTCGTTGTGTTTTACGTCGCCGCGTTCTGACACAAACGTTTTTTTAACTAATAGTGTGTAGGCAAGACTGATGAAAGTCAGCTTCATCGGATATCTGACGAAAAAATCCATCGGTCAGTTTTCATTGGATGAACCGATCGCATGTACGTTGCATTAGAGGTAATTAGAGACAATGTAGTCGCTCACTGCCTCTGTGACCAAGCGGCCGCACCGTCGGATCATTTCTTGGCCACGCTGGTGGAGATCAGGGCTGGACTGGGACAAAAATTTGGCCCTGGACTTCATCCAGACTGGCCCACTTCACCCCCCCGGCCACCCAAGCCCCCTCTCCCCCTTCACTAGCCACTAGCCAATCTACTTTATTCGAGTAGAACAGCTGGTACTGGTACTCTTATAGCTAGTACCAGTGGGGAAGCTAGACATTATTTCACCCGGGGCAAAGAATCAGTTCGGCAAGGGTGGACTGACCATTGAGTCATTTGGGCACTGCCCGAGGGCCCCATGCCACTAGGCAGGGGTGTATTTAGGTTTTGTGCTGCCCTAGGCCTGACTAAACTTGTGCACCCCCTAATTTAAATATGACCCACCTCTTCCTGACAAGGCCATGCCCCTTTCTATTTAAGACTCACCCTGAATTCCCTTAATTTTTAAAAATTTCTTCTCACTTCCTGTTTGGCTATGGGGCAGGAAGTGATGGGGAATCCCTGCAATGGGACAGGAATGGTAAAAAATAAACTGACAGGGGCTATAACCCCCCTTACTCTGATAATTTTATGGAGAGGACTAATAAGATATAACCATGACAATGGTGCAGCAGAAACCCCACCCCCCACAGTTGCAGAATGCCAGCCGCCTGCATACCAGAAGCAGTGCGGCCGCTTTATGGGGGCGCTAGACTAATTTGCCTCTCAGCCCAGCCTGCCCCATAAGACTGCCGCTACACTAACAGTGTAGCGCAAGCCGGCGGGGACTCTTTTTGTGCTGCCCCCCTGCAAAGTGCTGCCCTAGGCCTGGGCCTTGTTGGCCTAAGCCAGGATACAGCGCTGCCACTAGGGGGCCCCATCAGGGTTGCCAGGCTCTGCAGTTCGGTGTTCCCTCTTTATGGGACAGGATTAGGCAGAAGTGAGAAACTCCCAGGCCATAGCTGTTGACTCAGCTGTCTGTCCCCTCCCCCATGCTCCTCTGTCGTCCCCCCTGCTCCTCTGGTCCTCCCCCTGCTTCTCTGTTCCCCCCAGGTGAGCACTGCGGGAAGGGAGAGACAGAGGAGCGGAGGGGGTGGCGGTCCGCTGTCACTGAAGCCGGCCCACTGAGCCATCGGCCCACCGGGAAACTCCTTGTAGTCCCTGGTGGAAAGGGTAAGCCTGAGAAACACTGGTGAGTAGCCGGGGGTGGGGGGACATCCTCTGTCAATCTTTCTCCAACATTTTCACAGTGGTAGGGCTTCGCACTGTCACAGTCATTATAAGAGTAAGGAATGGACCACCCACTGATGCCATGCAGTTGACCAACTTGACCAACTTGAGTGTGTATGCCAAGCTATGCAAATCAAAAATCCTAATTTCTATGTAAAAATCTGCTAGTAATAATAAAGCAATTAAAAAAATAAAACTTCATGGAGGGAAGGGGAGAGCAGAAGGTGGGGAGACAGATAGGTTTACACTCTGCTTTAAATAAATCACAGATGCTATTACAATGAGTGAAGCTTTCATGAATTTGTCATCTCACAATTAGGCAGAGCTCTATAAAACATAATATTAATTTTACTAGCTAATAGGGGTCACCAACATTAAATAGCAGGTACATTACCAAAGACGGTAGTGAAAATGTTGAAAGCCTAGACGCAAACTTCTCTCCCCATTAAACTACAAGCACGGAAAAAGTCTTGCTATTAAACTTTGTAGTTGCTACATTAACATTCCACAGACGGAATGGTTTAATTAAACCCTTGTGCATTTGTCTGGATCAGAGAGGTAAAGTCGTTGGGAAGTCACCAGCAAAAAATATATTGAATGTTATGGGCTGAAGGAGACAAGCAATAAACAGCACACAAGACGGGGCAAACTATTGACATTTTTTAAATAAAATAGTTCTGGACTTTATCAGATTGGTATATATACAGTGGGTATAGGAAAGAATCACCCCCTATAACCACTAAAGCCCTGAACCATTATGCAGGTAAAGGACCTGGCTCCTTTTTCTGATTCGGCACTTTGTCGCTTTAACTGACAATTGCGCGGTCGTGCGACGTGGCTCCCAAACAAAATGTACTTCCTTTTTTCCCCACAAATAGAGATTTCTTTTGGTGGCATTTGATCACTTCTATGGGCCAGATTCAGGTAGAGTTAGGCTGGAGTATCAGTGATACTCCAGCCTAACTGTCACTTTAAGCCGGCGTTTCTGTTTTCTGTAACCAGAAAACAAGAAACGCCGGGTTGGAGTTCCGATGCGAGCGGCGTAATTGAATTTCGCCATCGCATCGCAACTTTAATTTAAAAATGGCGCCGGGGGCGTTCCCGCTGATTAACGCCGAAAAAATATGTTAATCAGCGGGAATCAGCAATTCACAATCGTATTCGGGAGCGACGCAGTGACTTTCCGACGTTTCCGTAAGCGATACGTGGCGTAAAGATAAAGCAGCCCCCTAGTGGAGTATCCTATGTTAAGTATAGCCGTCGTCATCGCGTCGAAAAAAAAAATTTGTGTCGCTTGCGTAAAACGTCCATGAATGGGGATTTGACGTCATTGACGTTCACTGACAGAATTTGGAGCATGCGCACTGGGATGCACTGACAGTCGACGAATGCGCAGTACGTTCGCCGCGGGATCGCGCTTAGTTTAAATAATACACGCCCCCTACCCGCCCAATTTGAATTCCGCCGGCTCATTTACGATACGCTGCCGCAACTTTAGGAGCAAGTGCTTCATGAATAACAGCACTTGCTCCTAAAATTTCGCCAGAGTAACGTAAATGAGAAACGTTACTCCAGATTAAAGATGCTCCCATCTACCTGAATCTGGCCCTATGTTTTTTATTTTTTGCGCTATAAACAAAAATAAAGGGACAATTAAAAAAAAAAAAAATTTGCTATACTAAATATCCCCCAAAAATATATTAAAAAAAACATTTTTTTCCCCTCAGTTTAAGCTGATATGTATTTTTCTACATATTCTTGGTAAAAAAAAACACAATGAGCGTATATTGATTGATTTACGCAAAAGTTATAGCGTCTACAAAATAGGGCATAGTTTTATGGCATTTTTATTAATATTACTTACTAGTAATGGTGGTGATCTGCGATTTTTATCATGACTGCGACATTATGGCGAACACATCGGACACTTTTGACGCTATTTTGGGAGCATTGTCATTTATACAGCGATCAGTGCTATAAAAATGCACTGATTACTGTGAAAATCACACTGGTAGGGAAGGGGTTAATCACTAGGGGACGAGGAAGGTGTTAAGTGTGTCCTAGGCAGTGATTATAACTGTGGGGGGGGCTGGGCTACGAGTGACAATGATCACTGCTCCCGATGACAGGGAGCAGTAGATTAGTGTCCTGTCACTAGGCAGAACATGGAAATGCCTTGTTCCCCATTCTGCCGCTCCGGCACGCACACCGAGCACGTGGCGGGGACCCTTTGAGCAGCCGTGCCATTCTGTCGACGTACATATAAATGTGGAGTTCGGCAAGTGGTTAAAACACATCTCCATCAACCTGGACTAGATTTCATGCCATTTCCACCCATACATACATAATGTCCTGATCCAGAAACAGATGTGTTACATAAAGTAACTAGTGGTATCAAATTCTCTTTTCCTATCCTCCATTTTTCTTACCTTTGTTATGGGTGCCACAACTGCAAACACCACCACCAAGGACATCTATGACTGTTGCTACTCACCCTTCACAAAAATAACATCGTAGAACTGCAAAGACTGCACAAAAGGGCAACTCATTTAATAGGGGCATGTGAACCTCCATTATGGAAAAAGATTGACTGAACTAAAAGTATTCACTCTTGAGAAGAGGTGATTAAGAGAGATAGGATGACCTTTTTAAATACATAAAAGGCCCATATAGTACATTTGGTGGAGCGCTGTTTTAATTTAAGGTCAAAAGGCAAGTGGGCACTCTTTGCGACTAGTAATAAGAGGATTAGCAAACCCCACACAAAAAAAATGTTCTTGTTAAGACCTTAAAAAATGTGGTACTGTATTTATTGGCGTATAACACTCACGGTGCAAATCGGTTGCAAATAGTGTGTGCGCGTTATACGCCCATACTGCAATTTCGGAGAGAAGGGGAGAGGGGCGGGACGAGCGCAGTCAGATTACATACAGCAAGGATCTCCTGTATACACAGTGTCCTCTGTAACAGGAAGTCCTGTCTCCTGCGCCGGCATTGGACCAGTGTTCTGTCTATCATAGAAGCCGGTCCAGGAGGCGGGACTTTGTATTAAAGAGTAAACAGGAGATTCTTGCTGTATGTAATCTGATGGTGCTCATCATGCCCCTCTCCCTGAGATGGGCATTGATCAGGCTGCATTCATGGCAATGGGGAGGCTTGCAGATGGGCATTAATCAAGCTGAATTTATGGGCAATTTTGAGGGTAAAGATGGGCATTGATCAGGCTGCATTGATGGGCAATGGTGAGGCTGCGGATGGGCATTGATGGGCAATTGTGAAGCTGCAGATGGGCATTGATCAGGCTGCATTGATGGGCAATGGTGAGGCTGCAGATGGGCATTGATCAGGCTGCATTGATGGGCAATTGGGAGGCTGCAGATGGGCATTGATGGACAATTGTGAAGCTGCAGATGGGCATTGATCAGGCTGTATTGATGGGCAATGGTGAGGCTGCAGATGGGCATTGATTAGGCTGCATTGATGGGCATTGATCAGGCTGCATTGATGGGCATCAGTGAGGCTGCAGATGGGCATTGATGGACAATTGTGAATCTGCAGATGGGCATTGATCAGGCTGCATTGATGGGCAATGGTGAGGCTGCAGATGGGCATTGATGGGCAATTGTGAAGCTGCAGATGGGCATTGATCAGGCTGCATTGATGGGCAATGGTGAGGCTGCAGATGGGCATTGATCAGGCTGCATTGATGGGCAATTGGGAGGCTGCAGATGGGCATTGATGGACAATTGTGAAGCTGCAGATGGGCATTGATCAGGCTGTATTGATGGGCAATGGTGAGGCTGCAGATGGGCATCGATTAGGCTGCATTGATGGGCATTGATCAGGCTGCATTGATGGGCATCAGTGAGGCTGCAGATGGGCATTGATGGACAATTGTGAATCTGCAGATGGGCATTGATCAGGCTGCATTGATGGGAAATTTTGAGGCTGCAGATGGGCATTGATCCGCCTGCATTGATGGGCACTGACCCTTATTTTGCTTCAAAGTTCTTTATTTAAATTTACATTTTTTTCCTGAAACTTCCCTCTTAAAATTAAGGTGTGTGTTATATGCCGATAAATACGGTATATACTTTCACCGGAGCTGATTTTAGCCAACTCGAAAGATTGCTTGGAAACGGAATGGATGTCTTTCTAAATGCACAAAGTCGGCAAAACATAAATAAAAAATGAGCCACCTCTCCAAATTATTGAGGAATTTCAAGTAACAAGTACTGTTAATGTTACAATGTACCAAGACATATTAGACAAGTATGTGCTAACAATCTTGTCTGAATGAGGCCCTTCTTTGCCCCTGTGCACAACGCTGGCCTGGCTTTTATAAAGTCCTGGTTTGATGAGTTTGGTGGGGAGGAGCTTGAGCGGCTTTTACAGAGCCAAACCTTACTGAACATCTTTAGGAAGAAATTAAATGCTGATTGCCAGGCAGTTCTTCTTGTTCAATATCAATACTTGACCTTGCAGATTGTTATTTTGGGTGAATTTACTTATATTTGCACAGTCACACTTCGAAGTATTGTGGCTTTCCAGATAAATGGAGGCACCTATTGCTGCAACGGGGCTAAGCACAACTCTATATTGATGTCCATGGGTTTGAAATGGGATATCCAACAATCTCATATCTCAGGTGTTATAGACAAGTTTTGGTCATATAGGGCCAGATTCAGAAAGCCTGGCGTAACTTTGTGCGGGCGTAGCATATCTTTTTTACGCTACGCCGCAGCAACTTAGAGAGGCAAGTGCTGTATTCACAAAGCACTTGCGTCCTAAGTTACGGCGGCGTAGCGTAAATGTGCCGGCGTAATTCAAAGTAGGGAGGTAGGGGTCGTGTTGTATTAAAATGAACCGTGACCCCATGTAAATTATGTGGTGAACGAACGGCACATGTGCCCCCCGTGGACGTATCCCAGTGCGTATGCTCAAAATCACGTTGCAAATAGTCAATGCTTTCGACGTAAACATAACCTACGCCCAGCCCCATTCTGAATCGGCTTACGCAAACGATGTAAACGACGTGAAATTCGACGGCTGTTCCAATGTCTATACTTAACATTGGCTGCGCCTCATATAGCAGGGGTAACTTTACGCCGGTCCGACGCCTTACGTAAACGACGCAAATAGATACGCCGGGCGCAACTACTACGTATTTACCTATCTTGCATATTCGACGCGTAAATCTACGGAAGCGCCACCTAGCGGCCAGTGTAAATATGCAACTAAGACTTACACCGCTCGTATCTTAGCAAAATTCTGGCGTATCTTGCTTTCTGAATACAGAAAAAAGATACGCCGGTGCATCCGAGAACTTACGCGGCGTATCAATAGATACGCCAACGAAAGTTCTTACTGAATCTGGCCCATAGTATATAAGTAGCTTTATTATACCTCCAGGGGTTGTTAGGTTGCTTAAGCAATGAGCAATTTCTGACTCTTAGATATGTAGCCACTGACAAATGATCAGGCATTCTTTCCACTGACAAAATGTGAGGAGCATATATCCCATTGATCACCAATGTAAGGAGCATTCTTCCATTGACCCCTTATGAAGAGATATTTTTTCCAATGACTGCCAATGTAAGGGGCATTCTTCCAAGACTGACCACCAATTTGCGGGGCATTCTTTCCACTAATTGCCAATGTAAGGGGCATTCTTCCCAAAGACCGACAATGTATAGAGCATTCTTCCCACCGACCATCAATGTAAAGAACATTCTTGCCTCTGATCACAAATGTAAAGAGAATTTTTCCACTGACTACCAATGTAAGGGGTGTTTTTCCCACTGACCCCCAATGTAAGGAGCATTCTTTGCATTGACTGCCAATGTAAGGAACATTCTAACCACTGACCACGAATGTAAGGGGCATTTTCCCCACTGATCACCAATGTAAGGAGAATTCTTCCCATTGACTAGCAATGTAAGGAACATTTTCACGAACGACCACCAATGTAAGGGGCATTCCTCCCACTGACCACCAATGCTTTTTTCTGCTTTCCCCGGGTTTAGCTGTGGGTTTAGGCAGGGCTTTTTTTTCGCAAACAATAGGTGCCGGAACTTAACCACGACCCCCCCCCCCCCCACACACACACCCATACACACCCTCCAAATCACATAAAATAGTGGGTGTGGTCAGTCAAATTTCACAAACAGTAGGAGGGTCTCAAAGGGGCATTACAATACCAGGATTACATTACATACAGAGTGCAGAGTTCAGGGGGGTTACACACACAGTGCAGAACTGTCACTTGTAAATACAGAAACCAGACTTCTGTGTTTACAAGTGATTGTGGTGTGGTGTGGTGATTGTGGTAAGCAGACCACCCCCCAAGTTTTTGAGCCAAAAGTGGTGGCCCTCGGTTTAGGGTTCTGAGAATGCAAGGTGTTTTTTTTATGCTTATTTATTCATTTTCTGTCTTTAACATGCCCAAGTGTGTTTTTCTTTTTTATTATCAACTTAACTATATCACTATGTAACCTTCTTTATGCACCTTTTATCTAAGCCTATTCTGATTTATCCTCCCTTCAGTCCTCCCTTCAGTCAATTTGACAAATAGGGTCCAAAAAAATAAAGCAGCCTGATGAAAGATTGATGTTAGACATATAAATATTTTTAAAGGTTTTTTCAGGTTAAATTACAAAATTGTCCTTCTCCGGCTTTGTGCATCAGTCTTTCTGCAGAAAAGGTCTCTGCTGCACATCCATCAATAACAATATTTTAGCATGTCCTTCAAGTCTCAGCTATTACACAATTCAAAGTGCAGTCCTGGGATTCAATGAGATATTGATGTGCTCTGCAGGATCCCAGGGGCCTATTTTAAATAAAATTGGGATTTTATTATTTCAAGTGTTGTCGTTTTTTTTTCTCCCCAGCCTTCCCCCCTAGTATCTTATGACAGGTATTCCTGCATTGTCTTGGTACGTAATTAGATGAGGTTTTAATTGCTTGTTTGGTTTTAAAATTGAATCTTATTCAATTACTTCAACATACTGTAATTAATAACAAGGCAGTTCTTGCTGGCAATTTTCCTGTATTTGCTCTTTAATAGTCAGGGAAATTATTTTATACTGAGTACCATGATAGCCTGCTCTGCAAGTATAATTTGATTAGAGATTACAGTGTCCGCCACAAGTAAGCGTGGTGGGGGGGCAGGGGCAATCTATTATTCAATCAAAGGTTAAAGTGAACCTGTGCATTCCAGTGCAGGGCAATAAAACAGGAGCACTTTACATGGATCTGTCACGAAAGTCACATGTACCTCAAGGCCGGTGATCAGACACTATAGCTGGCTACTGTGTGCTTCACCTACTAAAGCCCCCTTTCCCTTAAGACAGGAGTCTCCAAACAAAGGGCCAGTTTACAGTCCTTCAGACTTTAGGGGGGCCAGACTATGGCCATTGGGAGTAGAAAATGTCCAAGTGTTCAATGGGAATAAATAATACTATATCTTCGTGTCAGTGGGAGGACTAGTGCCCCATCGTTGGTGTCAATGGAAAGAATTGATGGTGTCAGTTTGAGGAGAAGTGCCCCACTATTGTCAGCAACAAGAATTATGCCCCATTGGAGCTGGATGGAATAGTGTCCCAAGGGCCACATTAAGGCACACAAAGGGCCGCATACGTCCCCAGGGCCACAGTTTGGAGACCCCCTGCCTTAAGACAAGCAGGCCTACCGGTACTTGGTTTTTCCCAGGACTTATACACAATGCTATAGTGCCTGGCCACCACACCAGGGCAGACGCGAACAAAGCAAACAACAGACTACTTGCAGTTTATCAGACAGATAGCGTGGTTCTAAGACGGTCCAGGTAATAAGGCAGGCTCTGTTCCAATCCAGTTCATACACGGGGAAATCCAACAGCAACGCAAGGCAGACAAACTGGAGGCTTGAACAGGAACAATGCAGGTAACTGTCTGCAGTGGCGTCACTAGGGGGTGGCTATTGGGGCTATAGCCCTGAATCTGGGGTCCATAGCCCGGAGTCTCTTACCGTAGGGTCCCTGCCTAACCAGAGGTAGAGTGAGTGAATAACTTGTATAGTGCTACAAATGCGAACTGAATCTCCTCAAGGTGCTTATTTCCATCCAGTGTCGTCCTTATCCTTCAGAAGAGATGGGTCTTAAGTTTTTTCCTTAAGACCCAATGGTTTTCTTCCATGCGGATGTTTGCTGGCAGAGCGTTCCATAGTCGTGGTCCTTGGACTGCAAATCTTCGTTCTCTCTTTGATTTGTAGCAGGACTTGGGGATGTGGAGGAGGTTTTGCTTGGTTGATCGGAGAATGCGATTGGGGGTGTAATGCTTTATTTTCTCGCACAAGTATTGAGGAGCGTTTACTTGTGTGCACTTGTGGGTAAGACAGAGGGTCTTGAATGTGACCCTATCCTTTACGGTTAGCCAATGAAGGGTCCTCAGTGAAGGGGTGATGGATTCCCAGGGTTTTTCCCCCCGTTACTAGTCTGGCTGCCATGTTCTGGACGACTTGTAGATGCAAAATCGTATATTTAGGTAGGTCAATATAGAGGGAGTTTGCGTAGTCGAGTCAGGAATTGATGATAGTCCAACTACTACTGCTATGGTAGTATGTAGTTGCATGAGCCCTTCCGCCCTCACAGCTAGTCCTCTTCAAAAAAGTTGGTGACTGCTGCTATGGGTTCTAGCCCCAGATCTTTTGCAGACCTAGCTATGCCACTGACTCTCTCTATCACAAGCAAGTGATAGAGTTTTCGGTTTGCTTATATCAGGTGACTGATCAGATCAGTCACCTTTCAGGTGAACACAGACAGGGGAAAAGCATCAGTCAACACCCGAGTGCTGGAATGAGGAACAGTGATCATGCCAGTATCCTTATTCTCCAAAAGTAATCCATACATAACCACTAATAAAGTGATAATAAAGGCTTTTTATATTAAGATTAAAAATAAGTCCCCAGCTGACACAGTTTGCTCCTCCCTCCTCTGGGTACCTCCTTAGCAAACTGGGTGCTAGGGGGGCATCCGTGCGCATGTGCTACTGAGCTGGGCTGTCTGTGTCTATAGGCTGGTAAAGGCAAACTGGTTGTACCCCATCCCCCATATCCTGTCTCTGTGGCCCTGGACACACCTCATTTTTGCCGCATAGACTCAAGATTTGAAACTTTGGTGGATGGAAGTTTTTTTCTTTAAACAATTATTAAAGAGCCAATTCTCAATTTTGCCTTGCTTTGATTTTTTCTTTTATGTTAGTCCCATGTGTACTTGGATAATTGTTGTGATTACAGAGAGTCTGTCTGTCTGTCTGTCTGTCTGTCTGTCTGTCTATCTATCTATCTATCTATCTATCTATCTATCTATCTATCTATCTATCCTAAAATTGTGTACTTAAAGAGGGGGTTCACCCTTAAAACCACTTTCTCCCATCCCATCCTGCATACTGGCGTCAGCGCCAGTATGCTGTCTTTTTTTTTTTTTATCGGTGTACTTACCTCTTAATAGATAATTTAATTGTCGTCCTACTGCGGGGTATGGCGCCGCTATATCGCGTCACGCCTTCCGAAAACAGCCGACTCGGCTGTTCTCGGCGCCGACTCAGCTGTTCTCGGCGCCTGCGCACAGACCCAGGAGCTGACTGCGCAGGCGCCGTATACAGCCGAGTCCTATTTCGGCTTTTTTCGGAGCAGTCAGCTCCTAGGTCTGTGCTCAGGCGCCGTATAGCGCCGAGAACAGCCGAGTGCTAGTCGGCTGTTTTCGGAAGACGTGACGCTATATAGCGGCGCCATACCCCGCGGTAGGACGCAAATTAAATTGTCTATTAAGAGGTAAGTACACCGATAAAAAAAAAAAGACAGCATACTAGACAGCATACTGGCGCTGACGCCAGTATGCTGGATGGGATGGGAAAAAGTGGTTTTAAGGGTGAACCCCCTCTTTAAATTCCATATATTATTATAAGAGGGACAGCCTCAACTAGGATTAACCATGCACGAGACAATAAACATCCAGGGGACTTTTTAAATAGGTTTGTCATACAAAAAGCAAGCTTTTTTAATTGAGGAAAGCTTTGCAGAGTCCTGAACATACAAAGCACAGCTGAGACTAATAATACATTTTGGTTACTAGGTAAAACGTGGTCCTAGGATTGGAGGCTTTATCTAACCCAAAGATCTACAAATTCTCTGGGCTCCAGGACCCATTGAAAGATTTAATAACCTCTTATGGACCGCCGCATATACATTTACGTCGGCAGAATGGCACCGACAGGCACATCAATGTATATATACGTTGGTGCCTTGAGGTGGGTCGGGGGTCCGATCGGGACCCCCCCGGTACATGCGGCGGTCCCCGCGGCTGTACGAGCGATCCGGGACAAGGGGGCGGCTATTCGTTTTTGTCCGCCCCCTCCGGATCGCTCCCAGCCAATCCGCATGCTCCCCCGCCCTGCACTTCCTCCTCCTGTGTAAACACAGGAAGGGGGAAGTTATGTGATCTCTCCTCTCAGCGTTTTTTTCAATCACCGCTGAGGAGAGATCACATCGCACAGTAAGTCTGCACAAACACTACACTGACACACACTACACATAGGCACATTAACCCCCCCCCCCGATCGCCCCCCCTCCCCCCTGTCACAGTGTCACTGAATGCAGTAATCATACATGTATGATTACTGTATTTAGTGTATTTAGTGTCAGTGTGACAGTCAGTTAGTGTTAGGTTCAGGGTAGCCCCCGCACCCCCCCTAATAAAGTTTTAACCCCTTGATCACCGCCCTAGTTAACCCTTTCACTCCCTATCGCCAGCATCACTAAGTTATCATTTTTCTGATCGCTGTATTAGTGTCGCTGTTCCCGCTAGGTAGCTAATTTTTTTTATTGCGATTTTACTAAAGACATGTGGCTGAATAAATTTTGGCCTAAATGTTTGACTAAAATTTAGTTTATTTGATTTTTCTTATAACAAAAAGTAAAAAATATTGTTTTTTTTTTTTTTAAATTTTGTATATAGCGCAAAAAAAAAAAATCGCAGAGGTGATCAAATCCCACCAAAAGAAAGCTCTATTTGTGGGAAGAAAAGGACGCAAATTTTGTTTGGGAGCCACGTCGCACGACCGCGCAATTGTCAGTTGAAGCAACGCAGTGCCGAATCGCAAAAAGGGGCCTGGTCATTTACCTGCATTTTGGTCCGGGTCTTAAGTGGTTAAGATTCCAAGAAAATAAAAAGTTTCTTTCTCCATATCAGATACAAACCCATGAAGGGTGAAGGTGGGAACCCTAGTGAACACATTTACACCATCCACAGTGTTTTAAAATAAATATACCGTATATACTCAAGTATAAGCCGAGGCACCTAATTTTACCACAAAAAAAATGGGAAAACTTATTGACTCGAGTATAAGCCTAGGGTGCCCATCTGCATGCCTCACTGTGCCCATGCCTCACTGTGTCCATGACTAGACTGACGTTTAACATGGGAGTCTATGGAAGGGGTGCCCGGTTTAAAAAATCAGTGCTCCCCCCCCGGGCCGTAGGTCTCCCAGACAGCAAACTTTGCACACTTGTAGAGGAAGAGTGGCTACATGTGTGCCAAATTTGGGGTCCAGGGGACCTACTACTGGCCGGTACCGGATCCCCAAAGTCACCAGAGAAATTACCGTTTAACAATCGGAAGGGGTGCCTGGCTTTGAAAAACCGGTGCTCCCCGGCCGTAGGCCCCCCAGACAACAAACTTTGCACACTTGTAGAAGAAGCGTTGGGGTTTGGGTGTCCAAAGTCTGGGAGATCAGGCGCAAACCATGACTCGAATATAAGCCGAGGGGGGCATTTTCGGCACAAAAAAAGTGCTGAAAACTCGGCTTATACTCGAGTATATACGGTAATATAAATATATGTATATATGAATTTGGAGTATCATGGTTACAATTTGATTGAAAGCTGTTGTGTATATTCATGAGCGTCTATACTTATGGTCCCACATTTGAGGGCAGCACAATCCTAAAGAGGATTAAAATTAAATGTAGATTTTTTTTGGAGTCGTTTAAGAAAATTGTAGCTGGGTGCAGATTGAAATGGAAGTGCCCTTTCAAAAAACGTTAAATTGGAAAAATAGGTTGTATGGTAATTAGTGATGCTAAAGCATTAAAAATCGCATTTAAGCTTTAAAATGTCAATTTAATTTCAAAAGTCATTTTCAATGTTTTGAAATCTGCAGTTTTTATTAAAAATAATACCTTTTGACCTGTCACCTTGTCACGTTCTTTTTTTATGAAGACCTAAGCAACCATGCTGATGCTCACGTTTATTTAGTTAATGCTCTGCATGTGGAGCACATATATACTAAAAGGATTTCCTAGTGCTCACAGAGCTCTGTTCAATACATCATCTGAACATGGAAAGAATATGACACAACAAACCTACCAAGACATGGCCGCCCACCTAAACTGACCGGGCCGGGCAAGGAGAGCATTCATCAGAGAAGCAGACAAGAGGCCAATGGTAACTCTGGAGGAGCTGCAGAGATCCACAGTTCAGGTGGGAGAATCTGTCCACAGGACTTCTATTAGTGGTGCTCTCCACAAATCTGCCCTTTTTGGAAGTGTGACAAGAAGAAAGACATTGTTGAAAGAAAGCCTTAAGATCTGTTTGCAGTTTGCGAAAAAGCCATGTGGGGGACACAACAAACATGTGGAAAAAGGTCAGATGAGACCAAAATTGTACTTTGCGGCCTAAAAGCAAAATCCTATGTGTGGGGAAACTAACACTGCACATCACCCTGAACACACCATCCCCACTGTGAAACATGGTGGTGGCAGCATCGTGTGGTGATGATGCTTTTCCTTAGCAGGGACAGGGACGCTGGTCAGAGTTAATGGGAAGATGGATGGAGCCAAATACAGGACAATCTTAGGAAAAAAACTGTTATGCCACATACACACGATCGGTTCATCCGATGAAAACGGACCGATGGATTTTTACATCAGATATCAGATGAAGCTGACTTTCATCAGTCTTGCCTACACACCATCAGTTAAAAATCCATTTGTGCCAGAACGCGGTGACGTAAAAAACTACGACGTGCTAAGAAAAAATTAAGTTCAATGCTTCCGAGCATGCGTCGACTTGATTCTGAGAATGCTTGGATTTTTAACCGATGGACTTGCCCACAGACGATCGTTTTTTTCTATCGTTTTTTTAACCATCAGATAATTTTAAAATAGGTTCTAAGTTTTTTCACCGATGGGAAAAATAACGATTGGGCCCACACACGATCGGTTCGTCCGATGAAAACGGACTGTTTTCATCAGACGAACCGATCGTGTGTAAGTGGCATTAGAGTCTGAAATAGACTTGAGACTAGGGGGGGGGGTGGGGGTTTCACCTTCCAGCAGGACAACGACCTTAAACATTCAGTCAAGGTTACAATGGAATGGTTTAAATCAAAGCATATTCAGGTGTTAGAATGGTCCAGTCAAAGTCCAAACCTAAATCCAATTGAAAATCTGTGGCAAGACTCAGTTGTGTATTTAGGTTTTGTGCTGCCCTAGGCCTGACTAAACTTGTGCACCCCCTAATTTAAATATGACCCACCCCTTCCTGTCAAGGCCACACCCCTTGCTGTTTAAGACCCGCCCTGAAAATTTCGAGTGGGGCCTGGGGAGGGGGGGGGGCAATGAATTCCCTTAATTTGCATAGATTTCCTTCCTCTCACTTCCTGTTCGGCTATGAGGCAGGAAGTGAAGGGAAATCTCTGCAATTGGACAGTGATGGTAAAAAAAAACTGACAGGGGCTACAACCCTCCCTTACTCCAAATACTCCTTATATACAAAATGAAAAAAAAAAAAGTGTTGATTATAGTTCTACTTTAGGCACACATTTCTGATAATTTTATGGAGAGGACTAAGAAGATATAACCATGCCAATGGTGCAATAGAAAATACAAAGCACAGTGAGGAAGGTTTGTAGTACAGGATGATAGGGCCGTCAAAATTAGAAGCTAAGCCCCCCCCCACAGTTGCGGAATACCGGCCGCCCACATAGCGAAAGCAGTGCGGCCACTTTATGGGGGGCACTAGACTAATTTGCCTTTTAGCCCATAAGACTGGCGCTACACTAACAAAATACCGCAACCTGGCAGGGACTCTTCCCGTGCTGCCCCCCTGCAAAGTCCTGCCTTAGGCCTGGGCCTTGTTGGTCTAGGCCAGGATACAGCATTGGCAAGACTTAAAAAATTGCTGTTCACAGACGCTCTCCATTCAATTTGACAGAGCTTGAGATATTTTGCAGAGAAGAATAGGCAAATATTTCACTCTTTAGATGTGCAAAGCTGGTAGAGACATCCCCAAAAAGACTTGCAGCTGTAATTGCAGCGAAAAGTGGTTCTAGGTGCGTCAAGGTATTGATACATAGCTATAAGCACCTACACATGGTGTGAAACGCGTCAACTGTATGTTCCTGCCTATGCTAAACATGTAGCGACTGTATTGGATTTTATCTGCTTTTTCAAGATTTATTAAAGATGCCTTCAATGGTGTGCAGCCATCCAGGACTGTTTTTTCTCTCCTTATTCATAGAAGAGCCTGCACCTGAAGGTTCTAATAGGGCGTGTTCTCTCAGGATATTGGACTTAGAGTGGCAATCTTTATCCCACAAAGTGTCCATTATGGTATCAGGAGCATTTGGGTGAGTATTGACACTTGTGTAAATGCTTGGTATCAGCACTGATACATCCATATTCCCAACAGAGAAACATAATGGCAGTGGTATAGCAGCTCATCACCGTCCCACCACAGACCCTCACACAGCAGTCTTTTTTTTGCAGAGTCTCCTCCGTAATATGGTTTTAGCAGCTGTTGATCCTGACAGTAGGTCTGGTATTTTTTCTCCAGTGAACGGCAATAAATAAGTGAAAGCATTATATTTGCACATTACTTTGCATGCATGCACTTAAAGGGGTTGTAAAAGTTTTCTTTTCTTAAATGACAAACATTGTATACTTACCTCCTCTGTGCAAGGGTTTTGCATAGAGTGGCCCAGATCCTCCTCTTCTGGGGTCTCCTGGTGGTGCTCCTGGCTCCTCTCCACATTGAGTGCCCCCTCGAGGCCCACTTTCCAAAGGGGGGAACCCGCGCGGGCGCACTACCGAGTCCTGCTGCTGCGTCCATTGACACAGACAGCAGGACTTGGCCCTGCCCCCGGCTCCATGTCACTGGATTTGATTGACAGCAGCTGGGGCCAATAGCTGCTGCTGCTATCAATCTATCTAATCAGAACCCGAGACAGCGGCTGGGCTAATCTCCGTTGCTGGAAAGATCGGGTTCAAGTAATTAAAAGGGGGGCTCTGGGGGGCTACAGAAGGGTTTTCACCTTAATGCATACAATGCATTAAGGTGAAAACCTTGAGGGTTTACAACTAGTGTTGCTCACGAATATTCACATTGCGAATATTCGCTACGAATATTGCATATTCGAGTATTCGCGAATAACACGAATATCGCGGCGAATATTCGCTATTTCGAATATTCAAATGTTTTCAATTTTTTTTTTAGAACAGATCACATCCTAGAGATCCCCATCGACGTCTAAAAGCATTGCTGGTATGATTAGAGACCTTGGGCCGAGTAGCTGCAGCGCTCATTTTATATTGCCGAAAAATCGCAATGCGATTATTCGGCAATAGCGATATCGCGCGATTATTTTATATTGTAATATATCACGAATATTCTGAGCCAATCAGAGTGCTCCATTCCGCATTTCTCGAAATTTCGCAATTATTTTGTATTGTAATATATCACGAATATTCTGAGCCAATCAGAGTGCTCCATTCCGCATTTCTCGAATATTCGCAATTATTTTATATTGTAATATATCACGAATATTCTGAGCCAATCAGAGTGCTCCATTCCGCATTTCTCGAATATTCGCAATTATTTTATATTGTAATATATCACGAATATTCTGAGCCAATCAGAGTGCTCCATTCCGCATTTCTCGAAATTTCGCAATTATTTTGTATTGTAATATATCACGAATATTCTGAGCCAATCAGAGTGCTCCATTCCGCATTTCTCGAATATTCGCAATTATTTTATATTGTAATATATCACGAATATTCTGAGCCAATCAGAGTGCTCCTTCCGCATTTCTCGAATATTCGCAATTATTGTGTATTGTAATATATCACGAATATTCTGAGCCAATCAGAGTGCTCCTTCCGCATTTGCCGAATATTCGCAATTATTGTGTATTGTAATATATCACGAATATTCTGAGCCAATCAGAGTGCTCCTTCCGCATTTCTCGAATATTCGCAATTATTTTGTATTGTAAAATATCACGGATATTCTGAGCCAATAAGAGTGCTCAATTCCGCATTTCTCGAATATTCGCATTCGCAATTCGCAATTCGCATTCGCATTCGCATTCGCAATAGCGAAAATTCGCAATAATTTCATATAATATCACGAATATTCGTATTTAGCGAATATATCTCGAATATTCGACTATATATTCGAGATATATCGCAAAATCGAATATGGCATATTCTGCTCAACACTATTTACAACCCCTTTAACATGGAAAAAAAAAATCTAAAACACAGCCAAGTAAAAAAGTCCTTTTAAAGTGGACATTTTGTCCCGTATAGCTGGCGGCTTCTTTCTGCAGAGAATATACAATCAGTCAGTTGGAACGGGTCTGGAAGGGCACAGCAAAGTGAAAAAGGAGCAAGATAAATGTAACTGAGAAAATAAGGCAAGCAGAGGAAATATGTTACAGATAAAACATTGCATAAAAAAAGAGAGGTTGGCCTTTAAAGTAAAAAAAGTAGAAAATATTCATAAGACGCTGCAGACTGCTATGCTATTGATTCTGGCATGCAATGCTAAGTTACTTTTGGGACATCTTTATTTTTTTTATTTTTTTCATGGAGTCTCTATTTTGATTTGGCAGCTGGCTTCCCTCGCCTTTTTACATGCGTTCCGTGCTCCGTAGATTCGGTGATCTTCCAATCAATTCCGAGATGTCATCTTGAGTTTGCTGTACGCGCCGCGAGACGGCTCAATCTGTCTGCGGAGCTAAGAGAACTTTAGACAGAATTTGCAGACTGCCAAGACAACTCAAATATTATGTAGGCTTGTTTAAATTCTCTGCTCTCTTCTTGACTTTACAAAGACATAACCAAGAGGCGCTCGGGCTTCAGCTCTTGTTGGTGAAAAAAAAACAAGTCTCACTGGCTCTGGTAAGTCTACTCAGGTAAAGCAAGGCTCACCTCTGTTGGATACTGTGGTATTGGGGTGGTTATACTCATGTGGTGGGTACTTTGTTACAATGGGTTGTTCCACTCCAAACTGTATTTTCGGGCATGGCAGGACACTTTTATTGAATAAAACAGAAAGTTTGTGTAAACATCAGTTGCCCACACAGGGGTTTCCACCAGCATACCTGGTTCCCTTGGCTCACTTGGCTTTAGTAGCAGCGTCCTGCTGCCTAGCCCACTCCTGGCCTCTGGAAAGGGGTTCTCCTAAAAATAGGAGCCCATCTGACTCCTGGAATGAGACCTCTGGTCTCCTGGCTGCTAACTGGGGCATTTCCGACCCCTGGGTTAAACCTTCTGTCTCCTGACTCCTGGCTGGGGCTCCTCTGACCCCTGGGTGAGACCTTCTGTCTCCAAACTGGAACACCAGAGCTTTCTTCAGGCTTGAGTATATAATGACACCACCCAATAGACTTTGAAGTCTTTAAAAATGTTGTAAACCCTTGTGTTTTTTCACCTTGATGCATCCTATGCATTAAGGTGTAAAGCAATGGCTCCCCTTGTCACATGGCCAGCTGGACAGTACTTAAAGCGGATGGTTCACCCAAAAAAAATATTAAAAGCCAGCAGCAACAAATACTGCAGCTGCTGACTTTTAATATTAGGACACTTACCTGTCCAGCGGCGTCCGCAGCAGAGGACGAGCGATCGCTCGTCTCCCTGCTGCTCCCCCCTCCATCCACGGTGAGGGAACCAGGAAGTGAAGCGCTCCGGCTTCACTGCCCGGTTCCCTACGGCGCATGCGTGAGTCGCGCTGCGCCCGGCGATTGCCTCCCGCTGTGTGCTGGGAGCCGAGAGTTCCCAGCACACAACGGGAAAAGCCTGTCTTTTGCCCGAGACTGCGGGCCGGAAGTGGGTGCAGATACCTGTCTTTAGACAGGTATCTGCACCCCCCTCCCCCCTGAAAGGTGTCAAATGTGAAGCCGGAGGGGGGGAGGGTTCCGATCAGCGGATCTTCACTTTAGGGTGGAGATCCGCTTTAATACTTAATAGGAATTCAAATATAAAACAGTGCACAGAGGGGGTATGCTATTCTACACACAGGGAGGCTGATAGGGAGGGGGGCACAAGTCCTCCTGTATGGGGCTTCTGCACACAGGGTGGGCCGAGCAGCAGAGGGCATCAGTGCAGTCAGACGAAGGAGACTGCAAAAACAAAGACTGCTGTGTGAAGGTCTGTGGTGGGACTGTGTTGTGCTGCTATACCACTACCATAATCTTTCTCCAAAACCACATATGTTGGAAATATAGGATGCCCTGTGTGGCTCTCTGCAGCAGCTAAAAAATTGTTTCTTTCAGCTGCTGCAGGGAGAGACACAGACACAGCCCCCCCATGTAAAAAAAATAACAAATTGTAAGAGAAATTATGAAAAAAAAATGTAAAATAAGATAATTTTAACCACTTAAGACCCGGACCTTTAGGCAGGTAAAGGACATGCGTCGCTTTAACTGACAATTGCGCGGTCGTGCGACGTGGCTCCCAAACAAAATTGGCGTCTTTTTTTCCCCACACATAGATCTTTTTTTTGGTGCTATTTGATTACCTCTGCAGTTTTTATTTTTTGCGCTATAAACAAAAATAGAGCGACAATTTTGAAAAAAATTCAATATTTTTTACTTTTTGCTATAATACATATCCCCCAAAAATATATAAAACAGTTTTTTTTACTGCGACATTACACATCGGACAATTTTGACACATTTTTTGGACCATTGTCATTTTCACAGCAAAAAATGCATTAAAAATGCATCGTTTACTGTGAAAATGACAATTGCAGTTTGGGAGTTAACCACAAGGGGGCGCTGAGGGGGTTAAGTGTGACCTCATCTGTGTTTCTAACGGTAGGGGGCGGGGCTTGACATGTGATGTCATTGATTGTGTTTCCCTATATCAGGAAACACGCGATCAATGACAGCGCCACAGTGAAGAACGAGGAAGCTGTGTTTACACACACCTCTCCCCGTTCTTCAGCGCCCGCGACCCAGGGCTGGGCACTTAAAGAGGACGTACAGGTACGTGCTTGTGCCCAGCCGTGCCATTCTGCTGACGTATATCTGCAGGAGGCGGTCCTTAAGTGTCCTTATATAAAGTGTAAGTTCAGTGTAATTTTTTCTAATTTACAGCTCCCCTATGCAACAATATAGCATTCATGTACTTTTTTTTACAAAAATATCAAAGCTTTCCATTAAATCTACAGTCACTTACTTTTCTTGTCCTAATCCATGTTTCCAGACATTTCCGTTAATAATGTATTTCTTCCATATCAGACTTTAGTTCATGACACAGGAAGGAGTTGGCCAGCTGACCTCATTAGCACACACCCAGCATCGTCCACCGACCCAATCCCCGGGGCACATTTTTTTAATGAAATGCAATCAGTCAGTGATCACCCTTCTCACTAAATACACAATATACAATCATATGTATACCCTGATGTAAGGAAGGGGCTCTATGTAGACCCTTAAGTATAGAGAGGCTCTCTGGGGACCCTGATGTATGTGGAGGCTCTCTGGGGACCATGATGTAAGGGAAGGCTCTCAGGGGAACCTGATGTAAGGGGGGGGGAACCTGATGTAAGGAGAGGCTCTCTGGGGACCCTGATGTAAGCGGGGCTTTCTGGGGACCCTGATGTAAGGAGGGCTCACTGGGGTCCCTGATGTTAGGGGGTGGGGGCTTTCTGGGGACCCTGATGTAAGGGGGGCTCATTGGGCACCCTGATGTAAGGGGGCTCTCTGGGGACCCTGATGTAAGGGGGCTCTCTGGGGACCCTCCTGTAAGGAGGGGCTCTCTGGGGACCCTGATGTAAGGAGGGGCTCTCTGTAGACCCTGATGTATGTGGAGGCTCTCTGGGGACCCTGATGTAAGTAAGGGGCTCTCTGGGGAGTCTGATGTAAGGGGAGATCTACACTCAAATATGTAACAATATATACATACATGTATGTATGTATGTATATATATATATACACACACACATGTATATTATATACATGTGTATGCCCACCCAAGCGTATGACTTTCTTTACTTTACTGCTATGGGCTCTAGCCCCAGATCTTTTGTAGACCTAGCAACGCCCCTGCCGCCCACTGCAAAGTATAAGTAGCATTCTTTTGCAGGGTATGACTATTTCAATTTGAGTTCTCTTTCAAAAGGGTCACTTTAACGCACAACTTTTGTTTTGCACTCTACCATAATAATTATGCTGGAATATATGTTTTGCAGCATGACGATGGTTAAATGTTAGCTCCTTTGATTTTACCCTCATCAGTAATTAATGATAGGCAACACATCTTAAAGTTGCAATTTTGCAATGTTTTATCTCATCTAAAGTAATGCACGGTCTTCAAAATTCAAAGAGAGAAATTTTCCTCTTTTATTTTTTCCCCGAGCTGCCGTTCTTGCTTTCAAAACACAGTCGGATGTACGATCTGCCTTCTCGACATTGTTTTCAAGTAGTTCTTCTAACACTTCGAAATATGATTAGTTGATGATTGCAATTTGCTAGAAAGGGAAAATGGTATTTCCAAAAATATAGTGTTTATTATTTCATTTGTTGGAGGATCATGGGTAATTCCGCTGCAGCGAGACCAAAATATTACAACTCCGGAAAGGATAATGAATGCGGGAGGAGATTGCAGGGCTCTTGAGTAGGTCCTTGTACAGCTGGTGCTAGCGGATGATAGCTGGGCTATTGGACATTGCAGGGTCTGCCGAAGCCGTTGGGCTTCATCCTTTTTCCAAGTACGGTCCACAATCCCTGGATTGGGTAGAGACATGCAAAACACAAAATGGACATGCCCATCAAAACTGAAAATAAAAGTGAGACAGAAGCTAAAATGGAGCAATAAGCAAAATCAAAAAAATGACACATATTATGCAGTCTGTAACCAGCATTAGCATAGCATTTTATAGTTTTCTGATTCCTTCCCCCTTATAACATATTTTTACCTATTGACACTGTCAGTAAATCTGTTTCTTTTTCTTTCTTTTTTTTTGTAATAGGCTACACTGTCCAGAGAAATTGGCAGTTAGAGGGGTTGGGACAGTTACTAGAGGTTACAGCACATGATTTCTTCTTGTTGATTGGTTACTAGAGATTATTGTACAGTAATACTGCTCACTGATTGGTTGCTAGAGATTACAGAACATCATCTCTTCACTGTAGAGGGGCATGATATGCATATGGTTGCCACCTTTATTTACATGTGAATGCTCTCGTTATTTGCATACTGTATGAATGATGGTTATGTAAATGTGAATACAGGGTCTGCAGGTGAGTCATCTGTACACAACAATAGGGCAGATCTGAGCAGCATTAGTAGCTTTACTTTACACTGAGGTATCAGGACACAGCAAAGGACTAAAACTTCAAGGGAATTTAAACTGGCAAGTATGAGGAAGCTGCTTTGGGCCCCACAACAATGACAGGGCACAGGGCAGCTGCCCCTTTTACCCTGCTTTAAATATGTCCCTGGCCAGGAAAAAAGACATTGTAATGGGATAGTCCTGATCATTGCGATCAGGTGAAAGTCCAGGAGATTGTACAAACCTAGGCACCAGATAACCATAAAAAGTTATGTCTGAAGGGTGTTCGCCAGAAGAACTGCCCAATATTGTAGAGGTTCCCTTGGTAAGGAAACCATAAGCTTTCAAAGCTCAAGGAAGTCATACTTTGTTTGATAACCTTTATGTAAGAACTGAAGAGTTATATTCTAACATGTACCTGCTGGTCTAATTGTTTTACTGTCTTTGGTTACTGGGATAAGAAGGGTTGTTTTTTTTCCCTTTATACTTCTATTAGTTTACTTAGAACTACATGTCCATCTAACCCCTGCTGATCAGAAGAGAGCAGGATGACAAGTCTGTGATTGCTCAGTTAATGCAAAGCAGACATCGCCAGAGCCTGCTCTGCTCTATGGGCGGCCAGGTATAAATTGATTTCCCTGATCATTTCCCCTCGACTGCCCTCCAATCCAATCCGCCTAGATGGATGGGGATGGATCCCCTTCAATTTCTCTTTAGTGGTCTGGATTGGATTGGAGATAGATGGATGTAAACGGACACAGGTCCGGTTAAACCCGCTGGTCCAAAAAGGTAAATAGAAGATCCAATCAGGTCCGCTTAAAAAACTGACAGGTGAACAGTGGCGACCGGTCCACAAGGGACACAGGGTCGCTGTCCCCCCAGCTTGCGGCGTCGCCTCCCAGCTTGCACCATCTGAGTGGCTGTGCAGTGTGCTGGTCGCTGGACCAGTAGGTTTCTACCAGGTCCGTCAACCCCTCACGGGCACGTGACCACATCCTGAGGCCCCAATTCACCAGTCTTATATTGTCCTCCCATCCTGGGATGCCAGCGAGTTGGCTTCTGGCTTCCCGGCCATTCAGAACCCAGAAAAAAGACCTGGTGAAGACCACATCAGAGTGGTTACTGACCATACAATCACTATGTCAGCTGTCACTCTGAAAATGCCATTAGAGCCTGAAGATGGCAGCATGTCTCTGTTTAATACTGTATTGGTAAGATACAATTACATTATTAAAAAAATAATACTAATACTACTTTTACAACTAATAATAATAATAACAATAATAACATTAATAATAACAATAATAATGCATTAATAAACAATTACAAATGTTATTAATGAAACATTAAACATATTCATATATTATAATATATATACAGTATATATTTTTTTCTTTTTCGTTTTAAAAATTCTTTATTGATAGAAGAAATTAAGTGATGTACTATGAAAGGTAATGATTATTATCATTTGACATCAACGTTTAAAGAGGTGTATACAGTACCTGGTACAAAGCCAACCTAAGCAGTACCGTAGCCTTATATACATATAAGTAAAAGAAGGAGAGCAGGGAAGGGTGAGGATAAGGAAGGGCAGTCATAGGGGGAAGGTAAGGAGAAGAGTAGCAAGTTAGTACTTAGGAGTCTTACGTTATATCATATAGCAAGCATTTTTCAATAGTCAAAAATCCATACTTTAACCCAGAAGGCTATATTTAGTCCATGAGGGAGGGGACAGGTGTATAGAGCCTCTTTGCGTCAGGACAGTTAGTAATAGGTGATATTTAGGTGGTGAGTCAAGAGCTAAAGAAGGTTCTGGGATCTGAAAATTGCCAGTGTTTGTAGAATTTGTCCAGTGTCATCTTTGCTTTGGCGAATAGGAATTCTACTGATAGGTGGTCATTCAGTATATCAATAGTGTTGCAAATTTTTTAGTGCATCAGCCTGTTTCCAGAAACTGGCAATAGATAATCTGGCAGCAATTAATATACGTAATGATAGGATGATATTTTAGGGGCCATTGTGAGAGGCCAAGACCAAAGAGAGCCAGCTGGGGGGGTCAAGGTATATTGGGAGTTAGTGAAGTCCTGAATAAGGGCAGTGATGCTTGCCCAAAAAATAGTGATAGGTGGGCACTCCCACCAGATATGTAGCAGGTGTCCATCTTGGTCGCAGTTTCTTCAACATTTGTTGGACTCAGATGGGAACACCCCAGCTAGTTTTACTGGGGTGAAGTACCAATTATATAGTATTTTCATCATTGTTTCCCATGGGGAAATGTTCCTGGAATAAATTGTAGAGGTGCGGATTGCTTGGTACCAAGCGTGGGAATTTATCCAAATTTGTAGTTTGGATTGCCAGTTAGCTAAAGTTGGCGAGTGTTCATGATAATATATTTTTTAACAGTCTATAATAAAAAAAATAAAAAAATAAGCTGCTAGTTTATTAAAGCCTCACATTTTTGTCAACAAAAAGTAAAAATGATATACTGTATATACTCGAGTATAAGCCAAGTTTTTCAGCCCTTTTTTTAAGGCTGAAAATACCCCCTTCGGCTTATACTCGAGTCAGTGTACCTGAACACAGTTCCGCCTATCACGAACATTCTCTCATCCTCAGACTCAGTTTCCCAGCAGACATGTCTGAGGATGAAAAGACGTCCGTGGTTGGCAGAACACTGAACACAGTGTCTGCTGGGAAACTGAGTATGAGGATGAGAGAAGGTTTGTGATTGGCGGAACTGTGTCTGCTGAGAAATGCCTATCACGGAAGGGATCAAGAGGAGACTGCGACTTTTAAACAATGAATGGACACCCGCAACCTGTCAATAGTTTCAGTTACACTGACTCGGGCACTGTGAGGCTGCAATGGGCACAGTGAGGATGGGCACAGTGAGGATTGGCACAGTGAGAAAGGGCACAGTGAGGCTGGCACAGTGAGGTTGCAATTGGCACAGAGAGGATGGGCACAGTGATGTTCGCACAGTGAGGATGGGCAAAGTGAGGTTGGCACAGGGAGGTTGCAAAGGGCACAGTGAGGATGGGCACAGTGAGGTTGCAATGGGCACAGTTAGGTTGGGCGCAGTGAGGTTGGCACAGTGAGGTGGCAATGGGCACACTGAGGTTGGGCACAATGAGGTTGCAATGGGCACAGTAAGGCATGCAAATGGGCATTGTTGACGCTCTTTTCCGCTTACAGTAGCTGCTGCATTCTCACCCTATGCTTATACATGAGTTAATAAGTTTTCCCAATTTTTTTTTTTTTTTAATTAGGTGCCTCGGCTTATACTCGGGTCGGCTTAAACTCGAGTATATACGGTATGTAGGCAAATTAGTCATACAGAGATACGTAGTCAAACTAACTGACACTTTTAAAATTGGTGTGGGCTTCTAGGCTGATCTCTGGTCACGAAAGGATTAAGAAAACAGGAGCTTTGATACGGTCTTACCGGAATAAATTCTTTAAAATTGACGCAAAGACAGTAGATGTTCACATTCAATTGGCGCTCATCACTCAGCCAGGAAAAGCAATTTTTATTTTTTGGTTCCGGCCACGAGATTTCACCACACACTTTCTTGTAAGAGGTTGAAGAATGAAGGTATTGATGTGCGTTCTATTTCTGGAGAACAGCATAAATATTTATGCCGCCCAACCCGGTAACCAGCGATGGGCTGATGAGACAAATGTGAATAGCATATACTGGGCTTTATGTGGTGCTTGCAGAAAAGCCCGTGCTTCCTTTATACCGCGGACCTGATGAGTCAGAGAAAGGTGCTTCGTCGCCATCCATTCTCCCTGATTCTTTACAGCTTCTGAACGCAGAGCTGGCATTTAATCACTTAGGCCCCGGAATTAATGTTATAGCATTTCAGAAAACATACGCATGTTAAACCGTTAAATCTTCCCTATCTGATTCAATACTTCCAAGTAGTGTATTAATATCAACTCAGAGGGTGCTGCTAGGCCTTTTCTTAGTTCTCTGGCTTCTTTGTAGTTGTGATCATGATTGATAATGAGCCAGTGTGCGGCGGCTGAGTATTTCAGCTCAGATATTTAAAGCAGGACATCTGGAAAACATGACTGTTAAAAGGTAAAGTTCACCTTTTATACCATGTTTCCCGTTGCACCCAATATTTAGGGTGTAACATGAAACACGGTCACCTACTCCAAAACCCTAACTATGGAAACATGATGATAGAGAATGACCAAGTGATTCATTGAGTTTGCCCATTTTTTTGACTGAGTAGGAGCTACGTTTATTTCAAACATGTTTGAATCCACATTCTGTATAATGACTCACTGCCTCTCCTGGAAGTCAATTCCAACCATCAACCATCGGTAATCGGCTTTTCCTCACTTGTGTCTGTCAGACATGAGTAGAGGAGAGCCGATCGGCTGCTCCTCTCACAGGGGGGGTTTGTGCTGATGGATTATCAGCGCAGCCCACCCGAGGATGCCCACACTGGACCATCAGGGATGCCACCAGACCACCAGGGATGCCCGCCACACTAGACCACCAGGGATGCCAATTTAGAAATAAATAATGGATGCCAATCAGTGCCCACAATGGATGCCAATCAGCACCTACAATGGGCATCACTGATTGGCAGGCATTATTATTTGGCACTGATTGGCATCCATTAGTAAAACACATTACAGTACATCAGTGCCACCTATCAGTGCCCATCTATGCCCATCCATGTCACCTATCAGTGCCCATCTGTGCAACCTGTCAGTGCCAATCCAGTGCCCATCCGTGGCAACTATCCATGCCCATCCATGCCACCTATCTGTGCCCATACATGCTGCCTATCAGTGCCACCTTTCAGTGCCGCATATTAGTGGCCATCATCAATGCCACCTCATTGGTGCCACCTCATTGGTGTCCATCAGTGCTGCCTTATCAGTGCCCTTCAGTGCAGTGCCCATCAGTGAAGGAGAAAACGTATTTACAATGTTTTGTAACTGAAACAAAAAAAAATTCAAGATTTTCAGTAATTTTTTTTTTGGCAGAAAATACAAATCCCAGAGGTGATCAAATACCATCAAAAGAAAGCTCTATTTGTGGGAACAAAATTATACAAATTTAGTTTGGGTACAGTGTAGCATGATCGTGCAATTGTCATTCAAAGTGCAACAGCGCTGAAAGCTGAAAATTGGTCTGGGCGGGAGGGTGTTTAAGTGCCATGTATATAAGTGGTTACATTTTTTTTGTATATATTTAATCTATTGACAAGACCACCACTTTGGTGTCCCCATCGATTATTTCTAAAGAGTACTCACCTTTCCCTTTAAATTTACAAAACTGTTTATAGTGCACCAACATAGCCTTGGGCCCCAACGCCGGTCACCTTCAGGTATACTACTGGCCAGTGGGAGGAAAATAAGGAGGGACTGTGACTTATAGACCCCTGAATGTCTCTATTGTAGGTTTAGGACGCCTTTGCCCGCATTAAACTAGGCTTTGGGTACACTTTTTACATGATTTTGTTTGCAAACTGTGTTTTGGTGTGCTATAGTTTTTTTTTTCCTGCAGCAAAAAAGTAACTAGAATGTTGGGCCACTTCATCAAAAATTCGGAAAGGACTCTATTTTCCAAATTCTATTTTGTCTACTCTGGTCCATTCTTGGCTTGAGGCAATAAGCAATTAGAGGAGGTCTTGGTAAGGAGCAGATCCCTGGCAATCCTGCATTACTTACATACATTTAATCTACTGTCAGACTTCATTCTTTTGCAGAGAGTCTTGTAGAATGCTGCACACTTTAATTCCTTCATTAGGAGATTGTGGAAAAAGTACCCAGAAGCAAGATTACTTGGGAATCCAAGAATTACTTTTTTATAGCGCTTCCATGGTTTCGCTCATGCGCTGTTCTCATTACACGTTATATAGACCCGCAGGGGTTGATTATTGCCACTTTTATTCATATCAACTCATTGATTCCTCTCTAGAAATTGCAGACTTGTAATTGGACATTTAGAATTACTCTCCGGTTGCACAGAGCTAATGCTTTTTCAATTTCGCTTTGGCATTTACGGTTCTTAAAGATGTCACCTCTTCCCAAGGCCAAGGAAGGCTAATGGTGTCAAGCCTAATAGGCAAATTTAGATTATTGCTTTAAAAAAGAAGGGCAATTTCATACATTTAGTTCAGTCTCTTATAGTGTAGTTCCATAGTTGCTCCAAGTTTCCAAACACTTGAAACCGTGAAGCAAAAAAAGTGAGATAAAGCCTTAAAATCTACAAATTACTTGTCATATTAGATGTATTAGTTATTCCGGATGGACAATGGTCTAGCTTTCCTGGAGATTTTAGGCCTAATCCGGCATCAAATGCATGTCTAATGCAGGCCATACACGGTCGAATTTCGAACAAATTTTATTTTCAAAATCAGAAAATTCAACCTTCATGTTGCCGGGAATCTTCGTTTCTCTCCGGGAATATTCTTTTCTTGCACATGCGTATTGTTTTTTTCTATTACATTTCTCGTACGATTGAACATCATTGAACAGAAAATCTTTTGTTTTTCAAAAAATTTCCAACATGTCGGATTTCTCTAATTTGTTTGCCGCACGAAAATCGGCTGTTGCTGCAGCCAACTAACGGTGCGAAATTCGTCCGAAAATTCTTTGATACGATTTTCATATGAAAATTATTTCGAAATTCGAACCGTGTATGGCCGCCTTAACTGGTTGCGGACCGCCACATGTACATTTACGTCAGCAAAATGGCACAGGTAGGCACATCAACGTATATATACGTGCCTGCCTTGCCGTGGGTTGGGGGTCCGATCGGGACCCCCTCCGGTACATGCGACGATCCGTTTTGCCGTGGGAGCGATCCGGGACGAGGGGGCGGCGGTTCGTTTTTGTCCCCCCCCTCCCGGTCGCTCCCAGCCAATGAGCGCTCTCCCCCCGTGTGTCACTTCCTCCTCCTGTGTAAACACAGGAAGGAGGAAGTGATGTGATCTCTCCCTCGGCGGTTTTTTCAACCACCACTGAGGAGAGATCACATCTCACAGTAAGTGTACACAACACTACACTGACAGACAGACACATAGGCACATTTAACCCCCGCTCATTTAACCCCCGCTCTATTTTTGTATATAGCGCAAAAAATAAAAATCGCAGAGGCGATCAAATACCACCAAAATAAAGCTCTATTTGTGGGAAGAAAAGGACGCAAATTGTGTTTGGTAGCCACGTCGCACAACCGCGCACTTGTCTGTTAAAGCGACGCAGTGCCGAATCTCAAAAAGAGGCCTGGTCATTTACCTGCATTTTGGTCCAGGTCTTAAGTGGTTAAGGCAGTAGTAGACGATCCCACGCTGTTGGAAGAATTTACCAATTGGATGAACTTGAAAAGCTCAACTTCTGAATATTGTTTCTCCCGAAAAAACAGTGTATGTGGTTTCTGTCCATTTCTTCGTCCATACCTTTCTAGTAAGCTAAACATGCATGATTGGCCAAAATCAAGAAGACCATTAACGAAAAAGTCATGTCTACAAGTTCTAAGATCATGCAAGCATGATTGACTGTCCCGGCATGTTTTTGACCGCTCATTATCTTGCTGCCTGTCCATAACTGACACTTAAATACACTTAGCTACTTGCAGAAACACACCATTGTGAGCTGTATATAATTCGACCCAGCGGGCTGAACAAGAAAAGAAACTGTAGCTTGGGAGGAGCCGCTGTGTTAAATATGCAATGTTAGTAACGCAACCTTCCCCCCACCGAGCTGTTGTGTTCTGACAGGTCTTGTATAGAAAGAAATTCTGAGCACCAGAAAGCTGATGCTCATGTATGAACATGACTGCCCGCCAGCTGTTTAGTGCCAAATATGCTATATTACCAAAAGTATTGGGACACCTGCCTTTGCACGCACATGAACTTTAATGGCATCCCAGTCTTAGTCCGTAGGGTTAAATATTGAGTTGGCCCGCACTTTGCAGCTGTAACAGCTTCAACTCTTCTGGGAAGGCTGTCCACAAGGTTTAGGAGGGTGTCTATGGGAATGTTTGACCATTCTTCCAGAAGAGCATTTTTGTGGTAATCGCTGATATTGGCTCGCAGTCTCCTCTCTAATTCATCCATTAGATGTTCTATCGGGTTGAGGTCAGACCAGTCATGGTCTTCCACCCTACCTTCCCCTTCCTCCATGTCTTTATGTGCCTTGCTTTGTGCACTGGTGGAATATGAAGGAGCCATGCCCAAACTGTTAAGCATAAAATTGTCCAAAATGTCTTGGTGTGCTGACACCTTTAGAGTTCCCTTCACTGGAACTAAGGTGCCAAACCCAACCCCTGAAAAACAACCCCCCACCATAACCCCCCCTCCACCAAATGATTTGGACCAGTGCACAAAGCAAGGTCCATAAAGACATGGATGAGCGAGTTTGGGGTGGAGGAACTTGACTGGCCTGCACTTGACTTCAACTCAAAAAAACATCTTTGGAATGAATTAGAGCGGAGACTGTGAACCAGACCTCACATATGCGCTTCTGGAAGAATGGTCAAACATTCCCATAGACACACTCCTAAACCTTGTGGACAGCCTTCCCAGAAGAGTTGAAGCTGTTATAGCTGCAAAGGGTGGGTAACTCAATATTGAACCCTACAGACGTATGGCCCGTATACACGATCCGAATATCAGATGAAAACGATCGTACGATGATGGATCGTACGATTTTCGGATCGTGTGTACACTACTTTCGAGAGCCGATCACGACCGTTCATCCGATATTTTTTGATCGGACAAGCGTGAAAATTTTCCTCGTACGATGTCAGATCGTACGATTTTTGTTTAGTCAGTACAGTTGTCGTCCGACAATACAATACAAATACATTACAAAACATGACATCACTTCCGATTTTTTTTTCTGTCGTACGAGAATTTTCGTGACTTTAATAACCTATTTCATTTTACTTGCGACTATTAAGTGAAAAAAGTCGTAAGATCCTTCGTACGATATTCGGATCGTGTGTATGGGCCATAAGGCTGGGATGCCATTAAAGTTAATGTGTGGGTAAAGGCAGGTGTCCCAATACTTTTGGAAATATAGTGTACATCCGTCTACCTAAATTTAAAAGAAAAATAAATGATATATCAATATTTTACTAACATAACACAACAAAGCAAATATGTGAAAAATAAATAAATCACAAGACATTCCTTTGCAGGGAAGGTAAATGATGCTGTTATTCTTGTAGCGTCAAAGAAAAACAGATGACCGCTTTACAATGGTATGCATACACCTGCATGGGATTCTCCACCATCCATCTTGTATTGATCCGCCTGGTGAAAGCGTTAGCACCGGCTGTCACAGCAACATTGCATTAGAAGTTCTTGTGAGCAATGTACGGCGGCGATGTGTACACAATTTTTGCTGGCGTGATAAATCCATTATACAAACCCAAGGTCCTATTATCAGCCTTATGACAGAGGATGGGACAAATGTGACACCTGCTCATTTGCCAGCCCTGTAATAATTGACTATACATGCCGAGAGAAAATTCATCTTCTCCAGATACATATTAGTTACCAAATGACATCTTCCCCTCCTCTCAAGGCTATTCTCGTACGTCTGGGTTTTAGTTTAAAATTTGGTGCAAATCTACGTATAGGCATTGCATATTGGACAAAAAAAAAAGTGTGTGGTTCTAGACAAGATAAAAAATTGTTTCTAGCTGCACCATTTGTAAGAAAAAAAATTAAAATACAAAAATGTGTATGGTTATGGAGAAATTGCCAAATTGTTTCTAGCATTTGTAAGGTTAAAACATAAATAATAAAATATGTGAATGGTTATAGACAAGATCCCAGATTATTTCTAACTGCACCATTTGTAAGGAAAAAAATAAAATACAATAAAAAAATGTGAATGGTTGTGGAGAAATTGCCAAATTCTTTCTAGCATTTGTAAGGTGAAAAAATAAATAAAAAATTAAATTAAATATGTGAATTTTTCTAGACAAGATCCCAAATTGTTTCTAACTGCACTATTTGTAAGGGGAAAAAAATACAATACAAAAATGTGTATGGTTATGGAGAAATTGCCAAGGTATTGCTAACTGCAATATTTGTAAGGGAAAAAAAAAAAATGTTTTAATGGTTGCAGGTAATATTCAAAATTGTTTCTAGCTACAGCATTTGTAAGGTAAAAGAAAGTAAAAAATAAAATAAAAGATGTGCATGGTTATAGACAAGATCCAAAATTGTTTCTAGCTGCACCATTTGTACGAAAAAAATTGCATCTAACTGCAGTATTTGTAGGGGAAAAAAATAAATAAAATATATTAATGGTTATAGGCAAGATGCAAAATTGTTTCTAGCTACAGCATTTGTAAGGTGAAAAAAACAAACATATGTGAATGGTTATAGACAAGATCCCAAATTGTGTCTAGCTGTACCATTTATAAGGAAAAAAAACACAGTACAAAAATGTGTATGGTTATGGAGAAATTGCCAAATTGTTTCTCACTGCAAAATTTTTAGGGCGAAAAAATAAAATATATTAATGGTTGTAGGTAAGATTCAAAATGGTTTCTAGCTACAGCATTTGTAAGGTGAAAAAATAAATAAAAATAAAAATAAAATATGTAAAAGGTTATAGACAAGATCCCAAATTGGTTCTAGCTGCACCATTTGTAAGAGAAAAAAATAAAATAAATGTGTATGGTTCTGAACAAGATTGGATAGATTGATAGCAGTGCAGCCATTGGCTCCTACTGCTGTCAATCAAATCCAATGACGTGGGCACCAGTGTATGACACAGGAGCGCGCCTGCAATTTTCTCTTAAAAAAAATTGATTTGATCACTTTTATTCCTATTACAAGGAATCTAAACATCCCTTGTAATAGGAATGGTGTGTGATAGGTCCTCTTTATAATTGTTTTCTTAGTAATGGCGGTGATCAGTGATTTTATCATGACTGCGACACATCGGACACTTTTTACGATATGTTGGGACCATTGACATTTATACAGCGATCAGTGCTATAAAAATGCACTGATTACTGTGTAAATGACACTGGCAGGGAAGGGGTTACACACTAGGGGGCAATGAAGGGGTTAAGTGTGTCCTAGGGAGTGATTCTAACTGTGGGGGGGGGGGGGGGTGGGCTACAAGTGACATGACAGAGATCACTCCTCCATGAGAGGGAGCAGTAGATCAGTGTCCTGTCACTAGGCAGAACAGGTAAATGCCTTGTTTACATAGACATCTCCCCGTTCTGCCGCTCCGTGAGATGATCGCGGGCACCCGGCGGACATCGAGTCGGCGGGACTGGCGGGCACAGTCACCGAGCACACGGCAAATTCAAAGAGATGTACAGGTACGTCCCTTTGCGCAGCAGCCGTGCCATTCTGCCGACGTAAATGTGTCGGCAAGTGGTTAAGGAAAAATGTAGGCATACTGCCTTTTTAGGTCTCACTTCCAATGTACTTTAATATTTAAAGACTACTCTTTATCATGAACTTGCAAGATTTCTTACTACCGTATATACTCGAGCATAAGCCGACCCGAATATAAGCCGAGGCACCTAATTTTACCAAAAAAATGGGAAAACGTACTGACTCGAGTATAAGCCTGGGGTGTCCATCTGCATGCCTCACTGTGCCTCACTTTGCCTCACTGTCTCCATGCCTCACTGTGTCCATGACTAGACTGACGTTTAACAGGGGAGTCTATGCAAGGGGTGCCCAGGTTTGAAAAATCGGTGCTCCCCAGCCGTAAGTCCAGTGGACAACCAACTTTGCAAACTTGTAAAGGAAGAGGGTGGCTACATGTGTGCCAAGGTTGGGGTCCAGGAGACCTACGGCCAGCCGGTACCGAGTCCCCAAATCTGGGAGATCAGGCGCAAAAAGGTGACTCGAGTATAAGCTGAGGGGGGCATTTTCAGCACAAAAAAATGCGCTAAAAAACTCAGCTTATACTCGAATATATACGGTATGTTGCAAATACATTAATCTTTTATCATTTCTCCAACATCGATCATTGATTCTTCGTATCTACCTCATAGTCAGAGGATAGCAACTAACACTAATATTTTGCCCGTACGAATAAGTCAGGGAACAAGCCATGTGGGGACCAGGATGTCCCAAATAACTTTTTTTTTTTTTTATATCAATTTTTTTTTATTAATAATGGTTAAAAATAGACAGAACAAAATCCATCATAAGAATATACAGTACAGTATCAACAGTGTACAAGCTGAAAAAATTCTCAACATGTTTCACCACGAATAGTAGCTTCCTCAGGAGCCTGATAAATGTAATTCTCCTGCCGCCTGCCTGCTTATCTCCTTGCCTTCCCTGGCGGAGTGATCTTCCTCTGCTTCCCATCCAGTAGTCGGGGTCCAAGAGTAAGACTTGACAGGCTGTGAGGCCACGGGCAGAGAGTCACCGATTGCTGGCATTACTAGTAAAAAATAAATATGTCCCCGGATTTCATTTTAAAAACCTGGTCACCTTACCATACACTAACGTTTTTTTTTTTTTTTTTCCATAAAGTTTATTGAAGTTTGTACAGGTTACAGTATCTTAGTACATCACATTACGGTAACATTCTCAACAGAGGCAAAGTACTACAACGAATGTGTCGAACACAACATCGTTAACAACAATGTTCCAAACGCATCGCAATAAGACATTAATAGTATTGCGTATAGGGGGGGAAACTGTATGAATAAAGACCTTACAATGTTGTTGGGATCCCCTCCCAGGGGGGAAACCCCTTGGACAGCGATTCTCTACGGTCGGGGTCGAAGAGATCTACAAGAGGTGTCGTGGACCAGGCCAAGTGAACAAGAGAACAGACAGAACTGAAGGCATCGGACCCTTGTAGACAGTCCCAATCACCACCCACCCCTGACAGGAACTAATCTGTGGGTGGGAGGGCACCATTTGCACTTGCCGAATGAGGGCAGGTCGGCCTGGTCCTATTGTGTGGCGTATAAAAAGTCATTTCATGCGGTCCTTGGTCCTGTGTTACACTTCTACCACTCCGTTTTAAAGAGAGCCCACTCCAGCATTTAGGAGGAGGTGTCGCCCTCCCCTACACATGAGTCCGGAGTGGTTTCCTCAGGCTGTGAGGCCTGCGCCGAAGCTTGTAGTAACAGGGTAGGAGGGAGGAAGGGAAGAAAGGAAATAAAAAAGGGGGGGGGGTACTGTAGGGGTGTTATAACCGTTTGACCGTCCACACGGTTGAGATTCTGCGCCATCCGGTGCATGTCAGTGTAGGGGCTAGTCAGGAGTTGTCTGCGGGCCTGGTGAAAGCGAGGTTCTGTAGTGTGTCCAGCACCCCCAGGTGAGTCTAAACTTCTCAGGCGTGTCCTTAGTCTGGTGGATAATTCTTTCCATCTCTTCAATTTTGTTGACCCTGTCCTGCCAGTCAGTAATGGTAGGTGGTAGGGGGCTTTTCCAGCGTAGGGGAATACACTGGGACGCAGCGTTGATTAACTGAAGGACTAGCGATTTGTGGTACATCGATTGAGGTAGGGAGGTATGGTGGAGCAAGTATTGCGCCGGGGTGAAATCAGGAGTGAACGTAGTGATTTGTGTGATGAGGTCGTGTACGGCTATCCAGAAGGGTCGAATTTTCGGGCAAGCCCACCAGATATGTAGGAGAGTGCCTTCGGCCTCTCCGCATCTCCAGCAGGTGGGAGGGACCTCCGGGAACAATTTGTGTAATTTGCTGGGAGTTCTGTACCATCTGGAGTACAGCTTGTACCTGTTTTCCTGGGCCGACACGTTTATGGAGCCTTTGTGGGTGTGAGAACAGATCGAGTGCCAGTCATCATCAGAGATGGGGGTCTCGAGATCAGACGCCCACCTCTCATGAATGTCGGTGTTAGCAGACATGTGTGGCGTGAGCTCGGAGTAAAGGGTGGCGACAAGATGTCGTTGCGGCTCAGAGGAGGTACATAGCTTCTCGAAAGGTGTGAAGCTTCTGTGCCACCGGGTAGGTGTCGGCGTGTCCTGTAGAAAGTGCCGCAGCTGAAAGTATTTGAATCGAGGTAAAACTAATTCTGGAAATTTAGCAGTCATTTCTGAGTGGGTGAGGAGCGTGTTGGAGTCAAAGAACTGGTGTGCCCTGAAGGAGGGGGTGGGTTGGTGTTCCTGGAGCCCGCTGGCGCAAAGACCAGCTGTGAAACCTGGGTTGTGATTTAGCGGTGTCATGGGTCCCGGGAAAGGGGGAGTGTCATTGCTATTGGTCAAGTTTTTGAGTGCTGAGATAGTGGGACCGATCAAGGGGTGGGAGGAGCAGGACCTGGGGGTTAGTTTCGGGTCTATCCAGGGAAGGTGGGAGATCCGAAACCCTACAAATGTCTCTTCCAACTCCACCCAGGCCTTACTTTCCCTGTGGACGTGCCAGTCGACTATTCTCGTCAGTAGGCAAGCTTTATGGTATCGGGAGAGGTCAGGCAGGCCTATACCACCCAGGAGTTTGGGGCGAGTGAGCCTGTCCCATTTCAGCCTAGACGGGTGACCTGACCATAGGAAAGTCCTGCAGATTGATTTAAATGAGGTTAAGAAGGCTGTGGGGAGTTTTAGTGGGATAGCTTGCAGCAGATATAAGAGCCTCGGGAGGACGTTCATTTTCAGGATCGCTGCTCTGCCAAACCACGAAAACGTGCCCTTGTTCCATTTCAACAGATCGTTCTTAATTGTTTGAAGGGCGGGTAAGAAGTTTTTGGCATATAAATCTGGGAGTCTTGCGAGCAATTTGATACCTAAATAGGTAATGGCCTCCGGTTCCCATTTAAAGGGGAAATTCTGTTTGCATAGGGCCACGGTGTTCTGCGGGAGGGACAAATTCAGTGCCGTGGATTTCCCAAAATTTATTTTGAGGTTAGACAACCTATTGAATAAGCTAAAATCTTTAAGCAAGTTAGGCAAAGTGATCAGTGGGTTTGTCAAGAATAAGAGAACGTCATCTGCGTATGCAGCTATCTTGTATTGCTTACGCTTGATTGTCACGCCCTGTACATCCTGGTTGTCTCGCAAGCGCCTAAGGAAGGGTTCTAGCGTCAAGATGAAGATCAAGGGTGAGAGGGGGCACCCTTGTCTGGTGCCGTTGCGTACCGAGAAGGCGTTCGACAGGTGGCCGTTGACCCTGACTCTGGCGGAAGGGACTGAGTAAAGAGCCATGATCCTTTGCATAAAGCGCGTGGGTAAACCCGTTTTGAGGAGGGCCGCCTCCATGTAGTCCCAGGCCACTCTGTCAAACGCCTTCTCTGCATCAAGGGACAGCAGGAATCCTTGGGCTTTGGATGTGGACAGCCAGTGGTGAACATTTATCGCCTTTGTGGTGTTGTCCCTGGCTTCCCTACCAGGGACAAAACCCACCTGGTCTGTCGAGATTAAGTTCGGTACGTCCCAAATAACTTCAGCATGTGTGATCCAAACCACTCCCTTGCACATGTACAAGCGTTCCTGCGGCAGCGTGATTAATAATGATCCAAGTCCAAAGGGTAATAGATTTTTCATTAAACATCCCAATTTCAATATGGTTGACTTGTTGTCTTATTTGATTTATTGCCTTGCATGAGCAGGCTTACCGTTGCCAAGTCCGGAGGCTAACTCTTAATTTACTTTGTATGTTTACGTGGAGGTAGATCAACTCTTCCGTGCCATCCACTTCTTTCTTCTTTACAAACACATTCTTGGCAAGGGATAAGAGGCTAATGACACAAATTGGATAAACTCAGGTCCAGTCCAGGTCTGTCAATTCCCTTAATCCCAGATGGTCTGTTTTTTGCAGAACCACTTCCATGGTCTACTTCAATAGAAAAAAGTCTACTTAGATTTTTGTAGTTTAATGTTCTCACAGCCAAATCCAAATCTGAGATTTGTTCCACAGATCAGATTATCTCCCGTGGATCCTTGGCTTTAAATTCAAGGGCAAAAATGTAATGTATTGCAGCTTACCATACCTAATATGTGGAGGCTGCATTGGTTTCCTTTTTCCATGTGGATCTTGACAGTAATATTTCTCGTCACAGCGCAGTAGTGGTCAACTTAAATCGTTATAGAGGTCCCCCGACAGTGATATAGACCCACACAATAGCAATGGCTAAAAATGTCAGTCCTGACTCCTGATGATTTTTTTGCAGGATATCACTATGCCCAATTGGTGTACAATTGGTATCAGTGAATGTAATATTAACCCCAGCATTGAATGCAGTAATAACCACCAGCCCTATCGTCGATGGACGCAATCATTTTCCCCAGTAATGGTGTCAGTTGTATGCAATAATAACTCCCTGTATTGGTGTCAGTGGAACCAATAATAACCCCCTAGCATTGGTGTTAGTGGATACAATAATAACCCGAGCATTGGTGTCATTGGCTGCAATAAAAATAAAAATAAAAAAATTGGCGTCAGTGGATGCAATAAAAACCTTCCAGTATTGGCATCAGTGGATGCAATAACAACCCCCAGTATTGGTGTCAGTGGATGCAATAATAACCCCCAGCATTGATGTCAGTAGATGCAATAATAACCCCCCGTATTGGGTCTGTTGTTGCTGGGGGAGGGGGTATTTTATTTGTGGGTGATGCATTGTTGCTGGGGGGATCTATTATTGCTGGCTGCTTTAGAGCCTTTTGGCACTGGTTGCAGATAAATCTATTATTTCTGCTGTTGATCTTTTAATGTGCAGGAGGTGGGTAGGGGGAGGAGACAAGGAATGATGCAGGAGGTGGGTAGGGGGAGAAGACAAGGAATTATGCAGGAGGTGGGTAGGGGGTGGAGACAAGGAATGATGCAGGAGGTGGGTAGGGGGTGGAGACAAGCAATGACACAGGAGGTGGGTAGGGGGTGGAGACAAGGAATGATGCAGGAGGTGGGTTGGCGGTGGAGACAAGGAATGATGCAGGAGGTGGGTAGGAGGTGGAGACAAAGAATGATGCAGGAGGTGGGTAGGGGTGGAGACAAGGAATGATGCAGGAGGTGGGTAGGGGTGGAGACAAGGAATGATGCAGGAGGTGGGTAGGGGGTGGAGACAAGGAATAATGCAGGAGGTGGGTAGGGGTGGAGACAAGGAATGGTGCAGGAGGTGGGTAGGGGGCGGAGACATGGAATGATGCAGGAGGTGGGTAGGAGGTGGAGACAAGGAATGATGCAGGAGGTGGGTAGGGGTGGAGACAAGGAATGATGCAGGAGGTGGGTAGGGGATGGAGACAAGGGATGATGCAGGAGGTGGGTAGGAGGTGGAGACAAGGAATGATGCAGGAGGTGGGTAGGGGTGGAGACAAGGAATGATGCAGGAGGTGGGTAGGGGTGGAGACAAGGAATGATGCAGGAGGTGGGTAGGAGGTGGAGACAAGTAATGATGCAGGAGGCGGGTAGGGGGTGGAGACAAGGAATGATACAGGAGGTGGGTAGGGGTGGAGACAATGAATGATGCAAGAGGTGGGTAGGGGGTGGAGACAAGGAATAATGCAGGAGGTGGGTAGGGGTGGAGACAAGGAATGATGCAGGAGGTGGGTAGGGGGTGGAGGCATGGAATGATGCAGGAGGTGGGTAGGAAGTGGAGACAAGGAATGATGCAGGAGGTGGGTAGGGGTGGAGACAAGGAATGATGCAGGAGGTGGGTAGGGGGTGGAGACAAGGGGTGACTCAGAAGGGACGAGTTTCTGCACCTATTGTCTGAAAAAAACCTGCATGTGGGCGTTACCTAGGGTGGTCTTTTTCAAATGTAGCCACTCCCCCAGACTGACATCCACCTATCAAGACATTTGTCTATTTGCATAACCCCTCCCAAGAGCCAGCCCACTGCTTGCGGAGATTGCCGTTGCGGAGTACTGAAGCAGGGTGCTGTAATATTTTCAGAAAGCTAAGGACCGCCCCCTTCCAGGCCCCTCCCACCAGGCATGATCTGCCTGCCTTGCATTGAGATACACAGAGAGCCAATGATAACATCACTGGGTGCAAATAAGGTATGTAATGAAAAGGGACACATTTTCTTTAAAACGTTATTAGCATTTTGATGAAGGGGGAAAGGAATAAGCAGGGATGGCAAAATACAAGCAGATTAAACTTCAGCTTTAATATCAGCATTGCTGGTGCCGCTCTGTCATCCATATAAATCTTATATTCCCAGTGTAGGCTGCATTCTGGAGAGGCAAGATTAACCTAATTATATACTGTACAGCGTTAGATTAGTTCCATTTCTCTAAAAATTCCGGAGACTTTAGACACATAGATGGGGAGGAGGAGGTCTGTTCAAAGAGCCACATTTCAGAGACGAATTTATGTGTAAAATAAGTAACACGGATAAATCTGTATTTGTGGGTGAGACGTCACATATGATTTGCCTCACTCACGCTGTACATATGATTTAAATGGTGTGCACTGATGTGCAGTCATGTTGGAACAGGAAGGGGCCATCACCCAAACTGTTCCCACAAAGTTGGGAGCATGAAACTGTCCAAAATGTCTTGGTATGCTGCCACCTTAAGAGTTCCCATCACTGGAACTAAGGGGCCAAGCCCAACCCCTGAAAAACAACCCCACACCATACCCCCCCCCCCCCACAAAGCAAGATCCATAAAACCATGGATGAGCAAGTTTGGGGTGGAGGAGCTTGACTGGCCAGCAACTCTTAAGGTATCAGCATACCAAAGCATTTTGGACAATTTTATGCTCCCAACTTTGTGGGAACAGTTTGGGGATGGCCCCTTCCTGTTCCAACATGGCCCCTTCCTGTTCCACCAGTGCACAGAGCAAGGTCCATAAAGACACGGATGAGCATGTTTGGGGTGGAAGAACTTAACTGACCTAGACAGAGTTCTGACTTTAACCCAATAGAATACCTTTGGGGTGAATTAGAGCGGCACTGTGAGCCAGGAAGCTTCTGGAAGAATGGTCAAACCTTCCCATAGACACACTCCTAAACTTTGTGGAGAGCCTTCCCAGAAGAGTTGAAGCTGTAATAGCTTCAAAAGGTGGGCCAACTCAATATTGAACCCTACGGATTAAGACTGGGATGCCATTAAAGTTAATGTGTGTGTAAGGGCACGCGTCCCAAAACTTTTGACAATATAGCAGTTTTGGGATGATTGCTGCCATTACTAATAAAAAAAATGTCCTCGGATTTCATTTAAAAAATCTGGTCACCTTATCCCAGGGGGCTGCAGAACCAAGTACAGTACCAGTTATCCTGGCCCACGCTAGAATGGTGGTAGGATAGGGTGACCACATTTCCAAACTACCATTCAGGGACACCCCCCTTCCCAAAAATCAGCTTGTGCTGTAACAAATCACAGCACAGAGATTGGACACAAGAGGCGGGATTTATGAATTCCCTAATCTCAAGCAAGGGGCGGGATTGTCCTCCTCCAGGCATTTCCGGCCAGGACAAGAACTATCAGTGAGTAAAGCGGTAATGTGGCAGCCTTTTTTGGGGGCACCGAATTGGCCCGGGGGTGGCTGTGTTAGTTTCATTCCGGGACACTGTATTGTGTGGAATGAAGGTGCCCGGGACAGACCTGCAAAATGTGGGACTGTCCTGGGCAATCCGGGACACGTGGTCACCCTATGGCAAGGGCTGGGGCTGGGGCTAAAAAATAAATAAAAAATCAACAAATCTGCTTGGCCCCCCCCCTGTGTATAAAGAGGAGCTAACTCCCTTTTGGGGGCTTAGTTCTGCTTTAATTAACTGCTGTGCCCACCATGTGAATCCAGCAGACGATGGCCACGCATTTTGAATCTCCTCTGATCTAACAACTGTTAAATCTGTTTTGAGCAAAAGATTGTTCACTCGTGCCTATGAGCTTTGCTCCTCTGCCTGTTTCTCAGGGTCACATCAAGGTGAGAAGGAAGAGCTTTAATACAGCAGGTGAGCACGTAGAAGGACCATCTGCGTTGCAATCAATTCAAGGCTTGTATCCAAGTCCTTCCTTCGGTGAGCTGCTGAATGAAATTTCAGGCTGAAGTAGCTCCTTTAGAAAATTGGCAGATCTATTTACTGAAAGCGTGCCTCTCTCTCTCCTGATGTCTGAAGCCCCGTCGACAAGTTTGGAAGGAGAATATATAGACTGCTGACTCTGGGTCGTAGGATGACAGGAGATGCAAGTCCCTGTTCTGAATTCTACCAAGTATTTTGTTCTGCAGAGTTTAAATATTTTAGGGATTTAAAGGACCCAAAAACCTTAAACAGAACAGTACTTTATGTGAAACACCATCGTGCTGTTAATGAAAGGAAAGTAACAAAACCCAACACAAAAGCGATAATCTCAAAGTTGTCACTGGAGCAGGTGTCCCCATTGGGAGATTTGCCCTCATCTCTTGTTCTGTAAAATGTTGGATTTCTCATCACTTTCTGTCCTGATGACAATGGCCCCCAAGGACAAATGGAGAGGCTACATTGTATGAGGGGTGTACCGAAAGTAATGCAAAAGTGGGCATCATTTTTTAACCACTTAGGGCCAGATTCTCAAAAGAGATACGACGGTGTATCGCAGGAAACACCGTCGTATCTCTGTTTTTTTTACTGGGTATCTATGCGTGTGATTCCTAGAATCACTTACGCATAGATACAGTGAAGATCCGACAGGTGTAAAACACTAACACCGTCGGATCGTAGATGTAATGACTTCGCTTGCTGCTAGGTGGCCTTTACGTTGATTTCTCATTTGCCTATGCAAATGAGCCTAATACACCGATTCCCGAAGGTTTTTACACCGCCCCGTTGTCGTTTACGTCGTTTCCATAAGCGTAAACCTACCCCTGCTATATAAGGGGTAGGTTTACGAAGTTCCGTCGTATGCCATGTTAAGTATGGCATCGGGTCAGCGTCGTCTTTTTCCATCGGTTACGTCATTCGCGAATAGGGCATTGCGTAAGTGACGATCACGTCGTTTTCACGACGGTTTCAACAACGTTTTGCGACGTGAGCTGGAGCATGCGCACTGGGCTAATTTTGCGGCCGGCGCATGCGCAGTTCGATCAACGCGGGGGCGCGCTTAATTTAAATACAAGCTGACAATTGCGCATCGTGCGACGTGCCTCCCAAACAAAATTGGCTTCCTTTTTTCCCCACAAATAGAGCTTTCTTTTGGTGGTATTAGATTAGCGGTTTTTATTTTTTTGCGCTATAAACAAAATTAGAGCGACAATTTTGAAAAAAAATCTATATTTTTAACTTTTTGCTATAATAAATATCCCCCAAAAATATATAATTTTTTTTCCTCAGTTTAGGCTGATACGTATTCTTCTACCTATTTTTGGTAAAAAAAAATCGCAATAAGCATTTATCGGTTGGTTTGCGCAAAATGTATAGCATGTACAAAATAGGGGATAGTTTTATTGCATTTTTCTAAAAAAATATTTTTTTACTACTAATGGCGGCGATCAGCGATTTTTTTTTTTAGTGACTGCGACATTATGGTGGACACTTCGGACAATTTTGACACATTTTTGGGACAATTGTCATTTTCACAGCAAACAATGCAATTAAATTGCATTCTTTACTGTGGAAATTACAGTTGCAGTTTGGGAGTTAACCACAGGGGGCGCTGAAGGGGTTATGTGTTCCCTAATGTGTGTTTACAACTGTAGGGTGGTGTGGCTGTAGGTGTGACGTCATCGATCGTGTCCCCCCTAAAAAAGGGATGACGCGATCGATGCTGCCGCCACAGTGAAGTACGGGGAAGTCGTGTCTTCAGCAAATCCGCGGTCCCGGAGCTTCAGACCGGGTCACGGGCGCGTGCCATGGGCGCGTGCTGCGGGCACGCGCCCGTAACCCATGGCTGGGTACTAGCACAGCACGGACCTGTACATGCATGTGCCCAGCTGTGTCATTCTGCCGACGTAAATGTGCAGGAGGCGGTCCTTACGTGGTTAAGGGCCGAGCCTCTTTCTGAGATTTGTTGTTTACAAGTTAAAAACAATTTTTTTTCTAGAACATTACTTAGAACCCCAAACGTTTTAATTTTTTTTCTAACGCCCTAGAGCATAAAATGGCGAAGCAGGAACAAAAATTGTCTCTGGGCAGCCGCACTACGAACAAATGGTAGCCTTTATTGAAAGAATAAAACCCGGCTGCTGACACGTTTCGCACTGACACTAGTGCTTAGTCATAGCTATGACTAAGCACTAGTTTCAGTGCGAAACGCATTAGCAGCCAGGTTTTATTTTCATTATTGGCATTGCCTGCACCTGAGTTATCTGCAACGGTGGATCTTCATCTGGGTTCCCACCTGGAGCGGCTACTCCCTTTTCCCAGAATAAAATGGTGGTCGTTGCAATACTTTATTTCACACAGTATTTGCATAGCAGTCTTACAAGCACAGTTATTTGAAAAAAAATACACTTTTTTGAATTAAAAAATAAGACAACAGTAAAGTTAGCAGAATTTTTTTTTATACTGTAAAAGATAATGTTACGCCGAATAAATTGATAACCAACATGTCACGCTTCAAAATTGCGCCCGCTTGTGGAATGGCGACAAACATTTACCCCTTAAAATCTCCATAGGCAACGTTTAAAAAATTCTACAGGTTGCATGATTTGAGTTACAGAGGAGGTCCAGGGCTAGAATTATTGCTCTCGCTCTAACGATCGCGGTGATACCTCACATGTGTGGTTTGAACAACGTTTTAATATGCGAGCGCTGCTCACGTACGCGTTTGCTTCTGCAGGTGAGCTCGTCAAAACGGAGCACGTTTAAATAAAATGTCTTCTTATTTATTTTACCTTTTATTTATTTTTTATACACTGTTCTTAAAAAAAAAATGGGTCACTTTTATTCCTATTACAAGGAATGTAAAACATCCCTTGTAATAGAAAAAAACATGACAGGTCCTCTTAAATATGAGATCTGGGGTCCAGAAGACCTCAGATCTCATATTTGGGCTAAATTGCAATAAAAAAAATGTAAAAAAAAATTTCATTTGAAAAAAGTAATAAAAAAAAAAATGTCCCTTTAAGAGCTATGGGTGGAAGTGATGTTTTGATGTTGCTTCCGCCCTGGTATGGTATGTAGATAGGTGGGGGAGATCTTGCACATCCTCGTATCCACACCAAGCAGGAGAGAGGACCCGATCGCTACCGACGGCTCCGGGAGGGTGCGGGAGAGTGGCGGGAGGGGGCGGGGCCTCTCCCACTGGCGATAACAGTGATCTTGCGGTGAATCCGCCACAGAGACCATCATTGCTGGAAACTGCTCATTGAAGAGATGGATATCAGGGTTATGGTAGCTAGCTTCTGCCATAACAGAGATATCCCTCTTCAAAGTGGTGACTTATATATACTGTGGGAGGTCAGGGTTTCCTTACATTGGTTATCCAAGTTTCACATATTGGTAGGATATCTCTTTCTCTATAGTAATTCTTCTTCTTATTCTTCTTCTTTCCATTGTAGGTAAATATTATATTCCAAGCAGGAGCAACTTGCCATCATTGAGCTAATGATGAAGGAGGGATGCAGGCTGTCCAACATCCACAGAAGGCTACAGAATGCTTACAGAGATGACACCATTAACATGAGCAATGTCTTGTCATTGAAGACTCTACTCAGAGGTGTCATCTCTGTAAACATTCTGTAGCCGTCTGTGGATGTCAGACAGACTGCATCCCTCCTTCATCAAGAACTTAAAGGCGGCATGTTACTTCTGTTTCTGCTTTTTTGGTTTCGTCTCGTTACGTAGATTCGTAATTTCGTAAGACGAAAGTTTTCCTATTCGGACCCGTTCGTAGTTTTGTAAGGTTTTATTTTCGTTGATACTGAATGATTCGTAATTCTGTCTAATTTATTTTCCATCTCTGGACGTCAAATGACAATGGGCTGGTATTGAAGTGGTTAAAATACAGAATGCAAATCGTTCGTTATAGATGTCATTTTCATTCCTTTGCTGTTTCGTGTGTTTCGTATTTTAGTAAGGTTGTCCAATCGTACGTTAGTATTTTCGATTGTTTGTTATTTTGCTTATTCGTAATTTTTCGGATTTTAGTACGTTCAGCTATCCGAATGTACGAATGCTAAAAAATTTGTACAAAAATCCATTCATTACGAATGGAATCGCGCATGTCTATTATATACCTGCAATGAAAAATTAAAAGAGTTGCTATAGAGGAAGAGTTATTACTCTACTAAAATTTGAATGACCAATGTAAGGTAATTATTATTATTATTATTATACAGGATTTATATAGCGCCAACAGTTTGCGCAGCGCTTTACATCAGGGCAGACAGTACATTCACAATACAAATCAATACAGGAGGGATCAGAGGGCCCTGCTCGTAGGAGCTTACAATCTAAAAGGGAGGATCAAGTGGAACAAAGGGTAGTTAGCTGTGGGGGATGATCAGATGGACTCAAATGAAAAGTGCAGTTGCTAGGTGTGGGAAGGGAAGGCTTCTCTGAAGAGGAGGGTTTTCAGGGATCCTCTAAGGCCGCGTACACACGATCAAATCTATCTGCTGGAAACGGTCGGCCCGACCGTCCCGTCCCAGCAGACAGATTCGATCGTGTGTACGGGTGAGCCAACGGATTTGGCCAGCCGACAGATTTTAAAGCATGCTTTAAAATCTGTCGGCTGGGAATCCGTCCGCCCGATATGTCTGCTGGTTAGTACGCTAACCAGCAGACATATCTTCTCGCACATGCGTCGAATGGATTCGACGCATGCGCGGAAGTAATTTTCTTCCCGGTGCGGTGACGTGGCGGCGTCAACGTCACCGCCACGTCACCGCAATGTCTGCTGGCGGGGATTTTGGTTTGATCGTGTGTACAGCGATCAAACCAAAACGGCCAGCAGACAGATTTGTTCAAATCAGTCGGTCCGACCGATTTGAACAAATCTATTTGCTCGTGTGTACGGGGTCTAAAAGCTAATAGAGAGGGAGATAGACGGATAGATTGGGGTAAGGAGTTCCATAGGCTTGGAGAGGCTCTGGAAAAGTCCTGGAGACGAGCATGGGAGCAGGTGATGAGAGAGCTAGAGAGTAGGAGGTCTTGAGAAGAACGAAGAGAACGATTAGGTTGGTATTTAGAGACTAGATCATTGATGTAGCTGGGGGCAGAGTTGTGGATTGCTTTGTAGGTAATTGTTAGTAGTTTGAATTTAATTTGTTGGGTGAGCGGAAGCGGAAGTAATAAAAAAGGTATGCCCCCTTTTGCAATACTTTTGGTACAGACCTCATACGCAAGGCTGCGGTTAGAAATTATGGGGCCCCGTACAGCCTACCCGGCATACCCCCCCCCCCCCCAATATATCAAAACAAAATTTGCACTAAAAATACACTAAAATTATTATTAGCTTAAACAAACCAACAAAGAACCTGGGTGAATTGGCCCCCTTTAAATATTTTTTTACATTCTTAATAAAAAAAAAATTGTCTTTTTTTATTATTTATTACACTGTTCATTTTATTTGTTTTTTACTGGGCAGGGAAGCCGGCAGTGCCACGGAAGGGGGCTTGGCACAGTGACAGGGAGCAAATGGGAGGATCAGAAGTGGGTAGACCAGGGAGGAGAATCGGTGCGGGGGAAGTAATTAAAGGAACGTTGCCCTGAGTTTCTCCCTGCAGCAGCTGACTGCCGCCGGGAGGAAGAGAAAACGGCTTTCAGCTGCTGCAAAGAGCACCAAGGGACATCTTTCTGTAATTGCCCCTCTGCCCGACCACACCGATTCCTCCTGCTATTCGGGCCCCTCTGTGTGCCTGGGCCCCCTACAGGAGGGCTGGTGGTCCCCCCTTTTCAGCAGCCCTGCTCATACGTAGCCAGGATACAGATGACAAAATAAGCTTTGTCTGGGGTTCCAATCCTTCTGTACTCTATCTATAATTGTGTGGTAAAAGAAAAACTTTTCGGTGATACATACATTTTAAATGAACTGGCAAAGGGGACCTTTGGAATCCTTACTAGCCAGTTCAAAACTCAGTTTACTATTGAAACTCCAGATGAGCATGGGTTTCCTCTGCCCAGTATCGTTGACCTCCAATTAATGGACAATTATAAGCAGTTGCATATCATATTAATGGTGATAGCTTGTCAGTTTTTGAATTAATTAATTTACATAGTGAAAATATTTCCAGATTTATTCATTACAGCATATAAGAGTTTGAAAGAATAATATTTAATGCACAATACATTATTCTTTCTTTTGATTCCACCATAGAATTGCAGAAAAAGGGGGGAGGGCTTTGTTGAACTTTATTGAAATCTAAATGGGGGACATTTATTGAATTCTCCAATGTGCTAACCAGTGGTGGCCCATCCATTGGGAGCACCCGAGCGCTGCCCCCTCTACCCATGGCCGCCACCCTCATGCTGTAGTAACACAATGAGCGCACCCGCAAGAACTTACCACCATGTGAGCTTGCTCTCATAAAGGTAGTTAGTTCTTGCAGGGAGTAGCCTAAGGCCGCGTACACACGATCAGACATGTCCGATGAAACTTGTCCGATGGACCGTTTTCATCGGACCACGCTGAAGTGGTCTGTTGGTCTGATGTGCGTACACACCATCGGACCAAAATCCCCTCGGACCAGAACGTGGTGACGTAGAACACAACGACGTGATGAAAAAACAAAGTTCAATGCTTCCAAGCATGCATCGACTTGATTCTGAGCATGCGCAGGTTTTTGGTCCGATGATTTTGGGTACTAACCATCGAACCTGTCCGACGGACAGGTTTCCAGCGGACAGGTTTTAAAGCATGTTTTGAAACTTTGGTCCGCTGGAAAACGGTCCGATAGGCCGTACACACGATCGAACATGTCCGCTGAAACTGGTCTGCGGACCAGTTTCAGCGGACATGTTCGATCGTGTGTACGCGGCCTGAGACATCTGCAGAAGGACCCCAGAAGACCAGGTTCGGGGCCACTCTGTGCAAAACGAGCTGCACAGCGGAGGTAAGTATAACATGTTTGGTATTTAAAAAAAAAATGTTACCTTTACAACCCCTTTAACAAGGAATGGGTCGAAAGCAGATAGTTTTATCAGAGGATCAAAACATCAGGTTGCATTTAATATCCGATTGCTGAAAACTGGACAGATTCCATGACTACAGGGATGCTTTCAATGGCATAATTGATTTCCATCAACAAGTCACAGGTGAGCAGGTCTGAACAGCAGGTGGAAAAGGTCTACTTTCATGATCAAGTAGGGCTATAAACTGGCAATTTTTCCATTCCAAGGTAAGGGTGTAAATGTGTTATTTTGCTTTATTTAGTGATTTTAGAGTCATCTGATTAAAAAGAAAGAAAAAATAATAATTCCCTCTTTTCCATTAGACCAATGTTGTCCTTTAAGCACCCCGGACTTACAAGAGAGTGTGATTAAGTACACTCACAAGCTTTCATTCCGTGTAATGGACTTGCTTATAATACTGCTAACTTCTGAAATAAATTGCTTTCCCTATTTCATAAAAAATTGGCCCATGTGACTCCGTAGATTACAGCCCGGTCGAATGAAAAGCAGAGACAGAAATGTTTTATTTCTGTAGCCTTAGCCCATTTTTATTTCTTTATATTCTGAGGCAGCAAATGAAAGCATTTAAGTGGAATTATAATGGAGACAGTTTCAGTGTTTCCAATTCATTCTCCGGAATAAGTGACGGCTTCCCAGACTGCAGTGGGCAGTTTTGTGTCACTTACAATGCGTGGAAGGCTCAACCAGTGTTTCACTTACAGCAAATAAATTATATTCCGGGAGAGAATGAGATTGTGGACCGTCTTCCATGTTTTACTGTTGATTGATTAACCCGTTCAAAGACTCCAAATGGAACAGAGAAGTGCTTTGCAGTAAACTTGCTAAGGATTAAGTTTAAATGGCACTTAGGGGCTTTCGTCAAAGGCGCCATTGGAAATCATAGCCTACCTGACAGGTATCCCACGTTCCTGGTCAACCCTACTGTAGACCACTGATTTGCCATTATATTTCAAAGTTCCCTTCCTGCTACAGAAAAGAGAGATAGGAAAAGGTGACTTACCTTTCCAGCATCCTCCGAACACTGAAGAGTATTGTATAATTCTATAATTATAAAGATTGTGGGTCTTCTCTCATGGGATATTATTATAGTATATTAGTATAATAAAACATATAATGGAGGGTGACAATATTAATGACACTGACCCTCCATAATCGTGCACAAAACGTACCTGGCCCAGAGGTCTCCAGCTCCTTTAGAAAGGTGATCTATATATAATGAAAACCTATAACAATGACGGGGGAAGGTTATTCTAATAAAGGATATTGTTGTGGTAATACATATAATGGGATCATGTTAATAATAATAATGACCCTCCACTACTCTGCACAGGAAGCGTCTGGCCTGGGGGTCTCCAGCTTCTCTCTAGATGATGGTAGATATATCATATGGATGATGGAAATCTATAGTTATAACAATGGTGAGGGGGGGGGGTGTGTGTGCTATAATTTAGGTATAAATATAGTAATACATATAATGGTATTTTTATATTAATATTGACTCAGACCCTCCTCCTCCCCACCGAGGAAATCAAAATGCAAAGAATAATATTCAACACAGTAGCCCAAAGCAGCCACTCATAAATATTCACACTATCTGCAATAGTTAGTCTTAATCAATGTTTTCTTTTTCTTTTATCCTTCTTTTTTTCTTTCTCTCCTTTCCTTTCCTTTCTTTCCTTTCCTTTCTTTCCCTTCCTTTCTCTCCTTTCCTTTCTCTCATTTCCTTGCTTCCCTTCTATTTTTCTTTCTTTCTTTCACTTTTTCCTTTCTTCCCTCCTTATTTCCTTTTCTTTTTTCTCTCCTTTCCTTTTCTTTTTTCTCTCCTTTCCTTTTCTTTTTTCTCTCCTTTCCTTTCTCTCCTTTCTTTTCTTTATCTCATTTCATTTCTTTCTTTTCCTTTCTCTCCCCTTTTCCTTTCTTTCCCTCCTTCCTTCCTTCTTTTTCCTTTTTCTCTCCTTTTCTTTTTTGTCTCATTTGTTTTCTTTCCTTTCTCTTCTTTCCTTTCTCTCCTTTCCTTTATCTCCTTTCCTTTCTTTCCTTTATCTCCTTTCTTTCCTTCCTTTTTTTTCTTTCTTATCCTTTCTCTTATGTCCCTTCTTTCCTTTCTTTTTCTTTCCTTTCCCTTCATTTCTGTCTTTTCCTTTATCTCCTTTCCTTTCTTTCCTTTATCTCCTTTCTTTCCTTCCTTTTTTTTTCTTTCTTATTTTTTATCCTTCCTTCCCTTCCTTTTTTCTCTCCTTTACTTTTTGTTCTTTCTCTCCTTTCTCTTATGTCCTTTCTTTCCTTTCCTTTCCTTTCCTTTCCTTTTCATTCTTTCCTTCCTTTTTTCTTTATTTCTCATTTTCCTTCCTTCCTTCCTCCTTTCCATCTATTTCCTTTCTTTTCATTTATCCTTTCCTTTCCTTTTCATTTCTCCTTTCCTTTCCATTTCTCCTTTCCTTTCCTTTCCTTTCCTTTCCTTTCCTTTCCTTTCCTTTCCTTTCATTTCCTTTCATTTCCTTTCCTTCCCTTCTCTTCCTTTCCCTTCTCTTCCTTTCCCTTCTCTTCCTTTCCTTTCTCTTCCTTTCTTACAGTAGTTGGGATTCAAGGTTGAATAAAGACTCCAATCCATTTAGTATAACCTTATGTTTTTACCACTTTCCATATTCCCTGTATACAGTGTTCAGTAAGATGCCCATCTAAATGGTTTATGAAATTAGCGACACTTTCCGGTGAAACCACTGATTGTGCAAAGGAATTCCAAACCTTACTGCTTTTGATTCTTTTGTTTTCCTTTCTTTCTTTGCATTCATTTGTTTTCTCCCCAAACAGAGAGACACAGAATGAAATATAATTCAAACCAAGGATCAACCCAGCCATTTTCTGTAATCCTTAGGCCTCATGTACGCCGCTGCTGGTAAACGGACGTTTAGGAGCAGTTGGGCAGTTTTTTCCTCTATGTTATCTTATCAGTACATGTACACTGGTTCTTTATAGTAGTTTCTAGGCAGTTGTGTTTAGAGGCTTTTTCTTGAAAATGCATTCAGAAGCTGTGTTTAGAGGCAGTTGAAGCGCCAAACGCGTCTAAACGCGGCATATTGTGTTTAGCAGCATTTCGTTTACAGCCGTTTTTCATTTTAACAAAAAAAAAAATTCAACTGCTTCTAGACGCAAACGCGGCTAAACGCAGCATGTAAACACGGCTAAATGGCAGTTTTTAGATACTGATTTTTAGCTGTCAAGTTAAATTGTTTAAGAGAAGTTGAACAACGTCCCGTGTAAATGAAGCCTTAGTTCCTCCAGAGTTTGTTAGGGGTTCCTTGACCTGTGGCATATCTCCCATATGATGGTGTCTGCATAATTCCAGGTCCAGTGCCACTAGGCAGATCCAACTGTATGACACAAATTATCTTTTTAGCTGTATGTAAGGGTATCATTCTGACCACCACTATAAGTGGACAACAATTTAATAATGGTCATTCCTCAATTAATTTTAGCAGGGGTTCCCCAACATCTGAAAATTATTTCAAGGGGTCCCCTTTGGTAAAACTATTTAAAAAAGAATGATCGAACCCAAAGGCATCTGACACTTCCCCACAAACATTTACTTTACAAACTTAGGTCAAACTTAGGTCTGCTGGCATGGACTATAAGATGGAAAACTGAGAACGGGGAAGGTACAAAGTATGGTGATAAATAGCGAGCACCCCAAGGTGTCCCCAAGGATCTGTCTTGGGACTAATTATGTTTAATTTATACATAAATGTTATAGAGGTTGGTATTAACAGCTCAACCTCAGTATTTGTGGATGATACAAAGCTAAGCAGGGCAATAACTTTACAGCAAGATGTGGAAACCTTACAAGAAGACATCAAATAATGGGGTGGACAACTACATGGCAAATTAGGTTTAATGTTGAAAAATGTAAAGTAATGCACCTGGGGGCTAAAAATACGAAGGCAATTTACACGCTAGGGGGAGCACCTCTGAGGGAATCCAGAATGGAAAAAGATCTGGGGGTCCAAGTAGATCATAGACTCAGCAATGGCATGCAATGCCAAGCTTCTGCAAGCAAAACCAACCGATAATTACCATGCATCAAAAAAGGGATTTACTCCAGAGACAAAACGATAATTCTGCCATTCTGACACAAGACATTGGTCTGACCACATCTTGAGTAGGCCGTCCAGTTCTGGGCACCAGTCCTCAGGAAGAATGTGCTGGAACTAGAAGGAATTCAGAGAAGGGCAACAAAGCTAATAAAGGGACCAGAGGACCTCAGTTATGGGGAAAGACTACAAGCATTGAACTTAGTCTCTCTGGAGAAGAGACACCTGAGAGGAGATACAGTATGATAGCGATATTCAAATACCTTATTGGTGACCCTAGCACAGGGAAAAAAACGTTTCAGTGGGAGGGAGTTTAAAAAGACACGTGGCCATTCATTGGAATGGGAAGATACACGATTTAACCTTAAATTACATAGATGGTTCTTTACTGTCAGAGCAGTAAGGATGTGGAGTTCTCTTCGGGAGTGTCAATAGTTAAAACAACTATTAGATGGACATCTTGGCAATCACAACATACAGGGATATGTGATTTACTATTGACATAAACACATACACATACACCACAGGTTGACCTGGGTGGACTGGTGTCTTTATTTAACCTCACCAGCTATGTAACTATGTCATTTTGTAACCCTTCACTACTTCACTGTAAACAAATAAAGTAGTGGTTGTTGTTCCATGCTACAGTGAACTTGTACTTTACCAATTCATCTTCAGTATCTCTTATTTTCTACTCTGCTACTTCCCCTCTCCACAATGCACCACTAGGTCAATAGGTCCCAGCAATGCTATGTTGATGCAGAAACAGTGGCGGTGCATCCATAGAGGGCGCCGGAGCGCCGCCCCCTCTCGCTCTTGCACCGCCACTGATTACAATACATAGATTTATGCATTGCATGAATCTATGTATTGTTGCCACTGTCACCGACTATTCAGATGGCCGGCCGGATGGTGAGTGCCGGCCATCTGAATAACGGCAGCTGGTTGGCTGTTTGGAAGTGCCTATCAGAGCCTGCGGCTGACCCCCAGAAAGGTAAATGCCGGGCGAGGGGAGGGGCATTTTATAGGGCACAGCAGCGACAATTGGGACAGTGGCAGTGGTGACAATGGGCACAGTGGCAGTGGCATCAATGGGCACAGTGGCGACAATATGCACATCGGCAACAATTAAAGGGCACAGTGGCATCAATTGGCACAGTGGCGACAATTAAAGGGCACAGTGGCGACAATTGAAATTAAAGCCCTTAGATCTGCATTGAAAAGCCCAGGTTTGCCTTAAACTTGCACAGGTTATGCTAACAATCCGAGGGCTGTAGTTGTAACTATGATGTAATGTTTGCTGCCATTACAAAAAAAGTGTTTTAAAACAGTTCACAAAGTTTTAATGTGACAAGGTTTAATTTTATTCTCTGGGTTTGCAAAAAAAAGAATATTGCAGTTTTTATTGTTGGAGTCTGCTCCAGCTCCATTGAAGGGCCACAAACTTTTTGGATTGTGTCTCCATTTGATGACGGCCAGAAAGATCAACATTCAAAACCATCTGTTACTCTGCTCAAAGGTAACCCAGACAGCCTGTAACATTTACAGAGAGCCACTGAACTGTGAAGAATGACATTTGAGTCACAAAGTCAAGATTTTGTATTTATTTTTTGTTTTTGTTCAGCCCAACCTCTGTTTTATCATTTTTCTCTGCCCTTGGAACTGGTTCGGCTTTTTTTAACATTTGCTTGACTGAGTCAGAAGTTCTGTAAAATGTATGAATATGTTGAATATGTTCTTGTTACAAAAAATAGTTAATCTATGATTCATAGACTTGTGACATCGTTTTCGTCCGAATGCATTTTCGTCTGAATTTCAGGGATTTTCGCGTTCGTTTTAACAAGCGATAACGAATGCGCAGAATCCGAAATCCGAAAGATCCGACATTAAAAACTCTTTATTTTCGCCTCGTTGCTACAACAGTTGGATATAGATAGAAGATGCGACATGACGGTGACAATAGTGATCTGTGTCTATCCAACCTGCGGTTGAATGTGCCTAACCTTAACTCTATTAGTCCGAGATTATTTGAAATAGAGAGAAAACATTCGACATAGAGAGAAAACATTCGACATTATAGAGACATGAAGATCCGACGAAACAGCTGAAAACATACGATCGCCACAAACGGACATTTATGGTCAAATGCTCCGCCCATAGGCTATAGAAGAATTCTAATGTTGGTTGACTAGTAATAATAATTATTAAATATAATTATTACTAGTCACACAACATTAGAATTCTACTATAGCTTGTGGGCTGAGCATTCCACAGGAAATGTAGGATCGCGGCGTCGTACAGTTTAGCTGCTCCATCGAATCTTCTTAGATCATTCGACGGACACATAAGCCTTCAATTACAGATTCAACCTTAATTAATTAAAATTTTCTGACTAATGCATTTTTTAACTAAACAAAATAAATAAAAAACAAATTTCGGGAGTAACTAAATAAATGTATATTTCGGACGAAAATAAATTCTGAAACAAAATATTTTTGTGTGCACATGTCTACTGATTTATTTTCTGGTTGGTAAGAACCATTGACAGCCTTGGGGCATCAGTAACCAGTGTCCAGAGACAACTTTGCTTGACAAGAGAACACTGTCAATAATCTTGAAAAAAAATCTAATTACAGTACATTTTTAAATATTATAATAAGAGGGTAATTTGAGTGAAAATAATCTGTTCAAGTTGTTATAATGACTACAGTCTTATAACATAGAGCAGTGGTCTCCAAACTGTGGCCCGAGGGCCAGATGCGGCTCTTTGCTTGCCTTTATCTGGCCCTTGGGGCACTATCTCTCCCACTGATACGAGACACTATTTTGCCATCTGATACGGACAATGAAGCACCATTTCTTCCACTAACACCACTCATGGGGCACTATTCCTCCCTGTGATACCAATGATGGGGCGGTATTCCTTCTCCTAATACCAGATGTTTACTCCCACTGATACCAGGAAAATGTCCACTCCCGCTGGCAAAAATCCAGGCCTCCTGGAGTCTAAAGGACAATAAACAGGACCTTTGTTTAGAATGTTTGGAGACCCCTGACATAGAGGACTCAATAAAGTATGATTGGGGTTTATAGAGGAATGCAAAATGTCACACGGTACATCTAATTGTAGTGCATTGCATTTCACAAAAATTATCACATTTAGGTATAATATAATAATATACTTGGTACAGTCAGACTCATTTTCTGAACCATTACTTATTTGGTGCTGACTGTGAAACTTTTTTTTGCGAAAAGCACTGGGATGTTTTTTTTAACAATTGGTGCACTAGTCACACCTTTTTTTTTTTTAAATCCATTTAAATTTAAAGCGGAAGTAAACCCATCGATTTAACAGTTTCAAAAAGCAGTTACATTTCCGGCATGCCGGGATTGCCAACTGTCACATTGGTTGGCTGGTGTCATAACTGATCACATGTGCAGCACTACGGCAGTTGAAGATTAAACATAGGCCAAGATGGCAGCTTCCTTGGCTGAAAATGATAGAAGGGTTTACTTACACTTTAACTGTTATCCCGCTGCCAGACTTAATACCGCCCTACATTGCCAAGTGGTAATGGGAACAGAGACTGAACGTCATGGAAAAGCAGGTGGAGAGAATTCTGCTGTCCTCCTATAAAACCTCAATTTGTTCTAAATATCAGAAATCAGGGTTTAAAGTTCTGATAACCTGGTGGTACCATACATCGGTGAAGATCCATAGGATGTTCCCCCAGTGTTTGGACCTTTGTTGGAGGTGTGAAGAGGAATCTGGTTCCCTTCTTCACATTTTCAGGTCCTGCCACCCTCTACAATCATGTTGGACAGAGGTTCACCATATAACCCAAAATGTATTGACCACGAGCTACCAAAGGACCCTACGTTCTTCTTTCTGCACCACCGCTGATTCTCGATTTATGTCTACAGGCAATCCATCCTCCCTCTCCTGCTTACAGCAGTGAAGAGCTGTATTCTGCATTTTTGGAAACACCCACAAGGTCGTCCCTTTCACCCTTCTTTTTAAAATAAGGGTACTCGCCATGTAAAAAGTCACAAGGGGCCCATAGACTCCTGGTATTTCAGGTCATTCCTTCATACATATATCTGCCTCTTATGTATGCAAGGGCTGGCACTGTGTCAAATGTTTTGTGAAATTTTGATCCGATTCAGTAATGCGCAATTGTGGTTTCTGTATATACCATGTGTAGCTTTGAAACAAAGTATTGAAAAAATTTGAACTGTTATTTGATCATCCCCCAATTTTTATTTTATATGCAAAAAAAAAAAACTTTTTGCAGCTTTTAATTACAGTATTTTTTATTTAATTAAAACTATTTTTTTTATATACAGAGTAAGGGATGGCTGAAGCCCCATCCGTTTTTTTTCTGTACACTCTCTTTTTGTTGGGAGGTATAACTCAGTTTTTTGGAATATCCCTAATTTTCAGTCCCTGTGACAATGATTAGCAGGACAAATGGGGAGGAAATGGGGTAAATGGTGAATCTCCAAACTGTATAGAAAAACCTGGCAGACATTATAAACTCTCTTCACTTTATCCAAAACTAGGAAAAAAAAGTTTTGGCTTCAGATACAGTTTACAAGGACTCCTTTCATTAAGGCTTCATTTGCAATTTGAAATTTGGAATTGCGAGCAGAATCGTTGTGACAATCGCGTGCCTTTGGGTGTCATTATCCTTTAATGGCACCCTGAACGTGAAATGATTCTGCGGCGATAGAAACAAAAAGTTCTGAATGTATCTAAACCTACAAAATGATTAAGAGTTGTAGAAAGCTTAAGTACATAGTATTGAACAGGTAGAATACAATGGCATCTAGTAGTGGGATGACATAACGAGAAGCACAACAAAAATATATATACTATTATCAGAAGACAATAATATGAAAATCAAATAGACATACAGAAACCACAAGTACTGAAGTTAAGGCGTATGATCTCCATATTCAGATTGATCCCAAAGTACCCAACTTTTATTGAACTGAGAAATTAAATAGGGGCTTGTCCGGGACAACCTGGATCGGGGGCTTGTCTGGGACAACCTTGGTGGGGAGCTTGTCCGGGACAACCTGGATTGGGGGCTTGTCCGGGACAACCTCGATTGGGGGCTTGTCCGGGACAACCTCGATTGGGGGCTTGTCTGGGACAACCTGGATTGGGGGCTTGTCTGGGACAACCTGGATTGGGGGCTTGTCCGGGACTACCTTGATTGGGGGGCTTGTCCGGGACAACAACGATTGGGAGCTTGTCCAGGACAACCTTCATTGGGGGCTTGTTTGGAGCATTCTCGATTGGGGGCTTGTCCGGGACAACCTCCATTGGGGGCTTGTCTGGCACAACCTCGATTTAGAGGAAGTGAGTTGAATGATGCTCACTATCTTCAGTGATGAGCTCACTGAATTGGGGGCTTGTCCGGGACAATCTCGATTGGGGGCTTATCCAGGACAACCTCTATTGGGGGCTTGTCCGGGACAACCTCTATTGGGGGCTTGTTCGGGACAACCTCTATTGGGGGCTTGTTCGGGACAACCTCTATTGGGGGCTTGTTCGGGACAACTTTGATTGGGGACTTGTCCAGGACAACCTTGATTGGGGGCTTGTTTGGAACATTCTCGATTGGGGGCTTGTCCGGCACAACCTTGATTGGGGGCTTGTCCAGGACAACCTTGATTGGGGGCTTGCCCGGGAAAACTTTGATTGGGGGCTTGTCAGGGACAACCTTGATTGGAGGCTTGTCAGGGACATCCTCGAATCATAGGAAATTAGTTGAATGATGCTCACTATCTTCAGTGGTGAGCTCATCACTGCACTGCTTCTCCCTCACTGTCCAGCCACAGACTGGGGCCCATCACGGAAGTACTGCAGCTCTTGGATGTAGAGAAGTAGAATCATGCAAAAAAAAAAAAAAGCTGCTTAGTTTTATTAGAATGAGCTTTGCATGTTTATCCTATATGGTTTGACTGGAGTTCTGCTATAAAAAACTTACTTGTAATTCTGGTCTTTATCAGGTTGCTAATTAATGCAGATTTGCCTCTACCTGAGAAGGGATAAAACGTTCACAGCTAGTGGCTTGAAGAACAGAGCCAAAATAGCAGTCCCTCCAACGATGACAGCAGCCAATGAATAAATATTAATCGAATTTACATTTCAGCTATTGTTATGGTAATTCCGACGTGAAGGCTCGCAATCTAAATGATTTGTATCACTTGTCATTTGCATTATACATAAGTGATTGTTTTCAGTTTATTTCAATTTGACGCGATCAGCGCTGATGCTGGTCTCTTGCAAGCAATGCAAATTAAACATTGTTTAAAAAAAAATGTATTTCTGCATGAACTATCACTTATAGCACAGGAGGTATCTAGCTTGCTTTGACAGTGGATTTATTTTGCTTAAATGAGCCGTTTAGCACAGAAGAAACATCTAAAAGTGGAGGGAATGAGTATCTGTGGAATGGCGGCTAAAATGTGATTGGTTGCTCATAGAAATACAAACTCCAGTTCAGTAAGAGGCAGCGAGAAAGGTCCAGTGACCCTTGGGGCACCAATCAGAGATCATTTATTAACCACTTGCCGACCAGCTTATGCACTTATACGTCGGCAGAATGGGACGGCTGCGCAAAGCAACGTATATATACGTCACTTTTAATATCACACCGGCGGCGAGTGCGCACCACTGCCGCAAGCTCAATGACCATGCCCGCGGGACCGGCGGTCTCGATGTCCGCCGGTGTCCCATGATCGTGTCACGGAGCTGCAGAACAGGGGGATGCCTATGTAAACAAGGCATTTCCCTGTTCTGACTTGTGACAGGACACTGATCTACTGCTCCCTGTCATCGGGAGCAGTGATCAATGTCATGTCTAGTGGCGGCTGGTGCTCAAAATATTTGGGGGGGCGCAAACGAAAAAAAAATATTGCAGCCTCACTGTGCCCATCACATGCAGCCACTGTGCCATGCCACCAAATGCAGCCACTGTGCCACCAATTGTCACCACTGTGCCATGCCATCAAACATAGAAACTGTGCCATCAATTGTCACCACTATGCCATGCCACCAAATGCAGCCACTGTGCCATCAATTGTCACCACTGTGCCATGCCATCAAACACAGAAACTGTGCCATCAATTGTCACCACTGTGCCACGTAACCAAATGCAGCCACTGTGCCATCAATTGTCACCACTGTGCCATGCCATCAAACACAGAAACTGTGCCATCAATTGTCACCACTGTGCCATGCCACCAAATGCAGCCACTGTGCCATCAATTGTCACCACTGTGCCATGCCATCAAACACAGAAACTGTGCCATCAATTGTCACCACTGTGCCATGCCACCAAATGCAGCCACTGTGCCATCAATTGTCACCACTGTGCCATGCCATCAAATGAAGCCACTGTTCCATCAATTGTCACCACTGTGCCATGTAACACAGCAACTGTGCCATCAATTGTCACCACTGTGCCATGCCATCAAATGCAGCCACTGTGCCATGCCATCAAATGCAGCCACTGTGCCATCAATTGTCACCACTGTGCCATGCAACACAGCAACTGTGCCATCAATTGTCACCACTGTGCCATGCCATCAAACGCCATCACTGTGCCATCAATTGTTACCACTGTGCCATGCCATCAAATGCAGTCACTGTGCCATCAATTGTCACCACTGTGCCATGCCATCAAATGCAGTCACTGTGCAATCAATTGTCACCACTGTGCCATGCCATCATATGCAGTCACTGTGCAATCAATTGTCACCACTGTGCCATGCCATCAAACGCCACCACTGTGCCATCAATTGTCACCAATGTGCAATGCCATCAAACGCAGCTACTGTGCCCATCAATTGTCACCACTGTGCCATGCCATCAAATGCAGTCACTGTGCCATCAATTGTCACCACTGTACCATGCCATCATATGCAGTCACTGTGCCATCAATTGTCACCACTGTGCCATGCCATCAAACGCCACCACTGTGCCATCAATTGTCACCACTGTGCCATCAATTGTCACCACTGTGCCATGCCATCAAATGCAGTCACTGTGCCATCAATTGTCACCACTGTGCCATGTTATCATATGCAGTCACTTTGCCATCAATTGTCACCAATGTGCCATGCCATCAAATGCAGTCACTGTGCCATCAATTGTCACCACTGTGCCATGCCATCAAATGCAGTCACTGTGCCATCAATTGTCACCACTGTGCCATGCCATCAAACGCCACCACTGTGCCATCAATTGTCACCACTGTGCCATGCCATCAAATGCAGTCACTGTGCCATCAATTGTCACCAATGTGCCATGCCATCATATGCAGTCACTGTGCCATCAATTGTCACCAATGTGCCATGCCATCAAATGAAGTCACTGTGCCATCAATTGTCACCACTGTGCCATGCCATCAAATGCAGTCACTGTGCCATCAATTGTCACCACTGTGCCATGCCATCATATGCAGTCACTGTGCCATCAATTGTCACCACTGTGCCCCATGCCACTGTGCTTATTGTCGCCTCTGTGCCCTTTGTCACCACTGTGCCCCATGATGCCACTGTGCCCCATGATGCCACTGTGCCCCATGATGCCCCTTTCCCTGTAAAAAACACTTACCTGACGCTTCCATGTCCTCCCTCAATGTCTTCTGCCGCCGTGGAGAAGCTTCAGCCAATCAGGTTCCTGATAACCAGAATCCGGGAACCTGATTGGCTGAAATGGCCGTCAGTCTTATGCAAGGACCGCAGGTTGCCTGCGCTCCGAGTATAGACTTCCGAGAGTCGGAGGGCGGTACTGGAAAAGCCTATCAGAGCCGCTGGCTTTGATAGGCAGTTCCCCTCAGCCAACCAGCTGCCGATATTCGGGTAACCGGCGACCCATGTCTGGTTATATGAATAGACCAGGCAGCTGGCAACAATAACACACGTTCAATGCATTGCATTGAATGTGTGTTATTTGTGAGAGGAGGTGGCGCTGCAGCGCCCTCTATAGACGACCGCCAGAACTTTGGCTAAAATGTCAAAATGACATTTTAGCCGAATAAAAGTTCTTAAAGGGCCCGTTTTTAAAAAAAAAATGTGGCTGCGGGGTGGGGGGCGGCGCCCGTGCGTCCCTATGGACGGGCCACCACTGGTCATGTCACAGGTAGCCCAGCCCCCACACAGTTATAATCACTCCCTAGGACACACTTAACCCTTTCCTCGCCCCCTAGTGGTTAACCCCTTCCCTGTCAGTGTCATTTACACAGTAATCAGTGCATTTGTATAGCACCGATCACTGTATAAATGACAATGGTCGCAAAATAGCATTAATAGCATGTGTCCGCCGCAATGTCACAGTCATGATAAAAATCACAGATCACCGCCATTACTAATAAAAAAAAATATAAAGAGGACCGATCACACACCATTCCTATTACAAGGGATGTTTACATTCCTTGTAATGGGAATAAAAGTGATCAAAACATTTATTGGATTTGCTGATCACCAGCATTACTAATAAAAAATAATAATAATAAAAATGCCATAAACGATCCCCTATTTTGTAGACGCTATAACTTTTGCGCGAACCAATCAATATACGATTATTGCGATTTTGTTTTACCAAAAATATGTTGAAGAATACGTATCGGCCTAAACTGTATATATATATATGTTATATATATATATATATATATGTTATATATATATTTTTGGGGGATATTTATTATATCAAAAAGTAAAAAATATTGTTGTTTTTTTCAAAATTGTCTTTCTTTTTTTGTTTATAGCGCAAAAAATACAAACCAACAGAGGTGATCAAATACCACCAAAAGAAAGCTCTATTTGTGGTAAAAAAAGGACGTAAATTTTGTTTGGGTACAACGTCGCACAACCGTGCAATTGTCAGTTAAAGCGACGCAGTGCTGAATCGCAAAACGTGGCCCGGTCATTGGGCGGCCAAATCCTCCGGGGCTGAAGTGGTTAAAGGAAATCTGTTAGTTAGAATTAATATTTCTAAAAAAAAAAAAAAATGTCCCTGAAAAAGAAGACCTTTAACAAGTTGAAGATTTTAGATGCACCACATAAGCCCTCACAAAACGCAAACTACTTTGTACTGTATGCATTAGGATAAAAAGCCTTCTGTGTGCAGCAGCCCCCCTCAGCCCCCCCCCAATACTTACCTGAGGTCCCTCTCTGTCCATCGATGTCAACAAGTGTCTCAGTCATCCATTTTCTTTCCTGATTGGCTGAGACACAGCAGTGGCGTCACTGGCTCCCGTGCTGTCAAGCAAAGTCAGCTAGCCAATCAGGGGAGAGAGGGGCGGGCTGGGTCAGGGCTCCGTGTCTGAATGGACACAGGGAGATGTGGCTCAAGTTAGGTGCCCCCAAAGCAAGCTGCTTAGTGTGGGGGCACTGAACAAGAGGGAGGGTCCAGGAGCAATCAAAGAGGGACCAGATAAGAGGGGGATCCGGGCTGCTCTGTGCAAATTCACTGCAACAGAGGAGGTAAGTATAACATGTTTATTATTTTTAATAGGAAAAAAACAAGACTTTCCAATCACTTTAACGACTTAAGGACCGCCTCCTGCACATATATGTTGGCAAAATGTCACGGCTGGGCACAAGCACTTACCTGTGCTTAAGTGCCCAGCCATGGGTCGAAGCTCTGTTCTTCACTGTGGCGCTGTCATTGATCGTCTGTTCCCTGATCAATGACATCACACGTCCAGCCCTACAGTTAGAAACACCTATGAGGTCACACTTAACCCCTTTAGCGCCCCTAGTGGTTAACTGCAATTGACATTTTCACAGTAATCAATGCATTTTTATAGCACTTTCTGCTGTGAAAATGGTCCCAAAAATGTGTCAAAATTGGCCGATGTGTCTGCCATAATGTCTCAGTCACGAAAAAAAATCGCTGATCACCGCCATTAGTAGTAAAACTTTTTTTTTTTTTTTTTATAAAAAATGCAATAAAACTAACCCCTATTTTGTAAACGCTATACATTTTGTGCAAAACCAACCGATAAACTCTTATTGCGAATATTTGTGGGAAAAAAAGGACGCCAATTTTGTTTGGGAGCCAGGTCGCATGATCGCAGTTAAAGTGACGCAGTGCCGAATCGCAAAAAGGGGCCTGGTCCTTTACCTGCATTTTGGCCTGGGTCTTAAGTGGTTAAGTTAGGTAGTTAGCAGCAGGTAGGAAGGTACAATCTGATTGGCCATTTAAGGGATCACGGACACCATTCTTTCCTTCACTTTTCTTTAATTATTTAGCGATAGTGTTTTTTTTTTTCTCTTTCCAATGTCAGTGATACACAGTCTAAATGGCGTTCTCAGTGCAGAACCGTCTTCTGGGCAGACCAGCCGCTTGGCTCCAATTCAAATGCTTTATATGCATCACACGGCTCTCTTTCAGCACTGGAGCCTTCCCGTTGTCTTTAAATAAAAAATATGCTTAAATGGACTATCATTGACAGGTTAACAGTTTCTCGGCCGGAGAATCCAACTATTCTCTGCAGGAAACGGCAACAAGAAAAAAAAAATTACATTTGAATTTGCTAAAAAGTTAACGAGGGAGCCATCCAAGCAGAAGACAGGTTTCATTTTCATGCCAATATTAACAATGGCTTTTTACGGGACTATTTGCTCAGTTACTCAAGGAGAAAATGATGAAGTTGCCATGGCGACGGCAGCATCCCTCTCTCTCTCTGTTCGGTATACACAGGTCCTCAATGTTTCAAGGGATGAATATGTGGCACAATGTCTCCAAATGGGAGAGAAGAGAATGTGATCTGTCTTTTAATAGGAACGAGTATCATTTAGTTAGCTTTGTAGATGAGAATGTGAACACCATGATTGTAAAAAAAAAATTCATCATTGTAAAGCTGACCTTGCATGAGGTCTGGAGACTCCCTCCCACCCCCACTCCTAAATACATGAACATAAACCTACCCCCCCCCCCCCCCAAGAAAAAAAAAAAAAGAGATGAACAAAATAAAAGAACCTCATCTTAGACCCAGGTTCCCTTCCTCTATACCAGGGGTTTTTGTTTTACTAAAAATATGTAGAAGAATGCGTATCGACCTAAACTCAGGGAAAAAATAGTTTTTATATATTTATTATAGCAACAAGTAAAAAATATTGCTTTTTTTTCAAAATTGTCGCTCTATTTTTGTTTATAGTGCAAAAAATAAAAACCGCAGAGGTGATCAAATACCACCAAAATAAAGCTCTATTTGTGGGAAAAAAAGGACGCCAATTTTGTTTGGGAGCCACGTCGCACGACCGCGCAATTGTCAGTTAAAGCGACGCAGTGCCGAATCTTAAAAAGTGGCCAAGTCTTTGACCTGCAAAATGGTCTGGGGCTTAAGTGGTTAAAACATAGGTTTGCTTTAACTTTTATTCTGGACTTTGTAAGTTTTTTTTTTTTTTTTCCAAATAATTTTATTTTAGTAATGAAAACACAAGGGTACATTAGTCACAGCAGTGCATTACAACACTCTTGAACATAGGTTACATTTGATTAACACATATAGAAAAAGCATAAAACCGCAAACATCAATTCAGCGGAACAGATATACGGAACATAGGTCATGGGTGGCGCTCCTAACATGGGAGCGGGTTGAAGCGATACCTATATAAGAGGGACCATCGTGCACGTACCCAACCTCCGCCCACCCCTATAGGGAACATAACTGTAGGCGGGAGGGTATACTGGAAGAACTAAAATAGGTATGGGTATGGTTCAGCTTGGTCCCGGCAGTTGTAGTGTCCCATCCATCCGGGTTGAGACCCGTGTCTATACTGCTACCGTTTGGCAAAGGTGGCTAACCAACCCACTGATCAGCGGGGTTTCGTATCGAGCTATGCCGTCTTAACATTGTGTCTTCAAGCAAAAGCCCTGAGGCCCCTGCCGAAGGTGTTGGTAGGGGAAGGGAGAGATGGATAAAAAAGGGGGGGGAGGAGAGGGTGGGGGGGTTCGGGGACAGTCAGTCTGTTGTCGGAGTAAGTGGGTCTAGGAGCGTCAATGCGGGGGAGAGGGGGTGTCAGGGGGGGCCGATCTTGAGCTCGAGGGAAGAGATTCCCTGTAGTGCACCCAGCAGCCCCAGGTAAGTCTAAATTTCTCAGAGGCATCCCGAGCTTGATGTATAAGTCTTTCCATCTCTTTGATTTTGTTAACCCTATTCTGCCAGTCAGCAATGGTGGGTGGGTGAGGGTCTTTCCATCGTAGAGGAATGCATTGTGTGGCTGCATTTATTAGGTGCAGCACTAGAGATTTTCGGTAGACCGAGTTAGGAAGGGACGTGTGGTGTAGTAGATATTGCGCCGGAGTGTAGTCTGGGGTGAATGTGGTGATACTGGCAATTAGGGCGTGAACCTCCTTCCAGAATGGCTGGAGCCTAGGGCACTCCCACCAAATGTGTATGAGTGTACCCTCGGTCGTCGCACACCTCCAGCAAGTGGGGGATACTGTGGGGAAGAACTTGTGAAGTTTGCTGGGGGTCCTGTACCACCTTGAGTATATCTTAAATCTGTTCTCCTGTGCTGAGACATTTATAGAACCCTTGTGAGTATGGGTCCAGATCGAGTTCCAATCGTCATCCGAAATAGGGAACCCAAGATCGGATTCCCACTTCCCGTGGATGTCAGCGTTGGAAGTCGTTTGAGGAGTGAGTATGGAGTACAGGGTAGAGATCAGGTGTCGTTGTGGGTCAGTGGATTGGCAAAGCTTTTCTAAATGTGTGGGGGTCCTACACCAACGGGCCGGCAGTGATGTGCTTTGTAGGAAATGCCTGATCTAGAAAAATTTGAATCGGGGAATGTGGAAGTCAGGGAATTTCAGAGCCATGGCGGATTCCGAGAGGAGTACTCCACCATCAAAAAACTGAAACGCCCCTAATGAGGGGGCTGTCCATGTGTACTGTGGGTCGACCGTGCCGACTCCATCTGGGAAACCCGGGTTATGATTAAGCGGTGTCATAGGGCCAGGGAAATGGGCGGAATCCGGGCCGTCAGTCGTGACCTTTAGGCAAGACAGGACGGGGTTAATTAAAGGGTGGGCCGTGCACGGTTTGGGGGTGAGGGCCGGAGCAATCCAAGGAAGGTGGGAGAACCTACAAAGGCTTCCTCGAGTTCCACCCAGTCCTTGTCTGCGCCGTGGAGATGCCAGTCCACCACCCGTGTCAGCAGACAGGCTCTGTGGTAACGGGATAGGTCCGGCAGACCGATGCCACCTCTAAGTTTGGGAAGGGTGAGTCTATCCCATTTCAGTCGAGCCGGACGGTTGGCCCAAATAAAGGCACTACATGTGGACTTAAAGGAAGCTAAGAAGGCAGGAGGGAGTTTGATAGGGATTGCCTGTAATAGATAGAGGAGCCTGGGAAGGACATTCATTTTTAAAATGGCCGCCCTACCGAACCATGAAAAAGTACCTTTGCTCCATTCAATCAGGTCCTCCTTTACCTTATGCAAGGCGGGTAGGAAATTCCTAGCGTACAGATCGGAGAGCCTAACGGGCAATTTGATTCCTAAATAAGTTACTTCATTGGGCTCCCATTTAAAGGGGAAATTTTGCTTACAGGTGGCCACCAGGTTCTGTGGGAGGGAGATATTGAGTGCGGAGGATTTACTGAAATTTATTTGTAGGTTGGAAAGCGTTTTAAAGAGGCGAAAGTCTTTAAGCAAATTTGGTAATGTGACCAAGGGGTTCGTCAGAAACAGCAATACGTCGTCCGCATATGCGGCAACCTTGTATTGCTTGCGCCGTATCGTGACTCCCATAATGTCCTGGTTGTCCCGTAGCCGTCTAAGAAGGGGCTCCAGGGTCAGGATGAAAATCAGGGGAGAGAGGGGACATCCTTGCCTTGTGCCATTGTGTACCGAGAAGGCGTCCGAGAGCCTGCCGTTCACCCTGACCCTAGCAGTAGGGACCGAGTAGAGGGCCATAATCATACGGAGAAATTGAGCGGGTAGGCCTGTTTTGTGGAGGGCTGCCTCAATATAGTCCCAGGCCACCCTATCAAATGCCTTCTCGGCATCAAGGGAAAGCATGAACCCTTGGGTTTTGGAGGTGGACATCCAGTGATGTATATTTATTGCTTTCGCGTGTTGTCCCTGGCCTCCCTCCCAGGGACAAAACCCACTTGATCGGTGGAGATGAGGGTCGGAATGTAGGGCAGCAGCCTATTGGCCAGTACTTTGGCATATAGCTTCACGTCCACATTCAGCAGTGAGATGGGCCGGTAATTGGGGACCCTTGTGGTGTCCTTCCCAGGCTTGGGGATTAGGGTGACATGTGCTTCCAACAGGTCTGTGCCAGTGGTGGGTGAGAAAGGGATGTCATTGAAAGCACTGACAAAATGGGGGAGTAGTAGTGCGGAGAACGCCTTATAATAGCCTGAAGTGAGGCCGTCTGGGCCAGGGCTCTTACCCGGTTTCAATTGTTTTAGTGCTGTAAGTGTCTCTTCCACCGTCACTCGTGCGTCTAAGTGCGAGAAGTCCGGGACTTGGATGGGGGGGGACCCGTACTGAGTGAGGAAGTGGTCGATTAGCTGGGCCCGTGATTGGGGGGGTCCCGAGTCGGTGGGTGTGGGCAGGTTGTACAGGGATGAGAGGTTGGACTTTGTAAGTTGTGTGCAGCAGAGAAGTACGAGCAGCTGGGGGCTGTGTGGGCAGAAGAGAGAGAAATATGTGAGTACAGATTGCAAAAAAGTAGTTCCGGGATTTGATTAACTAGGATGTCCAACTGTCCTTTTTTTGGACAGAATTTCTTCTTCCCCTCTGTCCTCCAAATTTTCCCACTGATAGATCTGATGCTGGATCTTTATAAATAAATGTAGGAAATGAATGCATTAAGGTGAAAAAACATATAACCACTTTAACTTCTTGATCAATCTAGATGTTAACCCTTTCCCCATCAGTTTCCTTAGTACAGTGACAGTGTATAGTATTATCACTGATCACTGTACTAGTGTCACTGGCAGGGCCGCTGTTAGGAATCATGGGGCCCCATACAGCCTACCTGACAGCCCCCACCCACACACACACCTGACGGTATTCTATACAATATTTTCACAAAAAATGCATGAAAATTCCTTTATCGGCTCCTGGTACACAATCACCTGCATCTTTCCTTTCCAGCACAAATCATCTTTCTTCAATCCCTCTCCTAGTACACATTTCCACAAATCACTCCTCCTAGCACAACCCCCTCTCAGGGCAGGGGAAGGAGCTCATCGGCGGCTGGCCAGGTTCATTATCCCTCCATGTCTCTCACCCAGCAGATAAAAGCCGGCGGGAGGGAGAGGGAGAGAAACCTGGGTGAGAGACACGGAGGGCATTGATCTCCACCAACCCTCCTGTTGTCTTGGCCCCTCTGTGTGCCAAGGCCCCCTACAGGAGGGCTGGTGGCCCCCCCTATCAGCGGCCCTGGTCACTGGTGATGTCGGTTAGTCAGTTGCAGTGGCGCCCTTCATAAGGGACGCAGGGGCGCCGCCCCCCCAATCCACATGATTAGAGCCTCAAGCCTCGTACACACACATGGTTTTCTCGGCAAGAAAGGTCTTCCGTGCGTGTGTATGAGGCTTGAGGCTCTAATCATGTGGATTGGGGGGGGGGGGGGGCGGCGTCAAGAAAACTGGCCACAATCTCGATGAGAAAAAAAGAGAACATGCTCTCTATTTTCTCGTTGTGATTCGCGGCAGTGTTTTCCTGCCGAGAAACCCGAGCGTCTGTATACTTACCTGTCGCCGTGGAAACTTGCGCATGCTCGAAATGACTTTGACGAATGCCCGGTAGCTTCCAAGGCATAGGTAGGGTGAAGCAAGGTGGTGGCAATGTATGTGCTCATCACATTTGATGCCGTCACCGCATTCGTCCCATTCAAAAGAACAGCGGTTCTTTTGAATAGAGTGTGTGTAAACTCGGCCGGCAAGAGATTCTTGCCAACAATCTCGTCAGGAATATGATCAGTTTATAATTTTAATTGTAGGTTTATTTTTTAATAGTGAGAGACAGCATAGCAACAAAGAAATCCAAAAAAAAAGGAATTTCAAAAAAGTTATACATTTAGTTGCATTCTAATATGTGAAATAAGTATTTCATCCCTTCACAACCCTTGTTTGTCAGATGTTTCCTGTAGTTGGTCACTAGATTTGCACACATCTCAGGAGGGATTTTGTCCCGCTCCTCTTTGCAGACATTAAGGTTTTTCGAGGCTGAATTTTGGTAACTTGAACCATCAGCTCCCTCCACATATTTTACATGGGATTAAGGTCTGGAGACTGGCTAGGCCACTCCAGGGCCTTAATGTGCTGTATCTACACCTCTACAAAGCCTTCGGGCTCCAGGACCAAGTGGAAGACTTATTAAGATTCTAACAAAATAAAAAGTCAGTTTTCTCTATACCAGACACAAACACTGGAACCCATAACCAGAAAGGGTGAAGGTGAGAACGCTAGGTGACACATTTACACCATCCACAGTGTCTCACAATACAAATGCAGTTGAACCTCGGATTACGAGCATAGTCTGTTCCAGGAGTATGCTCGTAATCCAAAGTACTCGCATATCAATTAAGAACAAAAGACGATCAGGACAGCCACACTCCAATCCAACGTGTCTTTAATGTAAAACACTGGAAACAGGCACTACAAGTCACAGCAACGGAACCTAGGACAGCTGACGCATTTCACACTAACTTTAGTGTTTACTTATAGCTGATTTAGCAAGTATCACCATAGCAAGTTTCACTTTTTATGCCTGGGTTTGCCACCCCAATGTGATGATAGTGAGATATGATGAACCCCAAACTGTGCACAGAGAATGAATGAGTGCAAAGCTACTCATTCACTCCCATGTTATCTCTTATCTTGACTATTGCAACTCCCTTCTCGAAGGCCTACCTCTCCATAGGCTATTCCCTCTTCAATGTACAGTAGAACCTCGGATTACAAGCATATTCCGTTCCAGGAGTAAGCTCGTAATCCAAAGTACCTGCAAATCAAAGCGAGTTATCCCATTGAATTCAATGGAAACAAAAATAATTTGTTCAGCAATGACTTCAATGGGATGCAATACCGAATGTGGCCAGAGGTGGGGGAGATGCTGAAAACGGCTGAAAAGGCTCGAGGACACTTTGGCTCGTTTCCTGCTCCCCCGTACCTCAGGCCAAATGAGGTACTGCAGGCCAATGTTCCGCTTTTCTCTGGCTCCTGCGCCACCGTACCTCAGGCCACATGAGGTACTGCAGGCCTATTTTCGGCTCTGCTCGGCTGCTGCGCCCCCGTACCTAAGGCCAAATGAGGTACTGCAGGCAAATTTAGCTTGAATTGGGCTTGTCTTGCCAGTCAACACTCGCAAACCGAGTCAGAATTTAAAAAAAAGTTGCTCGCTAATCAAAATGCTCTGAAACCAAGTTACTTTTAATCCGAGGTTCCACTGTAATATATATATATATATATATATATATATATATATATATATATATATATATATATATATACACCTGAGCAGATAATAGCAACAGATCGTTGAATTGTTCAGCTTGACCAAGCGATACTGCCCCCTACGTAAATCAGGTCAAGTTATTAGTATTTGCTGGAAGTAGGTAAAAAGTAAATATAAAGAATATGTGTCAAAGCTATTATTTCTGGTTGAATAAAAGCTACTTTTGCACAGTACTTGCCTGAATGATTCACATGTTCTTTCAACATTCAGCATTGGCAAGCTGTGCGGTCTGTAAGGTATAGATTTTCCATCTGCCCAGTAGCCAATGGCTGCCTCCAAGTCAGTGTGCGTTATGAAGCCATACATTCTGCCCTCTTGGAAGGAGGACTATAGGGGACAGTATCATTTGGCCTGGCTGAATAATTCAAGGATGAGTTGCTATCATCTTCTCAGGTTTGCACCTCCCCTTGGGAAGAAAAGGTTTCAAAGATCAATTCCACCCTGGCAACGTTCAGAGATCAGAAGCCTATGATTAATACAACTTGATTTTCTTATCCTCCCTCTTCTGTCTGAGTCTCAAATGCCCCGTGGTGTCTGGAATTGAACTAGGGTCTTTGGGGGATTACTTGCAGGCCTTGGCTTCTGAAGGAACTTATCAAGGTTGTGGTTAATTTAACAGTCCAGAGCTTTGATCGTGTGTCACTGTTGGCTGGTTCACAGGGCTTCTCTTGTATCATAACCATGGAAAAAAGACAGAAGTGAAAATTTACCTCCACTGGAGCTTTTAACACCAAGCTAGGTGGGAGGACTCCCATATAAGGTGGCACACAACTGTTGAATGTCTTAGCATAGTCTATATAGCAAAACTTAAATTATGCACAGAAATTATGTACACAATTATTTACACCATTGATATTAAAGTCGTAGTAAACAATTTTTTTGCACATGTACCTACAGATAAGCCTATAATAAGGAAGTGAATATCTCCTAAACTTGCACTGTTTAGAAGATATTCACACTGGATGCAGCCAGTGATGTCACTGGTGAATGCACTCTGAAAAAAAATCAGTTTAGGCCGATATGTATTCTTCTACATCTTTTTGGAAAAAAAAAAACAGCAATAAGTGTATATTAATTGGTTTGCGCAAAAGTTATAGGCCCAGATTCACGTAGGGCGGCGTATATTTATGCCGGCGTAGCACATCTCATATAAGCTACGCCGAATTAACATAGAGATGCAAGTACAGTATTCACAAAGCACTTGCTCCATAAGTTACGGCGGCGTAGCGTACATTGGCTGGCGTAAGCCCGCCTAATTCCAAGTAGGAAGGAGGTGGGCGTGATCTATTTAAATTAAGCGTGACCCCATGCAAATGAATGGCCGATCGAACGGCGCATCCGCGCACATGCTCAGAATCACGTCGCATATACTCCCTAAGATACGACGGCTCAATGCCTACGATGTGAACGTAACCTAGGCACAGCCCTATTCACGTAGTACTACGTAAATGGCGTACGCGACGTAAAATTCTATGGCGTCATTCCCTGGCACATACCTTTGCATTACCTGTGCCTGCTAGATGAGGGGTAACTTTACGCCGGACGTAAGCTTTATGCAAATAGCGTATATGAAGCGGCCTGGCGCATCTACGTTCGTGAATCGGCGTATCTTACTCATTTGCATATTTAAAGTGGGAACGCCGAATGCGTCCAGCGTAACTATGCGCCCATGATACGCCGGCATAGGCAAGTTACGTCGAACGGCTGAAGCCATGTTTTTCGACGTATCTCACTTTGTGAATCGGTGCAAGTATACGACGGCGCACATTTGTACTTACTACGACATATCTCGTGATACGCCGGCGTAAATCCATCGGGAATCCGGGCCATAGTGTCTACAGAATAGGGGATAGATTTAATGCATTTTTAATACAGTAAAACCTTGGTTTGCGATCATAATTAGTTCCAGAAACATCCTTGTAACCCAAAGCACTTGTATATCAAAGCATTATTTTACAGGGTATAAAAGAGAAGAGAGGCACCTCCAAGGCCGCGTACACACGATCGGTCCAACCCGATGAGAATGGTCCGACAGACTGTTTTCATCGGGTCACCGCTGAAGTGGCCTGATGGTCTGATGTACGCATACACCATCAGTTCAAAAACCGATCATATCAGAATGCGGTGACGTAAAACACAACAACGTGCTGAAAAAACAATGTTCAATGCTTCCAAGCATGCGTCGACTTGATGCGTGGGATTTGAACCGTTGCTTTTGCGTACTAACCATCGGTTTGGACCGATGGTCAGGCGTCCATCAGTCTGATTTTAAAGCAAGTTTTCAAACTTTGGTCCGAAGGACGACGGACCGATGGGCCGTACACACAGTCGGTTTGGACCGATGAAACTGGACTTCAGTCCATTTTCATCGGTTTGGACCAATCGTGTGTACGCGGCCTAAGTGTAGCAATAAGTTACTAAATGTTGTACCTTCATTAAATGTAACCATATTCTACATTTGGAGGCACCTCTCTTCTTTTTTATACTCTGTGACATGACCCTACTCTTATATCAAGACATCGCTTTTATATCAAGGCAAAATTTATTAAAACATTTTGCTTGTCTTGCAAAACGCTCTCAAACCAAGGCTTTACTGTATTTAAAAAAAAAAAAATTCTACTAGCAATGGTGACGATCTGCGATTTTTAGCGAGACTGCGACATTGCAGCTGACAGATCCGACACTTTTGACATTTTTTGGAAGAGTTGACATTTATACAGCGATCAGTGCTATAAAAATGCACAGATTACTGTGTAAATATCACTGGAAGGGAAGGGGTTAACACTAGGGGGCGATCAAGGGGTTAAAGGAGACAGATCGCTGTTCCTGATCACTAGAAACAGCAGATCTCTCTACTTCCTTGACAAAACAGGGATCTGTCTGTTTACATTGACAGATCCCTGTTCTGGCTCTCTGAGGAGCGATCACAGTTCCCTGGCGGACATTGCCGCCATTAGCAGCGACATCGGCACCGGCGTTGCCCCCCTATGGGGGGATGGGACTGAGTGGAGGAGGAGAGAAATCTTCTTAATCATTAGGAACGCCAAATCTCTCTCCTCCCCTATCAGAACGGAGATCTGCCTGTTTATATTGACAGATCCCCGTTCCAGCTCTCTTTCCCCACAATCACGGATGGCCGACGAAATTTGCGACCACCGGCCACACGCATCGCCTGCTGCGGTTCTTAAAAAAGTCGACATACACGAGCAGGAACGAGCCAACCTGCCACAGTAAAATGACCGGTGGTTAAAGCATGACTTATTTGGTATCAATTTACTTGGCATAATATCATATTTTATATTTTACAAAAAAAAATTGTATTTGTTATGTTTTTACAAACATATCATACTTACCTCCACTGTGCGGCTTGTTTTGCACAGAGTGGCACTGATCCTCCTCCGTTTGGGGGCCCTCTGTGGCTCTCACGGCTCCTCTCCACATTAGATAACCCCCTAGGAGAAGTGCTCTCCTGAGGGGGTTACCTTGCACATAGGTGCCGAGTGTATAACTAGGCCCTGCCCCCCGTGTCATTAGATTTGATTGACAGCAGCGAGAGCCAATGGCTGCACTGCTATCAATCTATCCAATCAAAGCCGGACTTCGTGGAGAGAAGGGACATGTCCACCTAAATTCGGGGCTCAGGTAAGTAAAACGAGGGGTCTTGGGGGTGGGGGGGCTGATGCTGTAAGGTATTTTTTCACCTTAATGCAGGTAAAAAAACACGAACATTTACAACCCCTTTAAACAACAAAATGTGTATCCCCCCCCCCCAAATTGGGTTTGAAAAACCACTGCGCAAATACCGTGTGACATAGAAAAATTCAAAACTCACCTATTTATTCTCTAAGGCCTATATAATGTTTGTGGGTTCTAAGTAGTTTTCTAGGGTTGTCCCAAAACTAGTATCGGTGTCGGGATCGATACAGAACAATTGCGCAAGTACTCTCACAAATGCTCCCGAGGCCGACCCCTGAGATGCAGTTTTTCAGATTAGCTGACCTGGCGCAACCGGAAGTCTGCGGGATGAACAACAGAAGTCATGAAATCCCGACGCCCATCTTGGTACTTCTTGCACTTGGCGCATTTTGTTACACCCAGGCCAAACTATATGGGCTGGGAGTAACAAGGCTACTGGCTTACTGCGGCCGAGTGCAGTGCCCATTAGTGCCAATAAATGCCACCCATCAGTGCCCAATGCCCAAAGGTGCTGCCTATCAGTGCCAGCCACCTGTCAGTGCTGCCTATCAGTGCCAGAAACCTGTCAGTGCCACCTATCAGTGCCAGTCATCTATAACTGCCAGCCACCTGTCAGTGCCATATATCAGTGCCAGCCACCTGTCAGTACCATCTATCAGTGCCAGACACCTGACAGTGCCAGCTATCAATGACATCAGTGCCAGCCATTGGTCAGTGCCACCTGTCAGTGCCAGCCATCTATCTATTAGTGCCAGCCATCTGTCAATGCCCATCAGTCAGTGCCAGCCATCAGTGCTGCATATCAGTGCCACCTAATCTGTAGTGTGCTTTGAAAACTGTAATGACATTAAAAAAAATATTGGTAATTGGTATCGGCGCGTACTTGAAAAAAAGTATCGGTAATTGTACTCGGTCTTAAAAAAAATGGTATGGGGACAACCCTAGTAATTTTCTGGCTAAAAAAATACTGATTTTTGCATGTAAACGAAAAGTGCCAAAAAAAGTCCCGGTCTGGAAGTGGATATTATCTGTTTATTTTGATGTTTACCTTGAGCCTATATGATTAGGTGTAAATTTACTTGCGATAAAAAATGAACATAAACTAAAAATGTGTGTAGCAAAGATAAACATTAGAAAAAAGGTGGATTGGGCGGTGAAGCGCTCCCATTTGGCATATAAATCCACCTGGTTCCAATTCATTTCTATTAATGTCATTCTTCATTTCCTCATCACACATCGCTGATGATATAAAAAGCTCTATACATAGATCAAACTGCGGCTTAACCAAAAATACATTATAATCTAATCAGAGAGACAAGCCGGGGTCTAAAATTAGCTGTCTTATCCCCCCCCCCATCTCTGCTCATCCCTCCTCGATCACAGCTGACCCCGGGCTTCGCTCCCTCCATCTCTTGGCTCCGAGCCATCACTGCAGCTCTGCAGTCTTGCAGGCTTGTCGCTGCCTCCGTTGCATGAGACTGCAACCTTTCCCGTTGAACTTGGCGAATCCCGTGGGAGAGCCAAGCTTTGCTCCCCCCCCCCCTTACAAATTTCTACATGCTTCGTCTCTCGCTGCAAGGCTCACAGGCGTATCTTGCTCTAATAGTGACACAAATGAGGGCAAACAGATAGCACATTTGGAGATCAGCCTGCTGCTGTGTGAAAGCACTAGGCAGCTTAGCGTGAGTAACTGCTGGGGCCATTATTGTGCTTGTCAGATCCCAATAGGATCCACACAAGCCAGGGCTATGATAAAAATATCATACTGATTAATTGAGGCTCAGCATGAGGAAAAAAAAAACCTATGGAACAAGATGGGTCCCTGGTGGCCAAGGTCTGCAGCTCCGTGTGTGCTGAGGTGCATCATGGGAGAAGACTGTTTTTTTTTGAGGTTGGAAATTTACAATGGAGCTGTACAATCCCCACACACACATTCATGAAAATGGCTGTAGTGGTGTTGGGTGCTGTGATGACCACAGGTTGGGAACCGTAGACAATCAGAGTGAAGAAATGTCATCAACTCACCGATGATTCCTCAAAGGGTCCAAAACTTTATTCACATGGCCACACGGTACACATACAGTGGATATAAAAAGTCTACACACCCCTATTAAAATGTCAACTGTGGTTTCATCAGACCATAACACATTTCCCAACATGCTTTTGTGAGACTTCAGATGTGGTTTTGCTAAATGTAGCCAGGCTTGGATGTTTTTCTTTGTAAGAAAAGGCTCCCGTCTTGCCACAGGGTGACCATGTGTCCCGGATTGCCCGGGACAGTCCCGCATTTTGCAGTTCTGTCCCGGGTGCCGGGCACCTTCATTCCAGGACAATACAATGTCCCGGTATGAAACTAACATAACCACCCAATGAGCTGATGATGTAAACTGTCTGTTTCCCAGCCCAGGGTGTTCGCTCCGCCAAATGCCCTGCAATACACTGCCCACTGTGCCAACCAGTAAAAGCTGGTCATTAACCACTTGTCATCTGCCCACCGTCAAATGACGGCGGGCAGATGACTCCATTATCCTGACATCACGTCATATGACGTGATGTCCCTTTAAAGCCGCCGGGCACTCGCGATTGCTCAGTAACTGAGCGGGGACGTGGAGCTCTGTATGTAAACACAGAGCTGCACGTCCCTGTCAGGGAGAGAGGAGATCGATTGTGTCCCTTGTACATAGGGACACAATCGGTCACCTCCCCCAGTCACCCCCCCCTCCCCCCACAGTTAGAACACTAATAGGACACACATTTAACCCCTTCCCCGCCCCCTAGTGGTTAACCCCTTCACTGCCAGTCACATTTATACAGTAATCAATGCATATTTATAGCATTGTTCACTGTATAAATGTAAATGGTCCCAAAAATGTCAGAAAAGTGTCCGAAATGTCCGCCATAACGTCGCAGTCCCAATAAAAAAATCGCAGATCGCCGCCATTAATAGTAAAAAAAAAAAAAAAAAAAAAAATGCCATAAACTATCCCCTATTTTGTAAACGCTATAAATTTTGCGCAAACCAATCGATAAACGCTTATTGCATTTTTTTTTTTTACCAAAAATATGTAGAAGAATATGTATCGGCCTAAACTGAGGGAAAAAATATTGCATTTTTTTAAAAATTGACGCTCTATTTTTGTTTATAGCGCAAAAAATAAAAACCACAGAGGTGATCAAATACCACCAAAAGAAAGCTCTATTTGTGGGAAAAAAAGGACGGCAATTTTGTTTGGGAGCCATGTCGCACGACCGCGCAATTGTCAGTTAAAGCGACGCAGTGCCTGAAGCTTATATTTTGTCTGGGCAGGAAGGGGGTGTAGGTGCACAGTAGGTAAGTGGTTAAGGAGCGGGGCTGGGAAGCAATTGACGAGTCATCAGGTGTCAATGGGCTTCCCCGTTGACAGCTGGATAAAAAAATACAAAATAAACCTGGCAGTAAAAAAAAAAATGTTCCCCCTCCCCTAGTTCATCCCAGACTCTTTGGGGGCTTCCAGATTCTGATAACCCCCCTGCCTGCATGCCACCACAACCACCATCCAGAGTAAGATGGGGACATGGTGCTTTGGGGTAGGAGGTAGAGCCCATGGGTTCTGGTATGGTCGGGGGGGGGGGGGGGGGGGGGGGGCACTAGTTTTTTTCTTTTACTTTTTCTTTTCAAACTAAATATCACCCACTGAGGGCTATCATCCACTTTAGATCCCTATTCTATAATTCGCTAATATGTTTCAAAAAGCTGTGACCAGCAGCAAATGAGTGCTGTCCATTCAGCAAAGTCAGATCAGTGAAAGGTGTTTTGATTGGTTACTGTGGGTGACTGCATTTGCTAGGATTTCTAAAAGTAAAGTATTTTTCTTGTTCCTGTCAACCAGTCAGACACCTTCTCTAACATGTACAAGAAAATGACAGCTGGATATTGGATTTTGTGTGGGCAGCAAGAACACTTTTCTTTTTTTAGGATAAGTGGCTCTAGGCTTTAAATAAAGGGAACCTGTCATAAAAGCAATATTATCTAGCAGCAGCTTTTTTTTACCCTTTAATGAATCTTCTTCCATGAGCTCCGGAATGGCCAAACTTAGAAAACAGCCGATCACTTTGTTCCAACTTTAGGGCTCAGGCACATCACCTGCTAACCCTCTATCCAATGGGATACCACTATGGACTATAGACTGTGTTTATCTTCTTTATTTTTTTTCTTTAACCACTTCCATACAGGCAGAGCCGTTTGAAGGAATTAGGGGGCCCCAAGCAAAATGAACATGGAGGGAGCTGTGGTGGCTCAACGTGATTGGCACTGCGCTGACAAGCCATTCACCTCTGCAGCCAAGGGTTCGGATCCCGGTCTCGGCTACATGTGAATTGAGTTTGGTGGTCTCAGCCCGGCTCCCGGTGGGTGTGCTATTCAGGGTACGCCTGTGCTTAGTACGCCCACCCCCCCCCCACAAAAACCACCACACTTGCACGCACACAAAAATTGGTTTAAAAAAAACACATGCACTTTGGCCATGCGGTCTCTTAAAATAAAGAGAGGCGAAGGACCTACAGGGCTGGCTGGGTGGGCTAGGCCCTCATAGGGGGAGTCCCTCTGCCCCATTGGGGTCCTGTTGGGCCCCAGTTGGGCTCCCAAGAGGAGCAGGTAGGGCGGGGTGAGTGGGAGGCCCCCCTTCACACCCGCCATTGCCACCAGGGGCATGGAGAAGGATGGCGATTGCCTCCGGGGGGAGGGTCTGCCTACTCCCAACTCCTGCAGTCCGGCTCCTCTCTCTCGAGTTCACGCACAAAAATACACTTTTAGAAAAAAAAAAAAGAGAAAAAAATAAACATGGAGGCCCCCCGGCAGAAACCCCCCTCAATGCAAACCCCCTCAGTGCAGAGACACCCCTGCACCTCTGGACCCCTTTACATTACACAGCACCTTGCACCTCAGGACCCCTTTACATTACACAGCACCCTGCACCTCTGGGCCCCTTTACATTACACAGCCCCCTATAGCTCTGGACCCTCTGCAGACTCTTTTCAGTGCCGACCCCCCTTCAGTTCACACCCCCCCCCTCAGTGCAGAAACCCCCTTCAGTGCAAACCCCCTCAGTGCAGAGACCCTCCTCAGTGCTAACCCTACCAGTGCAGAGGTAGTGGAGGGCAGTATAATGTAAATGGGAGGGGTAGCAGTGGAGGGCAGTATAATGGGAAGGGTGGCAGTGGAGAGCAGTATAATGGGAGGGGGGCAGTGGAGGGCAGTATAATGGGAGGGGGCAGTATGATGGGAGGGGAGGGCAGTATAATGGGGGGGAGGGGGGTTAGTGGAGGGCAGTATAACAGGCGGGGTGGCAGTATAATGGGAGGGGGGCAGTATGATGGGAGTGGGTGGTACTGGAGGGCAGTATAATGGGGGTTAGTGAAGGGCAGTATAATAGGAGGGGTGACAGTGGAGGGCAGTATAATAGGAGGGGTGTCAGTGGAGGCCAGTAAAATGGGAGGGGGCAGTATGATGGGAGGGGGTGGAAGTGGAGGGGGTGGTAGTGGAGGGCAGTATAATAGGAGGGGTGGCAGTGCAGGGCAGTATAATAAGAGGGGTGGCAGTGGAGGACAGTAGAATGGGAGGGGGCAGTGAAGTGCAGTAGAATGGGAGGGGGCAGTATGATGGGAGGGGTTTTAGTGGAAGGCAGCATAATGGGGGGCAGTGGAGAGCAGTATAATGTAAATGGGATGGGTGGCAGTGGAGGGCAGTATAATAGGAGGGGTAATAGTGGAGGGCAGTATAATGTAAATGGCAGGGGTGGCAGTGGAGGGCAGTATATTGGGAGGGGAGCAGTATAATGTAAAATGGGATGGGTGGTAGTGGAGGGCAGTATATTTGGTAGGGGGGGCAGTATTATGGGAGAGGGTGGTAACAGAGGGCAGTATGATGGGAGAAGGGCAGTATAATGGGAGGGGGGTTAGTGGAGGGCAGTATGATAAGAGGGGTGGTAGGGGAGGGCAGTAAGATGGGAGGGTGGTAGTGGAGGGCAGTATGATGGGAGGGAGGGCAGTATGATGGGAGGGGTGGTAGTGGAGGGCAGTATAATAGGAGGGGTAGTAGCAGAGGGCAGTATGATGGGAGGGGTGGTAGCAATGGGCAGTAGTGGAGGGCAGTATATTGGGAGGGGGGTTAGTGGAGGGCACCATTATGGGAGGGGTGGTAGTGGAGGGCAGTATAATAATAGAGGTAGCAGTGGAGGGCAGTATAATAGGAGGGGTGGCAGTGGAGGGCAGTATAATAGGAGGGGTGGCAGTGGAGGGCAGTATAATAGGAGAGGTGGCAGTGGAGGGAGGTATAATAGGAGAGGTGGCAATGGAGGGCAGTATAATAGGAGAGGTGGCAGTGGAGGGCAGTATAATAGGAGAGGTGGCAGTGGAGGGCAGTATAATAGGAGGGGTGGCAGTGGAGGACAGTATGTTGGGATGGGGTGGTAGTGGAGGGCAGGGCAGTATAATGTACAGCATGACTGGAGGGATGCAGTGTATGGGAGGGAGCAGAGTGACCATGTGCTGCTCAGTCAGAGTCAGGGCAGTGCAGGGAGCATTTAGCTTACCTTTCTTCCAGCGCAGGAATGGCCATCAGGCAAGAGGCGGAGTCGGGGCAGAGCTTAGGCGCAAGGCGGAATCGCTTGGAATGCTGGGGCTCCACTCTCCTCCTCATCGAGACGTCACTGGTTGTTAGACGCCAGTCAGGCTATGCTCAGCAACCAGTTGTTTTGGCAGTGAGCCAGGCAGCGTCTGGGGGGAAATCAAGCGGTCTCGGACAGAACTAGCACAGTGGGCAGTGAGGGAATGCGGCAGGAATTTCTAGGGGGCATCAGGACTGGCAGGAGGAGCTCGGCCACGCTACAGCATGGGAAGGGGAAGTTGGGGGCCCCCGGCCAGCTCTGGGCCCCAAGCAATTGTTTGCCTTGCCTGTCCTGTAGTGACGGGCCTGCATACAGGGCACTTATACACCCTCCCGCCCAGACCAATTTTTAGCTTTCAGCGCTGTTGCACTTTGAATGACAATTGTGCGGTCATGCTACACTGTACTCAAACTAAATTTGTATAATTTTGTTCCCACAAATAGAGCTTTCTTTTGATGGTATTTAATCACCTCTGGGATTTTTTTTTTCTTTTAAAAAAATAAGAGTTTTGTTTCAGTTACAAAACATTGTAAATAAGTATGTTTTCTCCTTCACTGATGGGCACTGATGGTACTGCACTGATGGGCACTGATGGTACTGCACTGATGGGCACTGATAAAGCGGCACTGATGGGCACCAATGAGGTGGCACTAATGAGGAGGCACTGATGGGCACTGATGATGGGCACTGATGGGCACAGATAGGTGGCACTGCTATGAAGCATGGATGGGCACGGATAGGCACTGATAGGCATTATGGATGGGCACAGATAGGCGACACAGATGGGCACTGATAGGTGGCACTGATGAGCATGAATGGGCACTGATATGTGGCATGGATGGGCACTGATGTACTGTAATGTGAATGCCAATCAGTGCCAAACAATGCCTGCCAATCAGTGATGCCCATTGTGGGCACTGATTGCCATCCATTGTGGGCACTGATTGGCATCCATTATACATTTCTAAATTGCATCCCTGGTGGTCTAGGGTGGCATTCCTGTGGTGAGCATCCCTGGTGGTCCAGTGTGGACATCCTCGGGGGGGGGGGGGGGCTGTGCTGATAATCGATCAGCACAAACCCCCCTGTCAGAGGAGCAGACGATCGGCTTTCCACTACTCGCGCCTGACAGACGCGAGTGAGGAAAAGCCGATTACCAGATTTTCCTGTTTACATCGTGATCAGCCGTGATTGGACACGGCTGATCACGTGGTAAAGAGTCTCCGTCAGAGACTCTTTACCTAGATCAATGTTGCAGGGTGTCAGACTGACACCCCACAATAACGAACGCCGCAAAGTGGCTCAAGATCCTGAAGACGTCATATGACATCCAGTCAAGATATTGAAACCACTTTGCCGCTGTCATTTTGCCATATGGCAGGGCCGCAGGCGGCAAGTGGTTAATACAGCTTATATCAAATCAATCACACACACTTCCCCTAATGTGAAAAAACATGAGGGTTTACAACCTCTTCACCAAAAACATTTGCAAACTGAAAAGAACCAATTTGTGTAGGCATGTGCAGAATGAAAAACAATTTTTAATTTAGATTCGTTATTTACATGAATTTGTTTAGTTAAATTTGCTTCATTCGTTAATTTGTTTTCAAATCGATTTGATTTTTTTAAATTCGAATAGCTTTTCAATTTCCAAAAAGAATAAAATAAAATAGATAATAAAGGAATAGAATAGGGGAAAAAAAATGTTATTCCTTTAATTTTATTCTATTTTATCCTCTTTGGAAATTTGAAAAGAATTCCAAAACGATTCAAAAATGATTTAAATTTGAATTTCATCTGGATTTTGTTTTTGGTTACTTTGGATTCATTTAAATTCGGTATTATTCTAATTTTAATTTAGAACAAAACTAACCGCACATCTCTAAATTTGTGTTTGTATGAGTTTTCTCATATTTGTTCCTTCCCATATAACACTAAACTCGGGACCGTCTTTAACCACTTAAGGACTGCCTAATGCCGATATACGTCGGTAGAATGGCACGGCTGGGCACAGGCACGTCGCCTTTAAGAGCCCAGCTGTGGGTCGCCCGCCGCCAGCGGAGCGCTCGCGACCCGGTCCGAAGCTCCGTAACCGCTCCCGTGGGACCCGTGGACCCGATCGCCACCGGTGTCCCGCGATCGGGTCACAGGAGCTGAAGAACGGGGAGAGGTGAGTGTAAACACACCTTCCCCGTTCTTCTCTGTGGCAGTGGCAGTGATCGTCTGTTCCCTGTTATAGGTAACGATGATCAATGACGTCACACCTACAGCCCCGCCCCCCTACCGTGAGAATCACTCCCTTAGGGCACACTTAACCCCTCAGCACCCCCTAGTGGTTAACCCCTTGACTGCCATTGTCATTTTCACAGTAATCAGTACATTTTTAATAGCACTGTTCGCTGTGAAAATGACATTGGTCCCAAAAATGTGTCAAAAGTGTTTGATGTGTCCGCCATAATGTCGCTGTCACGAAAAAAAACGCTGATCACCGCCATTAGTAGTAAAAAAAAAAAAATGCCATAAAACTATCCCCTATTTTGTAGACGCTATAAATTTTGTGCAAACCTATCAATAAACGCTTGTTGCGATTTTTTTTTACCAAATATATGTAGAAGAATGCGTATCGGCCTAAACTGAGGAGATATATATATATATATATATATATATATATATATATATATATATATATATATATATATATATATATATATATATATATATATTGGGGGTAATTTATTTCCACAAAAAGTAAAAAAATTGCATTCTTTTAAAATTTGACGCTCTATTTTTGTTTAAAGCGCAAAATATAAAAACCACAGAGGTGATTAAATACCACCAAAAGAAAGCTCTATTTGTGGGAAAAAAGAACGTCCACTTTGTTTGGGAGCCATGTCGCACGACCGCGATTGTCAATTAAAGCAATGCAGTGCCGAATCGCAAAAAGGGCCAAGGTCCTTAACCTGCATAATGGTCCGGGTCTTAAGTGGTTAATATCAATTGGACCCTGGGCAAACATTTTCTTGCCCCCCCCCCCCAAATCCACTCATCAACTATTTTCAGGCAGTGCAGACTCATGGGGCAGCTGCTTTGGGCCCCACAACAATGACTGGGCCCGGAGCAGCTTCTCATTTTGCCCTGTGCTAAAGACGGCCCTGACTAGAATTGGAGGCTGTTCGAGATCCAAAATTCTACAAAGCATTGGCTTATGTGGAATTTAGTATAACATTTATTGTACTATAAAAAAAATGTATTTTGAAACTCATATTTCCAATGATTTTAAGCCTGGAAGGCCCCATACACACGAGCAGACAGATTTGTTCAAATCTGTCTGCTGGGATTTTGGTTTGCTCGCGTGTACACACGAGCAAACCAAAATCCCCGCCAGCAGAGAGCGCGCTGACGTGTCGGTGAAGTGGCGGTGACGTTGACGCCGCCACGTCACCGCACCAGGAAGTAAAACACTTCCGCGCATGCGCCGAATCCATTCGGCGGCGGTGCGGCGGCGGTGCGGGACGACATGTCTGCTGGTAAGTGTACTAACCAGCAGACATGTCGGGCGGACGGATTCCCACCCGATAGATTTCAAAGCATGCTTTGAAATCTGTCGGGTGGCCAAATCCGTCGGCTCGGCCGTACACACGATCGAATCTGTCTGCTGAAACGGTCCGGCGGACCGTTTCCAGCAGACAGATTTGATCGTGTGTACGAGGCCGAACTGATGGGACACCTGGAAAATGTTATAGCTACTTTTTATTTATTTATTATTATTATTTTTTATATTTATTTAATGAAAATCCCATCGCATTCACGGTGGTGGAGGGACAGGAATTCTGTTGAGAAATTAATTTCTAGACCTGTACAGGAGGATAATAACTGTTTCCTGGGCATGGAGCCTAATTGATCATGATACTCCGAGCAAGCAGAATTTTATATGGGCGGCATATGTTCCCTCACTTACAAAGAAACGGTAATCATCTGCGTTCCCATCGTGAATTGGGAGGCTGTGACCTTTTATCAAAGCTCGCTCTAATATAAAAAAAAAATACCTCTTTTTTTTAAGGTTGTTGTATTGATTTATTATGAGCTAAAATACCAACATACTGACTACATCTGTGATTTTAATTGGATGCGGTCTGTAGTTGGCTTTTATTTATTTGTACTTTTACTGAGTGCAAATATATTCTGTATTACTTTACAAAGGATGGCGCCCTGAAAGGAGCTCATTTTCTTGGCACACGCTGAAGGTTAAACAACTTTGGTCTAATAGAAAAACTGTTCAATACTTTCTAATCACAAAGACTTTTTTTTAGATCTGAAAATGTAACTTATTAGCAATTATTATGGCCCATATTCACAAAGCACTTGCGCCGACGTATCTCCAGATACGCCGCTTAAGTACAAATATGCGCCGTCGTATCTGTGCACGGGACCCACAAACTAAGATACGCCTAAAAACAGACTTCATCCCACCAACATAAATTGCCTACGCCGGCGTAGAGTGGGCGCATATTTACGCTGGACGCATGTGGCACTCCCATTGATTTTCTATTCAAATATGAAAATTAGGAAGATACGTCGATTCATGAACATACTTGCCCCCGGTGCATGATTTACGTGGTTTGCGTATGTTTTACGTTCGTTGTAAATGTATTCCCCATAGATGAGGCACAACCCATGCAAGGGTATGGACCAGGGAACACAAGCCTACGTATTTTACGTTGGACGTCTGTGAATATGGGCCGACGTGGGTCAGGTTGGGTGTAGTTTACGTTCACGGCGTACACAGTGACTTGGCGTGTCTTAGGCAGTTGTCCCGACAAATGCGCAGTTCATTTTAAGTACTTGTCTGGCGCCCGGACCATCATTTGCATGGGGTCACGCTTCATTAGCATGGATCACGCCCACTTCCAGCCCACTTCCACCTACTTCCACTTACGCTGGCTTACGCCTACGAAATATAAGCTACGCCGGCGCAGAGTTGGGAGCATTTGCTTTGTGAATTCCATGCTTGCCTCTCCGTGCTGCGCAGGCGTAGCGTAAAAAAGATACGCTACGGCAGGATAAATATGCGCTGATGTATGTGAATCTGGGCCATGTATCCAATTCTGGAGCTGGTTGGGCTAAAAAAACTAAAATTATTTGCTTTCGGAATATACTCTGCATTGTTTAACTTCAAATTTAAAACAATTGTCTATAAAGACAATTGGAGCGATACGGACCCATTCATACTTGTATGTTGCAGCAACACAAGATATAACACACCACTTCTAGTGCTTATTATTATTATTATTATTATTATTTAGTATAAACTATTAATTTATAGGTAAAATAGCTGAAGTCAGTAATTCTTCTATTCAGGTCTCTGTGCCATAGCAGCTAATTTGGGATAGATTAGATTTACATTTTTATTGAAATCTCCTTTCAAATTTGTAACTGTTATGCCGCGTACACACGGTCGTTTTTTGCGATGAAAAAAAACGAAGTTTTCTGTAAAAATGAAGTAAAAAACGATGTTTTTGAAACGTCACTTTTCAAAGACAATTTTGCATACACACCATCGTTTTTTCACAAAAAGCAAGGTTACGTTCACCACTCTTTTCCATTGAAGCTCGCTTCATAACTAGCTTCTGGGCATGCGCGGGTTGAAAAACGTTGTTTTGAACGACGTTTTTGCTACACACGGTGACTTTTTGTGAAACAAAAAACGACGTTTTGAAAAACGACACAAAAAATTCAAACATGTTGGAATTTTTTTTTGGTCGTTTTTTTTTAAGACAAAAAACGACGTTTTGCCCACACACGATCAATTTAAATGACGTTTTAAAAACGTCGTTTTTTTTTCATCGCAAAAAACGACCGTGTGTACGCGGCATTAGTGAATGCTTCCGAAGTTACAAATTATCCTAAAGTGGATGTAAAGCCACTCTCATCCATTCTAGCCTACTGCCATAGTGCTGATCTATAAGGATATAAATCCCTCCTGCATGTATCTTTACCTGTCAGATGTCTCCCCTCTGTCCGTTATAAGAACTGAAAAACTCCAGATTATGTGGGTGGATCTGTTGTCTGGAGCTCGGTGGGTGGAGTTGTGATGTCAGTAGACTCCCCACCCTCCTCTACACTCTCCTTGTCACCATGCTTTTTTCCCTGCATATTCCTTCCACTGAATTCTGCTATGGTCACTAACATCCAGTCAAAATCCGTAAAGGTAACCACATGACTTCAGAAAAGGAGTGGGGTGGGAAGTAAAAAATAACGCCTGTCTCCAAGCTAGTGCATGAGATATGCAAATAACCCGTCACTCACAGCAAGGGGGCGTAGAGACTAAGGTTTTTCTCTGTAAGTCTGTTTTATTTCACTGAACAATAAAAGAGGATTGCTCAGAGCTGGATTCACTCTGTATGGCAAGACTGGGCACAGATGATAGGAAATCTTACACTGTAAATTGTGACAGCAAAAAAATAATAAAAACAATTTGGGATTGCAGACACTTTTCAACCACTTAAGGACTGCCTTACACTGATATACAGTACATCGGCAGAATGGCACCTCTGGGCACAAGCATGTAAGGGTACGTTCCCTTTAAATGCCCAGCCATGGCGCGCGCCTGCGACCCGGTCCGAAGCTCGGTGAACACAGCCGCGTGACGCGTGGACCCGATCGCCGCCGGTGTCCCGCAATCGGTCACAGGAGCTGAAGAATGGGGAGAGGTGAGTGTTAACACACCTGCCTCCTGCATGTATCCTTACCTATCAAATGTCTCCCCTCTGTCTGTTATAAGATTATGTGAGTGTGTCTATTGTCTGGAGCTCTGTGGGTGGAGTCGTGATGTCAGTAGACTCCCCGCCCTCCTCACTGATAAGGAAAGCATGCCTCTGTTAAGTTATCAGGGGTTTCTGAACCACAGTATCAACTTCTATGCCAAGTAAAATACAAATAATCAGTTACTACTGCTGTATAGAATAGTCTTGATCCAGTTAGGGAAATTGTATTTACTACCTATAGAGAGATGGAATGATTGTCTCGGCTTCTCTGGACAATGACAGGAGAGTGAAGATCAAAGATATGATATTCTGAATGCTCAGTTTTGGTCTTCCTAGCTGTAGCCCATGGCAGATTATTAGAATGGCTGAGCACCAGGAAATCAATGCTTTTGAAGTGTCATGTAGCAGAAGTGTTGAGTCCATTAAATTGACAGAAGAAAGCCATCAATGCCTGCTGGAAGGACTGATGGGGCAACCAAAGTTGAGATGTTTCAACCACATGATGTGAAGACAGAAGTCACTAAAGAAGAACCCGATGGTGGAGAAGTTTGAAGATCGGGTGACAGTGATTATGTGGCAGTCATCTAGCCATCCAAAGACTGGGCTTAATTAATGGGTAGAAGGGCCAAGAGCCATGGAGAAGAAAGATACATTGGATTTCCTGTATAATCATTGTGCCCTTCATGTTGAGCAGATAGATGCTCCTAGCTCATCATTCTAGGAGGGTCCAATAAATCAGCTTGGTTGAACATTTTCAGCAAGTAATTTCATTTCTCATACCATATTTGCCAGCGTATAAGACGACTTTTTACACTTAAAATTATGGCTCAAAAATCGGGGATCGTCTTATGCAGACATCGTCTCGTCCTCGGCCTTGGACAAGAGAAGATATGTGATAGGCGGAACACTGAACACAGGCTCTTCTGGGAAACTGAGTGTTCCGCCTGTCACGGAACACCACGGGGTGGCTTTAAAAAAATGGACGCCACAGTCTGACTCACTTTGCCAGGCATAATGGAATGAAGATCGGCAAATTGAGGTGAGGCAATGGCACAGTGAGCCAATGGCACAGTGAATTCTAAAAAGAAGAATAATTACATAATATATATTTATCTAAAATAAAAAAATAAAAAAGGGTGGGGTTCAAATGAAAAAATAAAAGATGTAAAGAAAAAAAGAATGCAGGATTGGTAGTCCAAAAGAGGGGCCTGGGGGGTAATGCATCCAATGGAATTGGGCTATTTATACAAAGCCAGTAAGTGAAGACATCCTCTCATATTTTTGCTATCCCCATCCTCTCGAATCATTGTCCAATTTTTTTCTTTGTTTTAATTTGATCTCTAAACCATCCCGGTGTTCAGTACTAGAATAGAATCTCTGCTTCCTTTCCCAATTTGCATGCGTAATGTGAGATAATTAAGGCTGAACACATTGAAGGACAGTTGAAGCTTGTACAGATAGAAATTTTCTTTATTAGATATGCCTCTCTGCATTAATATCCTCTCGCTAAATGAGATGACTGCGCAGAGCGTAGGCTCACACCTGGCGCCGGCATCTCCGCTCGAGGTGTGGGGAAAAATATTCCCAAATTCATGCTGTTTAAACAAGCTGCCTTCAACCTAATTTAAAAAGACATCTCCACCCAATATTGATTCCTGTTCATGCATTGTTGCAGTCAGTATAGGTGTGCGCAAGCCTTTTGCATTAGGGTATGCACCCCAAAGCTCTAACACACACTACCGATCACTCACCGTGTTCATTCAGAAAGGGAAGGGGCTGATAAATACATATTTACCAGGCCCTTCCCTCACTCATCCCAAAACATCACTGCAGCAACAGCCGCTGCAGAGGGAAGGAGGGGGAGCCAGGGAAGTAGAGGGAATCTGTGCTGCACAGGGTGAGTAGGGTGGGCCTGGGTGGGAGAAAGGGAAATACAAATGAAGAATGATAAAGAGAAAGTATGAGAGAGAATGTACGAGTGAGAGAGAGAGAGAGAGAGAGAGAGAGAGAGAGAGAGAGAAAGAGAGAGAAATAGAGAGAGAGAGAGAGAGAGATGGAAGGAGATGGCCCGCATATCATAGCATATCAAAGCGAGTTTTCCCATTGAAGTCAATGGAAACAAAAAATATTTGTTCTGTATTGACTTCAATGGTATGCAATATCGAATGCGGTTAGAGGTGGGGGGGCGCCAGAGAGTGCCGAAAATGTCCGAAAAGGCCAGAGGACACTTCGGCTCGTTTCCTGTGCCCCCGTACCTCAGGCCAAATGAGGTACTGTAGGCCAATGTTCGGCTTTTCTCAGCTCCTGCGCCCCTGTACCTCAGCCCAAATGAGGTACTGCAGGCCTATTTTTGGCTCTGCTCGGCTCCTGTGCCCATGTACCTCAGGCCAAATGAGATACTGCAGGCCTATTTAGCTTGAATTCTGTCCTCTTTTTTTTGCAGCTCAGGTTACAAGGCAACATCGCTGGCTGACATCTTGTCTTGCGCTGCCGTTTGCCAGCAAACTAAAAATAAACAGCTTAGCGTTTCTGATTTATGAATATTCAGCATTTCGAAACATATTTTTTTCCTTGCCAGATCTATGGATGAACTCTTCCCTCAAACCAAACATCAATTACTGCAAAATGTATGCTGATTGCCAGTGACATGCTTCATAAAAAAAGAACGTATGCACGGTGTGGAAGGGAGCCAAGCTAAGCCATGTTATATCGCTCTCTGTCGGCATGTGGAATCGCTGGGCTCTGTGATCAGGAGCCGACGGAGAGTGTCGCTGGCATCTTATGTATAGATCTCAGGATAAAGGCCGCCTGGATTATTTCATTCGATTTTAAGGTTGTATTCGAAATGCTGAAACCCAAAGCCAGATGGCAGGAAAAAAAAAACACAATTTAATCCCTTTACAACTACCGTACGCAAATTTGCGTTTATGGCTTGAATGGGTTATACCCGGGTGGGACGCCTACAGCTGCAAGGCATCACCCCGGTACCATTTTTAGAGCAGGCAGTTGGCTCTTTAGTAATAACAACCAAAAGCAGGTAAAAGCCGCTCGGCTGTCATTCTAAAGGAGCGGGAGGGGGCGCCCCCCTTCTGGTCACCTCCCGACGCTATTCTCGAGCCTCCGTCCTACCGGGAGACACGAGCCACCAGCCGGCACATCCAACACCTAGGAGGAGACCCGAACAAAGCCAGATTGGCTGTTATTCTAAAGGAGCGGGAGGGGGTGCCCCCCTTCCGGTCACCTCCCGCCGCTATTCTTGAGCCTCCGTCCCACCGGGAGACACAAGCCACCAGCCGGCACATCCGACGCCTAGGCTGAGACCCGAACAAAGCTGGATTCCGCTCTGACGTAAAATCACAGAAGTGACGTCACAAGGTCACTTCCGGTTTACTTGGCTGCCAATGGTGCTAGGGTGACCACATGTCCCGGATTGCCTGGGACTGTCCCGCATTTTGCAGGTGTGTCCCTGGCACATTCATACCAGGACAATACAGTGTCCCAGAATGAAACTGACACAGCCACCCCCCCCCCGGCCAATCTGATACCCCCAAAAAAGGCCGCCACATCACCGCTTTACTCACTGACAGTACTTGTTCTGGCCAGGATTGCCTGAAGGAGCACAATCCCCTCCCCCTGATTGTGATTGGAGAAATCATAAATCCTGCCTCTTGTGTCCAATCACTGTGCTGTGATTCGTTACAGCACAAGCTGATTTTTGGGAAGGGAGGGTGTCCCTGAATGGTAGTTTGGAAATGTGGTCACCCTAAATGGCGCAGATTTAAAAAAAAAATTCAAGTGCTTAGAATGAAAGTTTTTGACGATCTGAATACTTTTAAGTGCAAAGGAGGGATTTGGGGTCTTTTTGATCCTTCCATAAAGAGTTCCTGTCACCACCTATTACTGTCAGAAGGGATGTTTACATTCCTTGTGACAGCAATTAAAGTGATCAGATTTTTTTTTTTTTAAGGGACAATGTACATTTTATATACATTTTAAAGTGCCCCCATCCCGGTGCGCTCACGCAACAAAGAAAACACATACATAAGTCGTGCCCGCAAATATAAACGGTGGTCAAACCACACATGTGAGGTATCGCCGCGATCATCAGATTGACAGAAAAAATTCTAGCAATAGACCTCCTTTGTAACTCTAACCTGGTTACCGTACCGTAGCCGTAGCTGTATGTCGGTCCCTTTAACAGCTTTTCTAGGCGTGCACGTGCTGTATGGTGGGGGAGCTCATGCAAGTGGCCGACGGCTATGATGTCCGCCAGGCCACCTGTGATCGCTCCACGGGGATCTGTCAATGTAAACAAACAAATCCCCGTATAGACAGGGAAGTACAGAGTGATCATCTGTTCCTAGTGATTAGGAACAGCGATCTCTCTGCACTCCCTGTCAGTCCCATCCCCACACAGTTATAAACACCTCCCAGGGAACATATTTATCGCCCCCCTAGTGTTAACCCCCTCCCTGCCAGTGACATTTATACAGTAATCAGAGAGTGTTCTCCCCTTCCCCTTTTCCCTATTGTTATTTCACTGTATAAATGTCACTGGTCCCAAAAAAAAGTGTCTAGAGTGTCCGATCTGTCTGTCGCAATCCCACTAAAAAATGTTGATCACCGCCATTACTAGTAAAACAAAACAAAAAAATATATAAAAATACCATGAATCTTTCCCCTATTTTGTAGACGCTATAACTTTTGCGCAAATCTGTCTGTCTGTCTGCTTATTGCGATTTTTTTAATCAAACATATGTAAAATAATACATATTGGCCTGAACTGATGAAGAATAGGGATGAGCTTCGAGTTCGAGTAGAACTCGTGTTCGACTCGAACATTGCCTGTTCGCCGAACAGTGAACTATTTGGGGTGTTTGCGGCAAGTTTGTGTGAACTTTAGAACCCTGTTAAAGTCTATGGGACTCGAACGTTAGAAATCTAAAGTGCTAATTTTAAAGGCTAATATGCAAGATATTGTAATAAAAAGTGTTTGTAGATAATTCCTTTAAGTGAAACAATAAAAGTGAAATATTCCTTTAAATTTTGTACCGGGGGGGGGGGGGGGAGCATGCCTGTAAAGTAGCGCTTGTTTCCCATGCTTAGAACTGTCCCTGCACAAAGTGTCATTTCTGAAGAAAAAAATGTAATTTAAAATCACTCGCGGCTATAATGAATTGTCGGCTCCTGGCAATACAGAGAAAAGTCATTAAAAAAAAAAAAATGTGTGAGGGTCCACGGCATTTTTTTTTTAAATTTGGGGTGGAGTTCCCCTTAAAATCCATACCAGACCTGAAGGGTCTGGAATGGATATTTGGGGGAAACCCCACATATTTTTTTTTTTAATTTGATGCAGGGTTCCCCTTAATATCCATACCAGACCCGAAGGGCTGGTTATTGAATTTGGGGAGACCACCACGCATTCTTTTTTTATGAATTACTTTTTTCTGTATTGCTGGTATCTGACAATTCATTATAGCCACGAGTGATTTTAAATGACTTTTTCCTTCAGAAATTACATTTTGTGCAGGGACAGTTCTAAGCACAGAAAACAAGCGCTACTTTACAGGCATACTATACACCCCCCTAGGAACTGTGGCCCAGATTCACGTACATCGGCGCATTATCGGTCCGGCGTAGCGCACCGCCATTACGTTAGACTTGCGCCATCTAGCCGCGTAATCCCCCGATTCACGTAGCTTTTGCGCAGGAAATTGTGCAAGCGTAAGGTTTTTTCCTGAGGCGTAAGGAGGAGTAATACAAATTGGGAGGGACGTGGGCGTGTTACATTGAAATGAGCCGTGACCCCATGCAAATGAAGGGCCGGCCGGCTCGCGCATGCGCGCGTGAAGGAGACCATGTCAGCTCCGCTGTGCGCATGCTCACAACTCGGGAGCGGCGCAATCAGTGAAATTGGAAATGGACTAGGGCAACGTTGTGAACTACGCAGACAGCATAAATAGACACACACAAACGCACTTGCATTGCAAAAGTACATCCCTTTGTGTCCCTTCCCATTTAACCAAGTGCTTTTGTTCCTGTTGTTCGTTGCAGTGTGTCTTGTAGTTGTCAGATTAGTGTTCTGTGTGATCAAGTTCTTGTTGGTATATTTGTGAAAGTGTTTTTTGATAAGTGTTTGAGAGACTGTTTGTTTGATTGATATATTTCTGAGCGTTTGTTTTCTTGCTTTATTTTTTCTTTTTTATTTTTTTGCTGACATTTTTGGCATTTTTAATTTTTTTTTTTTGCTGACATTTTTTTAAAATTTTGGGTTGTGCATGCTGTTTGAATGTGGGGGTGACATTCCTGCTGGAAAAGGGGTGTCATCCTCAATTTTGGTGGAGAAGGGTTCCCCAGGACCAGGGAGAAGTGATTCCCAGGTCCGTGTGAATGGTGTATGAATGTACAGTGACATAATTGGAGCCTTGACGTGGCGTTACTGCTCACCAGTCGTGCATGGTGGACTGGTGCCAATCCAATTTGATGAGGATGTGGGGTGTGTGTGCTAGGGACCACAGTGGTGTGCATGCATGCATTCTCATTGTGCCATGATTAATGTGTGTGTTTAACGTGCAAAGATGCCCAATATGAGCTGTCTCCTGACTGCTCTTCCCTCAGAAGACGGGGTATCCTCGGTTAGGGGGGGATTGTCTGGTTGGGGGGTCAGGTCATCACGTAGCTCAACCTGCAGGCCCTTCCTCACTGCGAGATTGTGCAGCATGCAACATGCAACGATGATATGGCACACGAAGTTTGGGGAATACAACAGTGTACCCCCAGACTTATCCAGGCATCGGAAACGTGACTTCAGGAGGCCAAAGGTGCGCTCCACCACTGCTCGGGTTTTGATGTGAGCTTGATTGTATCTTTCCTCTCCTGGGGTTTGGGGGTTCCGGATAGGAGTCATGAGATGGGGTCCCAGTGCATATGCAGAGTCACCTGGAAGGGAAAAGACAGGAGAATATTAGTCATGCATGTGCCACTTGTGAGGTGTGCATCACGGGAGGGGATAGTCATGCCTGACTCCCATGTCACTCACCAACCAGCCAGGTGTTCCCATACACATTCTGATAGAATTCCATTCGGATGTGGCATTGATTGTAGATGTAGCTGTCATGGGTGGATCCGGGGTGTTTGGCACGGACGTGCCATATGAGTCATTGGGCATCAACTATCACCTGTACGTTGATGGAGTGCCAATTCTTCCGATTGCGGTACATGTGCTCTGTGTCATGGGGGGGCTGGAGTGCCACATGTGTGCAATCAATGGCCCCGATGGTGTGTGGGAATCTGGCAATTCTGTAGAAATCTGTCATTGCCTTCAGCCGCAGGTCCTCAGTGGTGGGTTTGATGATTAGGTTGGCCAAGCGTGTGAGGATTGCTGGGACAACCTGGTGCACACATCTGCTCATGGAGGATTGTGACATCCCAGCCACCACTCCACTTGTACGCTGAAAAGAGCCACTGGCAAGGAAATGGAGTGTTGCCAGTACCTTGACCAGTGACTGCACTGCATGTGAGCGGTGTGTTGGGCTGGTGATGTCCTCCTGCAGGGTTGTGGTTAATTCCAGGATGACATGAGGGGGGAATCTGAAGATGCGATACACCTCAGAATCACTCATGCCAAAGAGGTCTATGCGTGTGCGGTATACCCTCTCCCGTGCCATCCTCCGTGCCCTCCTCCTTCTTTGGTCATCTAAATTCACTAGTGCAGCTATGAGCGACGATGCCCCTGGCATGTTGGCAGTCAAATTGTAGTGCAACACGTGTGTGTGGTCTGCTCCTCAGTAACGGTGTTGCTTTCTGTGAGATGTAGACGTTTTTTCAAAATTTAGACCAGCTTTTATGTGCTCTAACTTTAGACAGGACATTTTGCTGTTGCGCACATCGCGTAGCCTGCGCAGCAACTGCGTTTTTTTGTGGATCCCCGCAACTCCCTCATTAGCATATTTGACTAGCAAATCAATGGTGTGTCTAGCGCATTTTTGCGCGGACGGATGCGTCTGTCTAATGAAATTACGCCGGACCAAAAAAAGTAGATTTCTGGCGTAAATCGTTTTCTGAATCGCGCGCATCTAAACGCACACGCACATTTAGACTTACGCACGCGCAACACCAGTTGCGCAGGCGTAATCGCTCTGTGAATCTGGGCCTGTGACTGTTTCACTTTAAGCATTATTAAATCACTGCTCCTAAAAAAACGACAGTTTTTAAAAACTTTTTTTGCATTGATACATGTCCCCTGGCGCAGGACCCAGGTCCCCAAACACTCCCCTGGGGCAGGACCCGGGTCCCCAAACATTTTTTAGGAAAATAATTTGCATATTAGCCTTTAAAATTAGTACTTTAAATTTCAAACGTTCGAGTCCCATAGACTTTAACAGGGTTCTAAAGTTCACACAAACTTTTGGTCTGTTCGCAGGTTCTGATGCGAACCGAACCCAGGGGTGTTCGGCTCATCCCTAATGAAGAATGTTTTTTTCTCTTTTTTTATATTTATTATTGGAAAAAAAATTTTGCCAAAATTGACTCTCTTCCTTTGTTTATAGCGCAAAAAAAAACCCTGCAGAGGTGATCAAATACCGCCAAAAGAAAGCTCTATTTGTGGGGGGGGGGGGACATCAATTTTGTTTGGGTACAGCATGGCACGACCGAGCAATTGTCAGTTAAAGCGACGCAGTACCGTATGGCAAAAAATGGCTCTTTCCGGTCTGTAAGTGGTTAATAATAACATTCAATTACAATATGACTTGTGTAGCAATTGTATATGCTATATTCTTTTTTTTTATTATTTGTAAAAAAAAATCCCACAAATGTAGCGTTACCCTTTAAGTACCGGTTTCTCATTTTTGGATTGGGCTGCACCAGGGAAAGAGTATTGTTTTGCACTGGCTGAAAACAGCAAATGTGAGAGCTCGGAATATTCCTGGAGCTGATCACATGATGTGAACTGTGTATGGTGGAAGGCTCAGTGCTTGCTCCTGGAAGAGATGCTATATCGATCTTAGTGTGCGAATTCGGTCCCCACCACTAGGTGTCACATTAAGACCACCAACCAGGAAACCACCATACATTGTATACCACTAGATATACATTCATAGGGGGCTTGTATACACAGTTCACATTGCTATTTTTTTTTTCTCTTTTTGGACCAAATCACCTTTGTACTTTGTATTTAGCTGTTGTCCATTTTTTACCTTTGATATAAAGAGATTGCATAAACAAATCTTTAATTTAACCACTTACAGACCAGAAGATTTTCCCCTTCATGACCAAAACGTTTTTATTATTATCATTATTATTGTTATTTATTAATATTAATTCATTATGTTTCATCCATTTAGATACGGCATTCGTTATTTAGAATAATTTTTTACCTAAGATGAATTTGTATTCGTTACGTTAACTAACAGACAAATTTTAAAGGACATTTCAATAACTATAATTTAATAGTTACTGTAAGTTATTTTTAGTTAGTTATTATTTCAGATTTTCGAATTTTTAGGTTTTCAGATTTTCGAATTTATGAATTTGTGAATTTTTGAATTCACGAATTTACCAATTACAAACTTACGAATATTTGAATTGACCAATTTCTGAATTTTCACATTTTCTAATTTACCAACTTACCAATTTTTCGAATTTTCTAATTTCCGAATTTTCTAATTTACCAATTTTTCAAATTTAGGAACTTATGAATTAATAGAATTGATCAATTTACCAATTTTCAAATTTAAGAATTTTCTAATTTACCAATTTACAGATTTTCAAATTTAAGAATTTTCTAATTTACTAATTTACAGATTTTTCGAATTTATGAACTTACCAATATTTGAATTTACCAATTCTACGAATTTTCAAGTTTCTGAATTTTCGAGTAGACCTATTTACCAATATTTCAAATTTACCAATTTATAAACTTATGAATATTTGAATTTAACAACTTTACAAATTTTCGAAATTTCGAATTTACAAATTTTTCGAATTTACAAACTTACTAATATTTGAATTGACCAATTTACAAATTTTCAAATTAATGAATTTTCGAATTTACCAATTTACAAACTTATGTATATTTGAATTTACGAATATACAAATTTTTCGAATTTTTCAAATTTCCCAAATTTTTCAAATTTACGAACTTACGAATATTTAAATTTACCTATTTACGAATGTTCGAATTGACCAATCTATGAATTTTCAAATTTACGAATGTTGGAATTTACCAATTTACCAAATTTACTGATTCATGAACTTACGAATATTTGAATTTACCAATTCCAAATTTTGGAATTTAGGAATTTTCGAATTTAGGAATTTACTCATTTAGGAACTTACAAATATTTGAATTTAAGAATATTCAGAAAAATTTGTGAAACAGGTTTTCATAATTCAGATATTTACGAATTAACGAATTTGTCGAAATTCCTTAATTTTTTTTATTCGGAACGAAACTTATTGCGCATGTCTAGCCTCAGCTCTATGCTGTGTGAAGAGGGGTGTGTCTCTTTCCTCCAATCAGCTCTCTGAGCTCTCTGATATAACTTCAGTTCTCCACCCCCTGCTTTTCAGAGCTGAGAGAACCTGTGTGAATTCTGTGCTTTGAATGGATGTAGAGGAAAGACTGCGATAGTTACACAGGTACAACTTATGTAGGAGGATTTGTTTAATCTCTGTGTATCATCTGAGGCCAGTCACTTTACTGGGTAAATAGAAGGGTTTACAACCACTTACAGACCGGAAAGTTTCTCCCTTCATGACCAAAACGTTATTATTATTGTTATGTATTATTATTAATTTGTTATGTTCCATTCGTTTAGATGCGGCATTCGTTATTTTGAATAATTTGTAACTTTGGATAAATTTATATTTGTTACATTCACTAACAGCCAAATTTGAAATGAAATTCCAATACCTATAATTTAATAGTAACGTTATTATTACTTATTATTTCATATTTTCAAATTTTGGGGTTTTCGGATTTTCGAATTTATGAATTTACCAATTTATGAATTTTCGAATTTACGAATGTTTTTAATTTACCAATTTATGAACCTACGAATATTTGAATTTACTCATTTATGAATTTTTAAATTTTTAAATTTACCAATTTTTCGGATTTACAAACTTACCAATATTTGAATTACCCATTTTCCAATTTTCAAATTTATGATTTTTTAAATCTACCAATTTACCAATTTTTAAAATTTACCAATTTACAAACCTATGAATATTTGAATTTACAAATTTTGTAAATTAAGAATTTACAATTTTTTCGAATTGATGAATTTTCGAATTTGCCAATTTACAAACTTATGAATATTTGAATTTGACAATTTACAAATTTTAGAATTTACCAATTCTTCAAATTTACGAACTTACGAATATTTGAATTTACCCATTTACGAATTTTCAAATTTACGAATGTTCGAATTCACAAATTTACCAATTTACCAAATTTACCAATTTATGAACTTACGAATATTTGAATTTATCAATTCCGAATTTTGGAATTTAGGAATTTTAGAATTTAGTATTTTACTAATTTATGAACTTACAAAAATTTAAGAATATTCAGAAAAATTTGTGAAAAGTTTTTTTCATAATTCAGATATTTCCAAATTAACAAATTTGTTGAAATTAGTTAAAAAATTATTTTGGAAGGAAACCTATTGCGCATTTCTAGCCTCAGCTATGTGCTGTGTGAAGAGGGGTGTGTCCCTTTCCTCGAATCAGCTCCCAGAGCTCTTCTCGCTGGTATAACTTCAGGTCTCCACCCCCTGCTTTTCAGAGCTGAGAGATTCTGTGTGAATTCTGCGCTTTGAATGGATGTAGAGGAAAGACGGCGATAGTTACACAGGTACAACTTATGTAAGAAGATTTGTTTCATCTCTGTGTATCATTTGAGGCCAATCACTTCACTGGGTATATAGAATCACTTTAACTAATCTTCAGGCGTAAAATGTATTTTTTAAACGTGTGCAAAAAAAAAAAAAAAGAAAAAGAAAAATGGCTCTGGAAGCGAATAGGTTAAAGGTATAAACCATGAGGGATGTGCATGTATTAAAGGCTGCATATGATTTTTTTTGCCTTGACATATATGCTTTAATATTATTATCTCAAGGAATATAGAAATGCCAAAACTGCCACAATGTAATGTATAAGTTAAGCAAATGATGCTGTAAAGAAACAAAGATTAATGGCTCTCTGGGGGAAAATGCATCTGCAGCCTTGAAACGATCTATCCAGATCTATCCTATTCTTTAGCATGACTTGCTTTAGGCTAAAACGGAGACTCTGGGATCAGAATACTGATCTATTACTTGTGTGTGAGAGATAACATCATTATCCGTGAAGTGATTCTACTGATAAACTCACAAGAACAAAGAGGCCCTTCTATTCTGCTTGAGTTTCCCTTCCACCCAAATGCATAAGTCAACACTTATCGGAGATCCTCTAAAGCAGTGGTCTCCAAACTGTGGCCTGGGGGCCGGATGCAGCCCTTTGCTTGGTTTTATCTGGCCCCCGGGGGACTATTTCATTCAGTGACACCAACAAAGTGGCGGAGTTCCTCCCAATGACACCAATAGTGGGCCCAATGACACAAAGGACGGGGGCCATTACTCCCAATGTCACCAAGATGGGGCACAGTTCCTCCCAATGACACCAACAACGGCCCACAATTCCTCCCAATGACATCAACAATAGGGCCCATTGACACCATGATGTTTCCCAGCTCCTCCCAATGACACCAATGATGGAACACTATTCCTCCCAATGACACCAACGATGGGGCACAATTCCTCCCAATGACATGAACGATGGGACACTATTCCTCCCAATAAAATCAACAATGGGGCACAATTGCTCCAAATTACAAAAGATGAGACACTATTCCTCCCAATGACATCAAAAATGGAGTGGGGCCCACTGACACCAAAGATGGTGCCCAGTTCCTCCCAATGACACCAACAATGGGTCACAATTCCTCCCAATGACACCAAATATGGGGCACAATTCCTCCCAATGACATCAACCATGGGGCTCAATGACACCAATGATGTTTCCCAGTTACTCCCAATGACACCAATGATGGGGCACTATTCCTTCCAATGACACCAAAGATGGGACACTATTCCTCCCAATAAAATCAACAATGGGGCCCAATGACACCAATAATGTTTCCCAGTTCCTCCCAATGACAACAAAGATGGGGCACAATTTCTCCAAATTACACAAACGATGGGACATTATTCCTCCCAATGACATCAACAATGGGGTGGGGCCCAGTGACACCAATGATGGTGCCCAGTTCCTCCCAATGACACCAATAATGGGCCACAAGTCCTCCCAATGACACCAAATATGGGGCACAATTCCTCCCAATGACATCAACCATGGGGCCCAATGACACCAATGATGTTTCCCAGTTCCTCCCAATGGCACCAATGATGGGGCACTATTGCACTAAATGCACTAAAATTGCAGCAAAAAATTGCACCACTAAACGCTCTTGGTTTCCTGGCTTTGTGACAAAATTTGGTACATGAGCTACTTTGGAGTGGAAGGAGGAAGTGGCGTATCTAGGGTTGGTGTCTCCCGCTGCAAAAAAAATTGGTGTCACCCCCTCCACAAACCATAGTCCCCCCTCAGTACAGACCCCCTCCACTAACTACAGACCCCCCTCCCATAGTACAGATTCCCTCACTAAGAACAGACCCCCTTATTCAGTATAGATCTGCTCACTAAGTACAGACCCCTCCCTCAGTACAGACCACCCTCCATCAGTATATACCCCCCCCCACTAAGTACAGACCCCCTCATTAAGTACTGCCCCCTCCCTCAGTATAGACCTCCCCCTCAGTGCAGCCCCCTCATCAGTACAGACACCCTCCATCAATACAGACACCCCCATCAGTGTAGAATCCCCCCTCTTAGTGCAGACACACTCCCTTTAGTGCAGACCCCATCAGTATAGAATCCCCCATAGTGCAGACCCCCCTATCAGCATAGACACCCCTCTCTTAGTGCAAACCCCCATCAGTATAGCATCTCCCCTTAGTGCAGACCCCCCATCAGTACAGAATCCCCCTTAGTGCAGACCCCCGCAGCATAGACACCCCTCTTAGTGCAGTCCCCCATCAATATAGACACCCCTCTTAGTGCAAACCTCTGCAGTATAGACACCCCCTTAGTGCAGACCCCCCATCAGTACAGGCACCCCTCTCGCCTCCCATAGAGCCCCCCCTGCCCATGTCCATCTACTAACCTACTTATAATAGAGTATACAGACCTCAGAACAGCGTGGCCGTGGACATATACACTCACCTGTGTGTCCCTTGGGCTCCTCCTCCTCATTGGATGTAAACAGAGAGGATGAGGTAGCTTCAGTCTGCTCCACTAGGGACACAGAGCAAGGCACAGATCATCAGGGCAGCGGGCAGTGTTAGCGGTGCCGCTATCCATGAGTGTCACCCCTCTGGCAGGTGTCACCCAGGTGCGACCTTCACCCCCCTGCCCCCACCTAGCAACGCCACTGGAGGGAGGCTCATTTAAATGAATGGAGCCACTCCAAAAATGAGCCACAAAAAAACACAAAAAGGATTTAAAAAAATTTGGTGCAGCAGCTTTCCCTGCACTACGCTTAGGTGTGAATGGAGCCTAAAAAAAATAATGGCATCCAAACACGTCTCGAGTTTTGCCACGATTCTGGAATCCCAGACAGAATCACGCAATTCCGCCTGCGATTCCAGTACGCTCAGGTGTAAACAGAAGCCTAAAGGGTTTTTTTTATTTTATTTTTTACCTTAATGCATTCTCTACACTTGGGTAAAAAATGCTCATGTTCAGCTCCCCCCAACTCCACCCCTAATTGAAGGAAATAAAATTGCATAATATATGCCCAGTTTTACTCTTTCAGTCTTGATATATTTGGTATCTACAGTATTTGCTCAGCTCAGTCTCATTTTGTATTGTATTGTGTTTGTGTACACTAAAATTGAGATGAGTGATTTGTTTTTTGCTCAAAGTAAAGGTTCGATAAAAAGCCGTAATATCGTGTGACATAGAAAAAAAATTAAACTGCCATTTTTTAATTTCATGGGTCATTTGCTTTCAGGAAACACATACTACATTTGGGGGGGGGGGTTGAGTGTATGTTATGTAAATTTTTATTTTACAAAAAATGCATGTACAAAATGAGGGAAAAAAAAGGGGGAGAAAAAGGGTTAAAGCTCCAAGATTAGCTATATTGTCATCTTAAGTAGAAGGAATCGCCAAAAACCGCATTACTATGGGGTTCTGCTAATTAAGAGATGACCCCGTCCTACAAACCCTGAGACATCATCTCCAGTATGAGCAATCCCCGCTCACTCCTTCCTTCTAGAAGTTGTTGATTACTCTACCTGTCATTGTGTTGTTTTTTTTGGTGTTGTCAGCTTTTCTATAATGTGGTTGGCCTTTTGTCTCTGCTCTTCAATACATATCATCATAACATATAGCCTCTAAGTGATGAAAGCTGGTTCAGCACTGACACCCTGAAGAAGGAAGGAGCCTGAGAAAGCTAGTATCATAAAGGATATAGATCTACAGCTCAAGCCATGTATACACGGCCGGGAATCCCGTCAGGAAAAAAACGTTGGACTCCCGGTAAGCTTGCCTTGCAAAGCCATGCATACAGACGGTCACTCAAAAGAACCGCCGTTCTTTTGAATGGCAAGAACTCGGTGACTTCATTGACTACTACGAGCCGGCGCTCGTTGCATTCGATGCCATCGCCGCCATCTTGCCACACTAACCTTGTATGCTACCGTGCATGCGTCAAAGTCTTTTCGAGCATGTGCAGGTTTTCATCGGATAGGTAAGCATACAGACGACCAGTTTTCTCGGCAGGAAACACTCTGCCTGGAATCCCAACGGGAAAATAGAGAGCAGGTTCTTTACTTTTCCCGGGCAGTTTTACAGTCAGGAAAATTGCTAGGGAGCATACACACGGCCGGGATTCCCGGGCCAAATGCTCTCCTGGCAGTTTTCCTGCCGGGAAAACCGGTCGTGTGTACGAGGCTTAAGACGTAAACAGGGGTGGACCGACAACTCATGGGGCCCCCCGGGCAATAGGAGATTATGGGGCGGCCAGGCAATAGGAGATTATGGGGCCCCCAGGTAATAGGAAATTATGGGGCCCCCAGGCAATAGATTATGGGGCCACACAGTATACACATACACACACATACAGTATGCACACACAGACACACAATATGCACACACAGTATACATACACACAGAATACACAGTGGAAAGGATACTGCTCCATTATTGGTATCAATGGAAGGGATAGTACCCCATCATTGGTATCAATGGAATTGGTAGTGCTCCATCATTGGTATCAATGGAAGAGATAGTGCTTCATCATTGATATTAATATAAGCTAAATCTTTGGTATCGATCAAAGGATACTGCTCCATCATTGGTATCAATGGAAGGGATAGTGCTCCATCATTGGTATCAATGGAATGGGTAGTGTTCCATCACTGGTATTAGTGGAAGGGATAATGTTCCATCATTGGTATCAATGGGAGGATTAGCGCTCCATCATTGGTATCAATAGCACAGATAGTGCCCCATTATTGGTATCAATGGAAGGGATAGTGCTCCATTATTGGTATCAATTAAAGGTAGTGCCCTATCATTTGCGCCAATGAAAAAGATAGTACTTCATCACTAGTATCAATTGGAATGATAGTGCTTTATCATTGGTATCAATGGAAGGGATAGTACCCTATTATCTGTATCAATGAGAGGGATGGTGCCCCATCATTGGCATCAAGGGAAGGGAAATTGCCCCAACATTGGTATTAATGGGAGCGATATTGCCCTATCATTGATATCAATGGAAGGGATAGTGCCCCATCATTGGTGTCAGTGGGAGGAGTTATGTCTCTGGATCAAATAAGCAAGCAAAGGGTTGCATCTGACCCACAGGCTGCAGTTTGGAGACCACTATTCTAAAGGGTCATTCCATGCATTACTTCTTGTCCCAACAGCAATTGTAAGGAAACCTTTTTCAGTAGGGAGACATGACCCAGAAGAGAAGTATGGCCATAAAAGCTTTTACCATATTTCTCTTTTATTCCATTCATGGAAATTATCATTCAACCGCTGTATGTTTATAGGAGAATGCTGAAGAGAGTGACCACACATCATTATGTAGGACCATTCTCTGGAGTTTCAGCCTGAGGGGAATGTGCAGCATGGTGTGGTGGCAGTAATCACACTGAGGCCCAAAAGTGCAGGAAATGATGTACTTAAGAACTTGCAGAGCAATACAACAACCTGGCGGGGTGAAACGCCAGACCGGGAACTCAGTTAATGCAGTGGGAAGTCAGTGGTGGTAGACCCAAGCTGAAGAAAACCAAGATAGGTGGAGTGTGTTGTGGCCAGTCCAAGCCAACAGGGAGCGAAGGCGTAGACCCACTTTCCCTATCCTACTGGAACCTTTCCCTACCACTAGAGCTGTCCCTGACAGATGTGTAAGTTCTAGACATGTGCATTTGTTTTTGTCTGAATTTCAGAGATTTTTGCGTTCAATTTAACAAACGATAATGCACAGAATCTAAAATCTGAAAGATCCAACATAAAAATGCTTTATTTTTGTTTCGTTGCGACAACAGTTCGATATAGATAGAAGATTCCACGTGTCGGTAACATTATTGATCTGTATCTATCGAACCTGCGGTTGAACGTGCCTAACCCTAACTCTATTAGTCCAAGATTACTCGACATAGAGAGAAAAGATTTGACATGAAGATTCAACTAAGCAGTCGCCGCAAGCTGACATTTATGGTCAAATGCTCCGGCCATAGGCTATTGAAGAATTCTAATGTTGATTGACTAGTAATAATAACTAATAAATATAATTATTACTAGTGTCATACAACATTAGAATTCTACTATAGCTTGTATGCGGAACATTCGACCGGAAATGTAGGTTCACGGCGTCTTACAGTTTAGCTGCTTCGTCAAATCTTCTTAGAAAATTCGGCAGACACCATAAGCCTTCAATGACAGATTCGACCTTAATTTATTCGGATTTTCCGACAATTTTTTTATAAATAAAAACGAATATGGGAGTAACTAAATAAATGTATTTTTCGGACGAAGAAACAAAATATTTCAGTGTGAATTGTATGGTGGTACCATACATCGGTGAAGATCCATAGCATGTTCCCCTGGTGTTCTGACCTTGGTGCACATGTCTAGTAAGCTCTTCCTACATTAACCACTTCGCAGAATGTGTGCCAAATCTTGGTGGCAGGGACATAAAAGGACTCTTTCTGACACAAGTTGGTCACCAGGGGTCATCAGTGTTGCCACCCTAAACACTGCTCCAGGGGGCACAGGAAACCATAGAGAAACAAAGTTTCTCCTGACTAGGGATGAGCTTCGCGTTCGATATGAACGTATGTTCAACTCGAACATTGTCTGTTCGTACGTTTGACGAAATTCTAACAAAAGCGGTCGTTCGCACCAAATTCGAGTGACACAAAATGGCCCATAATTCACTGCGGCATTGTGCGCTGATGATTGGCCAAGCATGCTGTATGTCCCGCATGCTTGGCCAATCACAGTGCGCAAAAAACGAAGAGCCATAATTGGCCAAAGCCTGGTTAACTTAAAAAAAACGTCTTTGAGAACCTGGGTCTTGCCCGCGGGAACATGTATCAATGGAAAAAAAAGTTTTAAAAACGGTCATTTGAAAAAACGACCGTTTTTTAAACTTTTTTCCATTGATACATGTTCCCTGGGGCAAGACCCGGGTTCTCAAAAAAGTTTTCCAACAATAACTTGAATATTGGTCTTTAAAATGAGCGTTTTTTTAATTTGAACGTTCGAGTCCCATAGACTTCAATGGGTTCTAAATGTTCGCGCGAGCGGTCGGTCTGTTCGACGGTTCTGGTCGGAACCGAAGGTGGGGGTGTTCGGCTCATCCCTACTCCTGACATACTTTCCAGGCTTGAGTGCCATCTAGAGGAGAAAACAGACTGCATTTGCCTACAAGCTGAAAACAGAAGAAGAGGTCCGGATTGAATAATAAAAATAAAAAAATGTATGTATGCATCTAGGTAGGGTGGCACTGAAAACGGTGGGGTGGCCCCACAAATTGGATTTGGCTTTTAAGATGTCTTCTCCTTGATCGGTCTCACAGGTTTGTGCTAAGTACATGTCACACCTCCTGTGGATTATTTGCTGCGGCAGTAATGCGTGCGTAGAGGGTTTATTGAGATACTCACATTGTCCTAAATGGTCATTGCTTGCTCATTTTTCCTAACAAAACTGCAAAGTGCAAGTGTTTTGTTTTAGTCTGCGTGCAATGTTCTAGATGAATCCTTATTGGTGTTAAATACAAGAGTGGCAAGTCCACTTTAAACCTGTTTTCTACTGAGCCCACTTTGATAAATCAAGCCCACGCAGTAAATTAAAGCCTGTATCCACTCAGCAGCCATAAGGCAATTTCCAGTCCATTTACTTGCCTTTGCTTTCGTCTCCTCTTGTAAGTCTAAGCACTAACCTAAACTGACCTGTGTGTAATTCAGAACTGGATTCTTAGAACAACAGCTACTGGCTGCGCCACGGATGGTTGTTGATATGTTAATAGTACGGCAGATTACGAATCTCACATTTTTTCAAACTAGATTTTTCTGCATGAATAGTAACTTTATATGACATTTTTTTTGCCACAAATGCCCTCCCATTTTACCAAGCAAAGACGAAATAAATAATTTAAAGGTGTTTGATAAGTATCTGATCTTGTGGCTTTTGCTGCTGTAGCACAGGCCCTCTGACTGGTACCGCTGTTTTCTCCTGGGTTATATTCCCTTCTAGGTCCAGAGGCAGTCAGGCATACCACTAGGGTTGCCACCTTTCCATCAAACCAACCTCAAACACTTTAGAGGCACACAGCATTTTTTTTTTCAGTATACACTATAGGATTGTAAAAGACCTGAAAAAACATTGAGTAGTATTGCGGCGCATGTGGCATTCCATGATGAACAGTGAGCGTGGCCAAATTGTGTTAATAAACAAGATCAGTCTGTCCAGCAGTGAAACCCCCCTCCCCCCAGGTCACTCTGTACTTCAGTACATCCCCCCAGGTCAGTCTGTCCTCTGGTATAATCCTCCCAGGTCAGTCTGTTCTCCAGTATAATCCCCCACAGGTCAGTCTGTCCCCAGTATAATCCCCCCAGGTCAGTCTGTCCCCAGTATAATCCCCCCAGGTCAGTCTGTCCCCCAGTATAATCCCCCCAGGTCAGTCTGTCCCCCAGTATAATCCCCCCACCCATGGTCAGTCTGTCCCCCAGCATAACTTCCCCAGGTCAGTGTGTTGCCAGTATAATCCCCTCAGGTCAATAAGTCCCCCAGTATAATCCTCCCAGGTCAGTTTGTCCCCCAGTATAATTTCCCCCCTGGGCCAGTCTGTCCCCCGGTGTAATCCCCCCAGGTCAGTCTGTCCCCAGTATAATCCCCCGGCCAGTTTGTCCCCCAGTATAATCCCCCCAGGTAAATCTGTTCCCCAGTATAGTCCTTACAGGTCAGTCTGTCCCACAGTATAAAACCCCCCAGGTCAGTGTGTCCTCGGTATAATCCTCCCAGGTCAGTCTGTCCCCCAGTATAATCCTCCTAGGTCAGTCTGCCCCCCAGTTTAATCCCCCGCAGATCAGTCTGTCCCCAGTATAATCCCCCCAAGTCAGTCTGTCCCCCAGTATAATCCTCCCAGATCAGTCTGTCCTCCAGTATAATCTTCCTAGGTCAGTCTGTTCTCCAGCATAATTTCGTCAGGTCAGTCCATCCCCTAGTATAATCCCCCCCCCCCCCCAGGTTAGTCTGTCCCTCAGTAGAATCCTCCCAGGTCAGTCTGTCCCCAGTATAATCCTCCCAGATCAGTCTGTCCCCCAGTATAATCCTCACAGGTCGGTCTGTTCTCCAGTATAATCCCCCCAGGTTGGTCTGTTCTCCAGTATAATCCCCCCAGGTTAGTCTGTCCCCCAGTATAATCCCCCCAGGTCAGTCTGTCCCCCAGTATAATCCCCCCCCCCCGGGTCAGTCTGTCCCCCAGTATAATCCACCAGGTCAGTCTTTCCCCCCAGTATAATACCCCCACATCAGTCTGTACCCCAGTTAAAGCATCTCCCATACCAATATAATTAAAAGCACTGGAAACATACGGCAGGGGAGAGGGTGATAGGAGGACTGACAAGTTCGGGTTTCAGGTGGACTGAAACCAGGACACAGGATTTAAAACCTGGACTGTTCGGGTGAATTCCAGACAGGTGTCTACCCTACATACAACACTTGCAGGGTCTCTCACAATAACCAGGTAGCGGATGTTTTTTCTTGGGAAAATTGCTGGTTAGGCTTGGATGGGGTGCAGGGGAAGCTCTGGGATACTCCAGAATTTGGATTAATCCTATTCTGCCTATTCTCCTCAGGGAGGCAATGTCCCTCTTTGCAGAAACCAGAAACACAAGCACTTCTAAAAATATTAGCAGGGCAAATGCCATGTTAGCAGAACTGACACATTTACACCAGGGGTTAACAGCAAACAGTTGCTAGGATCCCACTTAAAGGCTTATACTCACTGTGCCTGCAGATACTTGGATACCTCCTGTCCAATATTGGCTAGATGCTGTGGTGTAAATCTCCAGGCCGGATCCTCAATACACCTCTCTGAACTGGCTCTGAACTGCTTCCAGGAAGATAAGCCCACAACTTCAGCATAGACGGAACCTCAGTGATCTTTCTGCAGACTTCAGCTGACTCTCCTATAAGGGCAAGCAGCCCTTCCATGCTGAGATAGCTTCCTCCAGGGAAAAGAACCCTGCTGCTCTAGGCCTAAGACTATTTATGGTCTCTCTCTCCACCTTCCGGACATACCTACCCAGGGATTGGCTAGAGTTCCATAAATATTAAAGCTCAGGGTCTTCCTCTTCCAGCCCACTGCATTCTAGAACCTACTAGAAGGCAGGAAGAAGTAGCTAATCATGCAGCATGTAAGACCCAGAACAGCAAGAAATAATCATACTCTGCTCCACTGTCTACAGAGAAGACTACATTTACCTTATCACTAGAAACTTAACCTACAAGTATGGTTCTACACTACAAAGTTACAATGTTGCAGTCTAATTATTGGGGAAGAGGAGACTGAGAACATGCTTCCTCCTGCCTGCAGCAGAGTGATATCATCTCATCCTAGGCAAAGTCACATGATTGGAGCTCAATGTTGGGCTTTTTATGATATCAAGTAGAGTTTTTCTTCAAAAGTCTTTTTATAGGTAGGTTATGGACATTTAAATATGTAAAAATTCTTAACCAGCAATAATGGAGAGATCACTAACCTCTGAAGGTAGCTATATCATCCTCCAAGCTCACAGCAGAGGCATTCTACAGTAGGTCCTTCTCTCAGCAGTTTTGTTCCCCCTTTCCCTACCTGAGTTTTGTTGCTGACCATGGCCATCCCTTCATGACTACAGTGTCCCCATCTTCTGATGGCTCCTTCTAGCAGGATAATGTCACCATATCACAAAGATCCAATCATCTCACCACTGGACAATGAGGTCACTGTACTCCAATGGCCTCCACACTCACCACATCTCATCCAATAAAGCACCTTTGGGATGTGATGTTATCATGTCAAAATGGACAAAAATCAATTGCAGCCTTACTGTGCCCATCAAACTCAGCCACTGTGCCCATCAAACGTAGCCACTGTTCCCATCAAACGCAGCCACTGTGCCATAAAATTGTCACCACTGTGCCATAAAGTTGTCGCCACTGTGCCATGCCATCAAACGCAGCCACTGTGCCATGCCATCAAACACAGCCACTGTGCCCATCAATTGTCGCCACTGTGCCATGCCATCAATTGTCGCCACTGTGCCATCAATTGTCACCACTTTCCAATGGCATTGTTGCCACTGTGCCCATCAATTGTCGCCACTGTGCCATGCCAAATTCAGTCACTGTGCCATGCCATTTTTGCCACTGTTTCCATCAATTGTCGCCACTGTGCCATGCCATTGTCGCCACTGTGCCCATAAATTGTCGCCATTGTGCCATGCCATTGTCGCCACTGTGTCACGCCAAACACAGGCTGTGTCATGCCAAACACATGCCAACCAGCTGCCGTTATTCAGATGGTCGGCGCTCACCAGGGGGCCGGCCATCTAAATAGTGGGCAGCAGCTGCGCCGGCGACAATACATAGATTCATGCAATGAATGTGGCGGTGCAGGAGCGAGAGGGGGTGGCGCTCATGCGCCCACTATGGATACACCGCCACTGGTTGAATCTATGCCACGAAGAATGAAGGCAGTTCTGAAGGCAAAAGGGGGTCCAACCCAGTACTAGCAAGGTGTACCTAATAAAGTGACCAGTGAGTGAATATCTTTTTCACTGGTCTAGGGTGTAAATGGCACTCAGGTAAGTCTTCCCCTGTCTATTAATGACATTGAGACCATAAGCTGTCCAGAAACATTTACTAAAAGGAATTGGTCTCCATGTCTCCAATATTCTCCATGAAGTGCAGAACATGTCAACCCTAATTGAGTAACATACACTCCAAAAATATTGTCTATGTTCAGCATGTAGGCACTTGTCAAAAAATAAAGTGCGCACACTACATCGTGGCCTCTCTTACAATCTAAAAGCCTAATGAAAATATTTCAAAAACAAAGATAGATGGTTCCTTACTTCTAAGAGGCAATTTCAGGAGAAGAGAAAAGACCGTGGCTTTGCGGACTGTAAAACACAGATAGTCCACCATTATACTAAAAAGCCTCTTCTGAAAATTGCTTTTCTTTGGCAACCAGATCACAAAGAAGTAAAGTGCTTTGTGACTGCTGATAAAAATGAATCCTACGCAAACAAAGGAGCCGTGAAAGGGCTGGGGGGGGGGGGGGGGATGCAGAGAACCAGCTCTTGCGACAATCCTCCCAGAGCCTGCGCAATCCGCGGAAGTTTTCCGAATTAACTCGTCTGTTGCCTGACGTCTGCTAATTGGCAATTAAAGCAGCACTCCACATGGTGGATACATGGAATTGTCCTAAAGGACAACAGCGGGAAATGTCATGACTTGTGGTTGGGGATTATCATATTTCTTCCTTGTTTTCACAAATGAAGATTTTGGCATTTGAATATATGTTGTAAATTATCCTGCTAAGTCAGGGTCCATGTTCATGTATGTCATGACAAATGTACATGCTAGTCGTCATTAAATACTTAAAGCTTGTGGAAGACTTCACCTTCAGCCTATTTTTTCCATAACCACTCTGCTTTAAAGGGAACCTGCTTAGTGACAAAAATAGGAGCTGCTGCTGTTGTGTTTTTTTGTTCTTTTATAAAGGTAGAGGCTCCAATGTAATGCCGCGTACACACCATCACTTTTTGTGATGAAAAAAAATGACATTTTTAAAAATGTCATTTAAAATGATGGTGTGTGGCCAAAATGTCATTTTATGTCTTCTGAAAAATGACCAAAAAAAAATTCCAACATGCTCGAATTTTTTATGTCATTTTTCAAAATGTCATTTTTTGTGTCATAAAAAATGATCGTGTGTGGGCAAAACTACGTAAAAAATGACGTTTTAAATCCGCACATGCCCAGAAGCAAGTTAGGAGACGGGAAGTAAAACTACCATTCATAATGGAGATCGCACATTCATCACGCTGTAACAGACAAAAAAGCACGAATCGTCTTTTACTAACAAGTAACCAGCTAAAAGCAGCCTTAAGGCAAATAGAACTTCCCCTTTAGAGTGCCATCACTTTGTTCATCATTTTCCAAAAATGATGGTGTGTACGCAACGTCATTTTTAAAAATGAAGTTTGAAAAATGTCATTTTTTTTCATGAAGAAAAATGACATTTTTTTTCATCACAAAAAGTGATCGTGTGTACGAGGCATAATTATCTTACATAGTAGGTAGAGTCAGGGCTGGTGCAAGGATTTTTGACACCTTAGGCGAAACCTAATTTTGCCCCCCCCCCTGGTTCCACCCCTGACTCCACCCCCATTTCCCTGCCCATGTATACCCTACCTTTTTAATGAAGTGTCCATCAAATACAGCCTCTCCAGCACACATAAATTCAGCCTCTCCAGCGCCCATCAATTCAGCCTCTCCAGCACCCATCAATTCAGCCTCTCCAGCACCCATCAATGCAGCCTCACCAGCGCCCATCAATTCAGCCTCTCCAGCACCCATCAATTCAGCCTCTCCAGAGCCCATTAATGCAGCCTCTCCAGCGCCCATCAAATGCAGCCTCACCAGCGCCCATCATATGCAGCCTACCAGTGCCCATCAATGAATGTTTGCTTGCTTCCCATTATTCAGGAGTCAGAACACCGTCACAGTCCTCTACCGCCGCTGTGCCTCTGACAATGTGTGCGAACGCGAATGGAGCGGCGGCTGCTTGCTGATGATGAGACTTAGTTGCTTGCTGCAGAGAGAAGAGAGTAGTAACACCAATGGCAGAGCGCCCTTGGCAGCAGTGCATCCTAGGCTGCCTAGTTTGCCTAGTGATAGCACTGGTCCTGGGTAGGGTTGAATAAAGACAATAGTCCATATTGTGTGTTTGTGTAGATCAGCGGTCTCCAAACTGTGACCCGGGGGCCAGATGCAGCCATTTACTTGCTTTTATCTGGCCCTTGGGGCACTGTTTTTATCCACTGATACAAATATGAGACATAATTCCCCCCAATGACACCAATGAAGGAGCAGAATGCCTCCTAATGACACCAACAATGGGGCACTAATCTTCCCAATTAAACCAATGATGTGGCACCATTTTCTCCCAATTTCACCAACAATGGGGCCTAATGGCACCAATGATGGGGCATATTTCTCCCATTGGCACAGATGATGGGCCACTGTTCCTCCCACTGACACCAAACATGGGGCATTGTTTAGCCCCACGGATGTCCAGACCTTTTCTACTCCCAATAACCACAGTCTGACCCCCCTTAAGTCTGAAGGACAGTAAACTGGCCATCTCTCTGGAAAGTTTGGAGAGCACTGGTATAGATAATCATTTCCCATATCCTTGTATATTGTGTTCTCTAAGATGCAAGTAAAAATAGTCTTTTGAAACTATCATTACTTCCCGTTGACACCACCATATGTGGGAGAGAGTTCCACATCCTTACCACCCTGACATTGAAAACCCCCTTAACAAGGAGCAGAGCTCCACCCAAAAGGGGAAGCTCTGCTTGTTTGCTTTCTCCCCCCCTCTTCCGGTGCCACATTTGGCACTTTTCAGGTGGGAACGGGTACCTGTTTTTGACAAATACCTGTCCCCACTTCCAAGAGACCTCACCGCAAAAAGTCCGGCCCCCCTCCTCCTTCCCCTGATGATGGGCCGAAAAGCCTGCGCGTTCATGGTGCGGGAGTTTCGAGGGGTCAGGTAAGTAAAGAGGGGGTTTAGGGGGCCTCTAATCTGCAGATGTTTTTTCACCTTAATGCATAGAATGCATTTAGGTCAGGGGTGGCCAACCAGTGGCCCGGGGCCACATGTGGCCCGTGGAGCCATCTAATGTGGCCCGTGGCCTCCTGCTCTGGAATGGCGGGTTGGCAAGCCCAGATCGCAGGTTGCTCACCCGCCATACACAGCATCAGTGTTTTGAATGAAGCTGGTGGTAGAGGAAAAAAGCGGCTGCAGAGCAGAGCCCCATAAGCCGATTCTTCCTCTACAGCGCCGGCTTTTGCCACAGGCGATGTCTAAGGCAAAGTTCAGATCACCCACAGGATAGATACAGGTGCATTATGCTGCACCCGCGGTGTTGGTAAACCACAGCACATCAGTGTGAAAGTAGTCTTAAGCCCCTTTCACATGATCAGCCCAACCAAATGGGACCCTCAATTCACCATAGAGCAACTGTTGTCCGTTTAAGCCCGCCTAACTCTAATCCGAAAAACAGAAGGGAATTCATCTTCTTCCATCTTGATGGATCAGAGGGCCTATAGAGTAGCCATGACCTGTCATCTACCCACTCCACTCATTGTGGCCCGCGACTGGTTACCAAGTTGCTTAAGTGGCACTCACTCTTCAAAAGGTTGGGCACCCCTGATTTAGGTGAATTTTTTTTACCTTTACAACCCCTTTAAACCGCTTCACTTCCAATCTCATTGTGTGGCCCTGTGTCCTCTTATACTCCCTGAGACTGGAAAGTTTCCCATCTTCACTGGGATTACCATTGAGATATTTGTATATCGCTATCATATGTCCTCTCATGCATCTCTTCTCCATGGAGAATACATTTAGAATTTGTAGTCGTTCCTCGTATTTGAGGTCCTCCAGCCCCTTTATTAATTTTGTTGCCCTTCTCTGGACTCTTTCCAGGTCCAGCATATCCCTTCTGAGGATTGGTGACCAGAACTAGACGGAATACCCCAGATGAAGCCGAATCAGAGTTTTATAAAGTGGAAAGATTATCTTTTTATCTCTGGAGTAAATGCTTTTTTTAATGCATGCTAATATTCTGCTGGCTTTGCTTGCCGAATCTTGACAATGCACGCTATTGCTCAGGTTGTCCTCTTCTAGACGCTCAGATCCTTCTCCATTCCCCAGAGCTTCTTCTAGTAAGTAACCAGAAATTTTATTTTTAACCCCCCAAGTTCATGTGCATTACTTTACATTTTTCAAACCTCATTTACCATCTAGAATCTTCATCGTTGTTCCAATGTCCCAATATGTTCTAATGCCATTCATTGTGAGTGGCACTCTTTAGTAGAGTCCAACCCATGGCACGCATACTGTGTATTGTGGGGTGCTGCATTTTTTTTTAAAAAAGGTCATGTGTATTTTTTCGTCCATTGTTGTATGTTTGCAGCTCATTCAGAACAAATGGACCACCTTGACACAACAAACATTATCACAATTCAACAAAACCTTTTAATGTGAATTTCTTGTAGAGTAGGGAAGGGTTAAAAACTTTGTGAGATTTTTTATTACTTGAAGTAGTAGATGGTTGGAACTTCAGATAGGTACAATTGGGTCTTAGTTGATGTATTTCACAAAAATATCCTAGTAGTAGTCCAATGGAGCATCCAGGCAATTGGTGGACTTCTCCCCAGTACCTGGTACCCCCAGGTCAAGCTATGGAGTTATGTTTAATTGCCTGTGGAATTCATCAGATTCTCTGAAATGTGTCCAGCAGGCCCATACTTTATGGAATTTTGTTGGGGTCTCTCTCACCTGGTGTATTAAGTCTTCCATTTCGGCAATCCTCCATATACGTTGAAGCCACTCTTAGATTTTAGGGGGGTGCTGTCTTTCCAATGTAAGGGTATACACACTTTGGCTGCATCGATGAGGTGAAGGGTGAGTGATCTTTTGTAAGCCAATTGGGGTATGGCTGTGTGATGGAGTAGGTATTGCGCAGGGGTGAAGTCTGGGGAGTAGGTCTTTATGTGAGCGGTAAGGCGGAGTATTTCTTTCCAGTAGGCAGTAGGTAGTAACACTTTAATTCTAGGCTTTGCTCATTTCAGTCACATACTGAGATAAGAAATAAGAATTACCACTCCCCCGGTTCTTGGAAAACTCCAGATCTCTTAAAACTCAAGTCAACATCGTTTTTGAACAATTTATAGCACTAAATGTTTTCTAATGACAAGCACATACGTCAGCCTCTGGTAATAAAGTGTGGCGGTAATGAATCGGGACGCCTATGTGCTCGAGCCCAGCCTCTTCTACCTCTTATCACTCATTACAAAGGATTTCTTCTTGCTACGGAGAAATCAAAGATTTCTGTTAAGTCTTAAATGTCTTTAACCCCTTGGTGGACTCTTAATACAGCAACTGGAAATAATTACCAATGGCAGGTCCCAAGGAGATGAATTTTGTGCTCTATGACTCTGTAAGTGTTACGGCAGAATCATCAAGGCCTGGAACGCTGATTTCACCTTGGAAAATGGGAAGAAAAAATAAATCGCTCTAATCGTTAATGAGGATTTCAGATCATGTATTTATGCAAAGATGTTAACAGTCTAGATGAATGAATGTTTTGTCCTTGCTAGGCTTTCCTTTTTCTCTTGTACATCTTTCAACTTTTTGACAAGTGCGCCTTTTTTCTGCAATTTTTTTTTTCTCTTACTATAACAGAGATTGTAAATGATTTCATAGGAAAGGCTTTTATTCAATAATGAAGCCATGGAGAAATTGGCTTTGACTTCCCCATATAAAACTGAATTTTTTTACTTGCAGGTCTTGCAAAACTGGGCTTCTGTAGAAGGAACCACATGACCGTAACCAACTACAAATTCGAGATTGTAACCTCAACCTTAGCATGTGTCAGATGATCAAATAAAATGTATGTAAAGCCAAAACATATTTTTTTTGTTTAACAAAGTTGGCAAAGATAAAGACCAGTGCCCTACATAAAACCAGATTTTTTTACTTGAAGGCCTTGCAAAACTTGGCTTCTGTAGAAGGATCTGCATGACCTCAACCAACCACACATTTGGGAATGTACCGTATTTTTTGCACTATAAGACGCACCTGACCATAAGACGCACCTAGGTTTTAGAGGAGAAAAGCAAGAAAAAAAAATATTCTGAACCAAATGATGTATTAAAATATTTTATATTATACTACTACTATAGGTGGGTGGTGGACACACAGCAATACCACCCCCACCTATCAAATCAGCTTAGCTACACTATATCTGGTGGTGGTGGCGGACACAGCAACCTCCCCCCTTCCCAAATCTGCTCAGGGTGGCAGGGCAGACACAAACATCCACATTAGCTCAGGTGATGAGCAATGGATACCATGCCAGCTCACACCTCCCACCCCCTTATCAACAGCTCACCTCAGGCAGTGGAGGACACTGCCTTTATAATGCTCTCTGGCTGGCTGGCTCTCAGATGTACCCAGGAAGCAGCTAGAAATTAGTTGTGGGGACATTTTACAGCAGCAGCTGCGGGGGAAGGAGCAGGAAGTCAGACAGGACTAGGCGTCGAAAGGGTGGGGGGTTTTGGCTGAAAAAAAACCCCAGCAAAGGCTCTCACTGCCTTCGGGATGGTGTCACCTCTGGCGGGTGACACCCAATCTGGGTGCGGAGCGCACCCCCATAGCACTGCTACTGACATCCCCCCTGTTTTGAGAAAAACGTCTCCCCCCCACTCCCTCTTGGTATGCCCCTGCTAGGAATGCGTCTTACGTCCTGTCCTTTCTGTGAAGGAGAGAGGGATTCTCCTGACACGGCGGCGACGGGGGAGGGAGCAGTGGCTGGTCAGTATTCACACTATAAGACGCAGGGACATTTCACCCCGTTTTTTCTGGGAGGAAAACTGCGTCTTATAGTGCGAAAAATACGGTAACTCTACTACTACTACTCTACCCTAAGCATGTGTTGGATGACCTAATTAAATTAATGCAAAGTCAAAACTTTTTTTTTACAATTGAAAAAAAGTTAAGAAAGATTAAGACTAGTGCCCCACAGAAAACCCCTATTTTTGTATTTATTTTTTACTTGAAGGCCTTTCAACAAGATCTCTACCAACCAGAAATTCAGGATTATAACTCACCCTTGGCATGTGTTGGATGATATAATAAATGTGTATGTAAAGCCAAAACATTTTTCTTTTTAATTTTGAATACAGTTGGGAAAGATTAAGACCCGTGCCCAACATAAAACTAGATTTTTTTTTTAACTTGAAGGCCTTGCAAAACACAAATTTGGGATTGTAACCCTACCCGGATGACCTTATAAAGTGCATGCAAAGCCAAAACATTTTTAAATTTTGAATAAAGTTGGGAAAGATTAAGACCAGTGCCCCACATACAACTAGATTTATGTTTTTACTTGAAGGCCTTTCAAAATTTGTCTTCTGCAAAAAGAACCACATGTCCTTAACCAACAACAAATTCCAAATTGTAACCCTACCCTTAGCGCGTGTGTCAGATGATCTAATAAAGTGTATGTAAAGCCCATTTTTTTTACATTTTTAATAAAGTTGGGAAAGGTTAAGACCAGTGCCCCACATAAAAATTGAATCTTTTTCTTGAAGGCTTGCAAAACTTTGCTTCTGTAGAACGTATGACCTCAATCAATCACACATTTTGGATTGTAACCCTACCTTTAGTCATTTTTTTTACTTAAAGGCCTTGTAAAACTTGCCTTCTGTAGGAGGAACCACATAAACTCAGTGTAGGGAAGAAGTGTATGTAAAGCCAAACATTTTTTTTTTTAATTTTGAATAAAGTTGGTAAAGGTTAAGATGAGTGTACCAAATTAAACCAGATATGTTGTACTTGAAGGCCTTGCAAAAACACAAATTCGGGATTGTAACCATATCCTTAGTGTGTGTCAGATGATCTAATAAAGTGTATGCAAAGCCAAATATTTTTTTTTGCTGAAATGACTGTTTACAGGATATAGAGGAATAGGCCTGGATTCACAAAGCACTTACACCGACGTATCTCCAGATACGCCGACGTAAGTACAAATGTGCGCCGTCGTATATATGTCCCGACCTACAAAGCTAGATACATCGAAAAATAGGCTTCATCCGACCGACGTAACTTGCCTACGCCGGCGTATAGTGGGTGCATAGTTACGCTGGACGCATTTGGCACTCCCATTGATTTTCAATGCAAATATGCAAATGAGGGAGATACGCCGATTCAGGAACGTACTTGCGCCCGGCGCATGTTTTAAGCGATTTGCGTAAGGTTTACGTCCGGCGTAAAGTTATTCCCCATATTGGAGGCGCAACTCATGCAAAGGTATGAACCAGGGAACGAACGCCATCAAATTTTACGTAGTTTACGTAGTACGTTAATAGGGCTGGGCGTAGGTTACGTTTACGTCGTGGGCAGTGATTCGACGTATCTTAGCCAGTTGTTTTGACGTAAATGTGAGCATGTGCACTGGGATGCGTCCAAGGTACGACGCATGCACAATTCATTTTAAGTACTTGTCTGAAGCTCAGCCCATCATTTACATGGGGTCACGCTTCATTTAAATGTATCACGCCCACTTCCAGTCCACTTCCACCTACTTTGACTTACGCTGCCTTACGCCTACAACTATACGCTACGCCGGTGCAACGTTGGGAGCATTTGCTTTGTGAATTCCATGCTTCCCTCTCTGCGTTGCGTCAGCGTAGCGTAAAGAAGATACGATATAAATATGTGCCGAGGTATGTGAATCCGGGCCATAATAGTTAACTGATTCCTTTTAAAAATAATTAAAAATAGATAAAAATCAATCATATAATGTGCCTGCAGTTTCAGTTTCGTTTTTCATCAGTTTCATGTTTCTGTGAAGTACAGAGACACAAAGCCAATACGGGGCAGTGTTTGTTTTTAAAATTAAACTGATTGGTTCTGAGGGGTTTTAGACACACAGTAATCACACCTCCTTGATTAGAGACCACAGATAGAAGCTCACAGTACTTTTTTCATAAGGAAACAGACAACCAGGAAGTGTGCAGAACAGAGAAGGATTACAGCAACATCATAGCAAAAACGAACAATGAGGACATGAAACCAGGACTGCATAAGGGTAAAGAAAGCTATTTAGCAAAAAAAAAAATCCTTTAGTGACCATTTAAGACCAGTACACCACATAAAGCTGGATTTTTTTCTTGAAGGCCTTGCAAAATTTTGGTTCTGTAGAATGTACGTTTTGGATTGCATTCCTACTCTTAGGCCTCGTACACACGAGGCAATCTATCTGTTCAAATTGGTCGGACCGACCGATTTGAACAGATCTGTCTGCTGGCATTTTGGTTTGCTCGCGTGTACACACGAGCAAACCAAAAACCCCGCCAGCAGACAGCGCACTGACGTGTCGGTGACGTGGCGGTGACGTTGACGCCGCCACGTCACCGCACCAGGAAGTAAAACACTTCCGCGCATGCGTCGAAATCATTCGGCGCGTGTGCGAGAAGACATGTCTGCTGGTTAGCATACCAACCAGCAGACATGTCGGGCGGACGGGTTCCCAGCCGACAGATTTCAAAGCATGCTTTGAAATCTGTCGGGTGGCCAAATCCGTCCCCTTCCCCGTACACACGGTCGAATTTGTTTGCTGGGACGGTCGGGCTGACCGTTTCCAGCAGACAGATTTGATCGTGTGTACGAGGCCTTAGTATTTTTTTTTTTTTTACTTAAAGGCCTTGTAAAACTTGCCTTTAGTAGAAGGAACCACATGAGCTCAGTGTAGGGAAGAAGTGTGTGATATTCAGGGGCGGACTGACCATTGAGTAACTCGGGCACTGCCCGAGGGCCCCATGCCACTAGGGGGCCCCATCAGGGTTGCCAGGCTCATTAAAACCAGGGACAGTATGTAAAAATCTGTGTTTTTTTTACATCTGTCCCTGATATGTCCAAAACCTACATGCTTTTGATGTGAAAATCCAGAGATTTTAGCTGCCCCGCCTCTGTACTGCCACCTGGCTGTAAGTCTGGGGGCCCCATAATCTTCTATTGCCCGGGGGCCCCATGAGCTGTCAGTCCGCCCCTGGTGATATTGTAAACATGTTGGATTTCCATAAAATTTGTATACCAGAGTCAATGATAACCTCTGGAGAGGATACAAAATATAAAGAGTTGCACCCTCTCCAGGGAGAAAAAATAAAAATTCTTGGTATGTGGCAAGAATTTTACTTGAAAGGGAACTTTACCTCCACCACTTAACATTTTTGCTGGTTGTCCAAAAAAAACATACGTACACGCCCAGTCAATCCACTGGTGTTTTGTAGGGATTTGCCATTTAGCTACTGGCCACTCCCTCCCATGCCACCATCTTCTTCTTCATTCTGCTGCTGCTCGTTCATTCCTGAACCACATCTTCAGCTGTCTTGTCCTAGTTCTTGCAGCTACCCCTCTGCTGATGCACTGTGGTGCATGCATCAAGGAGCTGACTGCAAGAACCAAGAAGAGCCAGCGGACTCTATGATGATGTGGATTACCTCAGGGCCTCCTGGGGTGTGAGGTGTAGGCCTAGCGGTAGTCTACAGCACATACGAGCAGCTCATATGTCAATATTGCCCAGGCAAGAATACAGGAAGTGTGGTGGTGTGTTACCCCAAAAGAAAGTATTACATTTTTTTTTCAGTTTTGAAAGGCGTGGAGTAGGAATAGAATGCCCGAAACGAGTTGGGTGGGGTGAAGATCCAATTTATGCATATCACTAAAGTAGCATTAATGTGACTATCGTATCTCAGCTCAATGGGTCCATGAGTGGGGAGTGACAGCACACACTGATTCCACTTAAACATTGGAAAGAAAAGAGAATAATGGGACGTGCTTGATCATAAAATACCATAACAATGGAAAACTCAACCACAGTCAATAAATACAAAGGGCCAGATTCTCGTAGATATCTGTTTTTTACACTACGCCTCCGCAGCATTTACGGGCAAGTGCTGTATTCTCAAAGCACTTGCTCCGTAATTTGCGGTGGCGTAGTGTAAATGGGCCGGCATAAGGCCACGTAATTCAAAGTAGGAAGGAGGTGGGCGTGCTGTATTTAAATTAAGCGTGCTCCTGCGCTGAACAAACTGCGCATGCACCGGCCGTAAACGTAGCCCGCTGCGCATGCTCCATAGTACGCCGCAAATACATTGATTTCGACGTCAACGTAATTAACGCACAGCCCTATTCGTGATGAGTTACGTAAACTATGGAAAAACACGACGCTGTCCCGACGTCCATACTTAACATGGCGTACGCTGGACCTACGCAAGGTTACCCCTCATATAGCAGGGGTAACCTTACACTTACGCAAACTACGTAAACTACGACGACGGCGCGCAAATACGTTTGGGAATCGGCGTATCAAGCTCATTTGCATATTCAATGCAGAAATCGATGGGAACGCCACCTAGCGGCCAAGCGTAACATTGCAACTTAGATCCGACGGTATAAGTGACTTACGCCAGTCGGATCTACGCCAAATCTATGCGTAACTGATTCTAAGAATCAGTCGCATAGATAGGAGGGCTCAGAAACAGAGATACGACGGTGTATCTGAAGATACACCGTCGTATCTCTTCTGAGAATCTGGCCCAAAAAGTTTATTTTTACAAAATTTGTTTAAAAAGAAGAGAGTGATCAATCCCTAAAGGTCATTTGATGTGGAGTAATTTCAAATAGTGGTTGCATTAAAGTGGATGTAAACCCAAAATTAACAGACTTCCAGATAAAAACTTGTCTAAATAAAAAGTCCTTTCTTCTCTCTTTGCTTTGAGTGACAGGTTATTTACATATCTAGCTTGGACATGTTTATCATATGTTATGTTTATCATAATATGAGGTGATCCACAGTATAAAAAGTGAGAAATCCACCCCTCCCCCACATAACACATCCTGGTAATATACAATGAACTATGGATCACCTCATATTATGATAAATATAACATAACATATGATAAACATGTCCAAGCTAGATATGTAAATAACCTGTCACTCAAAGCAAAGAGAGAGGAAAGGACTTTTTATTTAGACAAGTTTTTATCTGGAAGTCTGTTAATTTTCACTGAAAAATAAAAGAGGATTGCTCAGAGCTTGATTAACTCTGTGTGGCAAGACTGGGCACAGATGATAGGAAATCTTATACTCTACATTGTGACATAAAAAAAAATGTGGGGGTTTACATCCACTTTAAAGGTTTGCTGAGGGTTGAGTGTTCGTACGTTATCCTGACATGTTTCGCCTCTAGGCTTCATTAGGGGAGTATGCATCAACCATAGACAAAATAAGCAACTATACAAATGTGAAAAAAGAAAAAAATGGTATAAATAAATATACATCGGACAACATATGAATAATTATGACAGGAATTCCAATGTTGACAGATCCACCAATAGGTAAAGGGACTAACCACCAAAGGCCCTATTTTCCTTAAAGTAGGTGAAAACAGTAAAGGGGCTAAGGAGCCGGGGGAGAGAGCAACCACAGCGGGAAAAACCCCACTGATTCCACTTAGTTTACATATGTGTTGCTTAGAGACTGCGTATAACATCGGAAATCACCTTTAAAAAAAAATGGCTGCAGGAACAGAGCAATCACAGTCTCACATTTCCTTCCCCCTGGAAAGAAAACAATAAAAGCATCAGCAACGCTCTGTAGGAGCCTCCACGGGCTGAGACAACCTGTCAAAGATTTACATGCCATTTCATTTAAATTTCTTAGCTTTATTTCAAGGTCATCTTGCTACGCAAAGAAAACATGGTTTCCTCCATTACAAAAGCAATCACTCAAAGTCGAGAGTGACAATTAGCAAAGCTTAACTGGATTCAGCTTGGCGGAGACTCCTATAGCGGCAATTCGTAATCCAAATGTGTTTTAAATGCTCTGCAATTAGATTGGAAGAGTCCATACTGCTGGTCTGATATGTCGCAGGAGTTGCTTCAGAGCAGGGGTCTCAAACTGGCAGCCCTCCAGCAGTTCTGAAACTACAAGTCCCATAAAGCATTGAAAGGCTGACAGTTACAAGCATGGCTCCCACAGGCAGAGGAATGATGGGACTTGCTTTAGAGCAGTGGTCTACAAACTGTGGCCCGAGGGCCGGATGCGGCCCTTTGAATGACTTTATCCGGTCCTTGGGGCAGTATCCCTCTCACTGATACGACACTATTCTGACATCTGACACCGTCAGCGGAGCACCATTTCTCCCACTGACACCACTAATGGGGTACTATTTCTCCCTATGATATCAACGTTGGGGCACAATTTCTCCCCCTAATACCATATGTTTAGTCCCACTGATGCCAGGAAAATTTTAACCCCCACTCTGCCCTCCAAGAGTCTGAAGGACAATAAACCGGCCCCTTGTTTAGAATGTTTGGAGACCCCTGCTTTGGAGTATGATCATTCTGTGTGTGCGATGTAGCGCCCTGTCCTGGAGCAGCAGTCTGAGAACAGTGGCGTTTGCCTGGAAGAATGGTCTACATGAGGGTTTGCTTTGGTCCGCAATTATTATTATCATTATACAGAATTGATATAGCGCCAACAGTTTGCTCAGCGATGTACAATGTAGCACAATTACAATACAGTTCAAATACCTATAGATTGTGCTACTGCTATAAGGTCTGCCTTGAAGTGATGGAAAAATAAGGCCTCGTACACACAATAGGATAGACAGAGGACGACGGTCTGATGGACCGTTTTCATCGGTCAAAACCGATCGTGTGTGGGCCCCATAGGTTATTTAACCTTCGGTTAAAAAAAAAAACTTGCTTTAAAATTGAACCGATAGACGCCTAACCGATAGGTCAAAACCGATCAGTAGAAGGCACGACTATCGATTAAAAACCAGCGCATGCTCAGAATCAAGTCGACGCATGCTTGGAAGCATTGAACTTCATTTTTTTAGCACGTCGTCGTGTTTTACGTCACCGTATTCTAACAAGATCTATTTTTTAACCGATAGTGTAGGCACATCAGTCCATCAGACCATTCTCATCGGATGGACTGATCGTGTGTACGTGGCTTAACACCTTCTTCATAGCTCCCAGCTGTCCCTAATTTCGAGGGAATATCCCTGATTGGGAGCAATGTCCCTCTGTCCCTCTTTCCTCCTCATTTGTCCCCCATTTTGGTTTGATCTATATTGATGTATATAAAATGCACTATTTATCTATCAAAAAGTGTTTCCCAGTGCTAAACTTTTCATCTGATTTCTAAATTGCTGCATTTGTAAATTCCAAAAGCCAATATAAAGGTATAGTAGTGGTAAAAAAAGCACGTCTGGTTTTAACCAATCTTGTTTTTTTTGTACAATTCTCCTTTAAGGGGGCGTGACAAGGGGTGTGTCCTATGCCTGCATACTTTTGCTGATAGGTGTCCCTCATTCCCATCTCAAAAAGTTGGGAGGTATGCTTCTTTCACCTGGTTACTCCAGCCCTCCTCTCTTCTCTGGGAGAAAGGGAATAGCCGCTCCAGGTGGGAACCCAGATGAAGATCCACCGTAGCAGATAACTCAGGTGCAGGCAATGCACTCAGCAAGGCAGGAACAAACAGTGTTTCTGGACAGCCGCACTCTAACCAATTTGTAGCCTTTATTAAAAGAAGGACAGCACTGGCTACTGGCTACTGACGCGTTTCACACTCGAACTAGTGCTTAGTCATATGACTAAGCACTAGTTCCAGTGCGAAACACGTCAACAGCCAGGTTTTATTTTTGCTCTCTTCTCTTTTTGCTCTATTCTCTCTAAGCAAGTATGTCCCTTTTTTTTATTTTGTTTATTTTTCTTGAGTTTAGATCTATGTTTGTGCCAAGCATGTTTAAATGTGCTGCTTAAAGCGGAGGTCCACACAAAAATGGAACCTCTGCTTTTCAGAACCCTTCCCCCCTCCCGTGTCACATTTGTCACCTTTCAGGGGGGAGGGGGTGCAGAAACCTGTGTAATAGAGGTATTTGCACCCACTCCACTCAATCTGCGAGGGTCTACATTACATCCTGTCGCCCCCCGCTGTCTTCTGGGAGACAGGAGGGACCATTTTGATTGCGCGGCGCAACACGGGCATGCGCAGTAGGGAATCGGGAAGTGAATCCGCAAGGTTTTCAGAATTTCCAATCGTGTGTATGTGGCATTAGTGTTCATTTATTTACCCAGTGAAAGTGCATGTGCATGCTTTCTGAAAATGTGTCAAAAAATGAATGTAAATAAAATACATCCTGTGCTGTCTGAATGTACATGTACAATGTGATTTTTAATGAAAAATACAAGATTTGGCCACTAGATGGAGCTAAGTATTATAAGACCATTGCTTGGAAACTGTGCCCCATCTAGTGGATAAATGATCTTCCATTTTTCTACATTTAAACAGCATGTTTTTTTTTTTACAGTTCATGAAAGTGTATTTTTTTTCCCCAAAAAATTTGTTTAAAGACTGCTAAGCAAATACAGTGTGACATAAAATATTGCAACAACCGCCATTTTATTCTCTAAATTCTCTGCTCTATATTTATATATACATCTCAGAGCTTGACAAATTTGCTTGGAATCTAGGAGCCAGCTAAAAAAGTTAGGAGCCAGGAAGGTGCCCCGTCCCGCCGAGCTCACGCGTAGAAGCGAACGCATACGTGAGCAGCACCTGCATATGCAAGTGGTATTCAAACTACACATGTGAGGTATCGATGCAATTAGTAGAGCGAGAGCAATAATTCTAGCCCTAGACCTCTTCTGTAACTCAAAACATGCAACCTGTAGAATTTTTTAAACGTTGCCTATGGAGGTTTTAAAGGGTAAAAGCCATTTCACGAGCGGATGCAATTTTGAAGAGTGACATGTTGGGTATCAATTTACTCAGCGTAATATTATCTTTCACAATTTAAAAAAATTGGGCTAACTTTACTGGTGTTTTTTTTTATTTTTGTTTAAAAAAAGTGTATTTTTTCCCCCAAAAAGTGCGCTTGTAAGACCGCTACGGTCTGACAGAAAGTATTGCAACGACTGCCATTTTACTCTCTAGGGTGTTAGAATAAAAAATATATATAATGTTTGGGGGTTCTAATTAGAGGGGAGGAGATGGCAGTGAAAACAGGCAGGGGAAGCTCCCATTAGCATTGATGGTTGTCTTGTCATACCAATGGCTACCACAAGGAGGCGCCGGATCACAGAAGGAAGAATAGGCCTGCAGAAGGCCACAAAGCCACAGCCTCAATTACCGGCCGGCCCAGGGTTGCCAACTTTCAGTAAATTTACAACCAGTTTTGTAAAATCTGTACTTTTTGCATCTGTCCTTGAATGTCTATTATGGACATGTAGGCTGCATGTCCGTAACTGACATTTGTGGACAGATGCAACAATTATGGATTTTACTAACTGTTTGTAAATTAACTGAACCCTGGGCCGGCGCATCCGACGCAATTGGGTGGCGGGGGAGGTGTTGGTGCACGGAGACACAGGATACCCTAGCTGTGCCGCCCCAGGTCGCTAATTGCGTCCTGGCGCCTGGGGTTTGTCGTATATATATATATATATATATATATATATATATATATATATATAATGTTTGGGGGCTCTAAGTAATTTTCTAACAAAAAATACAGATTTTAACTTGTAAGCAAAAAATGTCAGAAATAGGCGTAGTCATGAATGGGATTTGATTATGATGCTGCGTACACATGACCGTTTTCCGGGTTGTAAAAAATTATGTTTTTTTTATGTTATTCGTACGTGCTCTAATTTTTCACGTCGTTTTTAACATTGTCATTTTTTACGACGTAAAAAATGGTCGTGTGTGGGCTTTAACGACGTGAAAATACACACATGCCCAGAAGCAAGTTATGAGACGGGAGCGCTCGTTATGGTAAAACTAGCATTCGTAATGGAGTAAGCACATTCATCACGCTGTAGCAGACAGAAAAGCGCGAATCGTCTTTTACTAACACGGAATCAGCTAAAGCAGCCCCAAGGGTGGCGCTATCCGAATGAAACTTCCCCTTTATAGTGCCGCCGTACGTGTTGTACGTCACCGCGCATTGCTAGAGCATTTTCTTCTCGAGCGTGTGTAGGCAAGGTATCTGAGCGCTGAGATTTCCGCACAGGAAGCGGTAAGGGTGGATCATCCCCCTAATCAGGGCTATTAGCCTTTTGTGAAGGGGTAATTCCGCCAAGCCGCTGATAGATAATAAGGCAGCCTAGATCTCGCCTCTAATAACTGATAAGCAGCTGAAATGGAGCTAGGTATAATGCAGCTATTCAGATAGCAGAGAAATCCCATCAGCTCGAGAGCCGATTCCCAGCAACAAAGACAGAGCGGGCTTTAGTAACGGCAATTGGTCTTACTGCCAGTCAGGAGTCTATTACTCCGGTAATTAGCAGCTCGGAGCCCCCGTATGAAACTCGCAGTGACCGGACGTAATGTGCCATGTTTTATGTAACCGGTTCCCCGGGGGGGGGGCATCGCTCCAGCTGGTGTGAAAAGTACAAGGGGTCCCTTGTTAAATGAGAACTCCGACCAAACATGCAGAATGGAAGAATGCCTACAGAAAAAGGGAATGTGTCTTTACTTGTGTGTTGGTTTTTTTTTTTTTTTGCAGGCAAGGAAAAAAAAAATCTGCGGGATCCACAGCAACATAGACTCCATTTTTGTCCTCTTATGTATGCCGGGCAACATGCTAGCTACTGTATTACACACAATGCCAACAATGCATTTCCCCCATCTACTTTCTGTGATTGAGTGGCAAAAATGTGAATGCAATAGATGTACTGGGGGGGGGGGGGGACCTCTGGGAGAAATCTAGGATGGAGAAGGACCCGTGGAAGCAATTGATGGTTCACACTGGCAGGAATTGATGGGCACACTGGCAGAAACTGATGGGGCACACTGGCAGCAAATGATGGGGCACACTGGCAGCAAATGATGGGTCACACTGGCAGCAGTTGAAGGGCACACACTGGCAGCAATTAATGGGGCACACTGGCAGAAATTGATGGGGCACACTGGCAGAAATTGATGGGGCACACTGGCAGAAACCAATGGGGCACACTGGCAGAAACCAATGGGGCACACCGGCAGAAACCGATGGGGCACACTGGCAGAAACCAATGGGGCAAACTGGCAGAAACTGATGGGGCACACTGGCAGTAATTGATGGGCACACTGGCAACTGATGGGGCACACTGGCAGAAACTGATGGGGCACACTGGCAGAAACTGATGGGGCACACTGGCAGAAACTGATGGGGCATACTGGCAGAAATTTATGGGCACACTGGCAGCAATTTATGGGCACACTGGCAAAAACTGATGGGGCACACTGGCAGAAACCAATGGGGCACACTGGCAGCAATTGATAGGGCACACTGGCAGAAACGGATGGGGCACACTGGCAGAAACTGATGGGGTACACTGGCAGCAATTGATGGGGCACACTGGCAGAAATTGATGGGCACACTGGCAGAAATTGATGGACACAAATACAAATACAACACATGACATGGGGGCCCCGCACTTACCTCCTCTGTTTCCATCGAACCCGCTGTATTGAAGTGCCCCCACTCTGGATGGGGGGTGGGCATAAAATTCACCCGCTGCCACCCCTGATCATGGAAGGCAGCCCCCCAATCACCCAATCAGTTGACCGGCTGGCTGGGTCATGGGACGGCAACCCCCCACCAGTCAGTGAGTCAGTCGGGGGGCCCCGCACTTACCTCATCTTGCAGGCAGTGTGGCGGCTTCTCTCCAGGCTGCAGGCTACTTGTTTGCCGCTCAGTTCCCCTGCATGTGTCTTCTCCCTTCTCCCCTACGTGCGTCTCCTACCAGCCAATCCGATCTGATCTCCTTTCGGCCAATCAGGTGACGGGTTTCATGCTCTACTTCCTGATTAGCCAGTAGGAGATTCAGTGTTACAATAGCGAATACTCATTTGTGTTTGTAACACAACTGGGTGGGCTCGGAGCACAGTGCTTTGCGCCCTGAGATCACCCTTTTTTGAAGCCTATTGGAGCCTTTAGCTCTAATCACATGCTTAAAAAAAAATTGGAATCCATGCATCCAAAGTCCCTGCATGTAAAAAATAAATAAAAAATAAAATAAAAAAGTAATAATAAAGAAAAAATGTAATTGTAAAAAATAATAAAAAATAAAATAGTAAAAATAAAAACAGTCCACTGCCCCCACTGACACCAAACTCTGCCCTACTGACATAATGGGCTCCTAAAAAATAATAATAAAAAAAATTATAAATTGTATATATAATAAAAAAAATTTAATTGGAAAAAATAATAAAAAATAAAATAGTAAAAATAAAAAACTACGGACACCCTCCACTGCCCCACTGACACCAAACACTGCCCTACTGACATTGTCCACTGCTCTACTGACACCGGCAGTATATACTGTATACACACGCATATGTGTTTGAGCTTTGGGGTGCACACCCTAATGCAGTAGGCTGTGCACACCTATGCATGTTGGGTTTAATACTTATTTAACCACTTAAGGACACCTCCTTCAGATATACGTCGGCAGAATGGCACGGCTGGGCACAAGCACGTACCTGTACGTTCCTCTTTAAGTGACCAGCCGATGGTTGCGAACGCGCGCCCGCGACCCGGTTTCGAAGCTCCTTGACCGCACCCGTGGGACCCACGGACCCGATCGCCTCTGAAGTCCCGCGATCAGTCCCCAGAGCTGAAGAACGGGGAGAGCTGTGTGTAAACACACCTTTCCCGTTCTTCACTGTGGCACTGTCATTGATTGTCTGTTCCCTGATATAGGGAAAGATGATCAATGACATCACACGTCCAGCCACGCCCCCCTTCAGTTAGAAACACAGATGAGGTCACACTTAACCACTTCAGCGCCCCCTAGTGGTTAACTCCCAAACTGCAATTGTCATTTTCACAGTAAACAATGCATTTTTAATGCATTTTTTGCTGTGAAAATGACAATGGTCCCAAAAATGTGTCAAAATTGTCCGAAGTGTCCACCATAATGTCGCAGTCACAAAAAAAAAACGCTGATCACCGCCATTAGTAGTAAAAAAATAATAATAATAAAAATGCAATAAAACTATCCCCTATTTTGTAAACGCTATAAATTTTGCTCAAACCAATCGATAAACGTGTATTTCGTTTTTTTTTTTTACCAAAAATAGTTAGAAGAAGGAAAATATATATATTTTTTATATATTTTTGGGGGATATATATTATAGTAAAAAGTAAAACATTTTTTTTTCAAAATTGTCACTCTATTTTTGTTTATAGAGCAAAAAATAAAAACCGCAGAGGGGATCAAATACCACCAAAAGAAAGCTCTATTTGTGGGGGAAAAAGGACGCCAATTTTGTTTGGGAGCCACGTCGCACGACCACACAATTTTCAGTTAAAGCGACGCAGTGCCGAATCGCAAAAACTGTCCGGGTCCTTTACCTGCCTTAAGGTCCGGGTCTTAAGTGGTTAATCTGTGTATTTATCTGTTTGCTTCCAGGTAGAAGGTTAACAAAATAATGAACCTCGTCTTCATTTATTATGGAAATCAGTAATCTCTATAAGATTTCATGTCACATAAACAAGGAGCATCTGTAGATGCAGGAAGAATTTCCCTTCCCACGCAGTTCTCCTATGGTAACAAGGTACTGTATGTACAGTATATAGATGATTGTATCAAATGTCAAGGACGAATGTAACAAAGGAAAAGTTTCTCGGGAGGAGGAAATCCGCCACTAACAATATGCAGTTTATCTGTACCTTATTACTGTATGAGATACCAGGGAAGCCTACGTACATTATCCAATAGAAGGCTCACGGAGGTCTTATTTTACTGTGTTTAGACCATGGGTCTTCAAACTACGGCCCTCCAGTTGTTCAGGAACTACAATTCCCATAATGCCTAGTGATGTCTGTGAATGTCAGTGTGTTACAATGCCTCATGGGATGTGTAGTTCTACAACATCTGGAGGGCCGTAGTTTGAGGATCCCTGGTTTAGACAATAAAAACCTAAACTCCCGCAAAGCAGCAAAATTTAAATTTAGGATACATTTACACAGTGGCAGCTGGTGCTTTAAAAAATTTTGGCGGCGAAAATAAACTGAAAAATACTAAAAAAAAAACATCAATTCCAGCCACTGTGCCCATCAAATGCAGTCACTGTGCCCATCAAATGCAGCCACTGTGCCCATCAAATGCAGTCACTGTGTCATCAATTGCAGAAACTGTGCCTATCAAATGTAGCCACTGTGCCTATCAAATGTAGCCACTGTGCCTATAAAATGTAGCCACTGTGCCCCATCAAATGCAGCCACTGTGTCCATCTAATCCCGCCACTGTACCCCATCAAATGCAGCCACTGTGCCCATCTAATCCCGCTGCAGGTGCCCGGGGTGCAGTGCGGATGCTGACCCCCCACTAGATGATCTCCCTGAAAGTTAGAGAGACGGGGCCACCTGAAGTGTGTGAGTGGGTACTAGAGAAGAAGAAGAAGAAGAAGAGGGGTGAAAGTGTGATGTGGATGGGAGATGCAGAGGTAGGCAGATGTAGAAGAAGGCTGAATTCTGCACTCTGTAATTACTATGTACAGTACTATGCACTCAAGGTTTTTATTGTCCCTTTAAGACGCTCCCACTGTTAGTAAAATCTGACTACACCCACTATTTAATGCGGTTTGGAGGGTGTGTGCATAGGTGAAGGGAAGCAGGGGATCGTGATTGTGTTCCTGCAGCTATTTTATGAGAAAAAAAGCCCTGAAGTCACCCTACTGTACTAAAAACGGGTTTCTAATTTTCTCTCTGGACCTGTAAAGAGATTTCCCATCATTTCCTGTCCTGACAACCCCAAGAAACAAATCGAAATATCGTACAGCCAGCACCCCTTCTAGGGATAGAATCCAGAACCCCTCAAAGCTCACACTGCAAACCACCTACCAACCTCTTTCCAACCAGCTGAACTACTGTATCTCCGTTCAAATTTAATGAAAGTGCCTCTTGAAGAGTCCTCGCCCTCGGCGATACATCTAGAATGTCTTTTTAATTTTTGCCAGTAGGGATTAAAATGGAAATCTTTCTTGTAAGACGTATAAAGGTTGCATTTACATAAACCTCCCCATTGCCGCTTGCATTGCCCAGCATTGAGTGTCTATGACGATGTGTGCAAGCATCATATGCTTATATATATAAAAGGTCATTTAATATCTCCTTGCTATGCAGATACAGCATCGCAATCCCAGTTCAGTCTATCATTGTAGTGCCATATACATGTTCTATACAGTGTTCCCTTTATTTTAGGTCATGTTAACCCTTTGTGTTGTAGAAAAGGTTTCATACAATCTATAGTTGTACAGGTCTTTATTTAAAGGTAAAATCTAGTTAGCAAGGAAAACTGCCACATCACCTGTTGCCTGCTGTGACTCCCAGAGGCCACCAAACTCAAAAGCAGATTAAAGCCTCATACACATGATCGGACTTCCAACGGACTTTACTTTTGGTCTGATTTTGGTCTGAAGGGGCATTGGCCGTGAACTTGGTATGCATACACACGTCAGAACTTTTTCAGCCACCATTCACCAAATCACATGTTTTTTTTAGCTCTTTACTGCCACCCTATTGTTGTCTGATCTTTAGCATTGGTTCTGAGCATACGTGTTTGAACTTTGGACTTTAGTCCGATGGATGTACACACGATCGGATTAGCCGTGTAGGACTTTTGTTGCCGAAAAGTTTGAGAGCATGCACAGCGAACATTTATCCAAAGAAAAAGCGAAAACAATTGTCCGTTGGAGAATACACAGGGTCGGATTGTCCGATAAAACACGTCTGTCAGACCGTTGTTGTCAAAAAGTCTGATCATGTGTATGGGACTTTAGAGGCTTGGCAGCTAACAAAGAGCTACCAATGCTCTTAACCTGCTTCGAGTTGGTAGCCACTGACTCTTGGTTGGTTGCAGAACAGGTGCCTCACCTTGTGGCACCTTGTGGCTCCCATTCTTTGGTAACTGCAAAGGCTCTTAATCTCCTCTGAAGAAATGGTGGTAGCCTCTAAGGCCGCGTACACACGATCAAATCTGTCTGCTGGAAACGGTCTGCTAGACCGTCCCAGCAGACAGATTCGATCGTGTGTACGGGCGAGCCGACGGATTTGGCCACCCGACAGATTTCAAAGCATGCTTTGAAATCTATCGGGTGGGAACCCGTCCGCCCGACATGTCTGCTGGTTAGTACACTTACCAGCAGACATGTCGTCTCGCACCGGCGCCGAATGGATTCGGCGCATGCGCGGAAGTGTTTTACTTCCTGGTGCAGTGACATGGCGGCGTCAACGTCACCGACACGTCAGCGCGCCGTCTGCTGGCGGGGATTTTGGTTTGCTCGTGTGTACACGCGAGCAAACCAAAATCCTAGCAGACAGATTTGTTCAAATCGGTCGGCCCGACCGATTTGAAAAAATAGATTGCCTCGTGTGTACGAGGCCTAACTCTTGGAGCCAATGCTGGTTTCAGAACAGGTGCTTCACCTTGTGGCACATGACAAAACGCGTAAGTCGGGACCAGATGAGTTAAGCATGCTATTTGCCACGGCTATTTTGTAAACATATACACTTTTTTTTATTGATGAAATGTAAGTGTAATCATCTCTATTAAAGTAGCGATTCAGCTTTTTAGAACATACTACACTATGTTGTATCCTTTGAGGGAGGATTATTTTGCATGCACCTATTGCTGGGAGTATGAGCTGGGGATTGTCTGGTAAGCAGGATTGCCCTTTATTTACAGCAGTAAAGAGTGCATGCTTCATCCTATGCACTATAGTTGGTGCAGGGATTTCATCATCTTCATTTCTATCATCTTTATCCTTTGTCATTGGTGGACTTTATATGTTTTGTTTTTTAGAATATTGGCTTATATTAATTGGCGCTGCACCCTTTGTAATTTATTGTCCTCATCAGTGGCAGTGTTCTAAAAAAATCATGGACTTATGAAAAGTCTTGACCGCGTCATGAAACAGCTGTTCACAGGGCTTTACCGTGCATGTGCGACTTCACCGCTGTTTTATCGCACATGCGCGGATGAAATTTTAGGATACAGAAAAATTATAGACCCGAGCAATTTGTTTAAACTCGTTATCGGCAGCACCGCGTCCAGCCCCCGCCCCCATCCCTAGGCTGTTCTTTCTACTAACCCCTACCAAAGGAAAGTAGAAGGCCTCGTATACACGAGGCAATAGATTTGTTCAAAACGATCTGTCCGACCGATTTGAACAAATCTGTCTGTTTGGATTTTGGTTTGCTCGCGTGTACACACGAGCAAACCAAAATCCCCAACAGCAGACGGCGCGCTGACGTGTCGGTGACGTGGCGGTGACGTTGACGCCACCACGTCACCGCACCAGGAAGTAAAACACTTCCACGCATGCGCCGAATCCATTCGGCGCCGGTGCGAGACGACATGTCTGCTGGTAAGTGTACTAACCAGCAGACATGTCGGGCGGACGGGTTCCCACCCGATAGATTTCAAAGCATGCTTTGAAATCTGTCGGGTGGCCAAATCCGTCGGCTCGCCCGTACACATGATCGAATCTGTCTGCTGGGACGGTCTAGCAGACCGTTTCCAGCAGACAGATTTGATCGTGTGTACGCGGCCGAAGGGGTGGAGATAGAGTGGTGCTTGGAGAGGGGGGCGGGCCCCGTGCATAGCACTGTGTGCGGCCTGCCCCCTCTCCAAGCAACGCACTATCTCCCACTTAACCTCAGTACGGGCTAGTAGAAAGAACAGCCTAGTGGTGGGGTTTGGCGCGGTGCTGCCGATGACAAGTTTAAACAAATCCGTGCTCAAGTTTTTTTTCTGGACACGAACTAAGCCCCACAGTCTTCCCTGTGCTAACAATGAGGGAATGTGAGCCAATGACATTGAGATTCTCTCGGCATGTGTGCATAGCTTTGCTGGGATGCCTGCTTGCCAATGCCCAAAAAAAAAAACATCATTCTTTAGCGTGGGTATTAGAAAGCTGTCATCTTCAGTGGAAGTGATACACAATAAAGCCTGCTTCATATGTATGGGCTGACTTCTCATTGTGCATTGCTCTGCATCTCATTCCTCTTCATTGTTTTCCCTCATTTACAAAAAGCCGCTCGATCGTTTCATAGTCCGGCCAGCGCAGTCACCTTCACAGGCTGACAGTGCGCTTCCGCCAGCGAGCTACAGATTAGACCGGCCAAGCTCCTTTTGCATATAGAGAGCTCCCATCATGCAGATCCCAAACCATGAAAAAGGGATTTGTTAAAGGAGGTGTAAAAGGAAACATTTTTTTTTTTTTTGCTGAAATGAACTGTTTACAGGGTATAGAGACATGATAGTTAACTGATTCCATTTTAAAACGATAAAAAATAGATAAAAATCAATCATATAATGTACCTGAAGTTTCAGTTTTGTTTTTGCATGCTGTTTCCTGCCTGTGATGTACAGAGCCACAGAGCCAATAGAGGACAGTGATGGTTTGGAAACAAAAGTGATTGGTGCTGAGGGGTTTTAGACACACAGTAATCACACCTCCTTGATTAGTGACCACAGAGAGAAAGCTCCAGCACTGTGGTTATCAGGAAACAGACAACCAGGAAGTGTGGAGATCAGAGAAGAATTACAGCAACTTGAGAGCAAAAACGAACAATGAGGACATGAAAAAAGCACCGCATTAAGGTAAAGGAAGCTATTAAGATAAAAAAAAAAAATATTTCCTTTACAAACCCTTTAAGGGAGTGAAAGGGGATTAAAGTGTAACTATGGACTGGGCATATCATTGCATTGATAAAATGTTTTTGGGCAACATCCGCGCTCAAGATGTAAACCACACATGAAATTATATCTAATCCTGTAACAGCAGCTGGCATAAATATTGTTTAACCACCTCAATACTGGGCACTTTCACCCCCCCCCCCCCTTCCTGCCCAAGCCATTTTTCAGCTTTCAGCACTGTCACTTTGCGCGGTCATAAACACTGTACCCAAATGAAATAATTGTATAATTTTTTCCCCACAAATAGAGCTTTCTTTTGGTGGTATTTGATCACCTCTGCGTTTTTTATTTCTTGCGCTATAAGCAAAAGAAGAGCGACAAGTTTAAAAAAACACAATAGGCCAGATTCAGGTAGGAGCGCGTATCTTTGTGCGGGCGTAGCGTTTCCTATTTACACTACGCCTCCGCAACTTTGACAGGCATTATTCACAAAGCACTTGCTCCGTAAGTTGCAGCGGCGTAGCGTAAATTGGCCGGCGTAAGCCCGCCTAATTCAAATGTGTAAGAGGTGGGCGTGTTTTATGAAAATGAGCCGTGACCAAATGTAAATGAAGCGCCGATTGTAGGTCGTATGTGCGAGCATGCTCAGTATCACGTCAAATTTTTCCCCTAAGTTACGCCGGCTCAATGCCTGTGACATGAACGTAACCTACGCACAGCCCCATTCCCGTACGACTTACGCAAACGACGAAAAAGATACACTTGTTCCGACGTCCATACTTTGCATTACCTGCGCCTGCTATAGCAGGGGTAACTTTACGCCGGACATAAGCCTAACGTAAACGATGTAGCGGGCGCAAGTACGTTTATGAATCGGCGTATCTGCCTAATTTACATATTCGACGTGTAAATCTACGGAAGCGCCCCTTGCGGCCAGCGTAAATATACACCCAAGATACGACGGCGTAGGAGACTTACGCCGCTCGTATCTTGGCCAAATCTTTCCGTAACTGATTCTAAGAATCAGGCGCATAGATATGACAGCTCACATTCGGACTTACGACGGCGTACATGGAAATACGCCGTCGTAAGTCCTTGGTGAATCTGGACCAATATTTTTTACTTTTTGCTATAATAAATATCCCAATGTATTTATTTAAAAAAAAAAAATTCTCAGTTTAGGCCGATACGTTTTCTTCTATATATTTTTGGTAAAAAAAAAATCGCAATAAGCGTTTATTGATTGGTTTGCGCAAAAGTTATAGTGGCTACAAAATAGGGGATAGATTTATAGAATTGTTATTATTATTATTTTTTACTAGTAATGGCGGCGATCTGCGATTTTTATCATAACTTCGATATTGCGGCAGACACATCGGACACTTTTGACACATTTTTGGGACCATTTACACTTATACAGCGATCAGTGCTATAAAAATGCACGGATTACTGTATAAATGTGACTGGCAGGGAAGGGGTTTACACTAGGGGGTGAGGAAGGTGTTAAATGTGTGTCTTAGGGAGTGATTATAACTGTGGGGGAGGGGACTGACTGGGGGAGGTGACCGGTCGGTGGCCCACTGTACAAGGGACACACCATTGGTCTCCTTTCCCTGATAGGACGTGGATCTCTGTGTTTATAAACAGAGATCCAAGGTCCTTCCCAGTTACTGGGCAATCGCGGGTGGTCGGCGGACATTGAGGTCGCCAGGCACACGCACCGGGTCCCCAGTGATGATGCTAGTGGCTCAGAAAGGTGCCTGCCCAGAACGAGAGCTGGGCAGCTAGTGGTTAATTGCAATATGACACAAAAGTAAGTACACCCCTCACATTTTTAGTAAATATTTTCTTCTATCTTTTCATGTGACAACACTGAAGAAATGACACTGTGTTACAATGTAAAGTAGTGAGTGTACAGCTTGTATAACAGTGTAAATTTGCTGCCCCCTCAAAATAACTCAACACACAGCCATTAATGTCTAAACCGCTGGCGACAAAAGTGAGTACACCCCTAAGTGAAAATGTCCAAATAGGGCCCAATTAACCATTTTCCCTCCCCTGGGTCATGTGGCGCGTTAGTGTAACAAGGTCTCAGGTGTGAAAAGAGAGCAGGTGTGTTAACCAGTTTCCGACCATATACAGGGCAGAATGGCTCCCCAGCCCGAAACCCTGTACAGGTACGGAGTTCCTTTAAAAGCTGCCAGAGAGCGGGCGTGCACCGCTGAAGAGGCGTGTGCCCACACGCTGCACTGCAGGGGACCCGATGCATGTGACCCGTCACGATGGCTGCAGGCCACGAGCAATCACGTGCACAAGTGCCAGCACATCAGAGGAGAGGAGGCTTGTAGTTTGTTCCTACATTGTAGGAACAGCAAAATATCTCCAATCCTACTCAGTCCTATTACCATACAGTTAGAACACACTGAGGGAACACACATTTACCCCTTGATCGCCCCCTAGTGTTAACCCCTTCCTACCAGTGTAATTTACACAATAATCAGTGGATTTTTATAGCACTGATTGCTGTATAGATGTCAATGGTGCTAAAAATGTGTCAAAAGTGGCCAAAAGTGTCAAAAGTGTCCGTCGCAATGTCACAATACCGCTAAAAATCACAGATCACCGCCATTACTAGTAAAAAAAAATAATAATAATAATAAAAATTCCATCAATCTTTCCTATAGTTTGTAGATGCTATAACTTTTTTGCAAACCAATTAATATACGATTTTTGCAATAAAAAAAATGTAAACAAAAATATGTAGAAGAATATATATTGGCCTAAACTGATGAAGAAATGTGTTTTTTATTAAAAAAAATATGGGGTAATTTATTTTAGCAACAAGTGAAAAATATTGTTTAACAACTACTATTGTTATTATTATTGTTATTATTATTAATATTATTTATTTATTTTTATAATTTTTTTGGATGAGCTTGCTAGAGTTTACCTATTATTGGCCAAATGATAATAATTTTGTTAAGATTTATTATTAAGATTTAATCCTAGAAATTAAATAAAGATATATTTTGAAAAGATGGAAGCATAAATTGTATGCAGTTGGGTGTTTTATATGAGTTCATATCATTCTTAGTTGTTCTTTATCGTTTGTTGTTTTTGTATACAAAAAAAAAAGTAGAACATTATTTTAAAAAGAAACCATGTCAGGAGTTTTAACCATTCCCTACTTCATCTAAAATGTAATACCGTATATACTTGAGTATAAGGCCGCGTACACACGATCGGCCCATCCGATGAGAACTGTCTGATGAACCATTTTTATCGGTTCACCGATGAAGCTGACTGATGGTCTGATGTGCCTACACATCATCGGTTAAATAACCGATTGTGTCAGAACGCGGTGACGTAAAACACGACGTGCTGAAAAAAATTAAATTCAATGCTTCCAAGCATGCGTCGACTTGATTCTGAGCATGCCTGCATTTTTAACCGATGCTCGTGCGTACTAACGATCGTTTTTGACCTGTTAGCCATCCATTGGTTCAATTTTAAAGCAAGCCCTCTGTTTTTTGACCGAAGGATAACGGACCGATAGGGCCTAAACACGATCGGTTTGGACCGATGAAAACTAACTTCAGTCCGTTTTTCATTGGTTTGAACCGATCGTGTGTACGCGGCCTTAGCCGACCCGAATATAAGCCGAGGCACCCAATTTTACCACAAAAAAATGGGAAAATGTATTGACTCGAGTATAAGCCTAGGGTGTCCATCTCTATGCCTCACTGTGCCCATGCCTCACTGTGCCCATGCCTCACTATGTCCATGACAAGACTGATGTTCAACATGGGAGCCTATGGACGGGTGCCCGGTTTCCCCAGACAACAAACTTTGCACACTTGTAGAGGAGAAATGGGGCTACATGTGTGCCAAGTTTTGGGTCCAGGGGACCTACGACTGTCTGGTACCGGGTCCCCAAATTCACCGGAGAAATGACCGTTTAACATGGGAGTCTATGGAAGGGGTGCCCGGGTTTGAAAAATCGGTGCTCCCGGGCCGTAGGTCCCCGGACAACAAACTTGTAGAGAAAGATTGGGGCTACATGTGTGCCAAGTTTGGGTTCAATAGGACCTATGGCCAGCCAGTACCGGGTTCCCAAAATCCAGGAGATCAGGCGCAAAAAAGTGACTCGAGTATTAGTTGAGGGGGGCATTTTCAGCACCAAACAATGTGCTAAAAAACTCGACTTGTACTCGAGTATATACGGTAATAGAAACATGGCTTTATACATACTGAGACTGAAAGTCATAAGATGTATAAGGCCAGAATATGAGCTAAATGACATGAGCCATGTGGGATTTTTCTAAATTTTCTCTGAACCTTGTCCATCTTATTTACGTCTCTGCGTAGTTCAGAAGGGAATTGATTTCTAAGGTCTTGTCTTTTCCCCGAAAAAATGTATTATTGTTATGCTGCTCATGTCCAGACCCCGTGGTTTCCTGCCTGCGTGGGTTGGATACAATCATGGCATTACAGGTCAGATGGTACTAAAACTGACGGCGCCTCGTGCTGTCTGACCCAGTTTGTGCAGGTGAAGTCTTGCCGAGCAATATGCATCTGCCGAAAAAACACAATAGAAAGCAGAGCGAGTAAAAATACAACATGGACCTCATTTATATAAACAGGAGGGATGGAAATTTCGATGACCCACCACAGTAAGGAGGTTCCTGCAGCCATTATTCTAGCCTCCAGACACTTATAGGATTGTCTATCAAACCCTTGTCAGCAGCATAAGCTACGGAGCCTTTGCCTTGGTCAGTGACCATTTGTTCTTATTTGTTTGGTTCAGATAAATAGAGACTAAAGCCTCGTACACATGATCCAACTTTATGGCAATAACTGTCTGACGGACGTGTTATGTCGGATAATCCAACCTTGTGTATGCTCCATGTATGCTGAATTAACGACAACAAAAGTTCGCTGTTCATGCTCACAAATTGTTGGGCAATAAATCTGTTACGTCGGATTATCCGATCGTGTATACGCAAGTCTGTCCAACTAAAATCCAAAGTACAAACACGCATGCTCAGAACCAATATTAAGCATCAGTCAACAGTAGCAAAAGTTGCCCAAAGGGTGGAGGTAAAGAGCTGAAAAGCTACTTGATTTGGTGAATGTTGGCTGAAAATGTTGTGCCGTGTGTATGCAGAACAAGTTCACGGCCAACGCCCTTCGGACCACAATCCACAAGGAAAGTTGGTTGGAAGTCTGATCATGTGTACAAGGTTTTTATGGGCCCAAAAACGTTTCTTCTTTCCAAACCAAAAAAAAGAAAATGCGTCAAAAGACAGGACTCACATAAAAACAGTACAAATGGATAAGTTGAAGGTTAACTCCAGGTTCATCTACCCCCTCCCCCTCACCTTTCTGAAGCCTCCACCCTCACCGGCCATACATCGCTTCTTTCTGAAGTCTTCAAACTGGTTTGGTGACATCCTCCCTCTTCTTTCTGGGCAGCCCTTTCTCTTGGACCAAGAAGTCGTTGTAATTAAGACTTTATTGCTAGGTGCCAAATCATCCACTTAACATGTCACTTTGCGCCAATCGGGTTTCATCCCAAAATGGGCTTAATTAGGGTTTAGGGTCATTAGAGTTTAGGATCATGGCTTCTATATTATAATGAAGGCCTCTTGAGCCCCTTAGGGAAAGAGAGCCTTGACTGATGGGGGCATGACCAGATGCAGGACAAGGGGATGAGTCGTCACCAAGGATTGGTTGTTTATGGGGGATGGGATGGGATGGGCCTGAGCTCTAAAATAATTGCCCCATGGAATTCTGGGTCTTTTCAAGGAACATGGTGGAAGAGCTGCCCTCCCTCCCGCAATAATGTGTTTATTGATTGGTTTGCGCAAAATTTATAGCGTCTACAAAATAGGGGAACTTTTTATGGTATTTTTCTTCTTTTTTTTTTTTTACTAGTAATGGCGACGATCAGCAATTTTTATTGTGACATTATGCCGGACACATTAGACACTTTTGACACCATTGTCATTTATACAGAGCTAACAAATGCACTGATTACTGTGTAAATGACACTGGCAGGGAAGGGGTTAACCACTAAGGACGAGGAAGGGGTTAAAGTGGTTGTAAAGGTTTATTTTTTATTTTCTAAATATTCATGTTCATTTAAGCCAGTGCATTGTTGGTTCACTTACCCTTTTCTTCGATTTCCCTTCTAAATGTTTTTTTTCTTTGTCTGAATGTTTCACTTTATGTTTCTTCTCAGTAAGCTTGCCCCAGAACAGCTTACTGAGGAGGAACAGGAAGTGAGAAATTCAGACAAAGATAACAAAGAAAAAAACATTTGGAAAGGAAATCGAAGGAAAAGGTAAGTGAACCAACAATGCACTAGCTTAAAGGAACCTATTTCGAAAATAAAAAACGAACCTTTACAACCCCTTTAAGGCCCCTTTCAGTCGTGCAGACCGTATGTCCGCTTTTTCATCCATCCATTTGCGGATGAAAAAGGGACATACATTAGTCCCTATGAGATTGAGGGTGTCAGCGGATGAACATCCGCAGACACCCGATCTCGTCCGCCTCCGCAATGATCCGATTCTGCAGACGGAAGAAAACCCTATTTTTTCTTCCGTCTGCAGATCGAATCAGATGAACATGGACATACGGTCCGTGTTAATTCGATCCCCCCATAGGGGAGAGCGGAGAAAAGACACGGTGGTCCCTGCACAGTGTACGGGGACCGCCCTGTCATCCGACGGCTCAGCGGGGTGCTGGGCATACGGAGCATACGGAGGCGGATCATTACTGATCCGCCCCATGTGAAAGGGGCCTAAGTGTGTTCTAGGGAGTGATTATAGCTGTGGGGAGACTGGGCTACGAGTCACATGACAGTGATCACTGCTCCCGTTGACAGGGAGCAGAAGATCACTGTCCTGTCACTAGGCAGAACAGGGAAATGCCTTGTTTACTTGTCGTTCTGCCTCTCCTGACCACAATCACGGCTGCCAGCGAACATTGAGTTCCTGGGACCTGCGAGCACAATCCCTAGGCACGCGGTGGGTGTGCGCATGCCGGCAAATTCAAAAGGAACGTACCGATATGCCCATTTGCTTGCCCGTGCCATTCTGCCGACGTATATCGGTGTGCGACAGTCGGGAAGTGGTTAAAGGAGTTGTAAAGTAAATTTTTTTTTCACCTTAATGCAATCTATGCATTAAGGTGAAACAACATCAGATTTGGACGCCCCCCCCCCCCCCCCGAGCCCCCGTTATACTTACCTGACCCCTCAAAAGTCCCGCGCTCAGTCCCGAGATCCTCTTCGCCACTCAGCCTGCCCGCTGATTGGCTAGAGCGGATGGATTGAGAGCTGCGCAGCCATTGGCGCTGCTGTCAATCACATCCAGTGGTGCGGCGCACCGAGGGGCGGGGTCGAGTGATACAGTGAGCGGCTATGACAGCTCGCTGTATCACGGGAGCGCGCCTGCAATTACTTACCACCATGCAAGCTCTCTCGCATGACTGTGGTCAGTACTTGCGGGGTGTAACATGCTTGTTATTTTAATTTTAAGTAACGCAGAGCCGTATCGCAAAAAAATTCATGGGGTTTGTGGGGGTGGGTGGGGTTTTGGGGGGGTAAATCTTCCAGAGCTGAAGTGGTTAAATGCTACCAATTGCTTTGTGAATTATGTGCACACTAGTTGTTTTTACATTTAGAAGGAATTTATTTCTCTTTTGGGAATGTGACTTTGTTGTTCTACCGCAACCCCCAAGCGCCGAGTGAATAAATTCATTTGTATTGACAGAGAGGAAATGTCCACCTAGCTCTTCTAACTTATTGAATTAAGACAATTTTTATCCAGTAAACACACTTGGAGATCAGTAAATCATAACATTAATTTTCCTCCTTTTTTTTTTTCCATTTCAAGCGATTGATTAAGTCTATAAATTCTATCGTATCGAGGCAGCGCTCCGCGGCCTGGAGAATAAACTGTTCCTTTCTACTGGCAGGGTAGAAATAATGTATCTCGTTCTGTTTAGGAATTATCTTTCACCTAAAGGGAATGTAGCCGGAGCCAGATGTATGATCCCCGCTGGCTAGCATGCTGATTGTCTATATCAGTGTTTTTCAACTTTATTAAAGAATGTACCCTTCTACGGAACAATATTATGGAGAGCGACAGCTGACTCGCTAGCTGGGAAAGCGAGACAGGCTGTTTAATGTAATTGGGGCATGATGTCAGTGACCTTGTGGTCAACCTTTTTATCTCACCATAAACATCCTACTGTGTTTTTATTCGAGAAATGAAATGTCGTATTCATCTTCGGTTTGTGCCGTACCTGGCTGGTGATATATCAGGTTCCGCAAAAGAAAAAAAAAGTTAACTTTTCTGAAGGTCACTTGGCAAGAGTTGAATGGCGGTACATTACCGTACATACCATCTTTTTTTTTATCAAAGACAGAAAATTATGAAAAAATAAATAAAAATCTAGATTGAGAGGGCCATTTATATAGCAGGGATATGGCCATGGCTGCTGATAGGGTGGGACCACCAGTCCTCCTGTAGGGGGCTGTAATGGGAGGGCCCGTAGAATCCAGAAGCTCTTAGAAAGCATGAGCCAGAAAATAATGGACATGCAGAATACGACTGCAGCCCACCTGTCTGTCTGTTGTGATGTAAATTAATCTAGGATGGCTTCTAAGGATCTTTCATTGTGGCTTGTGCTAATTGACCCTGTATTGTGTGAAGGTCTATTGATGGTAATGTGTATTGTAAGTTAGCAGGCAGCCTAAAGGTCAGGTGGCTGAGTCATCATCCGTAGTTAATTAGCTCATGTAAATTAAGTCAGGAGCCAGAGTCATGATGTCTACTAAAAGATGTGTACTGGGGCTCGGTTAGGAACCATTGTGTGATGGTGTGGGTGGAGTTGGGTCATTGTTCATTTAGTTACTGCAGTATCCTAAACTGTATATAAAGAGCCTGTATTTCTCAATAAAGGGTTATTCCTGTTGAACCTCAAACAGAGCTGTGTGTCTCATTAATGGGTCGTGTTTGCCGGATTGTGGAGTGTCGGTAGCTACCTTGTGTTCAGGAATGGAATATCCTAAACAGCTTTAAACCCTGTCCCATTTGGGGTTTCGTTACAGGGGCCAAAGCACACAAGGGGGACCGAACAGCAGAGGGAATCGCTGCAATCGGGCAATTACAGAAATATGCCCTATGTGGCTCTCTGCAGCAGCTAAAAGCCGGTTTCTCTTCCTCCTGCCAGCTTTCAGCTGCTGCAGGGAGAGACACAGACACCGACACAGAGCATCATTCATATAACTGCACCAATCCAATCCACATGCCTGTTCTGCCTGCTTCTAATCTCCTCTTGTGCCTACCCTGTCACTGTGCTGCCCCCCCACCCTTCCCCTGCCGTGGTGTGGCCAGCTTCCCTTTCCTGTATACAAATAAATTGTGAAAAAAAAAATGAATTGAAAAATTAAATAATTTTAAGAATGAAAAAATGTAATAAAAAATGATACATATATATATATATATATATATATATATATATATATATATATATATATATATAGAGAAAGAGAGAGAGAGAGAGAGAGAGAAAACAATTAGAAAGGGCTAATTCACACAGGTTCTGTGCTATGTTTGTATCTGCTAATAATAATTTTAATGTCTTTTTTGTGAAAATATTTTTTGATATATTGGGGGGGGGGTGTGCCTGCCAGGTAGGCTGTACGAGGCCCCATGATTTCTAACGGCAGTCCTGGATATGGTTGCACCCACCGGAACCATATGGCCTCATGCACACAGGGTGATAAAAAAAAGCGGTTGTAAAAACTTTTAGAAGCGTTTTGCATTGGCGTCGTTAATGTGCGTTTAGCCGCATTTAGCAGTGCTTCTCTACTCTTAATTTTGTTTGGGTACAACGTTGCATGACCGTGCAATTGTCAGCTAAAACAACGCATTGCCGAATCGGGTCAGGAAGGGGGTACATTCTTCCGGGGCTGAAGTGGTTAAGGAATTCTTAGTAAACTTCTAACCTAAAGGTTACCTCCCTGTTTGTGGGGAAAATATTATAAAATGATATATATATATATTAGGGTTGTCCTGATACCACATTTTTAGGACCGAGTACAAGTACCAATACTTTTTTCATGTACTCGCCTATACCGATTACCAATATTTTTCTTTAATGCCATGTGACAGTTTGACTGATGGGCACTGATAGGTGGCACCTATGGGCACTGGCACTGACAGGTGGCTGGCACTGATGGGCGGCGCCTACAGATGGCACTGATGGCATAGATAGGCGACACTTATGGGCACTGATGGCACTGACAGGTGGCTGGCACTGATAGGCGGCAGGTATGGGCACTGATAGGCGGCACTTATGGGCACTGGCCAGTGGCTGGCACTGACAGGTGGCGTGCACTGAAATTCAGCAATAAATGACATGAGGAAATGCTATGCCGCAGCACCCATCTTCGTACATCCTGCACTCGGCATCAGTAAGTCTCAGCAGACATCTTGTTACACCCAGTCCGAACTATATGGGCTGGGTGTAACAAGATGTCAGCTGCTGGCTTACTATGGCCAAGTGCAGGGAGTGCCAAGATGGGCATTGGGATGTCCAAGCTGATGGTGACTACTCCGCCCACTGACGCCGCCCGCCCACTCCGCCTGATCCACCAACTGATGCCGCCGCCGCCCACAGAATCAGCTCGCCCCCCCCCCCATTGAGGCGGCCCTATCCGGTACTGGTCCCAATACCAATACTAGAATCGGGACAACCCTAATATATATATATACACAGTACAGACCAAAAGTTTCTTTATTTTAATGACTATGAAAATTGTAGAGTCACACTAAAGGCATCAAAACTATGAATTAACACATGTGGAATTATATACATAACAAAAAAGTGTGAAATAACTGAAAATATGTCATATTCTAGGTTCTTCAAAGTAGCCACCTTTTGCTTTGATTACTGCTTTGCACACTTTTGGCATTCTCTTGATGAGTTTCAAGAGGTAGTCACCTGAAATGGTCTTCCAACAGTCTTGAAGGAGTTCCCAGAGATGCTTAGCACTTGTTGGCCCTTTTGCCTTCACTCTGCGGTCCAGCTCACCCCAAACCATCTCGATTGGGTTCAGGTCCGGTGACTGTGGAGGCCAGGTCATCTGGCGCAGCACCCCATCACTCTCCCGCTTGGTCAAATAGCCCTTACACAGCCTGGAGGTGTGTTTGGGGTCATTGTCCTGTTGAAAAATAAATGATGGTCCAACTAAACGCAAACCGGATGGAATAGCATGCCGCTGTAAGATGCTGTGGTAGCCATGCTGGTTCAGTATGCCTTCAATTTTGAATAAATCCCCAACAGTGTCACCAGAAAAGCACCCCCACACCATCACACCTCCTCCTCCATGCTTCACGGTGGGAACCAGGCATGTAAAGTCCATCCGTTCACCTTTTCTGCGTCGCACAAAGACACGGTGGTTGGAACCAAAGATCTCAAGTTTGGACTCATCAGACCAAAGCACAGATTTCCACTGGTCTAATGTCCATTCCTTGTGTTCTTTATCCCAAACAAGTCTCTTCTGCTTGTTGCCTTTCTTTAGCAGTGGTTTCCTAGCAGATATTCTACCATGAAGGCCTGATTCACACAGTCTCCTATTAACAGTTGTTCTAGAGATGTGTCTGCTGCAAAAGGTGGCTACTTTGAAGAACCGAGAATATGACATATATTTTCAGTTGTTTCACACTTTTTTGTTATGTATATAATTCCACATTTGTTAATTCATAGTTTTAATGCCTTCAGTTTAAATCTACAATTTTCATAGTCATGAAAATAAAGAAAACTCTTGGAATGAGAAGGTGTGTCCAAACTTTTGGTCTGTACTAATATATATATATATATATATATATACACAGCCTTAAGGAGAAATTAACTTCACCCACAAGTGCATTAACCCCTTATTCTCCGATTCTCTTATTCACAACGATATGTGAATACCTTCAGTGCTAAAAATCACCAAAACCATTCTAAATATATGTAAAACATTCTACTTAACAAAATATTTTTTTCCCATTTGATGTGACACGGGCAATATTTTTGATGTATTGTTATAGCGATAGAAAAGTGTTTGTCAACCATGTAATTTTAGAAATCTAATGTTTCACGATAAAAAAAAAAGAAAAAAAGAAAAAAAGGTTCAGGATGGATTGCACTTTCAACGTCGAGAACAAACTGATGGTTGGGAACGCATAAATAACACCTCAAGCCTCATAAATTTCCCTACTGGCATTTTATGCATAATTAAGAGAGAGCGTTGACTGATAACACCTCTGAATAGTAATGGCACGCTACGTGCGAGATTTTTGCCGTTGTCAGCTGTCTGGCGGCACCGAAACACGAAGCAGTCCGTTGGAAGCTGGCTTGGTCGCTTTTAGTTACCAAGTCCTAACAAGAGGCTTAAAATATCTAATTAACACCGACTAAGGGTTCTGGCTTGCTTCACGTGAAAGCCTTGTGGTCTTGTGTGCTGAATGTTAAACACTTTTTTTTTGGAAGCCCAAAACTTGCCTGCAAGACATGAGAGAGGGATGAAAAAAGCTGTTGATTTCCATTTCGCCGGCTTCTCTTTGGCCTTTAGAGAAGAGCATTCTGAAACAAAAAATAAATAAAAAAATGCAATTCTGTATAGGGGCTTTCATTTTATTTTTTTTTACACTGTATTTGTATTTTTTTTTTATCAACTTTATTGTTATTACAAGGGATAAATATATTTCTACCCTTCACAGAGGCAAGAAAAAGTCAATTGGTTCTTTTATAAATTTTGACTTGATATACAAGCGATGTCTTGATATACAAGTGATGACTTGATATACAAGTAGCATCACGTCACAACTATAAAAGAGAAGAGAGGCGCCTCTAAATGTAGCAATATGGTTACATTTAATGAAGGGACAACATTTAGCAACTCACATGGCTGATGGTTAAAAGAGGCACATCTAAGTATGCAGGCATCCGGGGTAAAGCTGTCCACATAGACCACCTCCCACACCACCATCAGTGTCATCCCTTCCACGCTGTGCTCCACGAGCGGTTCAAGCCTTGCTTTCAGATCGCTCTACTGCAGGGTAGTCTTTCTGGTCAAGATTGAAGACTGACATCGGTAAGGGGGATGGTCAATGTGGACAGCTTTACCCCAGGTGCCTGCATACTTAGATGTGCCTATTTTAATCATCAACCATGTGAGTTGCTAAATGTTGTACCTTCAGTAAATGTAACCATATTGCTACGCTTAGAGGACTGTTTTTTCATCCCTTTAGAGTGGAGTTTCCATCCCAAAATTAGACCTAAAAAAGAAAAAAAGAAAAAAATGTTTTACTCACCTGGAAATGCCTGTTGCTATGCGGTCCCACAAAATCTGCCTTCGGAATCACCTAGGATTCTGACATCATCTCCCTCAGCTCCTCAGCACGCTAATGCTCCTGGGAAATGTGTGTCATCAATGTGTGGACATAGTTTTATAAACTATCTTTTTTTAATAACTATACGGAGCGGCGGTGGATTGTAAAATAGTAAGTGACAGGATTTATATTATAAAAACACACGATGAAGGGACAAAAAATGCTAATTGTGGTTGGAACCCCGCTTTAATATTAACTGTTTTTTGTAAGTTTGTCTGTTTGTTCATTTGTCCTGCTCCCCTTCATTTGTTCCTTCCACCACCACCCCTTTAAAATTTCAACACATACATATTTGACAATAGATGTGTTGGTAGAGCCTTGGACCAAAAATAGGAAGCAAAGGGCTTTATATCGAAGATTTACAGGCAACTCACTGTCAGCCGAGATATCCTTTGGGGTCCCCAGAGTAGGCATAGAGAATGTGGAAAGTATGAGAGCACCACGGATTTAGGTGAGTCCAGCAAATCTTTATTACATATGACAAGGGCTCAGAGGAGAAAGCCAATGAGCTTATGGGGCTCAGGCAGTCTGACTGTTAACCTCAACTTGTCTTATTGTCTTTATATTTGGGGGCTCAATACTGCATCATCATGACTTAGATGTTGGCAGTAATTGAGAAAAATATTGGGCAACAAATTGCATAATTAAAGGACAAGAAAATTGCTAGTTCAGGTCAACGGCCAAGCTTCCTGAGCCTTGGGAACTCGTTGACTTTCTCTTCTGATCATTTGTCATGTGTAACAAAGATTTTCTGGTCTCACCTTAGATCCGTGGTGCGCTCATCCTTTTCTTTATTACTACTCTTTGGACCTCAAAGGATATCCTGGCTGTTAGTGAGCTGCCGCTTAACATTGGATGGTTTTACCAATTTGTAACATTGTAATATCTCTTAAAATTTCAACAAAGAAATATTGAACAATACATTATTCACAATAGATGTGTTAGTAGAGCCTTGGACCCAAAATTAGGAAGCAAAGGGCTTTATATCGAAGATTTATAGGCAACACACCTTTGGGGTCCCCAGAGAAGTCATAGAGAATGTGGAAAGTATGAGAGCACCACGGATTTAGGTGAGTCCGGCAAATCTTTATTACAAATGACAAGGGCTCAGAGGAGAAAGCCAATGAGCTTATGGGGCTTAGGCAGTCTGACTGTTAACTTCAACTTGTCTTATTGTCTTTATTTTTGGGGGCTCAACGCTGCTTCGTCATAACTTAGATGTTGGCAGTATTTGAGGAGAATATTGGGCAACAAATTGCATAATTAAAGGACAAGAAAATTGCTAGTTCATGGCCAACGGCCAAGCTTCCTGAGCCTTGGGAACTTGTTGACTTTCTCTTCTGATCATTTGTCATGTGTAACAAAGATTTGCTGGTCTTGCCTTAGATCCATGGTGCGCTCATCCTTTTCTTTATTACTACTCTTTGGACCACAAAGGATATCCTGGCTGTTAGTGAGCTGCCGCTTAACATTGGATGATTTTACCAATTTGTAAAATTGTAATATCTCTTAAAATTTCAACAAAGAAATATTGAACAATACATTATTCACAATAGATGTGTTAGTAGAGCCTTGGACGCAAAAAATAGGAAGCAAAGGGCTTTATATCGAAGATTTATAGGCAACTCACTGTCGGCCGAGATATCCTTTGGGGTTCCCAGAGCAGTCATAGAGAATGTGAAAAGTATGAGAGCACCACGGATTTAGCACCGCCCCAGGCCAAATGCGGTACTGCACACCGCTTTGGCTTGAATCCTGCTCATTTTGCGAGACAACACTTGCAAACCAAGTTAGGATTTTAAAAAATACAATGTCGTATTGCGAACCGCTCGCTAACTGCATTACTCGCAATCCGAGGTTTCCACTGTACTGTACAATATAATGCACTTGAAAGTGATATTAAACCTTCAGCTGTTTTAGGCACTTCAGACAGCTGATTTAATCACTTTAAAGTGAAATGATGAGCGCAGCTAAAACTAAACTAAACAATCAATCCAAAATAAACAAGTGAGCATCGCTATAGGAAACAGTGATAATAAAATGAATACTAAATAAGTGGAATATTCAAATACGTGCAATCAAGTGCAACAACAAATGTCCCAAATAAGTGTAATCCAGTGAAAAGACAAATGTAGATCAATCAGTGACAAGGCTTCTGTCCATGTAAACAATGAGATCATCCAGATGAGACTTCACAGATGAACGGGCTCACACAAGGAAGAAAAGGGGCATCAACACATACACCGATGGTCCTGTGGACAGCCGTCTCTGATGTAGATCTTTAAGCCAACCTTAGCCACAATCGAGGTCCGGTCACCATAGGATAGAAGTGTAGAGGATGTTCCAAAGAAAAAATGAAGCTCACATGGTGAAGTACGTAAAACTGAAGACAGTTTAATGAGGTAAAACACACTTACAAAAGAAAAAACGAATAAAACACCAAAACAATGGCACTTCCGGTCGGACGGTCAGGGTGTCACATCACTTCCGGTCAACCTTACGCGTTGCGTCACGTCACTTCATCAATCACTTACTGGGCATGCAACTTCTTTATCTATTAATCCTCGTCTATGTTCCAGTTTAAGATGGTGCCATGACTGCTGCCCCAGGCTTCCTGTTTCAGGGCTGCTCCTTTCTCTTCCAGCATCCTTCAAGGCCATCCTTTGTATGTAGGGATTAGAGTTGTGTCTCACTACACTGTGTACATCAATAGAAACACACAGCCCTGTAGTCTAGGATGGCAATGCTCCTCCCTCTTCCTCCTCCCCCTCCATTCTCCAAGCTAACAGAGAAAGCACTGTCCACTGTCAACTCTTTCCTTTGAAGACCAGAAGTTCAGGGAAACAGCACGAAGAGAGCACCATCAAAAGCTGTAAATCGGAAGTGCTGTGGTAAGGCCTCGTACACACATCCGAGAATCTCGTCAGGAAAAACCTGTCATTTTCCCTGACGATATTCTTGGCAATAAACTCTTGCCGCCCAAGTGTACTGACTTTCATTTCAAAAGAACCGCGGTTCTCTTGAAAGGAAAGAACGCGGTAACGTCATCGCATATGACGAGCATGTGCTCGTCACATTCGATGCCATCTTGCTTGACCCTACCTATGCCATGGAAGCTACCGTGCATGCGTCAAAGTCGTTTCAAACATGAGCGGGTTTCAAAAGAGAATCTCGACGAAAAAAAAGAGAGCAGGTTCTCTTTTATTCTCGTCAAGATTCTTGCCTGATTTCCAGACGAGAAACCTGAATGCATCGTACACACGTACTGTAATCTCGGCAAGAAGCCGCTTTCTTGCTGTTTTTTTTGCAGAGAAACGTTGTGTGTACAAGGCCTAAGAGTTTTTACAAATAGTTTACTGGTGAATTACTGGTGAATGATTATTTTATTATGCTCAATGTGTTGGAATATAAAAAACACTGAGGATTTAATATGACTTTAAGCAGTATCAGGATTGAATATGCTCACTATAGTTTTATCTCTGTTGTTGCATGTGGAATTATATCCTTTTGTACTTATGTAAATCAGCATTGACATATGTATTGCTGATAAGAAGGCACTTATTGAATAAATACAGATGACAGAAAAAATATACTAATGGACAACACACAGAGGTTTTAATAAGGATATCATTTGGTAAAATGAGAGTAGAATGTTGGGGACGATATGAGTGACGGGCCCGTGGGACAATGAGAAGAATGTCCTCATTAGAAAGAAGAGACTAGGAAATAGGAGCTGTGAATGGATTATGATGATATTATATTGAATCCTTTAATGAACAGTATGTGAGCAATTTTGAAAATAGGAAACATAGATAACGCCGAGCCGCGAGCTATAATTGGAGAAACATATTTGTGATATGAGCTGTTAAAGATTTGGCCCAATATGTCTTTGTTCTTGTGTGTCAACAGTTGGTGTATTAGAACACTCAATATCATTAGAATACCGCAAAGCACAATTAGCGACGAAACTGGTCACGCAAAAAAAGTAATTTAATTTGAGGAGCAATTCCAGACATTGCAGGCAACATGCAAGGCTGTTCAATGAGCTGATGATGCTATTCAGTTAGGACTTTATCTTGGCTAAATTCAAAAGGTTCTTTAACATTAACTTTATTTATAAGTTATGTTAAGCTGTATCCAAACCCAAGAATGAAAATGTAATATGGTGCAGATGTAGCACACTCCGAGTCCTAGAGTTGAGTGGGCTGCTAGGTAGGTTTAGTTGGCTCCACTCTAACCAACAGAGCAGGGGTTGATTAATTAGGGCTGCTCAGTGTCTCACAGGCTGCTGCTCTGTTACTTCCGTCTTTGTTCTAGAGTAGGGGTGTCAAACTCAATTTTGTTGTGGGCCGCATCAGTATTATGATTGCCCTGAAAAGGGCCAGTTATATCTGTAAGTATAGATGTCCAGTGCATCCCCTTCCCTTACATTAGATGTCAAGAGCCATCCCACCATCAGAAGTTAAGCCTCTCACTCTCCATTACATAAGTGTACCCCCCTTTTCTGATGCTGCTGCTGGGAAGAAGCTGGATGCATTTCTTAAAAAGTAGAAAGTAAGGGTCTGGAGGAGGACCAGAGGAGGGCTGGAGCTCTCCTGCAGCTGCAGGAGAGGTGTGAGGGCCACATGAAATGGCCTGGAAGGACGGATTCGGCCCTTGGGCCTTGTGTTTGACACCTGTGTTCTAGAGAATTCTAGAATCATAGTGGGAGGAAGAACAGGGCATGCAGCCTGGATATTTATGGGACTCTAGCCAATTCCTGGGGAGGTGTATCCAGTTGGTGGTGAGAGAGCCCATAAAACAGTCTGAGGTCTGAGCAGAATGGTGCCGAGTACCTGGGTCCAGTCCTGCTGTAGGAGACCCTGGTGCAGTGTAAGGGGGGCTTTGCCCCTGGGGTAGATTTCTAGAAGAAGCTGTTAGGAAGACACAGAGGTCCTAGCTAAGCTTAGCTAAGGGCTTATTCACAAGCTGAAGTCCTTGGATCAAGTTGGGTCTGGAGAAGCTCACTGGAGAGAGCCAGGAGGAAGTCGGTGGGAAGGGGTTCAGCTGTTTTATAGTGGTGTGAGTCTACAGCATCCTCAAAAGGAAAAGCCCGGTGGATGTCGGCAGGAGGCAACCAATGTGAGTAAGTGATAACAATTCTGAAGAGTATTAGTCACCATCAACATAGAGATCCTATAGGACATTATTTTTTGTATTGTGCAGCCAGAAAGCTGAGGAGACCTCAGATTGTTCAGGTCTACAGTTTATTGGGTAGTCCATGCTTCCTATCCCAATCCAAGTTCATCATTCCCAATAAAACATAAAAAGACATCCTTATACTGTTCTTTGGAGCCAGTAGAATAGTGAGAAAAATGCTGGGTGCCAGACTGTGTGTTCCAAGTGGGGAAATAGAACTGCATTCGACAGCAGCTCTTAAGGGGATACACTAAACATTCTTAGATGTGGACTGTATTAGGGCTTTTCCGCCCAGCACCCAGGGCAGATGATGCCAAATTGTGCTCTTTCCCCATGAATTGGTCTACTTGTTCTCCCCTTTGCTTTACCTGTCCATAGTTAGAATGGAGGGTGCATTGCGTATGGATCATTTACTTGCTTTGTTTTAGTAGGGTGGACGAGCGGTTGTGCAGTGTTGCATTACAGTGTATATTTTAGGAGTGTGGGCGTGTTGGATGGAGGTTTGATAACAGTAGCCTTTAGACCAGACAAAAAGGCATAGCTTGGTAGAAGGGAGACTCTGGTCCTCTGGTTTCCCATCACTTATCTGGAGCATCCTTGCGCTGCGGGGCTCGCTACCTGTTGCCCCCCCTCCCCCATGTGATTGCGATGCACCCCCTTTCTACAGCCGTGGATGTAGTAATTGCATTGGTTTTCTTTTTTTAAGACAATTTTCCTAAAAAGGTCTCTACTGGGTCTAGCAGTGGCTCTTTCTACTGAGCTACCTAAACCTATGAATAGCTACTTACCTGATCCCTTGGTCATTCTTCATTGATAACCCTGTTTCTTGGTGAACTTGGAACTCCTTGCTCCTCCCTTGAACTTCCTATTTAAGCTATGCTTCTGCACTTGTTGTCTTGCCAGGTTTGTGTGCTTATGGCAGTATCTTGCTTTTGTTGCTTCTGCTACATTGTGTCCTTATCTACCATTACCCATGTACAAACCCCTTGGCTTACAATACAACAACCACACTTTATTGCTTTCCACTTTAAGCCCAATACCTTTGGCTACTGACCTTGACTTGACTTCTGACTACATCTGTCATTGCTTTTATACTGCTACTTGTGTACTGATCCCAGCCTGTTATTAACCATAAACCTGTACATTGTTTCAGCTACTGGACTGCAAGCCTCACAAAGACTGGTTTATGACGGGTTCACTTTAAAATTACACAGGTCTGCTTTGAGGGCAGTGATCAGGGCATACGCAACATACACACTTCTCCAAGCGTATTTATGGCATTGGCCCGTTCTCATCTTTCTAGGGCTAAATGGGTTAAACCCTTCTCCCCATCAGTCAGATAATCTATCTGCTTCATGAGTCACTTGGAACATGCATTAGCTTTGTTTAGGAATAATTATGATGCTCTTTTATAATTGGTGTCCGTAGCTGGAGCTCCCATAGACACCAGATAGGAAGCTTTGTAGAATTTTCTCAGTGGTATTAATTAATTTGAGATCATAGGCCCCGGTAGCCCTTTGAAACTCAACATGTGTGTGAGGCTTAGCTCTAAAGAGGTTGGAGACGGCGCTTTCAAAAGAGTTTACTAATTAATAAAGATTTTCTCAGTAATTGGACAAAGATAGGCTACGTGCGGAGCTCAGACGTTACCAGAAAACGGTGGTATTTAACATCTCACATCTCCGTTTTATTTATAGGATTATCCCTTGAAGGAATTTGTTTACCTGCTTTAAAGGAAATGCCAAGTCAGCAATTAGAAACTGTTGGAAAAAAAAAAAAGTTGGAGGCATCCTTCATTTCATAGTGAGGTTTATTTGAGGCCATGCCAGATCCTCATGGGCTCACTTTTTTTCCTCCATAATTTGAAGGGACGGTTTGGTTTTGTAATTCAATTATTTTAAACCTTTTTTCCCAGGGTGTAATTTCTGTATAACCAACATTGGCCATGGCGTGACTTGGCAGGGTTGCCAGGGGAGCATCACATAACTTCCCACAGGTGATACATTGTTGTGCCTGCTGCCTTGCCTGCCAGAAACAGCTTCTCTGCAGCACCTCACCTGATAGGACATTCTGCGGGAATTGGGGTGCATGGGATAAATGATACAATGGGAAGATTGACCTACAGAAAGGAGCGTTACCTGCCATGATAACCTGCATGCAACCCATTTACTTGATGGGACATTCTGTGGAAAGTGGGGTTCAAAAGATGAATAACGGGATAGAAAGAATGTCCTACAGAAAGGAGCCTTACCTGCAATGACAACCTGCATGCAACCCCTTCACCTGATGGGATATTCTGTGGGAAAAGGGGTGCAAAGGATGAATAACGAGATGGGAAGATTGTCCTACAGAAAGGAGCCTTGCCTGCCACGACAACTTGTGTGCAACCCCTAAACTGATGGGACATTTTACGGGATGTTGGGTGCATAGGACGAATAGCGGGTTGAGAAGATTGTCCTACAGAAAAGGAGCCTGGCCTGGCACAACATCTCCTCAACTGATGGGATGTTCTGCAGGAAGCGGGGTGCATGGGATGGATGGTGGGATGGGAAGATTCTACAGAAAAGGGAACACTTGGCAGCTGTGCTTTTTATAGATGCCATAAGTCTTATAAAATGTTAGCATGCCGCTGAAATTTTCATGGACTGTGTTGCCTTAAGAGGGTTTCATTTCACTTCCTGAAGCAATTTAAAATGAGGATTAAAACCAAAAGTAGATCAAACAGATTGCAATAAGGCATAGTGGTTCTGGTAAGGCTGCTGTCAACAAAAGTAAGATGTCCCACAAGCAGGGAGCCTGGACAGGGCTATCTTAATGAGAGGGCACATCTGGGCACTCCCCAGGGGCCCCAGCTGCATCGGGGGCCCCTGCACTTTCCCCAAAGCAGCTGGTCCTTGAGCCCACGCTGCCCCGAAATTAGGGGCCCCATGATGGCCCTAAAAGTGATAGATACACAGGGGAGGCAGTCTGCCTCCTACCTACTTGATGTCTGTCATCATTGTAGGGGCCCAGAGTATTACTTTGCCCAGGGGCCCATGATGCTATTAAGACGGCCTTAAAGTCCAAATGCTCACAAGGAGACAACACAAGACAACCAACGTGTTTAAGGAAATGGAAGATCTCCTCCTTATTCAGGGCCTGGAGAGATGGAGGACTCTAAAGTGGCATAATCACCAGCAAGGTTTAATTGTTTACTGCATAAAAAAAAAACAGATGTAATAAAGATGAGTCACTCCATAGATCAGCGTGAATTTAAGCTCACAAGATGACAACACAAAACAGTCAATGCGTTGTAGGAATTCGAAGATCTCCCCCTTCTTCAGGGCTTGGAGAGATAGAGAACTCTAAATTGACATAATAACCACCAGGATTTGTTTGCTGCATAAAAAAAATCAAATGTAATAAAGATTAGTGAATCCATAGATCAGGATGGATTTAGGCTCACAAAGAGACAATACAAAACAGCCAACGTGTTTCAGGGACTGGAAGACCTCCCCCTTCTTCAGGGCCTCGAGAGATGGAGGACTCTAGAGTGGCATAATCACCATTAGTGTTTAATTGTTTTCTAATTGCTAAATAAAAAAAAAATCAGATGTGACAAAGATGAGGGGATCAATGGATCAGCATGGATTAAACCCTGAAGAAAGGGTAGATCTTCTAGGCCCCAAAACACATTGTCGTTCTGTGTTGTCTCCTTGTCAGTAAAGCTTTTGAACTCTAATGCCGCATACACACGATCGGGCATTCCGACAACAAATGTTCAATGTGAGCTTGTTGTAGGAAAATCCGACCGTGTGTAGGCTCCATCGGACATTTGCTGTCGAAATTTCCGACAACAAATATTTGAGAGCTGGTTTCCGACCGTGTGCACAAATATCCTACACATGCTCGGAATCAATTTGACGCATGCTCGAAATCATTGAACTAGTGTAGTGTTGTGTAGTGTTGTACATCACCGAATTCTTGACGTTCAGAATTTCCGACAACATTTGCATGATCTTGTGTATGCAAGACAAGTTTGAGCCAACATCTGCCGGAAAAAAATCCACGGTTTTAATGTCGGAATGTCCGATCGTGTGTACGCGGCATTAGACCTTTTGTTTGGTGTTCTCATTGGATTGTGTATACAGTATGTGGACTTCCCGTCCAGGTGGCAACCAAAGTATTGAACTAAGCTTCCTCTGTCTTGTCTGCATTTTCCAAATCTTGCCATAGAGTGGTGCATAGCTCCCAACTATCCCTAATTTCGAGGGAATGTCCCTGATTTGGAACAAAGACCCTCTGTCCCTCGTTCCTTCTGATTGGGCCCTCGTTTTGGTCTGATCTATAAGGTTGTATATAAAGTGTACTATTTCTATTTCAAAAAGTGTTTCACAGTGCTAAACCTTTCATTCAATTTCTTTTTTTCAAAAAGATTTTATTGGGTTTTCAACAGAATATACAAGAAAATACAACCAACTGGGATACAGAATCCATATACAAAAAGTTCAATAATAGCTGACAGGTTGCAAACATCCACAAAAGTCTAGACAAAGGTTCGGACACAACCATATGAAACTCTATAACATCACAAGCAACATATAAGACTCGAACTTGCAATGTGGTCCTCTTTGAACATGTGTCTCGACTCGCATTAACTCACTAACACTTTCAGAGGCTATCCAAACTACCGGACAGGGCCTATTCATAGCAGTCCTGTATTACCCAATTCTAGCATCTCTGGCGGGTAATCTGAAGGACAGGACCGACCCAAACAATCGGCACCAACCTCCAGATCTCCGACCATAAAGGGCTCAAATAAGAGAAAAGAGAAGAGAACATAAAAAGTAGGAGGGGAAAGAAGGAGGGGTAAACGAAAAAGAGAGAACAAAAAAGGGAAATGACAAGGGGGGGTGGAAACCCACCTGCTACCCCCCACCGTCCACTACCCCTCTTCATTCAATTTCTAAATTGCTGCATTTGTAAATGCTCTAAGCCAGTACAAAGAAATTGTAGTAGTTAAAAAAAAAAAAAAAATGAGTTTAGCAAATGTTGTTTTTTTTATTGTCCTTTAAGGGGGCCTAGTAGTGTGTCTTATGACTACAAACTTTTGCTAAAAGGTGTCCCTCGTTGCCATCTCAAAAAGTTGGGAGGTATGCTGGTGTTTTTTTTATACAGATCTGTTGTTTTCAAGTTTCTCTTTTTCCTATGTTGCTGACCTTCAGAGGTTTGCCTTTGTAGGCTTTTTAGAAGAAATACAATGTGACAGCTGGTTGTATTAAAATCTGACCCAGTCTTGAAGATCATTTGTTGTAAATTCTGCTTGAGAATAACATCAATTCCACCTGGTTAATTCAGGCCCTGGGCCTTTAGATTACTTAACTTGTAGACAAAATGCATCTGCCTACACAATACAAAGCATGCCAGGTAAACATATAGCTTGCTGGGTGATCCTTCTTTAAAAAGTAACTCTACTTTTAGCAAGAATGGGTGATCTATGTACACTAAAATTGTAATAAAAAAGGTACACAAGTCCAGCTCAAATTCTTAGTCATACCTCCCAACCGTCCCGGATTTCTCGTGACTGTCCCGCGATTTGCGCTAATTCCCGTGGTCCCTCGATCAGGGCTAGAGTCCCGCGATTTCGCGGCCCCCTCGTCACCCGCGATTCGCGGTAAATCCCGCGGTCCCGTGATTAGCGATTACCGCGATTCGCGGTAAACCCCCTCCCTGCTCAACAACTCCGTGGAACTCCCCTCAACAACTACTCCGATCCGTGGACTCCCCCCCCTGCTGCTCAACTCCGATCTGCGGAACCCCCCTGCTCAACAACTCTGATCGACACCCTCCCCCCGCTCAACAAAAATTTCCTGCAGGGAAATTTTAACCACTTGCTTACTGGGCACTTACACCCCCCTCCTGCCCAGGTGAATTTTCAGCTTCCGGCACTGCGTCGCTTTAACTGACAATTGCGCGGTCGTGCGACGTGGCTCCCAAACAAAATTTACGTCCTTTTTTCCCCACAAGTAGAGCTTTCTTTTGGTGGTATTTGATCGCCTGTGCGATTTTTATTTTTTGCGCTATAAACAAAAAAGAGCGACAATTTTGAAGAAAAATACAATATTTTTTACTTGTTGCTATAATAAATATCCCAATTAAAAAAAAAAACACATTTTTTTTTCTCAGTTTAGGGCGATACGTATTCTTCTACATATTTTTGGTAAAAAAAAAAAAAAAAAAATCGCAATAAGCGACTGGTTTGCGCAAAAGTTATAGCGCTTACAAAATAGGGGAGAGAATTATTATTTTTTATTATTTTTTTTTTACTAGAAATGGCGGCGATCTGCGATTTTTATTGTTACTGCGACGTTATGGCGGACACATCGGACACTTTTGACACATTTTTGGCGCCATTCACATTTATACTGCGATCAGTGCTATAAATATGCACTAATTACAGTATAAATGTGACTGGCATTGAAGGGGTTAACACTAGGGGGTGAGGAAGGGGTTAAATGTGTATGCTAGGTGTGTTCTAACTGTAGGGGGAGGGGGGGGTGACTGGGGGGGTGACCGATCTGTGTCCCTATGTAGGAAGGAACACAGATCGGGCTCCTCCCTTCCAGAGACAGGACATTGTCTCTGTGTCAGCCGGCAATGAGAGATGATCTATGAGAGATCATCTCTCATTCGCCCATAGATCGCATTGCAAACGGCCGCTCTGATTGGCCGTTTGCCGCGTTCTGTGATTGGCCGTGTCCAAGGGACACGGACAACACAGGGCTTCCCCGCAGCGCGCTGTACAGCGCGCGCTGGGAACGCCAGAAAGACATGCCGTCAAATGACGGCATGTTGGATATTGAGGTCCGCGCTGTTGCCGTCATCCGACGGTAGCGCGGGCCTCAAGTGGTTAAAATGTTGGGAGGTATGCTCACTTGTTCCTCATTCTGAAGTTGAAAAGTTGGGAGGTATGCTATAATCATTACAGCAGCGCTACTGTCATACATATGGACCACCACAGATAGCAACCCTCCTTATCAATCTATGTTCAAATTAATAAAAAATGTTTTAAAAAATTAAGAAAAAAATTGCGAGGAAGCCGCCGCAGCCGGGGAAGGCAGTCTGATGTAGTGCCTTCCTAGTTTAGTTTTGGCTCCTTCTGTATTAAAGGGAGCAGAAATTGTTTGGCTTTGTCTGTTCGGGGTTCCATGGGTTGGAAAATAGATTGCTTCCCCACCTCTAAAAGAAGCTTCTGGACCTTAGAGTGGGAGAAATAAATTAACCAGTCTGAATATTGATCAGGGCCTAAATAATCATTGGGGAAGTGTGATCAAGAAACAAGGAAAAGGCCTCGTGCACACGATCGAGAAACTCTTCGTAAATTAAAAATCGTTTTCCTCGACGAGTTCCTTGTCAGGCTTGTCGAGAATCTTGACAAGCTTTCTTTGTGTACACACTGTCAAGACAAAATCTCATTGTTCTCAATCGGGGTGACGTTCGATTCCACTGGCACAACCCTTGGGGCTGCTTTTGCGTGTTAAGTAAAAGGTTGGTAAGAGACGATTCACGCTTTTCAGTCTGTTACAGCGTGACGAATGTGCTATCTCCATTACGAACGCTACTTTTACCAAAGGTGCGCTCCCGTCTCATACTTTATTCTAAGCATGTGCGGGTTTCTAAGCATACACACAAACGTGTTTCTCGTCGTAAACCAGCCCGATGAGAAACACGACGAGGAAATTGAGACTCCTGACGAGGAAAAAGAGAACTTGTTTTTTTTCTCATTTAGTTCCATGTCAGTTTTCTCAATGAAAAATATACACACGACCGTTTTCCTCTGCAAAAAAGCTCTGCCAGCAAGTTTCTTGATGGATTCTGTCGAGGAAAACGGTCGTGTGTACGAGGCCACGGTCTTTGAGCTTGTTTTTTGTTCTTTTTATAGGTGGCTCAGGAGAGATTGTCTTTCCCTAGTAAACAGAGTTCCCAGAGTTGGGTTGCTGTTGCCCCAGATGCAGCCTATGGACTGGGTTACTGCCCTGTATGGTTTCAGTTGTGCAGGGACCTGGAATTGGCTTGGAACTGACTGCAGGACTTCTCCAAAGGGATCGGGCCTAGAGGAGGATTGTGTCAGAACCTGCTGGAGGCACTGTGCTTCCTAGAGCGGAAAGTTTAGAAACGCTAGTGTCCTCCAGCAGGTGTCTTCCAGCAGCCAGCAGTTCCTAGTAATCAGTCTCTACCTGATGCTGGTTGCTGGGAGGGTAATTCATCTTTCCTCTGCTAGTACACCTCCAGTCAGTGTTTTGCTTTGCTGCGCTAAATCAGATACTACTTGCTATTTATTCTGCTCCTGATCTAGCTCTTGGCCTGCATCCTGCCTGCTGCCTTATTTCTGTTCCCCTTGTACCTGATCCCAGTCCTGGTCACCCTCCTCCTCTGTTATTGTATCTCTGGTATTTCCTGTGACCTGTGTTCCGCATCTTGTATATATTGTATTATAGTTGGGTGTTTAGGAATTTTGTCATTTGGATAATTATCCACTCGTATCTTTATCCTAGCTGTTTGGCTGTCTTATGCTTTACTATTAATAAATTCACCTTAATATATACAGTAGATATGATTTGGTCTCTGTTTCTAAGTGTAGTCACACAGATCTGACCATCTCTGCTGCTGATTCCTGACATAGCACTGAAGCGAAGTGTACTAGCAGAAGAGAGATTAAATACCCTCCCAGCAACCAGCATCAGGTGGAGACTAATTACTGCAAACTGATGGTTTATGGGAGACACCTGCTGGTGGACACTGGAACTACAACATTCTATTCTGGGAAGCACAGTGCCACCTGCAGGTGACTCAGGGCCTGACAGACTTTCTCATTCATTGGATTGTGACAGGAGGGAGCTGTAAAGTGTGCAGCTGTTCTGGGGACTTGAATACTGACCCTAAACTGATCGCAGTTACTGTACATCGTTCATGGAATCACACTGGGTACTAGCAATTGTGCATTGGCACAAGCTAACCAGATGTCAAAAAGACTTGCCCTTGGGCTTCAGCTGTGACAGAGTAGACTGTTTATTATTCACATTTACTTCAGGAGAACACCGTCTCTAACCATTGTTCACAAATCGTTTTGATGTATCCAATGCCGTAATCCTTCTCCTGTTCCAAGTTCTACCAGAAACAACAAAAAAGACAACCCCTAGATTGTTCATTGGAGCCGGCATGCATGGACTGTTGCATGGGTGCTTCTGTACTGTTTGAGAAAGAACCAGTTAATATCTGCTGCCCCTGCAGGGGTAGCACTAGTTTTGACCAAAATTTGCATAAAGTCATTTGTTAAATTGGGTTTTCATACCCAAAGATCCCCAAATCTCACACCAACTTTCCAGTTGGTGCCTTAGATTGATCCCGGTATCAGGTTTTTCCCAACTATGGGTCCCGCAGATAATGGGTCAGTGGGGAAGCTCTGAGATTTGATGACCTCATCCACAATGAAGGGATCATGGTTTGGCAACAGGAACTTTGTGGACCACTTTAGATGAACCTTGTCATTTCGTTCAGCTGTTCTTGAAATTTGGCTTAGTTCTGTGCTCCAAAAATCAGTTGGAAGTAAAACGTTGTGGAGCATGACTGCTGGCTGAAGAGTATTGGTTCTGTCAGCTATTTTTTATCATCAGCTGCACACAAAAACTGCAAAATATTAAAGCCAAACTCCAGCCAAGTTTTTTTTTTGGATAGTGTATGGAAGAGGTAAAAACTCTGTAAGGAGTGTGTGTGTAAGTTGCTTTCACAAGCCAAATGTTGGCTTCCCAAATGTTGGCTTCTTGGACCCCAGGATGTGTGCCCCTACCCCTTATCACAGCCCTTCTCAGTGTCAGTGAGAACTTTCTGAGAGGCAGAAATTGTTTATTGCTCAAGGAACCCTGTCAACCTGTGGAGATACCCTGGTTGAGAAACCCTGCCTTGGTGCCCCCAACTTGCTTTGGGGGTTCTGCTATGCCACCAGAGCTTACAGGACTTGCATTGTAGGGGATGGAAACCAGCAAATGTTTGTCGCTGATCTTCACCTTGCAACATGTATAACATTGCTTCCTGTTTCTGCTGTCACTCTCCCTGGGCATGTTTCCAGTGAAGAAGAGAGCAATCTGTGCTCCATCAGCTTCAATGAAGGGCAGATGAGAGTGAGACTCATGATGTTTCCTTAAGGAGAACCTGTCACAGAGTAATTTCTACAGTCTTGCACAGTTGTACTGTACAGGCTTCTCTCCTGCACAGAAATCCCATACTCTTATTTCACTGCAAACTGTGAGCTTCTCACAATGTGCATTAGAAGCTGCAGTAAGTCAGAACCCCGCCTCACCTGCTGGCTGGAGAGCACGTAGCATAGGGTGACCAGACGTCCCTGGTTTCTGGGGACAGTCCCCAGATTGAGGACAAGGTCCCCGGGCCAAGTCTGTCCCCAGTTTTGTCCCTGGATTTGATTTGAACAGGGGCTGCAGTGATCCTGCATTTCTGGGTATTGGAGCTGGACGGACTCGATGTCCATCGGTACCCGCTGATCGTTATGTACACAGGCAGAATGGTGGTCTGGCTATGTAAACAAGGCAGATTGCTGTTCTGTCAGTATGTCAAGCAGGTAGTAAAAACATCTCCCCCACAGTAAGAAAACACTTGTTAGGTACACATTTAACCATTTGATTGCCCTGGATATTATCCCCTTCCCAACCAGTGTCATTACTACAGTGACAGTGCATATTTTTAGCACTGATCACTGTATCGGTGTCACTGGTTCCCACAAAGTGTCACTTTGTGTCCGATTTGTCCGCCACAATATCGCAGTCCAGCTATTAAACGCTTAGTAGTAAAAAAAAAAAATTCCCCAGATTTTAAAAAATCTGGTCACCTTAACTTTGCATCATCTAGAGCTTTTCTCCCCAGCTGGGTCCCTCCCACAGATTTACTCTCTCTATTTGTGCAGGGTGACTGGTCTTGTCTCCACCCCCTCCTCTAGTTTTCTGCAGGAAGCCGGTAATGGGTGGAGCCTGCTGGGTCCCTCCCACAGCTTTTCTCTCTCTATTTGTGCAGGATGACTGGTCTTGTCTCCACCCCCTCCTCTAGTTTACTGCAGGAAGCCTGTAGTGGGTGGAACCTGCTGGGTTCCTCCCACATATTTACTCTGTCCTTTTGTGCATGGTGACTAGTCTTGTCTCCAAGACCTCTTACTGCTGCTCTTTCTCCTTTTGCAGGGTGACTGGTATTATCTCCACCCCCTCCTCTAGTTTTCTACATGGAGCCTGTAGTGGGTGGAACCTCTTGGGTTCCTCCCACAGCTTTGCTCTCTCTGTTTGTGCAGGGTGACTGGTCTTGTCTCCACCCCCTCCTGTAGTTTTCTGCAGGAAACCTGTAGTGGGTGGAGCCTGCTGGGTCCCTTCCACAGATTTACTCTCTCTGTTTGTGCAGGGTGACCAGTCTCGTCTCCACCCCTTCCTGTAGTTTTCTAAAGGAAGCCTGTAGTGGGTGGAGCCTGCTGGATCCCATCCTACAGCTATGCTCTCTCTCCTTGTGCAGGGTGACTGGTCTTGTCTCTGCCCCTCCTCTAGTTTCCTGCAGGAAGCCTGTGGTGGGTGGAGCCTGGTGGGTCTCTCCAACAGATTTACTCTCTCTATTTGTGCAGGATGACTGGTCTTGTCTCCACCCCCTCCTCTAGTTATCTACAGGAAGCCTGTAGTGGGTGGAGCCTGCTGGGTTCCTCCCACAGATTTTCTCTCTCTATTTGTGCAGGGTGACTGGTCTTGTCTCGACCCCCTCCTCTAATTTTCTACAGGAAGCCTTTAGTGGGTAGAGCCTGCTGGGTCTCTCCCACAGCTTTGCTCCCTCTGTTTGTGCAGGGTGACCAGTCTTGTCTCCGCCCCCTCCTCTAGTTTTCTACAGGAAGCCTGTAGTGGGTGGAGCCTGCTGGGTCTCTCCCGCAGCTTTGCTCCCTCTGTTTGTGTAGGGTGACCAGTCTTGTCTCCACTTCTTCCTGTAGTTTTCCAAAGGAAGCCTGTAGTGGGTGGAGCCTGCTGGGTCCCATCCAACAGCTATGCTCTCTCTCCTTGTGCAGGGTGACTGGTCTTGTCTCTGCCCCTCCTCTAGTTTCCTGCAGGAAGCCTGTGGTGGGTGGAGCCTGGTGGTTTCCTCCCACAGATTTACTCTCTCTATTTGTGCAGGATGACTGGTCTTGTCTCCATCCCTTCCTGCAGTTTTCTGCAGGAAGCTTGTAGTGGGTGGAGCCTTATGGGTCACTCCCACAGCTTTGCTCTCTCTATTTGTGCAGGGTTGTTGGTCTTGTCTCCACCCCTTCCTGTAGTTTTCTGCAGGAAGCTTGTAGTGGGTGGAGACTGATGGGTCCCTCCCACAGCTTTGCTTACTCTATTTGTGCAGGGTGATTGGTCTTGTTTCCACCCCTTCCTGTAGTTTTCTGCAGGAAGCCTGTAGTGGGTGGAGCCTGCTGGGTCCCATCCAACAGCTATGCTCTCTTTCCTTGTGCAGGGTGACTGGTCTTGTCTCTGCCCCGCCTCTAGTTTCCTGCAGGAAGCCTGTAGTGAGTCCCTGCTGGGTCCCTCCCACAGATTTCCTCTATCCTTTTGTGCATGGTGACTGGCCTTGTCTCCAAGACCGCTTACTGCTGCTCTCTCCCGCAGCCTTGCTCCCTTCTGTTTGTGAAGGGTGACTAGTCTTGTCTCCACCCCTTCCTGTAGTTTTCTACAGGAAGCCTGTGGTGGGTGTAACCAGGTGGGTCCCTCCCACAGCTCTTTGCACAGACTATATGCAGCACAGTGATGCTACTTTATGAGGTACTATCTTTGTTTGCCAAGGCATTTGGTGCACCCCTAGTGAATTTATATGCTATCTGATAAATAGGAAATATATTTAAAAGGTTAGCTTTAAAGCCTTGAACCTGTTAGGTGAAGGCAAAAAGTTCCCTGGTCATGAAGAGGTTAAAAAATTCTGATATTTGTTCTGCCGATCATGTATTTATTTTTTCTTTTCTTCAGATGACGGAAATGTAATACTTCCTTCTACCTGACGCTTTAGGCAACTTTCTAAAAACAACTAGGACGGAGGGGAAGCTAACGTTCCTCGGGCCGGCAGGAACGGGCGCAGCGGTTGGCAGTGCTCCTTTCTTTGCGTTTGACTGTTCAGATTAGATGGAAGATGCGCTGACAGATGGTTTCGCAGTGACCTCTGCCGGAAGGAATGAGCTGACTGATTCTGCTGCCAGAGCTCGGAGTCGTCTTCATGCTGTGCAGCAAAGCAGGGAAAGGAACCAGGGGGGGGGGGGATAAAGAGACGCTGATCCTCGGCATCCCCTCACCGTATTAATAATTGATCGGAACGAAAGGTGCTTGTTTGTATATTATGTCAGACCCGTATGCTGGAACTTGTTCTGTAGAATAATACAGCGGGTGTGTTTGGATCCCCGTAGCAGAGTTTAAAGAAAAAAAAGCATAGCTGGGAAATCCGTTTTTTTTTCTTATCTTTTTAGCAGCAGTAAAGCCGAAATACTTGGAAAAAATTAAAATATAAGGCAGACATTCCAGTAACTTAGAGAAGAGTTTAACCGCTTGCCAAACTGCGGCCGCAGTAATTACGTCACCTCACGAATCAGCCAATAGGGGCGCCGTGCGAGCCCCCCCGCTCGCCCCTGGTCCGACGCGCGTGCCTGGCGGGCGCGATCACTCGTTACAGAGCGAGAACCGGGAGCTGGGTGTGTAAACACCCAGCTCCCGGTCCTGTCAGGGGGAGAAATGCCTGATCGTCTGTTCATACAATGTATGAACAGCGATCTGTAATTTCCTTAAGTCAGTCCACCTCCCTTCAGTTAGAACACACCCAGGGAACATAATTAACTCCTTCCTCGCCCCCTAGTGTTAACCCCTTCCCTGCCAGTGGCATTTTTATAGTAATCAATGCATTTTTATAGCACTGATTGCTATAAAAATGCCAATGGTCCCAAAAATGTGTCAAAAGTGTCCGATGTGTCCGCCATAATGTCGCAGTACTGATAAAAATCGCTGATCGCCACCATTACTAGTAACAAAAAAAATATTAATAAAAATGCCATAAAACTACCCCCTATTTTGTAGACGCTATAACTTCTGCGCAAACCAATCAATAAACGCTTATTGCGATTTTTTTTATGAAAAATATGTAGAAGAATACGTATCGGCCTAAACTGAGGGAAAAAAACTTTTTTTATATATTTTTGGGGATATTTATTACAGCAAAAAGTAAAAAAAAATATACAAAATTGTCGCTCTATTTTTGTTTATAGCGCAAAAGATAAAAACCGCAGAGGTGATCAAATACCACCAAAAGAAATCTCTATTTGTGGGAAAAAAAGGACAGGAGAGTCAGGACGCCCACTAACACACAACTCCTTTTTCTATCTGCAACGTAGAGAGCATCCTGACTCTCCTGTAGTTCAAGAGAGGGGGTGAGCACGACACTCCACACCAGGAGAAAGCCTTGCATTACCGCGTGGAGTTACAGACAGAAGAACAGGAAGTGAGGATTTCTCAGAAGAAATAAGGACATTTAAAAGCAAAATCAAAGAATGAGGTAAGTGAAGGAGGACTGCACTGAGGTAAAGGACGCTATTTAGGAAAACAAATTGTACCTTTACAACCCCTTTAACTAAGGTTTGACCTCATATTCTATGGTTTTGGTAAATCTGAAGACACAAATCTGCAGAAAATCTAATAGTGTGTATGGGGTCTTAGTCTATAGGGTTCAATATTGATTTGGACCACCCAAACTCGCTCATCCATGTCTTTATGGACCTTAATTTGTGCATGGTCCACAGTCATGTTGGAACAGGAAGGGGCCGTCCCCAAACTGTTCCCACAAAGTTGTGAGCATGAAAATGTCTTGGTATGCTGATGCCTTAAGAGTTCCCCTTACTGGAACTAAGGGGCCAAACCCAATAAGTGTTTTTATGAGAGAGTGAGAGTGATAACACCAAATTTACTCTGCTATACAAGCTGCACACTCAATACTTTATATTGTAGCAAAGTGTCATTTCTTCAGTGTTGTCACATGAAAAGATAGAAGAAAATATTTACACAAATGTGAAGGGTGTACTTACTTTTGTGAGATACTGTATATATTTTTAACCACTTAAGGACCCCTTCAGGCCGATATACGTCAGCAGAATGGCACGGCTGGGCACAAGCAACGTACCTGTATGTGTCTCTTTAAGCCCCAGCCGTGGGGTTGCGAGCGCACCACCGGCGGCGGGCTCGCGACCCGGTCCGAAGCTCCGTGACCGCGCCCACAAGACCCGATCGCCGAGGCTGTCCCACTATCGGTCACCGGATCTGAAGAACGGGGAGAGGTGTGTGTAAACACACCTTCCCCGTTTTTCATTGTGATATAGGGAAAGACAATCACTGACGTCACACATCCCCCTACAGTTAGAAACACATATGAGGTCACACTTAACCCCTTCAGCGCCCCCTACTGGTTAACTCCTAAATTGCAATTGTATTTTTCACAGTAAACAATGCATTTTTATAGCACTTTTCGCTGTGAAAATGACAATGGTCCCAAAAACGTGTCAAAATAGTCCGATGTGTCCGCCATAATGTCGCAGTCACGAAAAAAATTGCTGATCGCCGCCATTAGTAATAATAAAAAAATTATTAATAAAAATGCCATAAAACTATGCCCTATTTTGTAAACACTATAAATTTTGCGCAAACCAATCGATAAACACTTATTGCGATTTTTTTTACCAAAAATATGTAGAAGAATACGTATCGGCCTAAACTGAGTGAAAACATATGTTTTTTTATATATTTTTGGGGATATTTATTATAGCAAAAAGTAAAAAATATTGCATTTTTTTCAAAATTGTCACTCTATTTTTGTATATAGCGCAAAAAAATAAAAACCGCAGAGGTGATCAAATACCACCAAAAGAAAGCTCTATTTGTGGGGAAAAAAAGGACGCCAATTTTGTTTAGGAGCCACGTCGCACGACCGCGCAATTGTCAGTTAAAGCGACGCAGTGCCGAATCGCAAAAAGGGGCAAGGTCCTTAACCTGCATAATGGTCCATGGCTTAAGTGCATCCTGAATTTTCGCTTTCAGCACCGTAATTTTCACTTGTTATATTAATCTGTCATTTCAGATTCACCCCAGTGACTGCTTCTCTTGAGCTGTATGGCTGTTAAAGGAGTTGTAAAGAAACATTTTTTTGGTGCCTAAAATTAATGCCTGCAAGGTAGACAGACAGAATAGTGTAATGATTGTGTTAACAAACGAGTAAATACCTATTAAATTCCTTCATCTATATCATCTCCAGCGTTCTAGTTTCTGTTCTCTCATTCACTTCCTGGTTTGCATCACTTGTTCATGTAAGAACTACATTTCCCAGTATGCATTGCGGCACGCCCAGTAATTCACACCTCCTTGAAGTCTCTAACACGTAGAGAGTGTCCTGCCGTACTGATGTAGTTCCCAGGAGGGGGCGAGCACGTCACTGACCACCGCAGTAAAGCTTCCCTTCACGGTGGTGAGTAACAATCAGACAAGCAGGAAGTGAACAGAACAGAGAAGAAATAGAGCAACTTCTGAGCAAAAACAAACAATGAGGAAGTGAAAAGAGGAATGTCTGCAGTTAAAGGATGCTTATTATGGAAAAAAAAAAATCCTTTACAACCACTTTAATGTTGACAGAGCCGTTTGGATGCTTTGCAAATCCAAAAAAGGGGTTTGGTTGATGAATGTACATGACTCCCTCCCTCCTTCTCTCGCGGGCTGCTCTTTGACTTCTGATTGGCGCGGCAGCTCACTGCGCACACAATGCAGGCTGACTGAGCCCGCTCACGCAGGACGCCTCTCACAATAGCTGGCTGTATACCGAGCCATGTGGCAAATCGACTGAGTGCCGATCAAATGCCCCCCGCTGAAAACGCGGTGCGGCTTGTAAGTTCCCTTCTGTTAGGAGACAACCAATTCACAGCACCCTCTCCCTTCATCCTTTGTTCCCTCACTTCCTCCGAACGCGTCGGCTTCAAAGCCTCGGCGGCTGCCAGTACAAGGTTTAAAGACTTTCCTTCCTAGATAAAAAAAAAAAAGGGAATAAAAAAAAGGAGGCTATTTGCTTTGTGAAGACCGACGCACGGGGCGCACAGCGTGAAAGCTCCAGGGGGGGGGGCAAACAAAAGTTTTGTCCTGGACAGAGACGCACAATGTTCTGGAGGAAACAATTACGGGTAGCGTGGCCTATTTACATGGACCTCAATGTGACACGCAACTGGTACAGAGTTCATATTACAAAGAACAAGGTGGACCGCTGTGTTTCTCCAGCAGGGATGATCGACTTCTTAAAGGATGATTCCACCTTTACAGCAAAACTGACTTCCTAAGATACAGAAAATTGATTTTTGTGATGCCAAGATGTACAGTGCCTTGAAAAAAGTATTCATACTCCTTAGAATTTTCCACATTTTGTCATGTTACAACTAAAAACTTAAATGTATTTTTTTGGGGATTTTATATGATAGACCAACACAAAATGGCACATAATTGTGAAGTGGAAGGAAATAAATAAATGGTTTTAATTTTTTATTTTTACAAATAAATATGTGTGATGTGCATTTGTATTCAGCCCCCTTTACTCTGATACCCCCAACTAAAATCTAGTGGAAACAATTGCTTTCAGAAGTCAGCTTATTAGTAAATTTAGAGTCCACCTGTGTGTAATGTAATCTCAGTATAAATAGAGCTGATCTGTGAAGCCCTCAGAGTTTTGTTAGAGAACCTTATGCCTCGTACACAGGATCTGAAAATCGGACGACTAATCGTCCAAATTTTTTCGCTGACTAGTCGCAAGTATAAATTGGATTGGTTACTAAAGTCACAAAAATTCTCGTACGACAAAAAAAAAAAAAAGCTGTGGTTATCTTGCTATTGCTTAATTATTTATTGCTTAATTACCATAATTGCTTAAATGTTATAAAATGTTTTGTAATATTATAATAGATATTTATAAATTTTATATAATATGCCATATTACTTATTATTATTATTATTATTATTATTATATTTGCAAATATAGAAATATATATATATATATATATATATATATATATAATATATATATATATATATATATATATATATATATATTATTGTTATTATGAAACAATTTTTTAGTAATTTTATATAACATGTCATATTACTTATTATTATTATATGAAAATATAGAAATGTGTCTATATATATATATATATATATATATATATATATATATATACACACACACACACATACATACATTATTATTATATTATTATGAAACTATTTATATATATACATATATATATATATATATATATATATATATATATATATATATATATATATATATAGACACATTTCCATATTTTCAAATATAATAATAATAATAATATGACATATTATTATAAAATTAGTATTACTGCAATATATATATATATATATATATATATATATATATATATATATATATTGCAGTAATAGTAATTTTATGTCATATTACTTTATATATATATATTTTTTTATTATTATTATTGTTATTTACATTTTATATATATATATATATATATATATATATCATTTTTTTTTTATGCGGTAAAGTAAGACGTAACTGAAAGGGTTTGTAAAGGTAAAAAAGTTTTTCCCTAAATAGCTTCCTTTACCTTAGTGTAGTCCTCCTTCACTTACCTCATCCTTCCATTTTGCTTTTAAATGTCCGTATTACTTCTGAAAAATCCTCAGTTCCTGTTCTTCTGTCTGCAACTCCACACAGTAAGTTGGTGTGGAGTGTCCTACTCATCCCCTCCCTTGGACTACAGGAGAGTCAGGACGCTCTCTACATTGCAGATAGAGAAAGAAGCTGTGTGTTAGTGGGCGTCCTAACTCTCCTGTAGTTCAAGGGAGGGGGCGAGCAAGACACTCCACGCCAGGGAGAAAGGCTTGCATTACTGTGTGGAGTTACAGACAGAAGAACAGGAAGTGAGGATTTCTCAGAAGAAATAAGGACATTAAAAAGAAAAATGGAAGGATGAGGTAAGTGAAGGAGGACTGCACTAAGGTAAAGGAAGCTATTTAGGGGGGGGGAAATTACCTTTAATTATAATATATATTTATATGATAAAAATATGTGTTGTATTATAATTATATTTTAAATAATATGTATACTTAAATTGCACTAAACTAAGACATGGACTTCATTTAGCTTTATTTTTTTTTAATCCAGCCTCCTCTCACCCCAGACTAAGCCCCGCCTTTTTTTCTCTTTTTTTTCTCCAGGTCCTCGGAGAGTACATTGTGTCTGGGATTCCGTTAGCCAAAGAAAAAAGCGCGAACAGGTTGGAGCTGTTCATTTAAATGCAGAGGTACAAAGCATGACTTTTTGTAGAAATAATTGTCTCGGGCCCTTAGACAATTACCATCCATGCTAATTAGGAAAAGATTAATTCATTGAGCTTAGCAAGAGCTAAAAGTAACATCTGTTACCTCGGAACTTATCTTTTTTTCATTTTTTTTTTTTTATGTAAAAGGTTAACCGTGTTGTGGAATAAAAATGTAGACTGTATCACATTTATACTTCAGTAGCAGGCTTTTTCACTCAGACTTGTCAGCTGTATGAAACGATGGGGCTTGCCGGGAATTTTAGTTCTCCGGCATCGCAGTGGAGAGAGCCAATCACCACTGAGCGTGTGCAAGAATATGAATATCAAATCCTAAATTATTGAAGCTGTGTGGGCTTATTTGTTAAAATATTTATATTTTCCCCCTTTTTTTGGCTTTGAGGGACTTCCCTAAGGTTGGTTGTCCACCCAAATGCTGAAAACATAAGCTGTCCTCCAGCTTCTGAGTGAGCATGACAATATCAGAGTCCAATAAAGGAGTGCATGTCTCCTAAAGGGAGCGTGTACGTTTTCTAGCCAGCACTGCATGAAGCTATGTATTGTTGCCGCTGCCGGCCACTATTCAGATGTCCGGCCCCCTGTCGAGCGCCGGCCATCTGAATAACAGCGGTGGGCGTTTTTTGGAAGTGCCTGATTAGAGAGAGATGCGCTAATAGGATTTCCGATTAGAACCTGCTGGCTCTAATCTGCTTCCAAATGGTTAACCAGAGGGCGCACAGGCTGTGCGTTCCCTGGTTAAATAGTGCTGTGTTAGGGAATCGCTTCCCTAACACTGCCCCGCCCCTCAGAAAAATTGGGTGCATCGGGTCTGGTTACCGGTCACCTGATTGGCTAAAACTACATCGAGGGCGGAGAAGACATCAAGGGAGCGTGGAGAGGATGGCACTGACCCGAGGAAGGTAAGTGCTGGGCTATGGGAAAACTGGCTGCATTTGGGGGCACAAACTGGCGGAAATTGGGGTACAAACTGGAGGAAATTGGGGGCACAAACTGGTGGAAATTGGGGGCACAAACTGGTGGAAATTAGGGGCACAATTGATGGTTTTTTTTTCAGTTTGTTTGCGCCCCCCCAATTTTTGAGCACCAGCCGCCACTGCTTTTCAGTTACATCTCAAGGGGGTTCCGGGATTTGTAATAGGGGTGACAATATTCTGTATGATCACACTGTACTTGTCCACTGAAAGGGATCCTCAGAAGGTTTTTTGATACTGGAAAGTGTCCCTTACTCTGTCCCTACTCACCAGGAACCCCACTCACTCAATGCATGCCCAAATTATATGGGATTCCCCTATTAAAAGGCTCTCTTGTTAAGATGGCTGCCTAAACTGTCGTGAGAATTCAGCATCAAATCAGAAACCTACCTTCCCACAGAGGACCTAAGGAGTCCTCAAGGGGCATTTCCATTAAAGTGGTAGTAAAGTCCGTTTTGTGATTTTGACCTACAGGTAAGTCTATATGTTAGGTAAATTTAATACAGTAAGACCTTGGATTACAAGTATTTGTTCCTGAAGCATGCTTGTAATCCAAAGAACTTGTATATCAAAGCACATTTTCCCATAAGAAATAATGGAAACTCAAATGATTCGTTCCACAACCATTTATTCATAAGTCATTCAGTTTATAGTCCATATAAAAAAACTATAGCTCCCCAGCCGTAGGTCCCCCAGACAACAAACTTTGCACAATTGTAGACGAGAAATGGGGCTAAATGTGTGCCAAGATCCAGGTCCAGGGGACCTACAAAAGGCCGGTACCAGGTCCCCATAATCAATGGAGAAATGACCGTTTAACATGGGAGTCTATGGAACGGGTGCCTGGCTTTGAAAAATCTGTGCTCCCTGGCCGTAGATCCCCCAGACAACAAACTTTGCACACTTGTAGTGGGGCTACATGTGTGCCAATTTTGGGGTCCAGGGGACCTATGGCTGGCCAGTACCGGGTCTCCAAAATCCAGGAGATCAGGCGCAAAAAGGTGACTCGAGTATAAGTGGAGGGGGCATTTTCAGCTGAAAAACTCGGCTTACACTCGAGTATATACGGTACTCTCAAACCAAGGTTTTACTGTAGTAGATATTCACACTGAATGCAGCTAGTGTGCCCAGGGCCAGCGCTAGCACAAGGCAACATGGGCACTTGCCCTACAGTGGCAGCGCCGGCCCTGGGGGGGGGGGGCGCCAAAAAAAAAGCTCCCTGCTCGGAAGAAATTAAAAACCAACCTACCTTGCGGCCGCCTCTCGTACTCTAGCCTCGGCGGCGCCGCAGCGGCACGGCACTTCACTTGGGCTCTGTTCTGTTTTGTTTTCCTGCCTGGTGGTCTGTCTCCAGGCCTCTCTACTTGGCGCCGCCGTGCTGTAAACACAGCATCACATCCCGTATGTGCCAAAATGTACCTTCGCCTGAGTTGGCAAAAATCCTTGCACCAGCCCTGCGTGTGCCCTCTAAAGGTCCAACATACCGCGTTGGACCTTCAGAGCACCGGCTGGAACTGAGGGCTCCCGCACGCATGCACAGGAGTGACGTCAATGCGGCTTCGGCCACTAACACAACCGGAGTCCGCAAACTCAGAAGGAAGACTTGGGCTCTGTAAGCACGCCGCTGGAGAGGTGTGTATGCAATGCAATGCATACTAGCACCTTATGCAATTGCCTTACAGGGGAAAGTTTTTTTTTTTTTTACTACATTGGTTTACAACGATTTTAACGGACTACCCTTCCCCTGTATCATCGGCACAGTGCCACCTACAGGAAAAAATAATGCTTGCATCCGCTTACTAGGGTAACTATCCACAAAGGGTACCCAGACAGCAGACAGGCTCTAACCTTTGTTGGAAAAGGTTCCCATTATAGAACACAAATAAAAAAGGTGTTTTGGTGGGGTGTCACACCAGCATTCATTACTCGATATTTAGGGAGTAATGGAAATGTGTAGGTTAGGATAGCAAACAATTTGCCGTCACGTTTCCAGTGCAAAGTAGAGAACAGACGCCAGCAACTTATGCAATAAAAAGATACATTATAAACATGATATGAGATATAGTTGGAAAACAAAAGACTAATTATGGTCTAATTATCTCTGAGACACGGATGGTGGGATATATAGTTCCTTACAATGTATATCATTATCCCTCCATCGTGGTATGGGAATTGGAAATATTATATTTATGCTTACGATGACTTGGTAATAGCTGTATAGTGAGGGAGGATGCACATCAGCAGGAAAATTAATTAATTGGATTAACACAGATAACGCTGGATAGGACTCTTTAAGGAATACCTTTTGCCTTAAAGTGGATGTAAAGCCACTCTCATCCCTTCTAAAATACTGCTATAGTGCTGATCTATAAGGATATAGATGTCTCCTGCATGTATCCTTACCTGTCAAATGTCTCCCCTCTGTCTATTATGGTAACAGAAAAACTGCAGATTCTGTGGGTGGGTCTGTTGTCTGGAGCTCTGTGGTTGGAGTCGTGATATCAGTAGACTCCTCTACACTCCCCTTATCAACATGCATTTTGTCTTGTGTATTCATTTTTTAAATTCTGCTATGATCACCAACATCCAGTCAAAATCCAGAAAAGTAACCACATGACTTCAGAAAAGGAGTGGGGGTGGGAATAAAAAAATAATGCCTGTCCCCAGGCTAGTGCATGAGATATGTAAATAACCTGTCACTCACAGCAAGGGGGCGGAACGGACTAAAGTTTTTCTCTGTAAAGCCCCGTACACACGGTCGGACTTTTGCCCAACCAACATCAAAATCCGACACTTTTCACATTTGTCCGACCGTGTGTACGTTCCATCGGACCAACTTTTTTGGCTTTCATCGGACAAAAAGTTGGGTCTGCGAACGGACCAACTTTCAGGCAACAAAAGTCTGATGGTGCAAAGTCCGATCGTGTGTACAGCAAACCATCGGACTTTTGGACAAATTACAACACGCAACTGTACTTCCGCATTTGCAATAAAAAGGATCACCACCTCAACCTAGAGACATGCCTCTCTTTGATAGAGGACTGGATGACAAAGAGTTATCTAAAACTCAACGGAGCGAAAACAGAACTTCTCCTGTTTCACGCCAAGCGCAGGAACCAACCAGCAACAACGTGGTTCCCCCCGCCCATTCTGGGCAAAATCATCTCCCCTAGCGCCAAAGTCAAAAGTCTTGGGGTCATCTTTGACTCCGACATGACAATGAACGCACAAATAGGGTCAGTAGTCAGCGGATCTCACCATCTGCTGCGCCTACTACGCAGACTCATTCATTTCATTCCCAAGAAAGACGTAGCGGTCGTGGTGGGAGCAATTGTAAACTCCAGACTGGACTATGCAAATGCCCTTTACCTCGGACTCCCCAAGTACCAAATCGCTCGTCTTCAAGTCGTTCAAAATACGGCCGCCAGACTTGTGACTGGGAAAAAACCCTGGGAATCAATCTCGCCTTCATTGAGATCCCTTCATTGGCTACCAGTTAAAGACAGAATCACCTTTAAAGCTCTCTGTCTAACGCATAGATGTATCCATGGGAATTCTCCCCATTATCTATGCGAAAAATTAAAAATTCAGAATCCCAATCGTATTCTACGATCCACCAATCAAAATCGGCTTCAGATACCGAAAGCCAGATACAAGTCCAAAGGGGACAGAAGATTCGCTGTCCAAGGTCCCAGACTATGGAACGCCTTACCAGCCAGCATTCGGCTGGAGGAGAACTACTTGGTCTTCAGGAGAAAGATTAAGACTCATCTCTTTTGATCTCAAAGGAGACAGGAACAACAAGCGCCCAGAGACGATTTACTTCGCATGTGCTGCGCTATATAAGTTTTCATTCATTCATTCACAAATGCGCATGCTCAGAACCAATGTTAAAATCAACCAACAATAGCAGAAGTTAACCAAAGGGTGGCAGTAAAGAGCAGAAAAGAGCAGAACAACCACATGATGATGGGAAAGTTTTAGAAAAGTTTGCAGAAAAGTCCGAGCGTGTGTATGCTATGGGTGTGATCGGACAAATCAATTAGGACAAAAATCCAAGGGAAATTTTGTTGGATGTCCTACCGTGTGTATGGGCCTTAAGTCCGTTTTATTTCACTGAACAATAAAAAAGGATTGCTCTGAGCTGCCTGGCAAGACTGGGCACAGATGATAGGAAATCTTATATTGTACATTGTGTCATCAAAAATAAAATAAAAAAATTGGGTATACATCCACTTTAAAGCAGGACTCAACTGTATCTGAGCACCGCAAACTGAAAACGCTATTTAACCCCTTCAATACTTTCACCCCCCTCCTGCCCAGACCAATTTTCAGCTTTCAGCGCTGTTACACTTTGAATGACAATTGCGCGGTCATGCAACATTATACCCATATGACATTTTTATCATTATTTTGAGATAAATAGAGATTTTTTTTTGTGGTATTTAATCACGACTGGGCTTTTTTTTAGTTTCTGTTATAAAAATGTACACTGATTTTGCATTGATGGGCACTGATAACAAGTCACTGATAGACACTGATGGTAACTGATGAGGAGGCACTAATAAAGCAGCACCGATAAGCTGCACTGATGAGAAGGCACTAATGATGTGGCACTGATGAGGAGGCACTGATAAGCGGCACTAATGATGTGGCACTGATAAGCTGCACTAATGAGGAGGCACTGATGGGCACTGATAAGTTGCACTAATTGGCACTTATGGTTAGGGGCGGACTGACAACTCATGGGGCCCCGGGCAATAGGAGATTATGGGGCCCCCAGGCAATAGGAGATTATGGGGGCCCCCAGGCAATAAATGATGGGGCCACACAGTATATACGCACACACATACAGTATACATACACAGTACACACACACAGAATACACACACACACACACTGAAAAGGTACTGGAGAAGCGGGGCAGCTATAATGCTGGTATTTAAAAAAAACACACAGATTTTTACATACTGTCCCTGGTTTTACTGAGGCTGGCAACCCTGATGGGGCCCCCTAGTGGCATGGGGCCCTCAGGCAGTGTCTGAGTGCCCAAATAGTCAGTCCGCCCCTGCTTATGGGGCTGCAGGGATAATCAGGTCACTGAAGAACTGTGAGAAATGACTGATCATGTGTTTACACAAAGCATTTATGGCACAGGTGAGGCTGCATTAGTTGCAATGGTAAGGTTGCATTGGTTGCAATGGTAAGGCTACATTCATGGCACATGTAAGACTGCATTCATGGCACATGTGAGGCTGCATTTATGGCACACGTGAGGCTGCATTTATGGCACACGTGAGGCTGCATTGGTTGCAATGGTTAAGCTGCATTGGTTGCAGAGGCGTATCTAGTGAAAATGGTGCCTATGGCAAGCACTGAAACTATGCCCCTGTGAAAACAATTCAATACCAATCCTTCAGATAACCAGGGACAGATAGGGAAGCCAAGGACAGAGAGGGACACAGTGCAACAAGGACAGATAGGGACGCTGGGGACAGACAGAGATGCACTGTTATGAGGACAGAGAGGGATGCAGTGCAGACAGGGGATACAGGGGGTGCAGGGGGGGGGGACACTGCTGCTGGGGGTTCCCTGTCAGGCCACCATCCGTTCCTTTTCCCATCTTCTCTGCTCCTCCTCACCTCATGTCACATTCCCAGCTCCAGGGAGAAGATAATGCCAGGCAGAGGGGGGTAGGTGGAGCATTTGACTCCGCCTCTATCACTGTTACCCTACCCTATGTGTACCCAGTCTGGCCAGTCATCGGCCGTCATGGGGGCACCTGTCAATCCTCTCCCCAGGCCAAGTAGCAGTATTAGCAATTGCTGAGCCGGGGCCACACTCCAGTAAGCCAGCTGTAGGGCAGGGGGTTATATTAGTGCGGAGGCAGCCGCGGGAGGACGGGTGGGAGTTTTTTCGTGCAGGGGGAAGCTTTTTGCCTCCCCTCCCCCATGATGCCTATGGCACTTGCCATGGCTGCCATACCCTAGATACGCCACTGATTGGTTGCAATGGTAAGGCTGCATTCATGGCAATGGTAAGGCTGCATTCATAGCAATGGTAAGCCCATGCGTGTTATACGCCGATAAATATGGTATATCCAAATAACACGCCCAAGCTCATCCTTAGTCCTAAGCAGCGCTCTGGGATTCTTTGGGGCCACAAAATAAATATATACACTCTATCAACAAGCTTTGTCCACTTGTATAGAAAAAAATGGGTCTACATGTGTGCCAAGTTTCGGGTCCAGGGGAACCTATGACTGGCCAGTACCGGGTCCCCAAAGTCACCGGAGAAATGACCGTTTAACATGGGAGTCCTATAGAAGGGGTGCCAGGGTTTGAAAAATCTGTGCTCCCTGGCCATAGGTCCCCCGGACAACAAACTTTGCACACTTGTGGAGGAGAAATGGGGCTACATGTGTGCCAAGCTTGGGGTACAGGGGACATACGGCCAGCCGGTACCGGGTCCACAAAATTTGGGAGATCAGGCGCAAAAAGGTGAGTATAAGCCGAGGGGGGCATTTTCAGTGCAAAAAAAGTGCTGAAAAACGTGGCTTATACTCGAGTATATACGGGGAGCTGGAATTTAGAATAATAAAAAAAAAGTGAACTTTTAAGCCCTGGTAAGCAAGTAGGTGCGGGTGGTGTGATTTAGTAAAAATCCATTTAGTCAGAAATGAAGACTGAAGCTCCCGGGGCCCCCCCTGTTTAGATGATGGGTCCTGGGCTCAGGACTGGTTGTACTGCCTTATCAGCAGCCCTGGCCATGCACAGCTGCTCCCGATTCTGGCTCCTCTAGCCTTAGTAAATCCTCCATAATAATCCTTGCACTGTTCAGTTATGTATAAATATAATAATGTTGCCCACAGCCGCTCTTGTTACATTTTCATACCCGCACTGTAAACGTAGCGGTTGCTATTAGCAACAAAATCTTTTTCCTCCAGCGCACACGTCCTCCATGCGTAGAGCGTCTGTTCTGCTGCAGAGAGGCTCTTCAGCCCCGGCGTCGTCTTTTTTTTTTATTCCTTTATTATTATTTTTTTGTTATGTGTGTCAGATAAAAGAAGCACTCGCGGGCTGGTAAACACGCAGAACTATACAATTCACCTTTGTCGGTGTGAAGATTTTATTTGATGTAGAGATGCGGTCTCTCTTGAATAAGATTTCCCCCCAGGCGGTGCAATCTTGCAGATTCGGCTGCCTTACAATCCTTGGGAGTTTATCAGATCCTCCGCTCCTAACATGAACATTTGGATGAGATTTGTGAGGAGAAAGAAGCGCCTGCGCCCAATAAACATTGTGACAGCGCCGGGGCTGCTTGAATATGCAAACGGCGGCCCTGCAAACAGCGATCGCGGCCCACGGCCTCTGCGGGGATGTCGTTTAAGGTAATGTGGCGGGGAGTGATTTTATTTTGTATACATCAAAACAACGCAGATCCTTTACCTGCATTGGGCCACATGCACACTGTATTCTCTATGACAACCTTTTCTCATACAGGAGTTTAGCAGCAGAAATATGCGGGGAAAAAGCTGCGTTTTTGCACGTGCGTTAACGCGTGTTCAGGCATCTGATGTTAATGCATTCTATTGGTCAGCATGTTAATTTATTCTGGGTATTAGTTTGTATTACCACACAAAGCACATAAATGTGCGTTACGCCAGGCACGTTCATGCATGCATAAATGTGCCTTCCGTAGTGCACATTTATGCACGTTTGAGCTATTTTATGCATTAACGTTCTTTATCTGAATGCAACTTTTAATAGGCTTAAAAAAGCTGCTGCCCACAGTCTCTAACCATCTCTTGTATCATGTCCGCAGTCTCTGACCATCTCTTGTATCATGTCCGCAGTCTCTAACCATCTCTTGTATCATGTCCGCAGTCTCTGACCATCTCTTGTATCATGTCTGTAGTCTCTGACCATCTCTTGTATCATGTCTGTAGTCTCAGACCATCTCTTGTATCATGTCTGCAGTCTCTGGCCATCTCTTGTACCACGTCTGCAATCTCTAACCATCTCTTGTATCATTTTCTCAGTCTCTGACCATCTCTTGTATCCCGTTTGCCATCTCTGAACATCTCTTGTACCCTGTCTGCAGTCTTTGAGGCCGCGTACACACGATCGAACATGTCCGCTGAAACTGGTCCACAGACACGTTCGATCGTGTGTACGGTCTATCGGACCGTTTTCCAACGGACAAAAAATTCCAAACATGCTTGAAAACATGTCCGCTGGAAACCTGTCCCACGCATGCTCAGAATCAAGTCAACGCATGCTTGGAATTATTGAACTTTGTTTTTTCATCACGTCGTTGTGTTCTACGTCACCGCGTTCTAGTCCGAGTGGGATTTTGGTCCGATGGTGTGTACGCACATCAGACCAACAGACAATTCAGCCTGGTCCAATGAAAACGGTCCATCGGACATGTTTCCTCGGACATGTCTGATCGTGTGTACAGGGCCTGACACTCTCTTGTATCGTGTCTGCCGCCTCTAATCATCTCTTGTATCATGTCTGCAGTCTCTGACCATCTCCTGTATCCTGGCCGCAGTCTCTGACCATCTCCTGTATCCTGTCCGCAGTCTCTGACCATCTCTTGTATCATGTCTGCAGTCTCTGACCCTCTCTTGTATCATGTCCGCAGTCTCTGACCATCTCTTGTATCATGTCTGCAGTCTCTGACCAGCTCTTGTATCACGTCTGCAGTCTCTGACCAGCTCTTGTATCACGTCTGCAGTCTCTAACCATCTCTTGTATAATTTTCTCAGTCTCTGACCATCTCTTGTATCCCGTTTGCCATCTCTGACCATCTCTTGTACCCTTGTATGCAGTCTTTGACACTCTCTTGTATCGTGTCTGCCGGCTCTAATCATCTCTTGTATCCTGTCCGCAGTCTTTGACCATCTCTTGTATCATGTCTGCAGTCTCTAACCATATCTTGTATCATGTCTGCAGTCTCTGACCATCTCATGTATCCTGTCCGCAGTCTCTGACCATCTCTTGTATCATGTCTGCAGTCTCTGACCATCTCTTGTATCATGTCTGCAGTCTCTGACCATCTCTTGTATCATGTCTTCAGTCTCTGACCATCTTTTGTGTCCTATTTACCATCTCTGTTCATCTTGTGTATCCTGTTCGTAGTCTCTGACCATCTCTTGTATCATGTTCACAGTCTATAACCATCTTTTTTATCATGCCCACAGTCTTTGACCATCTCTTGTATCATGCCTGCCATCTCTAAGCATCTCTTGTGTCCTGTTTGCCATCTCTAATCATCTCTTCTATCATGTCTGCAATCTCTGACCAACTCTTGTATCATGTTTACAGTCTCTGACCATCTTTTGTATCAAGTCGGCAGTCCCTGCCCATCCCTTGTATCCTGTCCACCGTTTCTGAAGCCCCGTACACACGGCCGAGGTTCTCGGCAGAAACCAGCGAGAACCTCGCTGGCATCCTGATTCTGCCGAGAACCTCGGCCGTGTGTACGGATTCGGCGAGCATCCCGTCGGGAATGCCGTCGAGCCGAAATAGAGAGCAGGTTCTCTATTTGCTCGACGGCCCGTCGGGATGAATGGCTGGTCGCCTTTCCCGACGGGCTGGTCGCCGAATCTGACGGCCGGCCGAGAACCTCGTCGGGCGGAACGATGTGTTCCGCCCGTCGAGGTTCTCTGCCGTTTGTACAGGGCCTGATAATCTCTTGTGTCCTGTTTCCCATCTCTGATCATCTTGTGTATCCTGTCTGTAGTCTCTGACCATCTCTTGTATCATGTTCACAGTCTCTGACCATCTTTTTTATCATGCCCACAGACATTGACCCCATCCCTTGTATCCTGTCCACTGTCTTTGACCATTTCTTGTATCATTTCTGCAGTCTCTGACCATTTCTACATCTTGCTTGTTTTGTGAAGTCTAAGATTTTATTAGTTGTAATATTTCTTCTGCAGGCTAAAGCACATCTAACTCATGCATACTAATACTAGAAGCGTCCATGCCTGCCCTATTTGTCCTGAAGTGTGTGATGTACACTTCGCTCTTTATCATCGGTTTCCAATCCTTCTTCCTCACCTTAGCCGACCTTCTTGCTCTGTTCTTGGCCGTCTCTTTTTCATATGTTACACGCGGTTGTGGAGCAGCAGTCACCGGAAAGGAAGGCTCCCTCCTGTCCACACCTGCAAGGCTGTTGGTTTTTAAAAGGATTTTACACTTCGCCAACGGACAGCGGAGGAGCCGTCTTTTCATGTGAATCGCACAACCGGGGAGAACATGAAAAGGCGCATCGGAAATCAAACCGGCAGAAAATAGGAGAACGGCTATAACTGGAATTAATATTTATCCCAACTACACTTCCCTGGTGTCATGTATTGATCGCCATCCTTATCTGAAATTCACTATTTAGCAAAACTTTACAATGATCTACAACCCCAATTCCCGAAAAATTGGGGCGCTGTAGAAAATATACATAAAACAGAATGCAATGATCTGCAAATCCTATATTTTATTCCAGTGGCGTCACTAGGGTTTATGTCACCCGGTGAAAAAAAAAAAATGGTATCACCCCCCACCAACTATATTCCTCCCTCAGTGCAGACCCCCCTACACTAACTACAGACCCCCCTCCCGCAGTATAGATTCCCCCTTTCTCAGTACATACCCCCCACTAAGTACAGACCCCCCTCCATCAATATAGACCCCCTCCCTCAGTATAAACCTCCCCCTCAGTACAGACACCCCCACCTCAGTGCAGACCGCTCCATCAGTACAGACGCCCCCACCTCAGTGCAGACCCCCCCAGCAGTACAGACCCTCCCTCAGTTACAGACACCCCCTCAGTTACAGAAACCCCCTCAGTTACAGACACCCCCTCAGTGTCAGACACCCCCCTAAGTTACAGACACTCCCCTCAGTTACAGACCCCCCCCCGGTGCAAACCCCCTAGTGCAGACCCCAGCAGTACATACACCCACCAGCATTAGACACCCCTTCTCCCCATCAGTATAGACACCCCCTCTTACCTTAGAGACCTCATAACAGAGCAGCAAATACACACAACCACACAGATACACACAACTGACAATTGCACGGTAGCGCAACACTGTACTCAAATAAAATTGACGTCCCTTTTCCCCCACAAATAGAACATTTTGAAAAAAACAAAACAATAGTTTTAACTTACTGCTATAAAACATATCCAATAAAAAATGTAATAAATTGAATGTCTGTAAATTTAGGCCAAGATTGTAAAAAATAAATTAAATAAAAATAAAAAGTTAAAAAAATAAAATAAAATTAATTGTAAAAAATATATATAAAAACTACGTACACAGTCCACACATCATCAGTGCTGCATATTAGTACTACTGTAACGTGACATAAAAAAAAAGTATCGGTAATCGCTATCGGCTAGTAATAAAAAAAAAAAAGTATCAGTACTTGTACTTGGTCCTAAAAAAAGTGGTATTGGGACAACCCTAGTAATATATAACAAAATAGTTCAGCTCACCATAATGCCGAATCACTGGGAATTCTGAGCTTGTCACTTGCCACCAGATACAGCGTGCCACTTGCCACTGCCGTCTGCCCCCAGATGCAGCATATTACTTGCCACCTTATCTTCATACTTCATTTTAGGACTCCAATATTAATCCTTTAATTCTCTCATTTCTGCAAACGATACAAAACATTTTTTTAGTTATGTAACAAACTTCACTCTAACTTGGATTAGAGTTTGAAAAGACTTTTAATATAGATAATTGCAAAATTAGCCATTCTGAGCAATGAATTCCACCTGAAACATACACATGTAATGGACTGTTTGAGTCTTTCATGTAGAAATATTTAGGGGAAATTGCAGAAAATTGACATCCAATATAACATGTTGCGTCAATCAAAGCTGTCAGGGTAATCTCAGGCATTAAGCTAATAGCAGAGTCAGGAAATCTTTTTTTTTTTTTTTGCCTGTATAATATGTCGATTGGCTTTGCTTGCCGATGTCATTCTGGATGTCGAATTGCAATTAATTATATCTCAAAGCTATTTCATCTCTTTATGTAATTTTATATATGACGTGCCTCCCGGAGTTGAGTATATTTTAACCACTTAAGGACCCCTCACTGTACATATGCATCATTTATTTAAAGATGGATATCTCGGTAACGGCAGCAGCTGCCGCCACAACTGAGATATCTATCTTTTCAGTGAGCGGTCCTCCGCGGCGGATTCCGCTCTCCCAGGCACTCTGCCGCTTACCGGAGCCGTCGGAAGCGGGTCATTCCTCCTGCTCGGCTGGGATACGAGTGAGGGCAAGATGGCACCCACCCGTCTCCATAGCATAGCAGGGCGGAAGCGACGTCAAAACGTCACTTCCGCCTATGCTTCTTAAAGGGACATTTTCTTGTTGTCATTTTTTCAAATGACAATTTTTTTTAATAATTTTTTAGCATTTTAGTCTAAATATGAGATCTGAGATCTTTTTGACCCCAGATTTCATATTTAAGAGGACCTGTCATGCTTTTTTCTATTACAAGGGATGTTTACATTCCTTGTAATAGGAATAAAAGTGACCCATTTTTTTTTTTTTTTGTAAAAATTTATAAAAAAGAAATAAAAATAACTAAGAAAAAATTTTTTTTTTAAAGCGTCCTGTCCCGACGAGCTCGCGCGCAGAAGCAAACGCATACGTGAGTAGCGCCCGCATATGAAAATGGTGTTCAAACCACAAGTGAGGTATCACCGCGATCATTAGAGTGAGAGCAATAATTCTAGCCCTAGACCTCCTCTGTAACTCAAAATATGCAACCTATAGAATTTTTTAAACGTCGCCTATGGAGATTTTTAAGGGCAAAAGTTTAACGCCATTCCACGAGCGGGCGCAATTTTGAAGCGTTGGATATCAATTTACTCAGCATTACATTATCTTTCACAATATAAAAAACAAATTGGGCTAACTGTTGTCTTACTTTTTAATTAAAAAAGGTGTTTTTTTTCCCAAAAAAAGTGTGCTTGTAAGACCGCTACGCAAATACGGTGTGACAGAAAGTATTGCAATGACCGCCATTTCATTTTCTAGGGTGTTAGAAAAAAATATATATAATGTTTGGGGGTTTTAAGTAATTTTCTAGTAAAAAAAAAACTGTTTTAATTTTGTAAACACCAAATCTGAAAAACAGGCAAGGTCCTTAAGTGGTTAAAGAGAATTTTCAGTGCCTTTTGTGCATTCCTAGTTTTTATTATGTTACAAGCTAAAATGTATTATTTTATATTTTAGATTATATTACATAATATTCTATTCTATTAGGTTTTATCTAATCAGTCTGTCCATACATGGATTGGAATTCAGCCAATAACTGCTGATCTGGCCAAATTTTAATCCATGTATGGCCAACCTAAGACAAAAATTCACTATGGGGTTTATTTACTAAATGAAAATCCACTACAGTTTGTGCTACAAGTGCACTTGGAAGTGCAGTCGCTGTAGATCTGAGTGGAAAGATCTAAAATGAGGGGAAGCTGATTTTATCATCCAATCATGTGTAAGCTAAAATGCTGTTTTTTATTTTCCTTGCGTGTCCCCCTCAGATCTACAGCGACTGCACTTGTAGTGCAAAGTGGATTTGCCTTTAGTAAATGACCCCCTATATTACCTAAAGTATTGGGACACCTGCCTTTACACGCACGTGAACTTTAACCACTTAATGACCGCCTCCTGCACATTTACGTCGGCAGAATTGCACGGCTGGGCACAGGTATGTACCTATACGTTGCCTTTAAGAGCCCAGCCATGGGTCCGAAGCTCGGTGACCGTGCCCGTGAGACCTGCGGACCCGATCGCCGCCAGGAGCTGAAGAACGGGGAGAGGTGAGTGTAAACACACCTTCCCCGTTCTTCACTGTGGCAGTCACACTGATCTTCTGTTCCCTGATATAGGGAACGACAATCAGTGATGTCACGCCTACAGCCACGCCCCCTACAGTAAGAATCACTCCCTTAGGGCACACATCATCCCTTAGTGCCCCCTAGTGGTTAACCCATTCACTGCCATTACCATTTTCACAGTAATCAGTGCATTTTTATAGCACTTTTCGCTGTGAAAATGACAATGGTCCCAAAAATTTGTCAAAAGTGTCCGATGTGTCCGCCATAATGTTTAGAAAAAAATCGCCGATCGCCGCCATTAATAGTTAAAAAAAAAAAACTATTAATAAAAATGCCATAAAACTATCTCCTATTTTGTAAACGTTATAAATTTTGCGCAAACCAATCGATAAACGCTTAATGCGATTTTTTTTTTTACCAAAAATACGTATCGGCCTAAACTGAGGAAAAAATCTTTTTTTTTTTACATCTTTTTGGGGGAAATTTATTATAGCAATAAGTAAAAAATATTGATTTTTTTTCAAAATTGTCGCTCTATTTTTGTTTATGAAACCCGCAGAGGTAATCAAATACCACCAAAAGAAAGCTCTATTTATGGGAAAAAAAGGACACCAATTTTGTTTGGGAGCCACATCGCACAAACGCGCAATTGTCGGTTAAAGCGACGCAGTGCCGAATCGCAAAAAGGTGCAAGGTCCTTAACCTGCATAATGGTCCGGGTCTTAAAAATGCACGGATTACTGTGAAAATGACAATGGCAGTGAAGAGGTTAACCACTAGGGGGCGCTAAGGGGTTAAGTGTGCCCTAAGGGAGTGATTCTTACTGTAGGGGGGCGTGGCTGTAGGCGTGACGTCACTGATTGTCGTTCCCTATGATCAGATGATCAGTGTCACTGCCACTCATAAGAACGGGGAAGGTGCGTTCTTCAGCTCCTGTGACTGATCGCGGGACACCGGCAGCGTTCGGGTCCACAGGTCCTGCGGGGGCGGTCACGGAGCTTCGGACCGCAGCTGGGCTCTTAAAGGCAACGTACAGGTACTCACGTTTCCATCCTCCTTGTGTGTGCGTCCGTTTCCTGTTCTAGCAGAAAGGCCCGATCTCGTGTGGGTTCCACCTGGCGCAGCAGGGGTTAACCATGCAATCACTCGTATCCAAGGTCGGGTGCGCATTCTATTAAAAATCCCCGGTTATCTTCCATCTCTTCTGTCATGAGATGGATTGATTTGTATGGCAGCAAAGGCACGGGGCGCAGATAAGACGCGGAGATCCACGGGGCGTGTTGTAAGCAGCATTAGTGCGCCGCGGCGCAGAGAGTGCTATTCCCTCAAGTGTTTTGTCTGCTACTCTTGTTGCTTTGATTTGCGTTGCCACAAAGGGGAATTGTCACAATTATCCGGCTTCCTTTGATGTAAGTTTCGTAAAGTAGAAGTGAAAAATCAAGGTTGTTACGTTTCATTATCATATGTGCGTGTAGCAATGTCCCTTTGTCAGGCGCCACCGTCTCAGCCGGAAAACAGAAAAAAGTCAAAAAAATAGAGAGCTTTATGGCGTTTTATCATCCGCTATGTTTGGGTTTCATTGGATCAAAGAATATCGACAACAGTTAAACAGTTAATGACCAACGGGCCCATATGCTTTGTAACATCTTATTTAGCAATCTGTTGGGTGCTGCATTATTCAAATAATGGCCGTTTTTTACATTATATTGTCAAAAGTATTGGGACACCTGCCTTTACACACATGGGGCCAGATTCACGTATTCCAGAGCATCTTTGCTCTGGAGTAACGCTTCTGATTTGCGTTGCGCTGCCGAATTTTTAGGAGCAAGTGCTGTCATTCACGAAGCACTTGCTCCTAAAGTTGCGGCAGCGCATCGCAAATGAGCCGGCGGAATTCAAATGTCGCGGGTACGGGGCGTGTAGTATGCTAACTACGCGCGATCCCGCCGCCGACGTACTGCGCATGCGTCGAGTGTCAAAACATCCCCGTGCGCATGCTCCAAAATCTGTGAATGAACGTCAATGACGTCACATTCCCATTCATGACCGTTTTACGCAAGCGACGTTTTTTTTTTTTTTCCCGACGCGATGACGACGCCTATACCTAACATAGGATACTCCAACCCCATGTAGGTATATCTATGCGCCGCGTATCCCGTCCGGAAACGTCGTAACGTCACTGCGTCGCGCCGGATTTCGATCGTGAATTGCCGATTTCCGCTCATTAACATATTTTTTGAGCGTAAATCGGCGGGAACGCCCCCGGCGCCATTTTTAAGTTGAAGTAACGATGCGATGGCGAAACTCAGTTACGCTCATCGCATCGGAACTTCAACCCGGCGTTTCTTGTTTTCTGGTTACAGAAAACAGAAACGCCGGCTCAAAGCCACTGTTACGCTGGCGGATCACTCGATCCGCCAGCGTAACCTTTCATGAATCTGGCCCATGAACTTTAGCATCATCCCAGTCTAATGCCGCGTACACACGGTCGTTTTTTGCCATGAAAAAAAACGACGTTTTTTAAAACGTCATTTAAATTGATCGTGTGTGGGCAAAACGTCGTTTTTTGTCTTAAAAAAAAACGACAAAAAAAAAATTCCAACATGCTTGAATTTTTTGTGTCGTTTTTCAAAACGTCGTTTTTTGTTTCACAAAACTGTGTGTAGCAAAAACGTCGTTCAAAACGACGTTTTTCAACCCGCGCATGCCCAGAAGCTAGTTATGAAGCGAGCTTCAATGGAAAAGAGTGGTGAACGTAACCTCGCTTTTTGCGAAAAAACGATGGTGTGTATGCAAAATTGTCTTTGAAAAGTGACGTTTCAAAAACGTCGTTTTTTTACTTCACAGAAAACGTCGTTTTTTTTTTCATCGTAAAAAACGACCGTGTGTACGCGGCATTAGTCCGTAGGGTTCAATATTGAGTTGGCCCTCCCTTTGCAGTTATAAGAGGTTTAACTCTTCAGGGAAGGCTGTCTACAAGGTTTAGGAGTGTCTATGGGAATGTTTGATCATTCTTCCAGAAGCGCATTTGCAAGGTCAGGCACTGATATCTGATGAGAAGTCCTGGCTCACAGTCTCTGCTCTGATTCATCCAAAACTACACCCCGAACTCGCTCATTCAAGTCTTTATGGTAAGGTGACCAGATTTTTAAAATGAAATCCAGGGACATATTTTTTTTCCCACTAGTAATGGCAGCAATCAACGGTTCTCTGCCCGTCCCCGCCGCCGCCCGCCTCACAGCCAGTTAACTCTCAAACATGTCCGACGGACCGTTTCCAGCGGATATGTCTCCTCTGGTTTTGGTCCGATGGCGTGTACACCATCGGACGAAAATGCCCTCTGACTGAGGACGCGGTGACGTTGACGCCGCCACATCACCACTCCAGGAAGTAAAATACTTCCACGCATGCGTCGAATCCATTCATGCTTTGAAATTTGTCCGCTGGAAAAACCTGTCCGCTAGGTCGTACACACGATCGGATATGTCCGCTGAAACTGGTCGGCGGACCAGTTTCAGCGGACATATTCGATCGTGTACGCAGCCTTAGTCTTTGGGCCTGACTACTACTGGGTGGGGAATGGAGGAACACTACTGTATGGACCTTGCGTTGTGCACTGGTGTTCAGTCATGTTGGAACAGGAAAGGGCCATCCCCAAACTGTTCCCACAAAGTTGGGAGCATGAAATTGTCCAAAATGTCTTGGTATGCTGCCACCTTAAGAGTTCCCTTCACTGGAACTAAGGGGCCAAGCCCAATCCCTGAAAAACAACCCAACACCATAATTTACTCTTCACCGAATGATTTGGACCAGTGCACAAAGCAAGGTCCATAAAGACATGGTGAGCGAGTTTGGGGAGTAAGAACTTGACTGGCCTCAACCTGATAGAACACCTTTGGGATGAATTATAGTGGAGACTGTGAGCCAGGCCTTCTTGTCCAATATGAGTGTCTGACCTCACAAATGTGCTTCTGGAAGAATGGTCAAACATTCCCATAGACACACTCCTAAACCTTGTGGACAGCCTTCCCAGAAGAGTTGAAGCTGTTATAGCTGCAAACCAGTTAAAAGGAATATGGGCATAGAGAGTCAGGGAGATAGGCACAGTGAGGCATGCAGATGGACACAGTGAGACTGATGCATGCAGATGGACACAGTGAGGTAGCAGATGGGCACAGTGAAGGTGCAAATGGGCACAGTGAGGCTGCAAATGGGCACAATGAGGCTGCAAATGGGCACAGTTAGGCACAGTGAGCAGGGCTGCCATCAGGGGGCAGCAGCAGCCAGCAGCACAAGAAATTAATCTATTACCTGCTGTGCCGCTGATAGGGCGAGTGGTCGTTAGCAGTAAAGTGCTTCTAATTTTAGCGGCGCTTTGCCACTGGTATAGTGGTGCTTTTCGGCCATTGGCAGGGCACTTTTAGCCCCCGCTAGCGGCTGAAGAAAGAGTTAAAATCGCCCGCAAAGCGCCACTTGCAGGTGCATCTGCAGCGGTGCCAATTGATTTAAAAGATGGGTGGTGGAGCAGCGGTGTATACAACGCTCCCGCATTGCTTTAAAGATGCTGCTTGCAGGACTTTTTCTAACGTCCTGCAAGTGCACCACCGGGTCTTCAACTCTGGACTACTCTGGGTAATATTGGTGGTCAGGCTGTGGGGGGGCAGGCCTAAAGCTGTGTAAGCGGCCCCAAAATTTCTGATGGCTGTCCTGACAGTGAGGCTTCAACTGGGCACAATGGGACTGCAAATGGGCACAGTAAGACCGCAGATGGGCACAGTGAGGTTGCAAATGGGCACATTTAGGCTGAAAATGGGCACAGTGAGGCTGCAGATGGACATTGTTGACCCTCTTTTCCACTTACAGTAGCTGTTTCATTTCTCACCCTAGGCTTATACTTGAGTCAATACGTTTTCCCAGTTTTTTTGTGGTAAAATTAGGTGCGTCGGCTTATACTCAAGCATATACGGTAGCTTAGCTGAAAAGTCAAGCCCAATCTGTTATAGTGACACTGGGAGTAGAAAAGACCTTGTGCTGTTGAGTGCAGATAAAAGTGAACACCCGACAAGAACTCTTCTCTATTTTATCCTTAGCAGACCTCTGCTGTAGAAAACCTTAATAGCTGTTCATTATTCCTACAGTTTTAAACTGAATAATAGCTGCAAACGCTATCGATACTGATCAATACATGGCGGTATAACTTGACAATGCTTATTAAGTTGAACAGGTTAGACTTAAGAGATCAAGACGGGAAAAGTCGTCTGGCACCCCACAACAATGATGAAAGACGGACAAGAAAACAAGATTGCATAGCCGTGCTTCCAAATACCGAGGGCGTCAGAAGTATTAAATATTTAAGAACTTATTTAATTTAATGAGATAATGTTACTTGTTCAAAACACATTCCATGAGCCTTCTGCTTAACTGTGATTACAATACTTATATATATTTTAATAGGATAAAAAATCTTCGGGCTGTTTTGGAAGCCTGCGGAGCAGTTGTTTTGATCTTTTGTAGCTTGAGATCCAGAACAACGGGCTCATTATAATAAAACAAAGGGCTACCGTATTGGCTACTTAAAGCATTCACAGATTGGTGAAACTAGCCAAACCTCAATGGAAACGTGGTCCACAGGAAACTTAAAGCGGAGTGTAGCAAGATGTCGGCGACCGAACGTCACTTCCAGAGCAATCTGAATGTGACAAGACAGCGGCGTCAGAAGTGTCCCCGCCCCGTTGTTATGTCAACGAAGATAATCAAAACACTAAGGCCTCGTACACACGAGGGGATATGTCCGCTGAAAACGGTCCGATGGACCGTTTCAGCAGACATCTCCGCTCGTGTGTATGGGCTAGCGGACAGATTTCTCCACCCGACAGATTTCAAAGCATGCTTTGAAATCCATCCGGTGGAATCTGTCCGCCCGACATGTCTGCTGGTTAGTACACTTACCAGCAGACATGTCGTCCCCCACCGCCACCGCGCCGCCGCCGAATGGATTCGGCGCATGCGCGGAAGTGTTTAACTTCCTGGTGCGGTGACGTGGCGGTGACGTGGCGGCGTCAACGTCACCGCCGCGTCACTGCGCCGTCCGGCGGCGGGGAATTTGATCTGATGGTGTGTACACGCCATCGGATCAAACTCCCGATCGGACATATCCGATGGAAATGGTCCGCGGACTGTTTTCATCGGATATGTCCGATCGTGTGTACGAGGCCTTACAGACGGAAGATTTCCTCCCATTTTAAAAATGGTGCCAAAATCTGCCTTTTCTTGCATCACTTCCGGTTTGGAAGTTACACGATTCTAGGGCCGCGTGCAGACGATGAGACATGTCCGCTCAAACATGTCCGACGGACCGTTTCCAGCAGACATGTCTCATCGGATTTTGGTCTGATGGCGTGTACACACCATCGGACGAAAATCCCCTTGGGCTGAGGACGCGTTGACGTGGCGATGACGTTGACGCCGCCACGTCACCAATCCAGGAAGTAAAATACTTCCATGCATGTGTCGAATCCATTCGGCGCATGTAGGGGATTTCTGTCCGCTGGTTAGGCGTACTAACCAGCGGACATGTCGGACGGACAGGTTTGCAGCGGACAAATTTCAAAGCATGCCTGTCCGCTAGCCCATACACACGATCGGATATGTCTGCTGAAACGGTCCTTCGGACCAGTTTCAGCAGATAAATTCGATCGTGTGTACGCGGCCTAGCCCTCGGCGATGCCCACTGACTCCTGGGAAATGATGAGAAACATCTCCCAGGGGCAGGAGCGAGCGGAGGCACCAAGGGAAGTGACGTCAGGAGCCGCTGTGAGAAAGGGGGAGATTTGAAAGGGCCACATAGCAACAGGGATTAAAAGGTACCGTATATACTAGAGTATAAGCCAAGTTTTTTAGCAAATTTTTTGGTGCTGAAAATGGCCCCCTTGGCTTATACTCGAGTCACTTTTTTTTCGCCTGGTCTCCCAGATTTTGGGGACTCGGTACTAGCTCTGGACCTCAAACTTGGCACACATGTAGCCCCACTCTTCCTCTATTAGTGTGCAAAGTTAGTTGTCTGGAGAACCTATGGCCATGGAGCACCGATTTTTCAAATTCGGGCACCCCTTCCATAGATTCCCATGTTAAACAGTAATTTCTCTGGTAAATTTGGGGACCCGGTACTGACCGACCGTAGGTCCCCTGGACCCGAAACTTGGCACACATGTACCCATAGTTCTCCTCTACAACTGTGCAAAGTTTACTGAGTGTCTAAGGGAAATACGGCTGGGGAGCACCGATTTTTCAAAGCCGGGCACCCCTTCTATATACTCTCATGTTAAATTTAAGTCTAGTCATGGACACAGTGAGGGATGGGCACAGTGAGGCATGGGCATAGAGAGTCATGGGCACAGTGAGGCACAATGAGGAATGGGCACAGTGAGGCACATTAAAGCATGGGCATAGAGAGTCATGGGCACAGTGAGGCACAGTGAGGAATGGGCACAGTGAGGCATGCACATGTACACAATGAGGAATGCGAGTCAATACGTTTTCCCATTTTTTTTGTGGTAAAATTAGGTCCGCCAGCTTATATTCGGGTCGGCTTATACGCGAGTACATACGGTAAGTAAAAAAAAAGAAAAGAAAACATTCTGCTTTAAATCATGGTCCACCTTAAACTAAAGTCCACCTTTAACGAATGTATCTTGTGGTGAAGCGGATGTCAATCCACTCCTATATCAAATGTCTTGCTCATGAAATTGACAGCTTAATGGCATAAATTAGTCATATCTATTTTGCAGTATTTTAAAAGTTGCCTGCTCAAAGGATTTATAAATCCAGTAAGGCAATCTATATAACTCTTTATTAAAATGCAAGTAGGCAGCAGCAAGTTAAAGCACAAAAATAAAATAAAAAAATGATATAGAGACTTTTATGCTTTTTATCTTGCCGCTGCTCACTTGCACTTTACTAAAGAGCTGTATGGATTCCATTATCGGATTTATAAGTAATTTCTGCAGACAACTATTGAAATACAGCACATCTAACTTGTTAACTGCTTTCCGACTGCCTCACGCACATTTACGCTGGCAGAAAGGCACAGGAAGGCAAAGCAATGTATATATACGTTGCTTTGATCCTGCCACCTAGTGGGCACGTGCCCGCCGCAGTCTCCATGACCATGCAGACTCGATATGTAAACAAGGCATATCCCTGTTCTGCCTGGTGACACAGCACTGATCGTCTGCTCCCTCTCAGCAGCGATCAGTGACGTGTCACAGTAAGCCACGCCTCCTAACAGTTAGAATCGCTCCCTAGGACACACTTAACCCCTTCCCTGCCCCTTACTGGTTAACTCCTCCCCTGCCAGTCACATTTATACAGTAATCAGTGCATTTTTATAGCACCGATCGCTGTATAAATGACAATGGTCCCAAAATAGTGTAAACAGTGTCCGATGTGTCCGCCATAATGTCGCAGTCACGTTAAAAATCGCTGCCATTACTAATAAAACATTTTTTTAAATAAAAATTACATAAATCTATCCCCTATTTTGTAGACACTATGGCCCGGATTCACGTAGAGCGGCGTATATATATGCCGGTGTAGCTTATCGTCTTTAAGCTACGCCGGCACAACGTAGAGAAGCAAGCATGCTATTCACAAAGAATATGCGCTCCACGTTGCGCCGGCGTAGCGTATAGTTGTCCGCGTAAGCCGACGTAAGTCAAAGTAGGTGGAAGTGGGCGTGATATATTTAAATGAAGCTTGACCCCATGCAAATGATGGCTACAGCTTCAAAAAAGGATCTGCACATGCGTCTTCTCTTGGACGCATCCCAGTGCGCATGCTCACAGTTACGTCAAAATAGCTGCCTAAGACACGTCGAACACTGCCTACGATGTGAACGTAACCTACGCCCAGCCCTATTCACGTAGTACTACGTAAACGGCATACGCGACATAAAATTTGACAGCGTCGTTACGTATCTATAGATACGCCGGCGTAAAACGTTCGTGAATCCGGGCCTATAACTTTTGGCGCAAACCAATCAATATACGCTTATTGTGATTTTTTTATACCAATAATGGGCCAGATCCACAGAGCTTGTACGCCGGTGTATCTCCTGATACACCGGCATAGTTTCAAATTACCCACGTTGTATCATTTGTTTGAATCCTCAAACCATGATACGACGGCTTCGGGCTTCGATCCGACAGGCTTACGTCTAAGCTGCAATATTTCTGCGCCCACTGGGTGGAGTTTGCGTCATTTTCCACGTCGGGTATGCAAATGAGCTTTTTACGGCGATCCACAAAGTTACGAACAGCCGTCGCATTCTCTTACGTCGTAGCTAGTCGGCTTTTTCCGGAGTATAGTTAAAGCTGCTATTATCCGGTCTATAGTTAGACTTGCCATGTTAAGTATGGCCGTCGTTCCCGCCGTTCAATATACGCTTATTGCGATTTTTTTTTTTTTTTTTTTACCAAAAATATATAGAAGATATATAGAAATATATAGAAGAATACATATCGGCCTAAACTGGGAAAACAAATGCTTTTTTATTTTCAAAAATATATTTATTATAGGAAAAAGTATCACTGTCATGTCACTCGTAGCCCAGCCCCCACACAGTTAGAATCACTCCCTAGGACACACTTAACCCCTTCCTTGCCCCATAGTGGTCAACCCCTTCCTGCTCGCCGCCATTACTGATAAAAATACATTTATAATAAAAATGCCATAAAACTATCCCCTATTTTGTAGTCGCTATAACTTTTGCACAAACCAATCAATATACGCTTTTTGCGATTTTCTTTTACCCAAAAAATGTCAAATATATATCGGCCTAATGAGAAAAAAAATGTTTTTTTTTATATATTTTTGGGGAATATTTATTATAGTAAAAAGTACAAAATATATATAAAAAAAATTGCCACTTTATTTTTGTTTAAAGAGCAAAAAACAAAAACCCGCAGAGGTGATCAAATACCATTGAAAGAAAGCTCTTGTGGGAATAAAAGGACGTCAATTTTGTTTGGGAGTCACGTCGCACGACCGCACAATTGTCAGTTAAAGCGGCGCAGTGACAAATCGCAAAAAGTGGCCCAGTCATTTGGCAGCCAAATGGTTCGCGGCTGAATTGGTTAACAAAAAGTGATATCTTATTTTCTTCCTGTTCTTTGTTTCTAAAAGATAAAGTGCTAAGCGCAGGTAAATTACCTTCAGTGATAGGTTATGTTTTAAACCTTTGCCTTCGGGGAGATCTTGCTAATATTTCATTCTCTCTATTTTTATCTTGATGAATCATTTCCTGTAAATTGCTAATTTTTTGAAAGGTGCTTTAGCAGCAAGAGAAGTGCCCAAGAAGGCGGTCTGACCCGTCCCAACTTTTGGGAATTGCAGAGGATGTCCGCTAATGATTTTCAGCTAAGTCTTAAAGGAAGGACAGTAGGCAAGTCTGAGGAACAAAGAATTACAATGTAAGAAATATGCAAATGACTCCCGGGGAGAAACAAGGGATTTAAAGGATTAAATGGGTTTATTAGAACAAGCCAGACATAGAAACTAATGTCAGGGAGATCACACATGTAGAAAGGTCTTTAATTTACCCTCGTACCATGGTACATCTTTTAGAAAACTTGAGTTCTGTTTTAGTAGTTGGTAAAACAAAGCTAACAAGTGACTTTTTCAAAACTGCGATCAAAGGATATATAAAAAACACAAAGGATTGCAATTCTGTATTCATTGGTACATCATTAAAAGAGAAGTATGGGGTTATTCTTTATTTTAGAATTATACTTACATAGGTGGAGGCAGCATAGGTCCGATGCCGCATTTGTCCCCCGTCGGCTAAAAACAGAGCGATCAAACACCGCCGATCACTCGGTTCTCACAGCTCCTTGAGCAGAGAGCTGGTGACTGTCAGTCGCCGCCCTCTGCTCTGCTCCCCAGTGCTCACTGGAGTGCTGGGCTGTGGAGGGGGAAGAAGCAGCCGGCTCAGGCTCTCATCGGCTTTCCAAGAGCCTGAGCCTGTTGCCGATCCAGGCATGTGGGCGGATCCCAACCATATGGGCGTGATCTTTCCCGAGCCTGTTGTGGCCTGTTGTGGCGAGAAAACTTTGGGTTCCATGGAACTCTGGTTAAGAATGGCTGCTTTGAATCCAATCAAAATTCTGGTTGCTTGGTTACAAACAAAAGAACCTTTAAAACACATTTCATATTTTGGGAAAACTGCGGCTAAAGCCAATTCATGGGGGGTAGTGGACCCTTACAGACAGCTAAAATAGATTAATGATGGCCCCTTACCACATAATCAGCTGTCAGCCTATAAAAGCTGATCACGTGATGTAAACAAAAGCTCGGTAATCGTTTTTTTTTTTTCTCCTCACGCTAACAGCGTGAGAGGAAAAATAAACCGATCACTAGCTTATGTGCAAGGGACATTGGCTCAGAGGAGGAAGGAGGAACATCTGCCTCATTTGTGCCCACAATTACCGCCTGCCAGTGCCATCTGCCAGTGCCCACCAGTGCCCCCTATCAATGCCTACGAGTGTCATCTTTCAATGCCCACAAGTGCCACCTATGCCCACCAGTGGTGCCTATCAGTGCCTCATCAGAGCCACCTAGCAGTGCTGCCTATCGGTGTAACCTATCAGTGCTGATCAGTGCCCATCACTGCCACCTATTAGTGCCCATCACTGCCAGCTATCAGTGCCATCTATTAGTGCCACTTCTCAGTGCCCACCAGTGCCACCTATTAATGCCCTTCAGTGCCACCTCTCAGTCTCACCTCTCAGTGCCCACCAATGCCACCTATTAGTGCTCACCCTTGCTGCCTTATCAGTGCCCATCAGTGCAGCCCATCGGTGCCCATCAGGGCAGGCTATTGGTACCCATCAGTGCAGCCTTATTAGCGTACATCAATGAAGGAGAAAAGAGGAAGGGTGGGGGCAAAAGAATAGTTGCTGAAGCTAGACTTAGGGTCATGCCCACCCAAATGTTAGTGGACTATCTCGGTACTGATAAGGACAAATAAAAACAGTTGCACTAAAAAGGATTTATTACAGATAAAAAAATTACAAAACAATCATACAGATCAAAGATTGGACAAAGTCTCTACTACTTTCGCGGGAATACCGCTTCTTCAGGAGAGCCAATCTATAAAATACATAATACAATAAAGTCATATTATACAGTTTAGCAACAATAAAAATTACATGGAAAACAGTAGGGGTAGCTTCCGCAATGAGTAATAAAACAGTTGTGGAAGCTACCCCTACTGTTTTCTATGTATTTTTTATTGCTGCTGAACTGTATAATATGACTTTATTGTATTATGTATTTTATAGATTGGCTCTCCTGAAGAAGCGGTATTCCCGCGAAAGTAGTAGAGACTTCGTCCAATCTTTGATCTGTATGATTGTTTTGTAATTTTTTATCCGTAATAAATGCAACTGTTTTTATTTTTTCTTATCAGTACCGAGATAGTCCACTAACATTTGGGTGGGCATGCCCCTAAGTCTAGCTTCAGCAACTATTCTTTTGCTCCCACCCTTCCTCTTTTCTACAATTAATTTGGATGATGGTACGATGTTATATTTTTTCATTTATCTTCTACATGAGGCTATACTCTAACTTTGTACATCAATGAAGGAGAAAAATTACCTGTTTGCTAAATTTTATAACAAAATTTAAAAATATATATATATCTAGATTCAAACTTTTAATTTTTTTTTTAACAAAGAATAAAAAACGCACAGGTGATTAAATACCATCAAAAGAAAGCTCTATTTGTGGATTAAAATATATTTAATTTGGGTTCAGTGTTGTATGACCGTGCAGTTGTCATTCAAAGTGCTTTAGCGATGAAAGCTGAAAATTGTTCTGAGCAGGAGAGGGGTTTAAGTGCCCAGTAAGCAAGTGGTTAAAGAGCCCCTAGCAACAACTTGAGGAACCTTGGTTAAGAATGGCTGGCTTTAACCAGGGCTGTCTTAATAAGAGGGCACACCTGGGCACTGCCCAGGGGCCCCAGCGCATGGGGGGTCCCTGCACTTTCCCCAAAGCTACTGGTCCTTGAGTCCACGCTGCCCCGAAATTGGGGGGTCCCGTGATGGCACTGAGAGCGATAGATACAACAGGGGAGGCAGTCTGCCTCCTACCTTCTTGATGTCTGTTTACCTGCACTGTCATCATTGTAGGGGCCCCAGAGCATTACTTTGCCCAGGGGCCCATGATGCTATTAAGACGGCCCTGGTTTAACCCAATGAAAATGATGGTTTCCTAGCTGATATGCTGACTCTCTAGTTTCACTACTTTCTGGGTCACTGACCCAAAAGAACTATGCAAGTCAGAAAAGTCATAAGTCTTTTCCAGGTACCGTATTTATCGGCGTATAACACGCACAGGCATATAACACGCACCCTACCTTTAACCACTTAACACCCGGACCATATTGCTGCCCAATGACCAGAGCACTTTTTGTGATTCGGCACTGCGTCGCTTTAACTGACAATTGCGCGGTCGTGCGATGTGGCTCCCAAACAAAATTGGCGTCCTTTTTTTCCCACAAATATAGCTTTCTTTTGGTGGTATTTGATCATCTCTGCGGTTTTTATTTTTTGCACTATAAACAAAAATAGAGCGACAATTTTGAAAAAAATTCAATATTTTTTACATTTTGCTATAATAAATATCCCCAAAAAATATATAAAAAAACATTTTCTTCCTCAGTTTAGGCCGATACGTATTCTTCTACATATTTTTCGTTAAAAAAAAATCGCAATTAGCGTTTATTGATTGGTTTGCGCAAAATTTATAGCGTTTACAAAAAAGGGGTTTTATGGCATTTTTATTAATATTTTTTTTTTTACTAGTAATGGCGGCGATTTCAGTACCGAGACATTATGGCGGACACATCGGACAATTTGACAAATTTTTGGGACCATTGGCATTTTTATAGCGATCAATGCTATAAAAATGCATTGGATTATTATAAAAATGCCATTGGCAGTGAAGGGTTTAACACTAGGGGGCAGGGAAGGGGTTAAGTATGTTCCTGGGTGTGTTCCTGGGTGGACTCACTAGGGAAAATCACTGATCTTCTGTTCATACTTTGTATGAACAGAAGATCAGCGTTTCCCCGCTGACAGGACCAGAGAGCTTTGTGTTTACACACAAACCTCCCGGTCCCAGCTCTGTAACGACCGGGCACGCGTGCCCGGCGGCGATTGTGCCCGCCGGGCACGCGCGCGGGACTCGGGGGACGAGCGGACGTATAGCTACGGGCTCTCGCCCAGGAGAGCCACCGTCCCGCCGTATAATGACGGTGGGCGGTCGGCATGTGGTTAAGAGGGAAGTTTTAGGAAAAAAACTTCCCACAGCCCCCTGCGTATAACACGCAGGCACAGTTTACCCTCTATTTTCAGGGTAAAAAAGTGAGTGTTATATGCAAATAAATACAGTAATAACTCAAAGTATCAAAGCAAGAGAGCCAGCATGACAGCCAAGCACCTTCTGTTTTCTGGAGTATTTAGCCAAGGCAGTCTCTTTCATGACAAGTTTCTTTAAAGTAAGTTCTACAAAAAAACAATGGGCCAGATTCACAGAGCGATTACGCGTGCGCAACTGCTGTTGCGCGTGCGTAAGTCTAAATGTGCGCGTGCGTATAGTTGGACGCGATTCACAAAACAATATACGCCAGAAATCTACGTTTTTTGGTCCGGCGTAATTGAGTTAGACATTCGCTTCCCTTCGCGCAAAACTGCGCTAGACACACCATTGATTTGCTAGTCAAATATGCTAATGAGGGAGTTACGGGGATCCACAAAAAAACGCAGTTGCTGCGCAGGCTACGCGATGTGCGCAACTGCAAAATGTCCTGTCTAAAGTTAGAGCACATAAAAGCTGATCTAACTTTTGAAAAAAAGTCTAATTGTCAGATAAAGCAACACCGTTATTGAGGAGCAGACCACACACACGTGTTGCACTACAATTTGACTGCCAACATGCTAGGGGCATCGTCGCTCATAGCTGCACTAGTGAATATAGATGACCAAAGAAGGAGGAGGGCACGGAGGATGGCACGGGAGAGGGTATACCGCACCCGCATACACCTGTTTGGCATGAATGATTCAGAGGTCTTTCGCATCTTCAGATTCCCCCCTCATGCCATCCTGGAATTAACCACAACCTTGCAGGAGGACATCACCAGCCCAACACAACGCTCACATGCAGTGCAGCCACTGGTCAAGGTCCTGGCAACACTCCATGTCCTTGCCAGTGGCTCTTTTCAGCGTACAAGTGGAGTGGTGGCTGGGATGTCACAATCCTCCATGAGCAGATGTGTGCACCAGGTTGTCCCTGCAATCCTCACACGCTTGGCCAACCAAATCATCAAACCCACCACTGAGGAGCTTCGAATCAAGGCAATGGCAGATTTCTACCGAATTGCCAGATTCCCACGCACCATCGGGGCCATAGATTGCACACATGTGGCACTCCAGCCCCCCCATGAGACCGAGCACATGTACCGCAATCGGAAGAATTGGCACTCCATCAACGTACAGGTGATAGTTGATGCCCAAGGCCTCATATGGCACGTCCGTGCCAAACACCCAGGGTCCAGCCATGACAGCTACATCTACAATCAAAGCCACATCCGAACAGAATTCGAACAGAACGTGTATGGGAACACCTGGCTGGTTGGTGAGTGACATGGGAGTCAGGCATGACTATCCCCTCCCGTGATGCACAACAGAAGTGGCACATGCATGACTAACATTCTCCTGTCTTTTCCTTTACAGGTGACTCTGCATATGCACTGGGACCCCATCTCATGACTCCTATCCGGAACCCCCAAACCCCAGGAGAGGAACGATACAATGAAGCACACATCAAAACCCGTGCAGTGGTGGAGCGCACCTTTGGCCTCCTGAAGTCACGTTTCCGATGCCTGGATAAGTCTGGGGGTACACTGTTGTATTCCCCAAACTTCGTGTGCCATATCATCGCTGCATGTTGCATGCTACACAATCTCGCAGTGAGGAAGGGCCTGCAGGTTGAGCTACGTGATGATCTGACCCCCCAACCAGAAAATCAACCCCTAACCGAGGATACCCCGTCTTCTGAGGGAAGAGCAGTCAGGAGGCAGCTCATATTGGGCATCTTTGCACGTTAAACACACACATTAATCATGGCACAATGAGAATGCATGCATGCACACCACTATGGTCCCTAGCACACACACCCCACATCCTCATCAAATTGGATTGGCACCAGTCCACCATGCAAGACTGGTGAGCAGTAACGCCACGTCAAGGCTCCAATTATGTCACTGTACATTCATACACCATTCACACGGACCTGGGAATCACTTCTCCCTGGTCCTGGGGAACCCTTCTCCACCAAAATTGAGGGTGACACCCCTTTTCCAGCAGGAATGTCACCCCCACATTCAAACATCATTCACAACCCAAAATATGCCAAAAAAGTCAAACAAACAAAAATGCATAGAAAAAAAAAATGCTTAGGAAAAAAAAAATGCTTAGAAAAAACAAAAAAAAGCAGAGAACAAAAATAAAAAAGCTTTCAAAACAAACAAAAGGTGGAAAAAAAAATTATTGCCCTCTGCCTGAGCCACGCCTGGGGCGCCCCCGGCCACGGCCCCGGACCCTCAGGGGAGACGCATGGGGGAGGGGAAAAGCCGGGGAAGGAGGAGCAGCCCCTGAGATCTGCCCACCTGGCGGCCTGCCCTCCAAGGCCACGGCTATTCTGTCCAGGGCAGCACCAAGTGTTGCCGTGTTGCCCTGGATAGCCTGGGTAAGGGCCCTCACATCCTGCCCAACGCCTGCTGCTGTAGTTTGCAGGTCATTTAGGCAGGTTGTGGAGGCCCGGGAGTGGGAGTCCAGGTTACCCAGGCTATCATTAATGGAGGACAGGCTCTGATCCACCCGCCCCATAGTCTGGCAGAGCTGTCTCAGAAGGCGGGTCTGGGTGGCCAGGTTCCTTCTCAGACAGGCGGGCATGAGATTGGGCGCCCCCCTGGTGCTTGGGGATGACCTCCTGGCTCTTGCTGATGGTTGTGGCCGGGGAGAAGGGGAGGCCCTTGTGAGGGGAGCCATGTTGGGGGAGGAGGGGGGGGGGCTGACCCTTAGGGAGGGCAGGCTTCTTGCAGCCAGAGGGGAAGAGTCCGCAGAAACCAAAGGGCCAGTGCCTTCCATGGACTCCTCCTCCTCATGATTCTGCTCCTCCTCATGATCGTCCTCCGCATGATCCTCCCCCTCCTCTTGTTCCTCCTCTGCGGACTCTGGCCTTGTTGGGGGGGCCTCATTAGGCTGCTGTCCTGGGGTTGGAGCGGTCAGTCCAGATGGCCCTGCACCCTCCTGCACAGCTGTGGATGACACAAAACATTCACAGGTTGGAGGATCCACACACTTGCCACATATTCCCTTTCACCCCCTCCCCCACACATGCTACACACCTGAGAGAAATAAAAACCTTACCTGGCACCGCGGGGACCGGACTTGTGTCAAAGCCTGGCAGGCCCTCCACTTCATGCCGGTGAAAGGTCAGGGCCACCACACGCTCCGTCTCTGAAAATCTAACCCGGCATGGTGGGCCCCCTCCTGTGCCCCTGGCATGGGCATTTATTGCGGCCAGTTTTTTTTTCACCTCACGCCGGAGGTCATTTATTTTCTTTTCTATCCCAGAGCGGGTCCGTGTCTCCCCCTCCCCCGATGAATTGACCTGCTCCGTGATTATATCCAATATCTCCCTCCTCCTGGCCGGGGTGGTGGTGGCACTCTGCGGGCCGTGGAGAAAACGCCCATAGTCGGTAATGGCCCGGGCAAGAATTCTTTTTTCCCCCACAGTAAAATTGAGCTTTCTTTTTCTCTCAGTCATACTTCCAAACAAACTCACTAGCAGTCACCAAAAATCTGTCACAAATACAAGCACAACCAATCAGACAAGAACACACACAAAGAGAAAAAGAACAGCCAAAAATCACACTAGCACTCAGCAAGAAACAGACACAAAAAAATCAGATGAAAAAATAAAGCAAGAAAACAAACGCTCAGAAATATATCAATCAAACAAACAGTCTCAAACACTTATCAAAATACACTTTCACAAAACTACCAACAAGCACAAGATCACACAGAACACTAATCTCACAACTACAAAACACACTCTAACGAACAACAGAGCAAAAGCACTTGATTCAATGGGAAGGGACACAAAGGGATGTACTTTTGCAATGGAAGGGCGTTTGTGTGTGTCTATTTATGCTGTCTGCGTAGTTCACAACATTGCCCTAGTCCATTTCCAATTTCAATGATTGCGCCGCTCCCGAGTTGTGAGCATGCGCACAACGGAGCTGACATGGTTTCCTTCACGCGCGCATGCGCGAGTCGGCCGGCCCTTCATTTGCATGGGGTCACGGCTCATTTCAATGTAACACGCCCACGTCCCTCCCAATTTGTATTACTCCTCCTTACGCCTACGGAAAAAACCTTACGTTTGCGCAAGCTCTTGCGTAAAAGCTACGTGAATCGCCGGATTACGCGGCTAGATTGCGCAAGTCTAACGGAAAAGTGGTGCGCTACGCCGGAATGATAATGCGCCGATCTACGTGAATCTGCCCCAATCTCGTTAGAAACAAATTTCATCTTCCAACTAAAAAATGTTTATCCAACTGGAAGTAGATTTATAGATTTTGAGTGTAATAAGTATATTCAAACAGTTAATTACTATTTTTGTAAAGGAAAAAGTAATTTCTTCCACCACACAAATTCCTCCTTCATTAGCAGAATTACTTTCACAAGCGGGTTACTACTGACTATTGATTAAGCTAACTTCAAAGAAAATCGGGGATCAGAACAGCCAAAAATCATTAGAAGTAGCGAAACATAATTAATAAACACAAACAGCCTTTGCGAGGGATCTAAGCGAAATCCGCATTAATTGTGGAAGGCTCGTACGGTCATCTCTTATATTTTGTGACCTTCTAATCTCATCCAATAGCAGCAAGTTAGCGAGATCCTATTATATCATAACCTTCTGAGTATTGACTTTCCGATTGTTTTTTAATTAGCATTTTAATTGCTCATCAAAGTAATGGAGGAAGCCTTGGAAAATGGGGCACTCGTTAATCCCTTTTGGTAAGAGACAGCAAGCAAGGTCAAGCAATAAACATGTTATCATTAGGCTGTAGGGCTTTATTAAAGTGAACCTGTCTCAAACCTACTGTAGGTGTTTAATGCTGATCAGGTTTTCTGTGACATTAAAGAGCTTGTTTGGACCAGGCTGGTCCAACCGAACTATTTAAAGTCACAGAAAACCTGGAGATCAACTTTAGAACACAAAAGAAAGATGCACATTGGGAGATTACCTTCAGTAAAAAAAAAATAGGAAAAATTAAGGTAGATCTAGAGGCAGGCGTGTAGCATTAGCAGGGCCACAGGTGCAGTTGCCCTGGGCACAACATTATTAGGGGTGCTGAAAGATCCAAAGCACAGTGGTGGAACACATTTTTCCACTTGGTTCCACAAATTCACTTGGCAGGGGTGAATTAACCCCCAACACCCATTGCCCCCATCTCCTGTCCTGCTGGTTCCTTACACCACAAACTCCCCCCTGCCCCCTGCAGCTGCCGACATTTTTCCCTACTGGCTGCTGTAACAGCAATACACTTCTGAGCCAAGGGAAGGTAGGCTCCTCCTCACCTCTGGCATGTATCATGCACAAGAAGAGGAGTCAGGAGGAAGGACGTACCCCTGTAATAAACCTTACCAATCTAAGATATGTTTTAGGATTTCGGGGAGGAAAAATTGCCCTGGGGGGCCATATGACCTTGATGGGGTTGGGTGGCAGCTAACAAAGATTTTAGCTGCAAGTGAATTTTTGCTGGGATGAGCCTTTGGACAAAGGCTCTAACCCTAACCCTGTCCAAAATGTAAAAGTTCAATTCAAATTTTTATGGACCTTGTGTCGTGCGCCTTTCACCTCCTGGGTCTCCCTACTGTTTTTTAATGGGATGTTCAACCTTTCTGAGCTATAGGCAACTTGGAAAGTGAGAGGGGTGGGGCCAAGAATAACCTTTACAGTGATAGTTGAGATTTGCCTATAACATCCAACTAACTATACCTCTGGACATTGTGCATGCCTTACCCCTTGCACCAGGGGAGGGGTCATACTTGGCCCCACCCCTCTCACTTGGCCCCACCCCTCTCACTTCCCAAGTTGCCCTATAACTCAGAAAGGGGAGACCCAAGAGGTGAAAGAGCTCAACACAAGGTCCATAAAAATTTGAATCGAACTTTTACATTTTGGATAGAGTAAAGCCCTGTACACACGGGCCAGAATCTCGTCAGGAAAAAAACGTTGTTTTTCCTGACGAGATTCTTGGCAAGAATCTCTTGCCGGCCGACTGTACACACAGTCCATTCAAAAGAACAGCCGTTCTTTTAAATGGCAAGAACACAGTGACGTCATCGAGTACCACGAGCGTGCGCTCGTCACATTCAATGCCGTCGCAGCCATCTTGCTACACCCTACACTGCCCTTGGAAGCTACCGCGCATGCGTCAAAGTCTTTTCGAGCATGCGCAGGTTTCCACGGCGACAGGTAAGTATACACAGACACTCGGGTTTCTTGGCAGGAAAACACTACCGAGAATCACGACGAGGAAAATAGAGAACAGGTTCTCTCTTTTTCTTGTCGAGATTCTGGGCAGTTTTCTTGACGAGAAACCTCAAAAACTCGTACACACGCACGATATACCAGCAGTTTTCTTGCTGGTTCTTGCCGAGAAAACCCAGCGTGTGTACGAGGCTTTGTCCCTGTTGGCGAGATTTCCTTCCACTTAATGACAGAATAGAAAGTGATGGTAAATCTCTCCAGTGGAAGGCATACTGGCTGCAAGTGACACACTTCTTACATGATAATATGGGAACACCGGTGGGGATGGATCCGAAACTTTGCTTATTGGGGTTACTGCCTGATGTGGAGGTTGATAAATACCAGACCATATTTATGTGTGAATCACTGTTTTTAGCTAGAAAAGTGGTAGCAAAGGTCTGGATGCAGGCGGTGGCCCCGACACTGAGAGACTGGAAAAAAGAAATGAACGCTGTACTGCCTTATAGGAAAATGATTTATAAACACAGGGGGCGCCCTCAGAAGTTTGCTAATGTTTGGGATCGTTGGCTGGAGGATGGGGAGACGTGCACTGAGTAATTTGAGGATGATAATTTGGTATTGGACCATGGGGAGGGGGGAACTGAGTTAGAATAAAGGTATGATTAGGAACCCCTTGGACGTCATTTGGGGCTGTCACCACGTAATGGAAACTGTATTCTATATCTTGTTGTACTTGTACACATCTCAATAAACTTGCTTTTCTGGTTAAAAAAAATCTCTCCAGTGGAGACACAGGGAAGAACAAAGAGCAATTTCGGTAGTGTAAGGAAGAGTTAGAAAATTGCATTATACAGAATTAGGAGTCTACAGTGTACTCTAAGGCGGCGTACACACGGCAGGGAATCTCGACGGGCAGAACACATCGTTCCGCCCGTCGAGGTTCCCTGCCAGCCGTCGAAATCGGCGACCCGCCCGTCGGGAATGGCAACCAGCCATTCTTCCGGGCGGGCCGTCGAGGAAATAGAGAGCGTGCTCTCTATTTCGGCTCGACGGGCTTCCCGACGGGAAGCTCGCCGAGACCGTACACACGGCTGAGGTCCTCGCTGGAATGTGCATTCCAGCGAGGTTCTCGCTGGTTTTCAGCGAGAACCTCGGCCGTGTGTACGGCGGCTCATGTACACACGATCAGAAATTTCGACAAGAAAACGGAATGTTGGCTTAAACTTGTGTTGCATACACACGGTCACACAAATCTTGTTGAAATTCTGACCGTCAAGAACGCAGTGACGTACATGACGTACGACGAGCCGAAATCAATGAAGTTCAATAGGCAGTTTGGCTCTTCTGTTTGATTCTGAGCATGCAGATTTTCCGATAGGAACTTTTTCCGTCGGAAAAATTAGAGAACCAGCTCTCAATCTTTTGTTAGCGGAAATTCTGACAGCAAAAGTCTGATGGAGCATACACACGGTTGGAATTTCCGACTAAAAGCTCACATCTGACTTTTCTCATTGGAATTTCCGATCGTGTGTACGCGGCATAAGGTTAGTTGATATTTTCCCAATATACCTGTGTGTCTGGATCCCCCCTTGTCTATTGTTTATGTAGTATACTTGAACAATCTACAGTATGGCTGTGCAAGAACATTGCTGTGCTGCAGGGGCGGACTGACAACTCATGGGGCCCCTGGGCAATAGAAGATTATGGGGCCCCCGGGCTTACAGATGGCCACCACGCCAGGAGGCAGTGCAGAGGCAGGGCAGCTAAAATCTCTGGATTTTCACATCAAAAGCATGTCGTTTTCGGACATATCAGGGACAGATGTAAAAAAAACACAGATTTTTACATACTGTCCCTGGTTTTACTGAGCCTGGCAACCCTCATGGGGCCCCCTAGTGGCATGGGGCCCTCGGGCAGTGCCCGAGTGACTCAATGGTCAGTCCGCCCCTGCTGTGCTGTCACTTGCAGGACAAGCAGCACATTCTGGTAATATACTGAAGGCAGAATTTATCGAAAACTCCAACATAACCCATGTCTGAGATGGAACTTTCTAACATGCAACTTGAAAACATTCCAAGAAAGGGCAGTCACCAATGTAATGGAGCAAGAAGTCTACCCCAAATGCCTGGCTTAGCTCCTACTGATACCACCACTAAACTGGTTATCTGCAGGATTCCACAATCAAAGCTTCTGTAGAACTCCATGTTGGGAAATGTGACACAGCTCATATCTACATACTTGCTCCTCCTTAGAGTCGGTGCACACAGCGGCACGACTCCGGGGGCGGCTCTGCAAGTCGTCCTGAGGACGACTCCAGAGGCGATTTGCAAGACGACTTCTGTATAGAAGTCAATGCAAGTCTCCCCGAGCCACCCCCAAAGTCGTACAGGGAGTATTTTTCTGAAATTGGAGCGACTTGCGTCGCTCCGATTAGAACGCTCCCATTACATTGCATGGGAAGCGACACGTCAGGCAGCTGAGCCGCCTGACGTGTCGCCCCAGTGTGAACCGACTCTTAGGGAACGTCTTCCCATGGTCAACCCATACAAGAAGAACTGGCCTCTCTGGTGAGTTGTTGATACTGTTTAACTACTAGTGTTGCTCACGAATATTCGTATTGCGAATATTCAGCTCGAATATGGCATATTCGAGTATTCGCGATATATTCCGAATTTCGCGGTGAATATTCGCTATTTCGAATATTCGTATTTTTTCAATTTTTTTTTAGAACAGATCACATCCTAGAGATCCCCATCGACGTCTAAAAGCATTGCTGGTATGATTAGAGACCTTGGGCCGAGTAGCTGCAGCGATCATTTTATATTGCCGAAAAATCGCAATGCGATTATTCGGCAATAGCGATATCGCGCGATTATTTTCTCCGCCCTATCTTCCGCCTCAGAGCGATTATTTCAGTTTCATTTTTAAAACAGATCACATCCTAGTGATCTCCTTCGACGTCTAAAAGCATTGCTGTTATGATTAGAGACCTTGGTCCGAGTAGCTGAAGCGATTGTTCTATATTGCCGAATATTCGCAATTATTTTGTATTGTAATATATCACGAATATTCTGAGCCAATCAGAGTGCTCCATTCCGCATTTCTCGAAATTTCGCAATTATTTTGTATTATAAAATATCACGAATATTCTGAGCCAATCAGAGTGCTCCTTCCGCATTTGCCGAATATTCGCAATTATTTTGTATTGTAATATATCACGAATATTCTGAGCCAATCAGAGTGCTCCATTCCGCATTTCTCGAAATTTTGCAATTATTTGGTATTGTGAAATATCACAAATATTCTGAGCCAATCAGAGTGCTCCTTCCGCATTTGCCGAATATTCGCAATTATTTTGTATTGTAATATATCACGAATATTCTGAGCCAATCAGAGTGCTCCATTCCGCATTTCTCGAAATTTTGCAATTATTTGGAATTGTGAAATATCACAAATATTCTGAGCCAATCAGAGTGCTCCATTCCGCATTTCTCTAAATTTCGCAATTATTTTGTATTATTAAATATCACGAATATTCTGAGCCAATCAGAGTGCTCCTTCCGCATTTGCCGAATATTCGCAATTATTTTGTATTGTAATATATCACGAATATTCTGAGCCAATCAGAGTGCTCCTTCCGCATTTCTCGAAATTTCGCATTCGCATTCGCAATAGCGAAATTTCGCAATTATTTCATTTCCAAAAAATATTGCGAATATTCGCATTTAGCGAATATATCTCGAATATTCGACTATATATTCGAGATATATCGCGAAATCGAATATGGCATATTCTGCTCAACACTATTAACTACTACTGGATGCTAGACATGTGAACACTGAAATATTTTGTTTTGGAATTTAGTTTTTGTCCAAAAAATACATTTATTTAGTTACTCCCGAAATTAGTTTTTATTTAATTTGTTTCATTAAAAATGCTTTCGTCTGAAAATCCAAATTAATTAAGGTTGAATCTGTCAATTGAATGCTTATGGTGTCTGTTGAATGTTCTAAGAAGATTTGACGAAGCAACTAGACTGTACGACGCCGCAATCGTACATTTCCAGTCGAATGCTCCGCCCACAAGCTATAGTAGAATTCTAATGTTGTATGACTAGTAATAATTATATTTATTAATTATTATTACTAGTCAACCAACATTAGAATTCTTCTATAGCCTATGGGAGGAGCATTTAACCATAAATGTCCGCTCGTGGCGATCGTATGTTTTTAGCTGCTTTGTCGAATCTTCATGTCTCTATAATGTTGAATCTTTTCTCTCTATGTAGAATAATCTTGGACTAATAGAGTTAGGTTAGGCACATTCAACCGCAGGTTCGATAGACACAGATCGCTATTGTCACCGCCATGTCTAATCTCCTATCTATATGGAATTGTTGCTGCATCAAAACTAAAATAAAGCATTGTTTATGTCGGATCTTTTGGATTTCGGATTCTGCACATTCGTTATCGTTTGTTAAAACGAATGCAAAAATCCCTTAACCGATCGTGTGTAACTCTTAATAGGCCAAAACGTTCAGCACAGATGACCATATTGTACCAGCAAAGGCTGATTTCTAAGCTTCCGTGTAACTGTACGAGGCATCAACCTCGAAGCCTCTTGCCATAGATTAATCTCAGGCTGGAAACCTGCATGCCAGAGAATCCATCTCAAATTCACCTCCAATAAAGGGCATGGGCCCCTCTTTACAGATCTCTAGATCTCACTGTGTCCAAACAAGAGTCATTCAAGTTGAATGTCAATCCATTCAACCTTTTATTGCTCATCCCTACATAGAACTTAACACATGGAAAAAAGTTTCATATTTAGAGAGAAAAAGTACAGCTAAACTTAATTAGCCGTAGCCCTGGGTGTCATTGGAAGGAGAAGAAACACACATCCTTCTTATCTATAAGTATATTGATATTTTCATAGCATCATCTCATAAATGACAGAAAATCATTGCATTCTAGGACAGCGAGAGGTCTCTCGTGGCAAGATGCTCCTACGCTAGTGTCTGGGTCAGGAACAATATGTCGTGCTCTGTGTCTGCTGCTGACTTTGAGGCAAAGCTGTCACTCCTATCATATGATACAGTACACTTGAGAATTATGAGGAAAAGAACATAGAAGTAATAAGTAAGACAAAGAGCAAACAATCAGAATAAGTTGTTCAGTGTGGCATTGGTAGGTGGAAACATGTTTCTATCAGTTATATTTGCTTTTTGTGAAAGTGGTGACAGGTCATGTCGGGTTACTCTGTGTTACTGCATTCTGTAGATTATTAATATTATTATCAGTGGCAGCTGGTGCTCATTTTTTTTTTTTTTGGGGGGAGGGGGGCGCAAACAAACTGAAAAATTCAGTACTAAAAAAAAAACATCAATTGCAGCCACAGTGTCATCAATTGCAGCCACTGTGCCATCAATTGCAGCCACTGTGCCATCAATTGCAGCCACTGTGCCATCAATTGCAGCCACTGTGCCATCAATTACAGCCTCACTGTGCCATCAATTGCAACCACTGTGCCATCAATTGCAGCCACTGTGTCATCAATTACAGCCTCACTGTGCCCATCAATTGCAGCCACTGTGCCATCAATTGCAGCCACTGTGTCATCAAATGCAACCACTGTGCCATCAAATGCAACCGCTGTGCCATCAATTTGCAGCCACTGTGCCCATCAAATTCCGCCACTGTGCCATCAAATACCCCCATTGTGCCCATCAAATACCCCCATTGTGCCCATCAAATGCCTCCACTGTGCCCATCAAATGCCGCCAATGTGCCCATCAAATGAAGCCAGTGCGACCCCTGCCTGCTGTCTGACTAGCACTTACCCCATCTTTGTGGCGGGTCAGGCAGCGGAGAGCTGTGTCCTCTGTGTGTCTCGTCTTCCTGCTTCCTACTAAGCATGCAATAGCAGCTCCTGTCCTTTCAGACAATCAGGTGATGGGTATCAGACCCGTGCTACCTAATTGGCGGAGAGGCGCTTCAATGTTCTGACTAGTGGCAGGACAGTGATCTACTGCTCCTTGTCACTGGGAGCAGTGATCACTGTCATGTCATTTGTAGCTCAGCCCCCCCCCCCACAGTTAGAATCACTCCATAGGACACACTTAACAAAAAGTAGGGGGGCTCAACTATAAAATGCAATTATATATATCTCATGGGGCCCTTTACTACAATCCCACAACGGGCCCTTTTACAAAGGTTGTTTTGCCACCGAGCCCTGGTGTTCTGCCACTGTGGGGTTCCCCAGCTGTCCTGTCCCTGCTATTGACAGCGATGGTCTGGCATCTGTCTCCTTGGCAGCGGCGGCAGTCCATTAGGACCTAGTGCTGGTGACATTACGGATGCATGCAGGGGAAGGCTGGCACTATTAGTTATAGAGAGCTGAGCCCCCAGCTGGTCACCTAGCAGCAGTAATGCTGTATAACCTTTTCTGTTGACATGCTGACCGGGATGTGATCCAGGTAATGCTCCCAGTCAGATCTAATAAATACAGTATTTATTAGCATCAAGAGTACAACTATATATATATATATATATATATATATATATATATATATATATATTATATAATCAAACGTATGTTCCGCAGCCGTGTGGGCTCTATGCCTGTAAAGTGTGGGCTCTATGCCTGTAAAGTGTGGGCTTTGGTCAATAAAATCTCTGATATTTAACACTAGGATTTGACTGGGAGCATCACCTGGATTGCATCCCGATCAGCATGCCAGAGAAGGCTCCACTGCTTCTAAGCAACCTGCAGGGAGCTCAACTGTCTACAACCAATAGAGATGGGCTCGGGTGTGTTTGAAATGCCACATGCCCAATCCCGCCAGGAAGCCGACACTCCACAGTGCTAATCACAGGCAGTGAGACATTTCCTGATCTGTGCAGAGCTGCGGACCGGGAAATCTATCACTGCCTGTGATTAGCGTTGTGCAGTGTGGGCTTCCTGGCAGGCTCTGGCATGTGGATTTTTGAACATGCCCAGCCCATCTCTAACAACAAATTGTGCTGGCCCTCCTGTACATCAGCCCCATAAAGTAACCAGAACTGGGTTCCAATGTGCTGCCGCCACTGCCAAGGAGACAGAGACCAGCGCTGTGAATAGCCGGGACAGGACAGCAACTCTGGTTATTCCAGCACTGGTCCACACTGGGAGGATTCCCCCATCCACCTATAATGTGTAGATGGGGGAATTGGATCTTTTTTTTTTCATTCAACCTAATAGTTGAATGAAAAAAAGTGATCAATGTGTGGGCTGCCTGAATGAGCACATTCTTTTATGATTATAACTAGTAGTTACTGTATAGCCACTAGTGAGAATCACTGTTTGTCGGGAGAATACAATTGCTGGGCAGGAGGGATATTCCTGTCAGCACTGTCTGTTGATGGGGGAATCATGCAAGTTTCTTTCCTGCAATCTGTGGATGTAGGAAAGAAATTTGCACTGTATATTACCTGCCTAACGGAAAGTGAAAGTGTAACAGAATGGCCCGTGACACCCAGAGACTTTTGAAGGATGGGGGGTACTCGAGTGCCAGCATCACTAATGACTCTTGGGTCTAGGGTCATCCTGTGCCCCTTTTGGGCATAGGGTGACTGAGAAATGATAAATTACATGGGATGGGACATTACTGATAATTCATGTTTTGCAGGATATCTTTAAATATTACAAGTTGGTAAAGTCTGACTCCGACAGGTCAATAGAGTGTTTTCATTCACATGCTTTTGAGGTGTTAATTGAGTCTGCTCCTAGACATTCCATTGTGTGATGCTAATACTGTTTTGTGTCCATTGTGCTAATTAGGTCTGCTCCTAAGACCTGTTTATTGTGTATGCTAATGACACTGTTAAGATGTGGAATGTGACTTGTCAAGCAGTAGTAATTAACCCTTCTAAATGCGGAGCCAGACCATCTGGGTAATGAGTAGTAATTAACTCATCGGAATGTCATTATCTAAAATAATATGTATGAAGTTCCCAATTGTGTGATGTGTGGGTGGAGTGTGTCTTTGTCCCTGTGATTAACTGTAACATGCTTGTACTGTATATAAGAAAGCTTACCATTAAAGGATTCATTCATTCATTTTGGAACCAGTACCAGAGCTTGTGTTGTCTCGGTTATTCTGGGAAATGGGTCGTGTCTGATGTCTGTCGGACTGTCGGATAAGCTGTCATGGGGCGATGGAATGGAATATCGTAAACGGTGGTGACCGTTACAGAAAGTAAATTGTGAATGTCTTGAAAGAACAGGAGAGGGGAGGGAGACAGATGGGGGAGAAGGGATGGAGATAATGCAGTTCAGTGATTACAGTGTACTGCAGTCTGCAGTGCACACACTTACCCACGGTCCAGGCTAGAATCTCAGGCATCATTCACACACATGCTGCTGATTTTCATATTTCCTGATCACACATCCCCTCTCTTCAGATACAGCACACCGAGATAGTGTGGGCGGGACTGAAAGGAGGAGGAGGAGCTGTATTCCTCCCTGCTCGTATGTGAGGAGAGTGGGAGGGAGGTGGCTGGACTCGCTGGCCTGTAAAAGAGTGTCATAGACTGACACTCGGCTCAGTTTGCAGTCACCACTCTCGGAATTTACAGGCTGGTTCTCCTGTCCTAAGGACGGGAGAAATCAGTCTGTTTTTTCAGTAACTGAGATGAAGGCTTGGGCCCCCCCTCCCCCACAGTGCTCATGGAGTCCTTTCTGCAACTCACTCTTCTCCGTGCCAATGAGGATGCAGGGGAAGGAGCAGATCGGGCGGCTGTGGTTGTGTGAACGCTTGCAATATGCAGTGTCAGCGAGCAGAGGGAGGGGAAGGAATGCCCTGCAGAGCTGACTGGGGACGCTCTTCCTCTCAGGAGAGACTGTTACTCCAGGGGCGGCCCGAGAAAAACATATTTTTTTTGGGGGGGGGGGCACATGGTGGGGCACAACATAATGTTGGGGGGGGTCAGGGCCCCCTCTGCCCCCCCCCCCTAGAGACGCCTCTGAGAGTAATCAGTGTATTTTTATAGGACTGATCGCTGTATAAATGACAATGGTCCCAAAATAGTGTCAAAAGTGTCCAATGTGTCCCTCATAATGTCACAGTCATGTTAAAAATCCCAGATCGCCACCATTACTAGTAAAAAATAAAAATGCCATAAAACTACCTCCTATTTGGTAGACGCTATACCTTTTGAGCAAACCACTCAATATACGCTTATTGTGATTTTCTTTACCAAAAATATGTACTGGCCTAAACTGAGGAAAAAATATTTGTTTTATATATTTTTGGGGGATTTGTATTATAGCAAAAAGTTAAAAATATTGAATTTTTTTTCAAAATCGTCACTTTTTTTGTTTATAGCGCAAAAAATAAAAATAGCTTTTTTTAAAAAAAATGGGGGATATTTATTATAGCAAAAAGTATCACTGTCATGTCACTCATAACCAAGCCCCCACACAGTTGGAATCACTCCCTAGGACACACTTAACCCCTTCCTTGCCCCATAGTGGTTAATTGGCCTAAACCGAGGGGAAAAAAAACGTGTTTTGGTATATATTTTTTGCGAATATTTATTATAGCAAAAAGTAAAAAATATTGCCTTTTTTCAAAATTGTCGCTCTATTTTTGTTTATAGCACAAAAAAATAAAAACCGCCGAGGTGATCAAATACCACCTATTTATGGAGAAAAAAGCATGTCAATTTTGTTTGGGTGCCACGTGGCAGTGCCGAACTACAAAACATGGCAAATCAAATAGCTCATAAAAAAAATATCACAATGTCTACATGCCCGGGGAGTGAAAAGGTTCTCTTTAACGTTGTGATATTTACACATTTTTTTTAACTCTTTCTCCAGGCTATTGCTCTAAAGGTGCTTTGAGTACAGCATAGTTAAAAAACAAAAACAAAAACAAGGTTTTATCAGAGTTTGGAATTTCCAATTCCCTCGAGTTCAAAAACACTAAAATGCTTTTTGAGATCCATTTACACCACACTCCCCACGTAGCCCCCCAGGGGCCAGAGATGCATAACACTCAAAGTTTTACACCTTAGATGAAATATTGAAGCGAAATCACCAAGCACATCGATGAGTTTGTTGCTAAATCATGAATTATTCAGTGTCGTTGTTGTTGTTGTGATTTTCTACGTCCTTACACATCGCTCCTTTTATTTTATTATTAATTCAGTCTGGCATACCAGAAGAACTCAACTAAACAAGAAAAAAAATGATAACTTTGTATGGCTACAATAGACAGCTACCTACATGGGCATCCGCTGAAATTTTTTCGGGGGGGGGGGCACATTGGCAGTGGCGATACAGTCGCATTTAACCCTTTCTTCAAACGCTAGCGGGGGTTAAAAGTGCCCGCTAATGGCCGAATAGCGCAGCTAAAATGATGGTAAAATGCCGCTTTTTAGTGGCCAGCTGGCAGTGTGAAATAGCTCTTAAGATAATTCAGCTTCATTCAATGCCCATATAAATATAGCCTAGAGAATGTACAGACCCCCCATTCTGCACAGACCCCACCATTCAGTAAAGATGGACCCCCCATTTCGCACAGACCCCTCCATTTAGCACAGTCCCCCCCTTCAGCACAGATGGACCCCCTATTCAGCACAGACGGACCCCCCTCCCCCATCCCATTCAGTACTTCAGATCAGCCATCAGCGTGGCACAGGCAGCAGGTTCTCTCCCCCTGTGTACACATAAACATTGGAGGGGGGGCGGCTTCACTCTGCTCGCTGTGCCTGTGTGACATCCGGCCCAGGACTGCTCAGACAGCCTGCGGCGACGAGACTCTTCAACACCTGATTTTCCAGGGGGGTCATTTGCCCCCCCTTGCCCTATGGAGCTGACGCCCATTGCTACCTAGTACGTATCTAGTATGTAGATATGTTCTCTGAATTAATGCTACAATAGTAAAAAAAAAAATATGTATGTGTAGTCTGTAAAATATAAAGTATTTTAAATTTAATATATATTTTTTTTTGCATTATAACATAATGTAGTCTATTCGACCATCTCTAGTCTCCTCATCCTCATTCCATTCTTTTTCAGACGTGCTAAATAAAAATTCAATGAATCAACAGAGCACTGACTTATCCCTTATTAATGAGCTCAGTACAAATTTTCAATGAGATATTGGAAGCCTCAAAGCAAGCTTAGCTGCTGTGACGTCTTCTTAGCTACAGTAAGCTAAAGTGACAATAAATATACTTATAAAAATATAAATTATTTGAAAATAATGTCCATGTGCAAGGAAGTCCATAAAGCAATGAATCCACAGCCTTAAACGATTTCCAGAGTGGAAAGTGAAAAGGAACACCAAAGAATATCCTCCACCAGTGTAAGACAGACTCTCACCTCTCTGCTTTGACCCAGATGGATCTCAAAGCATAATCTGTGTAATCAGAAATCAGCTGACAGCCTCCATAGGCAGATGGATGGATAGGATAAAAACCATAGATCCGGATTCAATGATTTCTCAACATTCATACCACCATGTAGGGAAGAAAGGAAAGAAATCTAGTGCTCTCTGTTGAAATAACTATTTATTTAAAACAATGGAGACTTCACTCACATGTAGAGACACTCTAAGAGCCGAGTGTCAGCATAGCAGCATGTAACAGCGTACCAAACCGTCCTACTGCAATCTGCGGCGATCGTGGGTGACGTTCTGCGTGGCTCCTTCCCCTGTATGCGTTACATCCCGTGGATGGGACTTCCTCAGCGTGGGTTAAGGGAGCACACACTAGAACGTCCCCTTGATCCATGTATATATATATATATATATATATATGCAATCTCAGCAAGTAAGCCAATCGTGTTAGCATACAGGCACCGCCCACAGTCGGCAGCTGAAATCAATTAGAAAGGGCCAATGCTTTAAGAAAAAGGCACCACACATGCTGAGACCATAATATAAAAAGATACTAAAAATTACAAAGATAAATACTAATAAAACGGCATAAATAACCAGCAGTGATTAATAGACTAAAACCGGTAAATAAAAGGAAAATTACATAAAACATAAAATTCACCGGAGATGTCATATCACGTAATTGGAACATAATTCGTATCAGTAAAAGTATAATATAATCGACTGTATGGCGTAAAAGCACTCATAGCTAAATGCCAATATATTAATTAAAAATTAAAAACGTCAACCACGATCGCCACGATTGGTGAGTACACATACAAAATTACTAAGACAACATAATAACATAATATCACTAACAACAGTAGAGATAGATAACAGTAAATTTAAAAATATATCAATAAAATACAGTTGGATAGGTAAAGTTAACCCTCAAAATTACCATCCAGAGTATGATAGAAGATATATAATAAATATAATAAAAATATATATAATTAAAACTTTAGACCCCATATAATCAGCCTCATCTATCCGAGATGAAGCAATTCAGGTCGAACTCAACGTTCAAACCTGCCGGAGAGGCCACCTTGAGCTCAAAAATCCAGAAGGATTCTCGACGACTAAGTTGTCTAATAAAGTGTCCACTCCTCCAGTGTCTGGACACCTTCTCTATCCCCCAGAATTTTAACCCCTTTGGGTCACGGTGGTGGTACTGTCTGAAGTGTCTAAATACACTATGTGTTTTAATGCCCCTTTTGATACAGCTAATGTGCTCCCCTATACGTACGTGGAGGGCACGGGAGGTGCGCCCCACGTATTGTAAACCACATTCGCACTCTAACATATAAATAACCCCCTCAGTGGTACAAGTGACCAATTGTTTGATGGGGTACTCTACATGTGGGACCGAAGAGGTAAAAGATTTTCGTTTCTTAACATTTTTCTTTACATGCTTACAAGTGGCACACCTGCCACATGCGTAGAAACCTGACAAGAAGTTAAATAACCTTGGTTGGGCAACAATTGGAGCATCTATGACCCCTGGGGCAATACAGTCCCTAAGGGCCGGGGCCTTCCTGTATATAAATTGGGGGCGTTCTGGGAGAACAGGACCCAAAGTCAAATCCCTCTTGAGGATAGGCAAATGTTTGGCTACGATCCTCTCAAATTTTTTGTGTTGAACATTATAGTCCAAGACCAACTTATAATTACTAGGAATTTCATTGATTACCGGACCAGGAGGTTTATCAGCAACAATAGTTGCTCTATCCATGGCCCTAACCTTCTCGATCTCCTCATTAATAGTAGGCAGGGGATATCCCTTTTGTGTGAATCTATCAGCCAATATTTGGGATTGCGAAAGAAAATCCTCCTCAGATGAGCAATTCCTACGCAATCTAACAAATTGGCCTTTTGGGATATTGCATAGCCAGAGACTATGGTGGCAACTGGAAAGTGATATAAACCCATTACGGTCAGTGACCTTAAAATGGTTTCTGGTTTGCAACTGGTTATTCTTCTTGAATATTTCAAGATCCAGAAAGGAGATTTGGTCAAAAGACACCATCCAAGTCAGCACAATATTCTTATCGTTAGTGTTCAATTTGTTCATAAAGGATTGGAGACCAGGCATATCTCCTTCCCAAACCATTACAAGGTCATCAATATACCTTTTATAACACAACAATTGGGGGGGCCTGTCCTGGAACACTACATCTTCCTCCCAGTGGGCCATAAAGAGGTTGGCCACACTGGGAGCAAAACAAGTGCGAATGTGGTATACAATATGTGGGGCGCACCTCCCGTGCCCTCCAAGTACGTATAGGGGAGCACATTAGCTGTATCAAAAGGGGCATTAAAACACATAGTGTATCTAGACACTTCAGACAGTACCACCATTGTGACCCAAAGGGGTTAAAATTCTGGGGGATAGAGAAGGTGTCCAGACACTGGAGGGGTGGACACTTTATTAGACAACTTAGTCGTCGAGAATCCTTCTGAATTTTTGAGCTCAAGGTGGCTTCTCTGGCAGGTTTGAACGTTGAGTTCGACCTGAATTGCTTCATCTCGGATAGATGAGGCTAATTATATGGGGTCTAAAGTTTTAATTATATATATATTTTTATTATATTTATTATATATTTTCTATCATACTCTGGATGGTAATTTTGAGGGTTAACTTTACCTATCCAACTGTATTTTATTGATATATTTTTAAATTTACTGTTATCTATCTCTACTGTTGTTAGTGATATTATGTTATTATGTTGTCTTAGTAATTTTGTATGTGTACTCACCAAGCGTGGCGATCGTGGTTGACGTTTTTAATTTTTAATTAATATATTGGCATTTAGCTATGAGTGCTTTTACGCCATACAGTCGATTATATTATACTTTTACTGATACGAATTATGTTCCAATTACGTGATATGACATCTCCGGTGAATTTTATGTTTTATGTAATTTTCCTTTTATTTACCGGTTTTAGTCTATTAATCACTGCTGGTTATTTATGCCGTTTTATTAGTATTTATCTTTGTAATTTTTAGTATCTTTTTATATTATGGTCTCAACATGTGTGGTGCCTTTTTCTTGAAGCAGTGGCCCTTTCTGATTGATTTCAGTTGCCGACTGGGCGGTGCCTGTATGCTAACACGATTGGCTTACTTGCTGAGATTGCATATATATATATATATATACATGGATCAAGGGGACGTTCTAGTGTGTGCTCCCTTAACCCACGCTGAGGAAGTCCCATCCACGGGATGTAACGCGTACAGGGGAAGGAGCCACGCAGAACGTCACCCACGATCGCCGCAGATTGCAGTAGGACAGTTTGGTACGCTGTTACATGCTGCTATGCTGACACTCGGCTCTTAGAGTGTCTCTACATGTGAGTGAAGTCTCCATTGTTTTAAATAAATAGTTATTTCAACAGAGAGCACTAGATTTCTTTCCTGTCTTCCCTACATGGTGGTATGAATGTTGAGAAATCATTGAATCCGGATCTATGGTTTTTATCCTATCCATCCATCTGCCTATGGAGGCTGTCAGCTGATTTCTGATTACACAGATTATGCTTTGAGATCCATCTGGGTCAAAGCAGAGAGGTGAGAGTCCGTCTTACACTGGTGGAGGATATTTTTTGGTGTTCCTTTTCACTTTTCACTCTGAAAATCGTTTAAGGCTGTGGATTCATTGCTTTATGGACTTCCTTGCACATGGACATTATTTTCAAATAATTTATATGTTTATAAGTATATTTATTGTCACCATTATTGTTATTATTATTGTTTCTATTTTGCGCTGCACTCTTTTTATTTCACTTACACTTGGGACTTTTTATGAATTGTTCTTAGTGCTGGCTTGCATATATTGGTACTTTATTTATTTTTTCCAGCGCTGAATATATTCTCTTATTTCTTAGCTAAGCTAACTAATCTATAGTGCTCTGGGAATGCTTTCTGCAGCACTAAAAGTTTATTTCTAAAGCAAAGATCGTATATGTATATATAAATACAAGAAAAAAAAAGATAAGGCACAGATACATACTCCTGCCCTTCCTTATAATTAAACAAAAGGAGCATCTGTGCTTCTTTGTTCTTTCTTTTTGAATTCATATGGAACAGAATTTTTATGGAAGCCCACTGGATGGATTATACTAATATATATATATATATATATATATATATATATATATATATATATATATATAGTATAATCCATCCAGTGGGCTTCCATAAAAGTTCTGTTCCATATAAATTCAAAAAGAAAGAAAAATATATATATACCGTATGTACTCAAGTATAATGCCACGTACACACGACCAGTTTTCAGCATTAAAAAAAAATAAAATCGTTTTTCAGCATGTCCAAAACACAACGTTTTTCCAACTTCATCATTAAAAACGACATTGCCCACACACCATCGTTTAAAAAAAAATGATGAACAAAGAGCGGTGACGTACAACACGTACGACGGCACTCTAAAGGGGAAGTTCTATTCCCCTTGGGGCTGCTTTAGCTGATTCCTTGTTAGTAAAAGACGATTCACGCTTTTCAGTCTGTTACAGCGTGATGAATGTGCTTACTCCATTATGAACGGTAGTTTTATCAGAACGAGCGCTCCCGTCTTATAACTTGCTTCTGAGCATGCACGGGTTTAAAACGTCGTTTTAGCCCACACACGATAATTTTTTACAACCCGAAAAAACGACATTGTTTAAAAGGACGTTAAAAAATGCAGCATGTTCGATTTTTTTTTTTTGTCGTTGAAAAATTATGTGTAACCCACACGATCATTAAATGACGTTTTTGAAAAACAAAGTTTTTTTCATGCCGAAAAATTATCGTGTGTATGCGGCATCAGCCGTGTTTTTAGCAAAATGTTTTGTGCTGAAAATGCCCCCCTCGGCTTATACTAGAGTCAAATTTTTGTGCCTGATCTCCCGGATTTTTGGTACCTGGTACTGGCCGGACATGGCACACATGTAGCCCCACTCTTCCTCTACAAGTGTGCAAAGTTTGTTGTCTGGGGGACCAACAGCCGGGGAGCACCGATTTTTCAAATCCGGGCACCCCTTCCATAGACTCCCATGTTAAAAGGTAATTTCTCCTGTGATTTTGGGGACCCGGTACTGGCCGGTCGTGGGTCCCCTGGACTCGGAACTTGGCACACATGTAGCCCCATTTCTCCTCTATAAGTGTGCAAAGTTTGTTGTCCAGGGGAGCACAGAGAGGGACCAAAGCATGGAGGGAGACTGGGGGGAGCACGGAGGGGGACTGGAACAGAGCAAGGAGGCAGACTGGAGCGGAGCATGAAGGCAGACTGCAGCGGAGCACAGAAGGGGACTAGAGCAGAGCACAGAGTAGGACTAGAGGGCAGCACAGAGAAGGACTGGAGGGCAGCACAGAGTAGGACTGGAGTGGAGCACAGAAGGAGGACTCGAGTGGAGCACAGAAGGGGACTAGAGCGGAGCACAGAAGGGGACTAGAGTGGAGCACAGAAGGGGACTAGAGTGGAGCACAGAAGGGGACTCGAGTGGAGCACAGAGGGGGACTGGAGCCGAGCACAGAGGGGGACTGGAGCCGAGCATAGAGGGGGACTGGAGCCGAGCATAGAGGGGGACTGGAGCCGAGCACAGAGGGGGACTGGAGCCGAGCACAGAGGGGGACTGGAGCAGAGCACAGAGGGGGACTGGAGCACGGAAGGGGACAGGAGCAGATAATGGAGGGGGAACAGAGCACGGAAGGGGACTGGAGGAGGATAAGGGGGCAGACAGGGGTGATCAGTGCAACGATGGGGGGAGTTACAAGCACCGATCTCCCTGTGTAGATTTCAATAAAGCAGCTGAAAGCCGCGAGAGGGAGAAGAGGAGAAGCGATTGTCAGCTGCTGTATTGAAATCTATACAGGGGGTCGGTGCTTGTAACTCCTCCCCATTAATCATTCATGACTGTCCAGGTACCGGATCAAGAATCGGAGCATTTACCCGAGTACAAACGCTCGGTATTAGCACTGATACCGATACTAGCATTTAAACCAATCAGCTTTCAGCTTTTATTGCCAAAGCTTAATTGAACAACCTGAAATTAGAAGCTGATAGGCTGCCTGCACCATATTTTGCACTCTCCAGTTTTAAGCCTACCCATCTAACCCCCATGAGACTATAACCCCTGTTCAACAATATATATATAAAAAAAAATTGGCTATAGATTCACTTAAGCCCAATTCTCTTAGTTTGTCCTTGAATCCAATCTGCCCACAGTTGCAGAAATTACAGCAAATTACTCTTTTTTTTCCCCTTCTCAAGACACAAGGATGGACTATTACTTTCTGTCACTCTCTGGTGGTTAATTAAAAGTGTAATCGCCGCGCCGCTGAAGAATAAAACATTTCTCTTTATTGATATCCATATGACAAAATATTTCTTTTAATGTCTTAGTCATATTTACGTGACTATTAAGAAGTTTCTGTCTCTCTGCCCATATGGTGTGTGGTTTTTATTAGCACAGATGTTCAGTAAAATCATGATCACAAGACATTAGATCCGTAACGCCGCGCCGTTCCACAGAACTTTACAGCTGGGGTGTCACTTTGCATCTATTAATGCGACAGATTTAACTCGAGTCAAATGAGAACATTGGCAGGTAACCTCTTCAAAAATAGGAGAATAAAAAACTTTTTTTTTTTGGGAGAAATTTTAATTTAGAATGCAGCTAAAATGAAATTGCATGCCCACGGCAACTGATAATGCCTTTGAAAGTTAAAGGATTAGCAGAACATAATGAACTAGTGAATCCCAGGTAAGTGCTTTGAAGGACGCTGGGACTAGGAGAAGCATTCAGGCTGCCATTGCTGCTTTATGCTTCTTAACCACTTAAGACCCGGACCATTATGCAGGTTAAGGACCTTGCCCCTTTTTGCGATTCGGCACTGCGTCGCTTTAACTGACAACTGCGCGGTCGTGCGACGTTACTCCCAAACAAAATTGGCGTCCTTTTTTTCCCCACAAATAGAGCTTTCTTTTGGTGGCGTTTGATCACCTCTGCGGTTTTCATTTTTTGCGCTATAAACAAAAATAGAGCGCCAATTTTGAAAAAAATTCAATATTTTTTACTTTTTGCTATAATAAATGTGCCCCAAAAATATATAAAAAAACTTATTTTTTTCCTCAGTTTAGGCTGATATGTATTCTTCTACCTATTTTTGTTAAAAAATAATGCATTACAGTAAGTGTTTATCGATTGGTTTGCGCAAAATTTATAGCGTTTACAAAATAGGGGATAGTTTTATTGCATTTTTATTAATAATTTTATTTTTACTACTAATGGCGGCGATCAGCTTTTTTTTTTTTTTGTAACTGTGACATTATGGCAGACACATCGGACAATTTTGAGACATTTTTGGGACCATTGTCATTTTCACAGAGAAAAGTGCTATAAAAATGCACTGTTTACTGTGAAAATGACAATTGCAGTTTAAGGCCGCGTACACACAATCAAATCTATCTGCTGGAAACGGTCGGCCCGACCGTCCCAGCAGACAGATTCGATCGTGTGTGGGGGCGAGCAGACGGATTTGGCAAGCCGACAGATTTTAAAGCATGCTTTAAAATCTGTCGGCTGGGAATCCGTCCACCCGATATGTCTGCTGGTTAGTACGCTAACCAGCAGACATATCTTCTCGCACATGCGTCGAATGGATTCGACGCATGCGCAGAAGTAATTTACTTCCTGGTGCCGTGACGTGGCGGCGTCAACGTCACAGCCACATCACCGCGCTGTCTGCTGGCGGGGATTTTGGTTTCATCGTGTGTACAGCGATCAAACCAAAACGGCCAGCAGACAGATTTGTTCAAATCGGTCGGTCCGACCGATTTGAACAAATCTATTGCTCGTGTGTACGGGGCCTAAGAGTTAACCACTAGGGGGCGCTGAAGGGGCTAAGTGTGACCTCATGTGTGTTTCTAACTGTAGTGGGGGCGGGGCTGGACGTGTGACATCATTAACCATCTTTCCCTATATCAGGGAACAGACGATCAATGACCCTGCCACAACGAAGAACAGGGAAGGTGTTTTTACACTCACCTCTCTCCGTTCTTCAGCTCCGGTGACCGATCGTGGGAAACGGTCACGGAGCTTCGGACCGGGTTGTGAGCGTACCCGTCGGTGGCGCTCTCGCGACCCCACGGCTGGGCTTAAAGAGACAGGTACAGGTACGTGATTGTGCCCAGCCGTGCCATTCTGCTGACGTATATCGGCGTGAAGGGGTCCTTAAGTGGTTAAAGCGGTTGTAAAGGTAAAAGTTTTTGAAAAAACATCAGAGGAATAGCACCCCCCGGAGCCCCTGTTTACTTACCTGACCCTTCGAAAGTCCCGCGCAGCGAATGCGCAGGCTTCTCGGTTGGCTTCTCATTCATTGGTTGATTGAAAGCAGTGCAGCCATTGTCAATCATATCCAATGATGTGGCGTGCCAGGGGGTGGGGCCAAGTGATAAAGTGATAGGCTATGTATCACAGGAGCACACCCGCAACAACTCATCACCATGCAAGCTCGCATGAAGGTGATGAGTTCTTGCGAGGGGGAGCCGAGACAGCCGCCAAGGGACCCCATAAGACCAGGTTCAGGGCCACTCTGTGCAAAACGAGCTGCACAGTGGAGGTAAGTATAACATGTTTGTTATTCTTAAAAAATAAAGAAAAATACTTTACATACCCTTTAAGCCTCGGACCATTTTGTTGCTAAAGGACCGGATCCTTTTTGCAATTTGGCACTGCGTCGCTTTAACTGACAATTGCGCGGTCGTGCGACATGGCTCCCAAACAAAATTGGCGTCCTTTTTTCTCACAAATAGAGCTTTTTTTGGTGGTATTTGATTACCTGTGCGGTTTTTATTATTTGCGCTATAAACAAAAATAGAGCGACAATTTTGAAAAAAAATCTATATTTTTTACTTTTTGCTACAAAAAATATGCTTAAAAAACATATAAAAAAACATTTTTTTCCACATTTTAGTGCAATATGTATTCTTCTACACATTTTTGGTAAAAAAAAAAAAAAAAAACACAATAAGCGTTTATTGATCGGTTTGCAGAAAAGTTATAGGGTCTACAAAATAGGGGATAGTTTTATGGCATTTTTATTAATATTTTTTTTTTACTAGTAATGGTGGTGATCTGCGATCTTTATAAAAAAACAAATTTCTTCCACAGTTTAGGCCGAAACGTATTTTTCTACATATTTTTGGTAAACAAATTGCAAACAGCGTATATTGATTGGTTTGCGCAAAAGTTAGAACGTCTACAAAATAGGAGATAGATCTTTACTATTATTTTTTTTATTAGTAATGGCGGCGATCTGCAATTTTTATCGTTACTGCGACATTATGGCGGACACATCGGACACTTGACACATTTTTGGGACCATTGTCATTTATACAGCGATCAGTGCTATAGAAATGCACTAATTACTGTGTAAATGACACTGGCAGGGAAGGGGTTAACCACTAGGTGGCGCTGAAGGGGTTAAGTGTGCCCTAGTGAGTAATTCTAACTGTACCGGGGATGGGCTGTGTGTGACAAGACAGTGATCACCGCTTCCGATTACAGGAAGCGGTGATCACTGTCATTGTCACTAGGCACAGCAGGGAGATGCTTGTTTACATCAGCATCTCCCCGTTCTTCCCCACCGTGAGACGATTGCAGGTATCCCTGCAGCAATCCAGGACCTGCGGTCGGGCTCACAGAGCTTGCGCTGGGCGCACGCGCGTCCACAATGCCGCTTCCTTAAAGGGGACGTACAGGTAAGTCCTTTTGCCCAGGAGTGCCATTCTGTCGACGTATAAGTGTGTGCATGTGGCGGTCAGCAAGCAGTTAATTAAAATAAAAAAATAAAAGAGCCTTTACAATCATTTTAAGCCTGTCTCTGGGGCAAACATTGATTGAGGGAACATGGAAGAAATAGAGGGAGGGGGTCTAGCTAGGATTGAACTAGCTAGCACTAAACAGGAGGGGAGAACAGAGGGAGGAACTAAATAACAAAGTAGACAAGTTGTAATGGCTCAAACCCTCCACTAGATGTCAGCATGCTAAGAAATAGGGGGGGGGGGTTAGCTAGGATTGAACTAGCTAGCACTAAACAGGAGGGGAGGACAGAGGGAGGAACTAAATAACAATGTAGACTAGTTGTAATGGCCCAAACCCTCCACTAGATGTCAGCATCGTACAGAACAAAAATAACCTGGTGCAATTCAATACATCAGATAAAAAAAATTAAATAAGTGACAGTTGAGCAAAACAATATTTTTTTATTTTTTTAATAATAATAGTTTAATTAATAAAATGTAAAATATATATATAAAAACTGAAAAACCCTATACCCCTGTGTACCATGCATTCTTTCAACCTGTTGCCTTTATCAAGGGTAACTAGCAACTGCCACAAAAGCAATAAGACATTTCAACCAACTGAATAAATAAAGCTTATTGCTTTTCCTTCTTCGTCTACCAAGAAGCTGCCAACACTCTGATGCCATTTTTATGAGTCATGATCATCGGGATGAGAGGCGCTGTGCCTGGCTACAAGATTCATCTCTATTTTTCCCCTTACAATCAGCACCCTTGCCTCTTGGATTCCGCCTGCGGCTGTGTGTCACTACAAATAAATTAGCTCTAAGCATTATGTACAGAGCAAAGCTTTTCAATTAGAACTGGAACATTGGAACGGAGTACTTGCAGAACCTTGGTGAAGCGGATATATTTAAAACGCGGAAAGTGGTGCCGATACTTTACTGGAGTACATGTTTGTATTAATACATACAAGGTCATTATGTCGCGTAAAAGAACTCGGCTCTGCAAGCTTTCAAAAATAAATAATAAATAAATAAATCAATTGGCAGATGCTGCCCAAAAACGTTACTGTTCTGTCCAGCTAACCCTTGGTGACCCGTATTCAGGGGCGGACTGACAACTCATGGGGCCCCCGGGCAATAGAAGATTATGGGGCCCCCGGGCTTACAGATGGCCACCACGCCAGGAGGCAGTGCAGAGGTGGGGCAGCTAAAATCTCTGGATTTTTAAAACAAAAGCATGTCTGTTTTGGACATATCAGGGACAGATGTAAAAAAAAAAACACAGATTTTTACATACTGTCCCTGGTTTTACTGAGCCTGGCAACCCTGATAGGGCCCCCTAGTGGCATGGGGCCCTCGGGCAGTGCCCGAGGGACTCAATGATCAGTCCGCCCCTGCCCGTATTATATATACAGTTGTGCTCATAAGTTTACCGAATTTATGATTTCTTGCCCATTTTTCAGAGAATATGAATGATAACACAAAAACTTTTCTTTCACTCATGGTTAGTGTTTGGCTGGGATCTCCCAGGAAGCTCAATGATATTGAGGTCAGGAGACTGAGATGGCCCTCCAGAACCTTCACTTTAAGGCGGCCATACGTGATTTCTTTCGAAAATCGTATGAAAGAATTTTCGTTCGTATTTTGCACCGTTAGTGGACGTTTAGGGGGACGTGCAGTGACGTCACCACGCTGAGGAGGAAGGGCTCCTAGAATTTGCCGGCCGGCTTTTCTTTTTTTTATTATACGCTGTTTTAATTCAACGTTTGTGAGTACAATTACTTGTTTTTAATAAACAATTAGCTTTTTTACGAAATTATGCTATGGGGGAGCTGTGGTGGCTCAACGTGATTGGCACTGCGCTGACAAGCCGTTCACCTCTGCAGCCAAGGGTTCGGATCCCGGTCTCGGCTACATGTGAATTGAGTTTGGTGGTCTCAGCCCGACTCCCGGTGGGTGTGCTATGCAAGGTACGCCTGTGCTTAGTACGCCCCCCCCCCCACAAAAACTACCACACTTGCACGCACACGAAATTGGTTTACCACGCACGCACATTGGCCATGCGGTCTCCTAAAAATGAGAGGCGAAGGACCTACGGGGCTGGCTGGGTGGGCTAGACCCCCTCACTCCCTCATAGGGGGAGTCCCTCTGCCCCGTTGGGGTCCCATTGGGCCCCAGTCGGGCTCCCAAGTGGAGCAGGTAGGGTGGGGTGAGTGGGAGGCCCCCCCTCACACCCGCCATTGCCACCGGGGGCATGGAGAAGGATGGCGATTGCCTCCGGGGGGAGGGTCTGCCTACTGCCAACTCCTTCAGTCCGGCTCCTCTCTCTCGAGTCCCTGCACATCGGATGAGGTTGTGAGTGTACCTAAAGCTTATTCCCTGGGACCTGTCTCCCCCTGTGAATTTTGTGAGTCTACCAAAGGCCGCGGCTGGGCTATAGCCGATCGCACAGAAAGCTTGCCCTCTGGTAAGCGGCCTTATTTACCGGAGGAGGGTCACTTTTATTATACCATTACAAGTCACTTTGGTGGTGAATACAGGATTCCATATTTGCATGAACTTCTATCTATCAACTAACCTCAAGAGTTTACTGCTTAATTTTCATTTGATTTATTTATTTGACTTATTTTAAATAATGGCACGGCTTTGTTTTTGTATTTAGTAGCAACAGCCGATTTTCGTGCGGCAAACAAATTTGAGAAATCCGACATGTTGGACATTTTTTGAAAAACGAACGATTTTCTGATCAATGATGGGAGAATCGTGTGAGTGATGTAATAGAAAAAAAATGCGCTTGTGCAAGAAAAGAATATTCCCGGAGAGAAACGAATATTCCCGGCAACATGAAGGTTTTTTCGGCCGAATTTTGAATATCAAGGCAACATCGGATCACAAAAATTTGAAAATTCGAAATTCGACTGTGTATGGCCTGCTTTATTCTGCTGTAGACGATGACAGGTGGACTTGGCCTTGTGTTTCAGATCGTTGTCATGTTGGAATGTCCAAGTATGTCCCATGGGGGATGAATGCAAATGTTCCCCCAGTATTTTTTGATAACATTCTGCACTCATCTTGCCAACAATTTTGACCAAATTTCCTGTGCCTTTGTAGCTCACTGGTAACCCTTAAAAAAATGTAAAGCGTCGCCTATGGAGATTTTTAAGTACCGAAGTTTGGCGCCATTCCATGAGTGTGCGCAATTTTAAAGCGTGACAAGTTAGGTATCTATTTACTCAGCTTAAAAAAGCTTTTTTCCTAAATATCTTCATTTACCTTAGTGCAGTCCTTCTTCACTTACCTCATCCTTCCATTTTGCTTTAAAATGTCCTTATTTCTTCTGAGAAATCCTCACTTCCCGTTCTTCTGTCTGTAACTACACACCGTAATGCGAGGCTTTCTCCCTGGTGTGGAGAAAGCCTCTTGAGGGGGCAAGCAGGAGTGTCAGGACACTCTCTACTTTGCAGATAGAGAAAGGAGCTGTGTGTTAGTGGGTGTCATGACTCTCCTGTAGTCAAAGGGAGGGGGCGAACACGACACTCCACATCAGGGAGAAAGCCTTGCATTACTGTGTGGAGTTACAGACAGAAGAACAGGAAGTGAGGATTTCTCAGAAGAAATAAGGACATATAAAAGCAATATGGAAGGATGAGGTAAGTGAAGAAGGACTGCACTAAGGTAAAGGAAGCCATTTTGGGGAAAAAATTGGACCTTTACAACCCCTTTAAAACCTTCAACCTCTCAGGCCACGTACACACGATGGGTCCAAACCGATGAATATGGACTTAAGTCCAGTTTCATCGGTCCAAACCGACCGTGTATACGGCCCATCGGTCCGTCGTCCGTCGGACCAAAGTTTTAAAACTTGCTTTAAAATCGGACCGATGGACGCCTGACCATTGGTCCAAACCGATGGTTAGTACGCAAAAGCATCGGTCCAAAAACCCGCGGATGCTCAGAATCAAGTCGACGCATGCTTGGAAGCATTGAACTTCATTTTTTTCAGCACGTCGTTGTGTTTTACGTCACCGCGTACTGACACGATCGGTTTTTGAACTGATGGTGTGTACACACATCAGGCCATCAGACCATCAGTCTGTAAACCGTTGAAAACGGTCCGTCGGACCATTCTCATCGGGTTGGACCGATCGTGTGTACGTGGCCTTAGGAAGGCTTCCAATCTCTTGATTGACTCAAATGCACATATTTGGCAACACACCACGGATAGTCAAATAACGTCCAAATCTTTATTGAAGAATGATTACATCAATAGGGCAACATTTCGGAACCACGTGGGACCCCTTTGTCAGGTATATCACATGCCTGACAAAGGGGTCCTGAGGGGCTCCAAAACATCTTCTGTGATTATTCTTCAATAAAGATTTGGACGTTATTTGAGGCTGGCGATTATGTGCATTTGATCCCTGATGTCTCCAATTCCATCTGGTCGTTGCTGCATCACCTACTACTCCTTCTAAAGCCTTATCCAGCAAAGTGTGTGGTGGGAATATCGATACTCTAATGTGATTGGCTGTAAAGCCCTGTACACACGGCCAGGAATCCCGTCAGGAAAAAAAACTTGGTTTTCCTGATGGGATTCCTGGCAAGCTTGCCTTGCAAAGCCGTGTATACAGACGGCGACTCAAAATAACCGCCATTCTTTTGAAAGGGTCAAGAATGTGGTGAGCTGGTGTCTCGTCACATTCAATGCCGTTGCCGCCATCTTGCTACACCCCACACTAACCTTGTATGCTACCGTGCATGCGTTGAAGTCTTATTGAGCATGCATGGTTTTTCACCTCATACAGACGACCGGTTTTCTTGGCAGGAAACACTCTGCCAGGAATCCCGCCGGGAAAAAAAAGAGCAATTTTTCCATTGGGATTCCCGACCAAATGCTCTCCTGGCAGTTTTCCTGCCGGGAAAACCGGTCGTGTGTACGAGGCTTGACAGTTGTCACATGGTTAGAAGCTCCCGATTGTATGCAATGACCAGGAGTTATCCATCTTGGACTGCACAGGAGTAGTTTCCCATGGATTCGTAGGTATCCCTATACACTATATTGTCAAAAGTACTGGGACTCCTGATTTTACATGCACATGAACTTCAATGGCATCCCAGTCTTAGTCCATAGGGTTCATTATTAGGTTGGCCCACCCTCTGCAGCTATAATGCCCCCAATAGTAGAAAGAAATGTTTGGACAGCCGCACTCTGGAAAAACCTTCTTGGTTGCCTTTTATTGATACAAGTTTTCAAACATCACAGCAAAGACAGGGGCATACAGCTGACGTTTCTCACTACAATCAGTGCTTACTCATAGCTAGCATGTAAGAAAATGCACAAAAAATATATAGTATCAAACAAAACACCATGTGATCAACATCAACCAATAATACAGACTTCCCAATTGAATGGTAATCCATAGTGTGTATCTGTTGGTTGGATACCACTTATGGGTGTGGACACACTTGGAAACCATACTACACCAGCTTAACCCTTTGAAACAAAGGACTGTGAACTAGATGTGAAAAGGAAGGAAAAAATCCTTTTAATGTGTGCATGGGAAATGAATGGGCCACTTATGGGTGTGGACACACTTTGAAAACCATACTACACCAGCTTAACCCTTTAAAACAAAGGACTGTGTGATTAATGTGTGCATGGGAAATGAATAAAATGTGAAAGTAAAGTGGTAAAATGAATGAACTGTGTTGATATTATAGTGGCATAGTGTAATGAAATTAAATTCAGTTGAATGAAATTAAATTAGATCCAAGTATGTGTGATAGTCAATTTATACAAAAAGAGTGAAGTATATATATATATATGTAAAAATGGAGGTCTGTCCCATAGGGACAATATAGACACACTAATACTTGGAGAAGTGATACTTGTGAAAAATCTATATATGTGTTTGTTTATCCAAAAAAAAAAACATGTATAACAATATAAATATAAGAAGTGATGGTAAAAATGTGAGGAGATTTATATATCTGTGTGTGGCAATTAGCGGCAGTGTCACTATAGTTTATATGTAAGTGTCATCCAAAGCCTCTATAGATACAATAGGCGTGTCAATTTGTGAACTAAACTTATAAAAAGATATATGTTTACATAAGAAATGAATACATTTATAATGTATTGCATGGGAAATTGGCTGGAAATTGGTTAGATGGCTATGTTTTCCCTGTGTATGTTTGCTATATGCAATGCATTATATTATGTGTGGTATAGACATCATTTCTAAAATACAATTGTTTTTGGTCATAAACACTGGTATATAATTCATATATAAAATTCATACATGGAATTAAAATAGGTACAAAAGTAGTAAGATGTTACCAATATATTAATCCCTATATGATCAAACAAATCACCCCATTAAGGTGGGTATCAATGATCATAGTGTAATTTCATTGTAACCATAAAAAAGGCTGTTTCTCTGAATAAAGAAGGTAAATGAGTCTTAAAAAAGACTAGATGTGGAAAGGAATGGAATCCAAATTACCTGCTGAGCTGGTGAACAAAGGATGCAATGTCCAAAACGAAATAGAGAGAAGATAGTCACCGCTCCAATAGGGTATATGGATGAATCCTTATCCTCTCAGGCCGGAATCACACTTGTGCGGTGCGAATTTCAGCTCTGTAATCTCTGCAGATAGATAAGAGAAGTGTTCAGCAGATCCATTGCGTTTTAGCTGCGAATTTGGAGACCTGGGAGAAGTTCCGGGTGAGAGGAGAGTGGGGGAGAAGTGTATTGAGCTGAATGAGAGAAATTCCTGAAGAGAACTGAACACATCTGCGAATCAGCTGCGTACCCATAGAAGATAATGGGACTGAATTCGCACCTGAGCCGCACCGCAAGACATAAAATCCGCACACGTTTTTACTGCAATGCGCAGTGCAAATGCATCGCACATATGTGAACCAGCCTCATTGAAAACAATGTATTTAGAAATGTTCTGCGTATTAGATGCGGTTTAAGCCGCAACCAATTTGCATAGGTGTGAATCCGGCCTTAGAGAAACCCAGGTGTCGGCAATGTACGAAGCAGATATCATTGGAACGCTGTATATTCAAAGGATACATCCAGCCTATCCATCCAAGGCATGGAAAAAATGATTGTTCCTACAAGAGGAGGGGACAGGTTCAGGAGCCTGTGCAGGCGCGAGGTCTACTGGATATTCTCCTTAGATACTCGTATACCGAGGGGGTTGAACTTTGATTGGGATGTCTTCCACTATTATGACTAAGAATCACATGCACCTCGCGCCTGCACTGCCTCATAGGACCTTCCCCTCCTCTCCACACAGCTTTTCTGTTTTCCCCAAAAAATCTCTTTTCCATTTGTCGATCTGTCTTTGTATATCCTTCCTTTTTTATGCTCTTTCGCCTTCTGAACATAGGGTTGCTTTTAAATATAGATACATGTATCTTTTAGGGTCCTTTCACACGTGCAGACCGTTCGTCCGTTTTTAAGACGTCCGTTTACGGACCGCAATGCTTTCCTATGGGTTATCGTACGTTAGCGGATGAGCATCCGCTAACGTCCATTAACATCCGTCTCCGTTAAGCTCCGTTTTTTTGAACGGAAGAAAATCCTATTTTTCTTCCGTCAAAAAAACGGAACGGACGAAAAAGGGATGTTAGCGGACGATCCGTTTAACATCCGATCCGCTAACATCAGTTTTTCATCAAAATATGTAATAAAAATACATTTCTAAAAAAAAAAAAAACGGATGAAAAACTGATGAAAAACGGATGACAACTGATGAAAAACGGATGAAAAAACGGATCAACTGATGATAAAAAATGGATCTATAAAACGGTCCGCACGTGTGAATGGACCCTAACTTATTAATACACACCAACCATGTTGCGAGTACAATCAATAACATATAACAAACAACCAAATATAGAGAAATATATATATATTTTTTATATATATATATATATATATATATATATATATATATATATATATATATATTTCCCTTTCTCAGATTATTTTATTTATTTCTTACTTTTCATTTTTTGTTTAGGGTCATTGAGCCAGCACTGTTCTCCGCACAGACATACCATCCCATATAGGTCATACAATATTTATACATTGCTTACATTTGGGCTCTGGTCTGTGCGTTTGTTCATTGGCAGTCACAATGATCTCATAAAACAAAATAAAAATACTAACATTGAGGGCCTTGTTCTCAGAATAGAAACAACATTGAGTAAAAATAAGTGTTATTAAGTCCTTTTTTTTTTCTGTTCTGTTTTCTTTCTTTTTCTATTATAGTTTTCACATTCTTTATAATGGAACAGAAAAGACTAGTAGCCACATTGGACATTATATATATATATATATATATATATATATATATATATATATATATATATATATATATATATATATATATATATATATATATATATATATATATATATATATATATATATATATATATATATATATAGGGCTGTGCAAATTAACTTTTAATTAATCGATTAATCTTTAATTTTTTTGATCGATCAAAATCTTTTTGATCGATTAAAATTCTTTTGATTGGTATTCACCTCCCCACCGGCTTCCAGGCCGTTAGGGAGTTCCGTCTGAGTTCCGGTAACGTCACGGACACCAGCAGGGCTTGCCATGTCCATCTGAAGGGCTCCTTTGCTGTGCCTTCATATTTGCATGCCGGCGGGACCTTCCTATCTGCCACACACAAGGGCTGTTACACTTCCCTCTATCATTTCCCTCTATTAACCTGGGATTCTACATCCATCCACTGGGAGTTGTGATAGTTCCCTTCACGGGACATCTACATGCCAACTGACTGATGTTACCCCATCCTCACCTGGATTCAGCAGTGGTATCGTTGTACACATTTTTATACCAGTATCATACTTAGCTACATGTTTTTATGACTGCTATTGCTACCATTTGGTATTACTCGCACCATTTTTACAGTTTATATAGCTACATCGATTTAATCTCCAGTGCAATATTTATTTTATTACCTACTTGAAGGCTATAAAAGTTTTAATGCTATTCCCATCGAGCGCTGCCTTTGTGTGTTTTTTGTATCCTGCTATCCATTTTTCCAGTAGCTGCACTGGGAATCAGCCTGCAAGGAGAGCAGCTAAAAGTAGTTGGATCTGTATATGCGTTATAATTAATCAAAATTAGACGATTAATCGAATAAAAAACAAAACGATTAATCGAACACAAAAGTTTTGATCAGTAACAGCCCTAATATATATACATGTCAGGATATTTATATCATATAGCCAGATCATTGAGCATCTTGACTTGTATCCATACGACTATGAGGCCATTACACTAAACACAATGGCCCAGATTCAGAGAGAATTGGATTCTCGTAGCGTATCAGAAATACACTACGCCGCCGTTTTTTACCTGGCTCTACGTGGAATCCAGGTAGATTTTGTCCAGTAAACGACGGTGGCGTAGTGTATTTCTCCCGTCGCAATCCATCTAGACGAGTAGGGGGCGTGAAGGATTTAAAATAGGCGCGTTCCCGCGGCGATCGAACTGCGCATGCTCCGTTCGCAAATTTCCCGCCGTGCATTGCGCGAAATCACGTCGTTACGTCATTCGTTGTTTGAGTAGCGTCGTTTACGGACATTTCTATTCCCGAACGAGTTACGCAAAAAAAAAAAAAAAAAAAATTTAAATTCGACGTGGGAACGACGGCCATACTTAACATGGGCTACGCACCGTTAGACCAGCAAAAATCTGGTCTAACAGTACGTAAAAAAAAACAGACGTAAGCGATTGCGAAGACCGCTCGTATCTTCGTGGATCGCCGTAAAAACACATTTGCATATCCCGACGCATGAAAACGACACAAACTCCTCCCAGCGGCCGCAAAAATATCGCAGCGTAGATCCGAAGGCTTACGAAGACGTAAGCCTCTCGGATCGAAGCCCGAAGCCGCCGTATCATGGTTTGAGGATTCAAACTAGTGATACGGCGCGCAAAATTTGAAATTACTCCTGTCTAACACCAGTTAGACAGGCGTAATTGCTTTATGAATCTGGGCCAATATGTTGTTTCTCCATGCACTTTTATCCATATGTGCAGGAATATGCATTATGCTATAAACATTGAGATAACAAATATATTTCTTTTTTGTATTTGATGTATTTTTTTTAACTGATAGGATTGATGCATATATTATTGATATTTGGCTAATATCCCATAGGTAATCCCAAAATTGGGTTGCAAATGGAGAATTTATGGTTACAATGAAATTACACTATGATCATTGATACCCACCTTAATGGGGTGATTTGATCATATAGAGATTAATATATTGGTAACATCTTACTCCTTTTGTACCTATTTTAATTCCATGTATGAATTTTATGTATGAATTATATACCAGTGTTTATGACCAAAAACAATTGTATTTTAGAAATGATGTCTATACCACACATAATATAATGCATTGCATATAGCAAACATACACAGGGAAAACGTAGCCATCTAACCAATTTCCAACCAATTTCCCATGCAATACATTATAAATGTATTAATTTCTTATGTAAACATATATCTTTTTATAAGTTTACTTCACAAATTGACACGCCTATTGTATCTATAGAGGCTTTGGATGACACTTACATATAAACTATAGTGGCACTGCCGCTAATTGCCACACACAGATATAAAAATCTCCTCACATTTTTACCATCACTTCTTATATTTATATTGTTATACATGTTTTTTTTTTTATTTGGATAAACAAACACATATATAGATTTTTCACAAGTATCACTTCTCCAAGTATTAGTGAGTCTATATTGTCCCTATGGGACAGACCTCCATTTTTACATATATATATATATATACTTCACTATTTTTGTATAAATTGACTATCACACATACTTGGATCTAATTTAATTTCATTCAACTGAATTTAATTCAATTTCATTACACTATGTCACTATAATATCAACACAGTTCATTCATTTTACCACTTTACTTTCACATTTTATTCATTTCCCATGCACACATTAAAAATAATTTTATTTTTTTTCTTTCACATTCAGTTCACAGTCCTTTGTTTTAAAGGGTTAAGCTGGTGTAGTATGGTTTCCAAGTGTGTCCACACCCATAAGTGGCCCATTCATTTCCCATGCACACATTAAAAGGATTTTTTCCTTCCTTTTCACATCTAGTTCACAGTCCTTTGTTTCAAAGGGTTAAGCTGGTGTAGTATGGTTTCCAAGTGTGTCCACACCCATAAGTGGTATCCAAACAACAGATACACACAATGGATTACCATTCAATTGGGAAGTCTGTATTATTGGTTGATGTTGATCACATGGTGTTTTGTTTGATACTATATATTTTTTGTGCATTTTCTTACATGCTAGCTATGAGTAAGCACTGATTGTAGTGTGAAACGTCAGCTGTATGCCCCTGTCTTTGCTTTGCTGTGATGTGTGGTGTTTGAAAACTTTTATCAATAAAAGGCAACCAAGAAGGTTTTTCCAGAGTGTGGCTGTCCAAACATTTCTTTCTACTATTGCTTTGTGCATTGCCGGCACCTGGGTTTCTCTGAGAGGATAAGGATTCATCCATATACCCTATTGGAGCGGTGACTATCTTCTCTCTATAATGCCCCCAACTTTGTGGGAACAGTTTGGGGACGGCCCCTTCATGTTCCAACATGACTGCCCACCAGTGCACAAAGCAAGGGTCATAAAGACATGGACGAGGGAGTTTGGTGGGGAAGGCGGGGACTTAACCGGCCTTCACAGAGTCCTCCTGACCTCAACCCCTTTGGAATGAATTAGAGTGGAGACTGCAACCAGGTCTTCTCTCCAACATCCCAGCCTGACCTCACAAATGCGCTTCTGGAAAAATGGTCAAACATTCCCATAGACACACTGCTAAACCTTGTGGACGGCCTTCCCAGAAGAGTTGAAGCTGTTATAGCTGGAAAGGGCCAACTCAATATTGAACCCTATGGACTAAGACTGGGATGCCATTAAAGTTCATGGCCCGGTTTCACAAAAGTTTTACGCCGGCGTATCTATAGATACGCCGTTGTAAGTACAAATGTGTGCCGTCGTATTGTTACGCCGATTCGTCGTAAAACAAGGCTTCAGCAGATTCACGAACGTACTTGTGCCCAGCGCATTAATATATGCGGTTTACGCAAGTCGTACGTCCGGCGTAAACTTACCTCCCATAAAGCAGTGGTAAGTCATGCAAAGGTATGGACGAGGGAACATTTACGTAGTACTACGTGAATAGGGCTGTGCGTAGGTTACGTTCAGTGATTCGACGTATCTTAGGCGTTTGTCCCGACGTGATTCTGCGCGTGCGTACTGGGAAGCGTCCACGGGACGGCGCATTCGCTTTTCATTCGGCCCTTTATTTACATGGGGTCACGCTTCATTATAATAAATCACGCCCACTTCCACCTAATTTGACTTACGTCAGCTTACGCCGACAACTATGCGCTATGCCGCCGCAACGTTGCGAGTATTTTCTTTGTGAATACCAGGCTTGCCTCTCAATGTTGCGGATGCGTAGCGTAACCAACATGATACGCTATGCCAGAATAAAGATGCGCCCAGGTACGTGAATCCGGGCCCATGTGTGTGTTAGCCCTGGTTCACACTGGGCTGCGGGAGTGAAATCGCGCGATTTCAGCTGATTTTGCACGATTTCACTCCCTCTGGCAGTCCCGATTTCAGCGCGATTTAGGAGACATTTGTGCAGAGTTCTGCACAGATGTCAATGTAAATCGCGTCCTGAAATCGCAAAAAGTAGTACAGGAACTACTTTTTGAAATCGGTGCAGCGCCGCAGATGCGGCGTCGCACCGATTAGGACGGTGTCATTGCCGGCAATTGCCGCCGATTTGTGATGCGATTTCACATGTGAAATCGCATCTCAAATTGAACTAAATCGTACCCAGTGTGAACCTGGGCTAAAGGCAGGTGTCCCAATACTTTTGACAATATAGTGTATCTGTCAAGATATTTATTGCCATTGACCAGAATGCCTTCTCATTTTCAACAGCTAAGGACAATCATATTCTTCCCTCTGAAAAGCAAAGCTGAATTCCTGTTTTTAATTAAATGTAGTGCCAAAACCGAAGCAATCCCAACGAACGGTAAAAAAAAAAAAAAAAATACAATTTACTAATTATAATCAGCAGACACAGATTGGGGTCCTGTCACATAATGGCCAAAATATTCATCAGATTCATGATATTATTACAGGAGGGGAGGAAATGTTTGCAAATTTCATTTTTAGTTCTGTAAATCATTTGACAAGCGGCGTTGGTTGCAGTTTCAAAGTCTTTCTCGCCATATGGCATTCCGACAATTTCTTTTATAAGGAAATTAGAGTTTCTGTCCAATTTTCACACACACTAAATGAATAAAGGGATGGATATACTGGGGTTATATGGGGCAGCATATACTGACACCAATGATGGGGCACTATTTCTCCCACTGATACCAATGATGGGGCATTGTTCCTCCCTCTGACACCAATGATGGGGCATTATTCCTGCCACTGACACCAACAATGGGGTAATATTTCCCCTACTGACACTAATGATGAGGCACCATTACTCTCACTGACACCAATGATGCAGCACTATTCCTTCCACGGACATCAAACAATGAGGTACTATCCTTCTCACTCACACCAACAATGGGTCACTATTAGGGATGAGCTCCGCGTTCGATTCGAACGTATGTTCGATTCGAACATTGTCTGTTCGTACGCTCGACGAAATTCGAACAAAACAGGTCGTTCGCGCCAAATTCGAGTGACGCGCAGCGGCCCATAATTTACTGCGGCATTGCGCGCTGATGATTGGCCAAACATGCACTATGACCCTGCATGCTTGGCCAATCACAGCGCGCAAAAAACGGAAAACCATTATTGGCCAAAGCCAGGGTGGCTTTGGCCAATTATGGCTCAGGGCTTTAGCACACGCCCCACACTATATATGGTCAGCCCTGTGTAGTGTGTTCGAGCGCTGAACAGAGATCAGTCAGAGAGACAGAGAGATTGTCTTTTTATATAGCTAGATAGAGCAGGCAGGCTAGTCAGTTTAGCTTAATTTACAGTGTGTAGAGGATAAATATACATTCCTAGGAGTTGTACATATATTTATACACTGTATAGCTTAGCTAGATCAGCTATTCCTAATTGTCAGGCAGTAGATTGTGCTAGCTGCAGTGTTCTAACATAAAGTGTTGTATTGCCTGTGTGCTGTGTAGTAGCACCTAAACCTACTCAGTGTTACTGTACTTGTCCAGTTTAATAGCACCTAAACATAGTTGCTGTTACCGCACTTGTGCTGTGTAGTAGTACCTAAACCTACTCTGTGTTACTGTACTTGTCCAGCTTAATGGCACCTAAACTTAGTTGCTGTTACCGCACTTGTGTTGTGTAGTAGTACCTAAACATACTCGCTGTTACTGTACTTGTCCAGTTTAATAGCACTTAAACCTAGTTGCTGTTACCGCACTTGTGCTGTGTAGTAGCACCTAAACCTACTCAGTGTTACTGTACTTGTCCAGTTTAATAGCACCTAGACCTAGTTGCTGTTACCGCACTTGTGCTGTGTAAGAGCACCTAAACCTACTCTGTGTTACTGTACTTGTCCAGCTTAATGGCACCTAAACTTAGTTGCTGTTACCGCACTTGTGCTGTGTAGTAGTACCTAAACATACTCGCTGTTACTGTACTTGTCCAGTTTAATAGCACTTAAACCTAGTTGCTGTTACCGCACTTGTGCTGTGTAGTAGCACCTAAACCTACTCAGTGTTACTGTACTTGTCCAGTTTAATAGCACCTAGACCTAGTTGCTGTTACCGCACTTGTGCTGTGTAATAGCACCTAAACCTACTCTGTGTTACTGTACTTGTCCAGTTTAATAGCACCTAGACCTAGTTGCTGTTACCTCACTTGTTCTGTGTAGTAACATCTAAACCTACTCTGTGTTACTGTACTTGTCCATTTTAATAGCTAAAAAAAAAATCCTTTAGTGACCCTTTAAACCTAGTTGCTGTTATCGCACTTGTGCTGTGTAGTAGCACCTAAACCTACTCGGTGTTACTGTACTTGTCCAGTTTAATAGCACTTAAACCTTTAAACCTAGTTGTTGTTACTGCACTTGTGCTGTGTAGTAGCACCTAAACCTACTCCGTGTTACTGTACTTGTATCCTTGTATACCTAAGGATACTGCATAGTTCTGCTTCTGAAAAAAACTACAGTTTTTTAAACTTTTTTCAATTGATACATGTTCCCTCGGGCAAGACCCGGGTTCTCAAAGACGTTAGGTACAATATTTAAAGGAGCAGTGATTTTAATAATGCTTAAATTCAAAAAAAAAAAAAAGAAAAAGAAAAGAAAAATTCCTTTAAATATTGTACCTGTTGGGTGTCTATAGTTTGCCTGTAAAAACGTCTTTGAGAACCCGGGTCTTGCCCGAGGGAACATGTATCAATGGAAAAAAAGTTTTAAAAATTGTTGTTTTTTCAGGAGTCCTGCTCCTGAAAAAACTACCGTTTTTTTAACTTTTTTCCATTGATACATGTTCCCTCGGGCAAGACCCGGGTTCTCAAAGACGTTTTACGACAATAACTTGCATATTAAGCTTTAAAATGATCACTTTTCGAACGTTCGAGTCCCATAGACTTCAATGGGTTTCTAAATGTTCGCACAAACGTTCGGTCCATTTGACGTTTCTGGTGCGAACCAAACGCGGGGGTGTTCGGCTCATCCCTAGTCTGTGTGAACTTTAGAACCCCATTAACCACTTGCCTACTGTGCACATACACACCCTTCCTGCCCAGACGAAATTTTAGCTTCCGGCACTGCGTCGATTTAACTGACAATTGCGCGGTCGTGCGACGTGGCTCCCAAACAAAATTGACGTCCTTTTTACCCCACAAATAGAGCTTTCTTTTGGTGGTATTTGATCACCTCTGCGTTTTTATTTTTTGGGCTATAAACAAAAAAAGAGCATCAATTTTGAAAAAAAAAACACAATGGCCCGGATTGACAAACAATTTACGTTGGCGTATCAAAAGATACGCCGTCATAAGTACAAATGTGCGCCGTCGCATCTTTGCGCCGATTCACAAAGCGAGATACGTAGAAAAACATAGCTTCAGCCGTCCGACGTAACTTGCCTACGCCGGCGTATCGTGGGCGCATAGTTACGCTGGACACGGAATTCGGTGTTCCCATTTTAAATATGCAAATGAGTAAGAAACGCTGATTCATAAACGTAGATGCGCCCGGCCGCTTCATATACGCGATTTGCTTAAGGCTTACGTCCGGCGTAAAGTTACCCCTCATATAGCAGGTGCAGGTAATGCAAAGGTATGGGCCAGGGAACAACGCCATTAAATTTTACGTTTTGTACGCCATTTTCGTAGTACTACGTGAATAGGGCAGTGCCTAGATTACATTCACTTCGTAGGCATTACGCTGACGTATCTTAACCACTTAAGGACCGCCGCATGTACATTTACGTCGGCAGAATGGCACCGACAGGCACATCAACGTAGATATACGTTGGTGCCTTGGGGGGGATCGGGGGTCCGATCAGACCCTCCCCCGTACATGCGGTGGTCCGCGCGGCTGCAGGAGCGATCTGACAAGAGGGGGCGGCTATTCGTTTTTGTCCGCCCCCTCCAGATCGCTTCAGAGCGCCCGCCCGCCCTGTCACTTCCTCCTCCTGTGTAAACACAGGAAGGAGGAAGCGACGTGATCTCTCCCTCGGCGTTTTTTTCAACCACCGCTGAGGAGAGATCACAACACAGTAAGTCTGCACTAACACTACACTACACTAACACTTCACATAAACACATTTAACCCCCGCGATCGCCCCCCCCCCCCCCCCCCCCCGTCACAGTGTCACTGAATGCAGTAATCATACATGTATGATTACTGCATTTAGTGTCAGTGTGACAGGCAGTGTAAAAGTCAGTTAGTGTTAGGTTCAGGGTAGCCCTGTACCCCCCCTAATAAAGTTTTTTTTTGGGAGCCACGTCGCACGACCGTGCAATTGTCTGTTAAAGCGACGCAGTGCCGAATCGCAAAAACCCCTTTGGTCATTTGGCAGCATATTGGTTCGGGTCTTAAGTGGTTAAAGAGCATATGCGACGTGATTCTGAGCATGCACGCGCATGCCCAGTTCAAGCTTAATTTGAATAGATGATGCCCACCTCCTTCCTACTTTGAATTAGGCAGGCTTACCCTGGCCAATTTACGCTACGCCGCCACAACTTACGGAGCAAGTGCTTTGTGAATACTGCACTTGCCTCTCTAAGTTGCGGCGGCGTAGTGTAAAGAAGATACGCTAGGCCCGCACAAAGATACGCCAATGTATCTGAATCCCGGACAATATTTTTTGCTTTTTGCTACAATAAATATCCCTATTATTTTTTATTTTATTTTTTTTTATCTCAGTCTAGGCCGATACGTATTCTTCTACATATTTTTGGTAAAAAAATAAAATAAAATTCTAATAACTGTGAAGTTATATATATTTTTACTAGGAATGGCGTCGATCTGCGATTTTTTTCGGGCCTACGACATTATAGCGGACACATTGGACACTTTTGACACATTTTTGGGACCATTCACATTTATAGAGCGATTAGTGCTATAAATATGCATTGATTACTGTATAAATGTGACTGGCAGGGAAGGGGTTAACCAATAGAGGGCTGGGAAGGGGTTAAATGTGTAGCCTAGTGAGTGTTCTACCTGTAGGGGGGGGTGACCGATCTCTGTCCCTATGTACAAGGGACACAACATCGGTCTCCTCTCCCTGACAGGACATGGATCTCTGTGTTCACACACAGAGATCCACGGTCCTGCTCAGTTACTGGGCACTTGCATTGTGTTCCCAGTAACGCGACGGGAGCGCACGCGCCCCCCAGCGGCTTTAAATGACAGGACGTCATATGACGTCCTGTCAGAACAATAGGGTATTCCGCCCGCCGTCATTTGACGGCGGGCGGTTGCCAAGTGGTTAAAGTCTATGGGACTCGAACGTTTGAAATCTAAAGTGCTAATTTTAAAGGCTAATTTGCAAGTTATTGTCCTAAAAAGTGTTTGGGGACCCGGGTCCTGCCCCTGGGGACATGTATCAATGCAAGAAAAGTTTTAAAAGCTGCATTTTTTTCGGGAGCAGTGAATTTAAATTACTTTTTATCCTTCAGAAATTACACTTTGTGCAGTGACAGTTATAAGAACGGGAAACAAGCGCTGCTTTACAGGTGTACTATAGACACACCCCCCCCCCCCCAGGTATGAAATTTAAAGGAATATTTCACTTTTATTGTTTCACTTTAAGCATTATTAAAATCATTGCTCCTGGAAAAACTTTTTTTGCATTGATACATGTCCCCTGGGGCAGGACCCGGGTCCCCAAACACTTTTTACTACAATAACTTGCATATAAGCCTTTAAAATTGGCACTTTAGATCTCTCCCATAGGGCCAGATTCAGCAAGACTTGCGCTGGAGTAATTCGATATGCGCCACGTAACTGTGAAGATGCGCTGTCGTTTCTATGTGGCCGTACCCACCAAACTAGATGCGACAGAAAACGGGCCATTTCCGATCGGCTTAACTTTCCGACGCCAGAGTCTCGTCAGCGCATAATTTCGCTTGGCGCATCAGTCGCGCCTATTGATTTCCCCTGCAAATATGCAAATAAGGGAGATTTCCCGATTCGCGAACGGATTAGCACCATACACTGGCTACATGCGCCGCGTGTATCTCGTCCGTCCGGCGCAAAGTTATTTCTACAAATAGCTGCTTTATCTTTACTCCAGACGGCCACAGGTCAGCAGGAGAGCAGCTACAGCAGCGTTACCGACGATAAGAGCTAGCTGAGCACCCCCACTTGCAGGACAACACCTCTGTCCCTGCTTGTCTGTCAACTTTTACAGCCATGGAGGAAGACATCATAGGTCTCCATAGCCGAGATGATGGCTGACAGCTCCTGGCCTTTAGAGTTCAGCTTTCTCCTGTGTGTTTGCGGGGAACGGGAGCAGCCATCTCAGAACAAAAGTAACTTCACTGCGGGGAGGGGGAACAGGATATACTTTAGTGCCGGAATGGCGCATCTACGGGCGCATTTAAACGCCCAACGGAACGCATTGCGCTGAAGTTTCCCGTGAAGTGGTGCCGACGGAAGTTGTGAGCATGCGCACAAGGGGGCCGAGTGAAGCCTCACTTACTGCGCATGCTCCGTGGATGATGCGCTGAACGTAAGCCTCTGCGCTGGGCTCCGCCCATCATTTACATATGATCACACCCACTTCCACTTGCGTCGGGTTACGCCAGCGCATTATCGTTACTCTGGCGCAAGTTTACGCGCAACTGCTATGTGAATAACAGTACTTGCGCCGAAAGTGTCGGCGGAGTAACGTAAATGAGAAATGTTACTCCAAAGTAAAGAAGCGCCCATCTACCTGAATCTGGCCCATAGACTTTTCCAGGGTGTTCTGTGGCTTTTCGAATTTCCCGCGAACACCCCAAATTGTTCGCTGTTCGGCAAACAGGCAATGTTCGAGTCGAACATGAGTTCGACTCGAACTCGAAGCTCATCCCTAGTCACTATTTCGTCCACTGACACCAATGATGGGCACCACTCTTCCCGATAGGTGTACACAGCCTAACGCATTAGGATGTGCACCTCAAAGCTCAAACACATAACGGTGTATATATACTGACAGTGTCAGTAGGGCAGTGGATGGTTTCAGTAGTTTTTATTATTTTTATTTTATTTTTATTATTATTTTTACAATTTATTTTTGTGTATTTGTTTACAATTTTTTTAGGAGCCGTTAGGAGGCTTTGCTGACTTATCAGAGGTTTAACAGCTGGAATCTGTGCCACACAGGGTGATTAGGGCATGCCCAGGCACATCTGGCACACCCTGTGCGCAGGCCGATGCTCCTCCCACTGACAATAATGATGGGGCACTATTCCTTCCCCTATTACCAACAGCGGGGTACTATTCCTCCCACTGACACCAATATTAGGGCATTGTTTACTCACATTGAAGCCAAGGCATTCTCTACTTACACTGGCCACAGAATTTCCCCTCCCCAGGGCTGTCTTAATAGCATCATGGGCTCCGGGTAAAGTAATGCTCTGGGGCCCCTACAAAAATGACAGTGCAGGTAAACAGACATTAAGTAGGTAGGAGGCAGACTGCCCCCCTTTTGCATCTATCACTCTAAGTGCCATCACAGGGCCCCCGATTTCGGGGCAGCGTGGGTTCAAGGACCAGCTGCTATGGGGAAAGTGCAGGGGCCCCCCATGCAGCTGGGGGCCCTGGGCAATGCCCAGGTGTGCCCTCTAATTAAGGCGGCCCTGGTGGTCACCCTAAGCGGTGGCTGCCTGCTGATGCTGAGACTTAGTTGCTTGCTGTAGAGAGAAGACAGTAGAAACACCAGTGACTGGGCGCCCTAGGCAGATGCCTAGTTTGCCTAGTAGAAGCACCGGCCCTGAGTGGCGGTGAAGAGTCATGGATGATGGATGAGGTCGGTCAGATGGATGAGACCAAAATTGGGCTTTAAACTATCAGCCATAATATTGGCTCCATTTGTCACCATTACTTTGTTGCAATGGAGGGGAGTACGTGACAAAGCTTTCCCCTCCTTTCTCGTAGTCTCTTTTACTCTCAGTGGCTCAGCGGCGGGTTCAACATTCGGCCGGGATTGTTCTGAGCAGTGATCTGTACATTGTCTGCCTAATACCAGTCCACACGAGAAGGGAGAATTGAATTACTTCTCTTCCACCCAATTGAATTTCATGCTATCTTGATGATGTGATAAGAACATACAGTTGAGACAGAGCACATAATACAGGCCAGGGGGGGTCACATGCTGTGGTACAGGAAAGGGCACATTAAAATCCCTGCCTGAATGTGACATTAACCAGTTTGAGCCACATGCACAGTGTCCTTGTCTGCTTAGAAGCTGACAATGTTTTTCAGGCCCATTAAATTCCATGAAGAGGCTTCTTTTCTTTTTTTCCCTGTCTGTCAGATTACATTACGGTTGCAGAAGCACAAAAAGTCGCAATTGTTACAATTCCCTGCTGGTCTGGGCCGTCGGGGAGTTCCGTTGACACATTGTGCTCTCGTGGCCTTTGACTAATAGCATAGAAAGGAATAGTCCCCCTGATGGACACATACACAGCAAAATTAAGGCCATCTCAACCAACTTTCCATCACAAAGGCAACCGAATGACCAGCCAACCACATGGACATTGGATGGCTTCATACCAGTGACGGCTGGTGTTTTCTTTTGGTGGGGTGGCACTAGCTCAACTCAAAAAAAAAACAGCCACCACTGGTATATAGCTACTGATATAAAACCACTGTGTGCTATAGCTGGTGTCATTGGGAGGACCTGTGCCCTATCATTGGTGTCATTGGGAGCTATTGTGCCCCTTCATTGGTGTCAGTGAATGAAATAGTGCCCTAAGGGCTGGAAAAAAAGCAAGTAAAGGGCCACATTCCACACATCATTGGTGTTATTAGGCCCCATTGGTGGTGTCATTGGTAGGAATAGTGCCCTATCATTGGTGTCATTGGGCCCCATTGGTGGTGTCATTGGTAGGAATAGTGCCCTATCATTGGGCCCCATTAGTGGTGTCATTGGTAGGAATAGTGCCCTATCATTGGTGTCATTGGGCCCCATTGGTGGTGTTATTGGTAGGAATAGTGCCCTATCATTGTTGTCTTTGGTAGGACGATTATCTGACTATAAGGACAGCTGGTTGGCTGTGGGGAAGTGACTGTCAGAACCAGTGGCTCTGATAGGCTTTCCCAGTACAGTCCTTCAGCTCCCGGATGTCTTATTCTAGGAACGTAGTGGGCTACGTCCCTTGAATAAGACTGACGCCGTCTCAGCCAATCAGGTTTCAGTGATTCTGTTTATCCGTAACCTGATTGGCTGGAGCGTCATCGAGGGCGGCAGAAGACATCGAGGGACAGTGGAAGGAGGATGGCGAACCCCAGAAAGGTGAGTGCCAGTCGGGGGAGAGCAATCTGAATGGCAGTATTTTACAGGGCACAGTGGGGACAATTGATGTGGGCACAATTGATGTGGGGACAATTGATGTGGGGACAATTGATGTGGGCACCAGTGGGGGACAATTTAATGTGGGCACAGTGGGGACAATTGATGTGGGCACAGTGGCAACAATTGATGTGGGCACAGTGGCAACAATTGATGTGGGCACAGTGACAATTGATGTGGGCACAGTGGCAACAATTGATGTGGGCACAGTTGAAACAATTGATGGGCACAGTGGCTGCGTTTGGCATGGCATAGTGGCGACAATTGCTTGGCACAGTGGTGCCAATTGATGGCACAGTGGTAAAAATTTATGGCACAGTGGCTGCGTTTGATGGCACAGTGGCTGTGTTTGATGGCATGGCACCGTGGATGCGTTTGATGGCACACTGGCTGTGTTTGGCATGGCACAGTGGTGACAATTGATGGGCACAGTAGTGACAGTAGTGACAATTGATGGCAAAGTGGCAACAATTGATGCACAGTGGTGACAATTGGCACAATGGCGACAATTGATGGCATAGTGGCTGCGTTTGATGGTAAAGCACAGTGGTGACAATTGATGGGCACAGTGGTGACAATTGATTTGCACAGTGGCGACAATTGATGGCACAGTGGTGACAATTGATGGGCACAGTGGCGATAAATGATGGCACATTGGCTGCGTTTTTATGGCATGGCACAGTGGCTGCATTTAATGGCATGGCACAGAGGCGACAATTAATGGCACAGTGGCGACAATTGATGGCACAGTGGCGACAATTGATGGGCACAGTGGCTGCATTGGATGGGCACAGTGCCTGCATTTGATAAGCACAGTGGCTGCATTTGATGGGCACAGTGAGGCTGCAATTGTTTTTGTTTTTTTTGTTGGTTTGCGCCCCCTCAAAATTTTTGAGCACCAGCTGCCACTGATGCTGACTAGAGGAGAGAGCAGAGCGATACCTTATTAGCATTCTGCTGCTCCTTCACTGTCCAATCACAGGCTGGGACAGGGAGGAGACCGGGCTATATTGCCTACCTACAGTGGAGAAATGTCAGGCAGGCAGCCAACCAGCGGAGCTGTATACATCTGAGGACTGGCTGGGCAAATGCTAAAATCCTGTGACAGGTTAAACAGCTCCCACACAGTAGATGAATACCGTGTACTTAGATGTTTGCTTTTAGTTCAGCTTTAATGTTCTGGAATTGTAAAAAAGAAAACATCAGACGTGATGACTGGCGATAGCAGAGGGTGCGTACAATGCCGTGTATCTTATTTATACCGCTGCTTGATATTGCTGCATCTGACAGCCCAGCACTTTCTGCCCACCAGTGAGGCTGGAGACGCCGTGTCAAGGTCTTTCTGCAGAACAAGCAGCATGTTTTATTCATCAACTTTTTTGTTTAGCTGGATGTAACAGAAGTGTTTTTAAGTTACTGACTTGGCATCTGCTTAAATAAGCGCTGTATGAATGAACGGCGATCTCCCTGACCCATAGAAGGCTGAGATTACCGCTACCTACCATCTGCTCTGATCATCCTCACATTACATAACATTGCCAGGATGGTGCCAGGTCCCTCTCTGAGCCCTGCGCTGCTTTAGCTGCACTACTTCCACCTACACCGCTATCTTCCCCAGGGCCATCATCAGGGGGGTACAGGCAGTACACCTGTAAGGGGCCCGGATGGCAACCCCCCCCCTTTTTTTTATATATATTTTTTTTTTTTTTTTTTTTTATTTATTTTTTATTAAAACAAAAAAATATAAAATATACAGGGCCCAGAGGTCCTCAGGGGCCCAGATGGCAAACCCCCCTTTTTTGTATTTTTTATATATATATTTTTTTATTAAGGGGGCCAGAGGTCCTCAGGGCCCCGGATGGCAAACCCCCCCCCCCCTTTTTCTTATGAGAAATATATTTTTATTTTTGATATATATTTCCTTTTTTATCTTTTTAATAAAGGGCCCAGAGGTCCCCAGGGCCCCGGGTGGCTACTCCCCCCGCTTCTCAATTTTCTCAATTAGCGGCGGCACCCTCCGCTTCACGGCAGCCCCCCCCCCTCTTCTCAATTCAATTTCCGGCGGCAGCACCCCCACCCCCCCCCGGTTCTCTAATCTTCCCCCTCAGCCTAGAGAAGTTTATAATCATAAGAAGCGCCCCTATCGCAGTTTGCAGGTTTGTCCCAGGTCCCGGGCACCTTCATTCCAGGACAATATAGTGACAGGCACCCCCCTCCTCTCTATTTGTTGCCCCCAAAAAAGGCCACCACTTTGCCGCTCTTCTCACTGACAGCACTTGTCCTGCTCGGGAATGTCTGGAGAGGCACAATCCCGCCCCCTACTTGTGATTGGAGAAATCACAAATCCCACCTCTTGTGTCTAATCACAGCAGGGCAGTGTAAAGCCAGCGTTGAAACAAGGTAAGTGGCGATGCGGCTGCCTTTTTTGGGGACGTGATCAGTTCTTCTGAGTAGAGCACGCATCCGCTGGCCCAGCTGTGCTGTAATTCATTATAGCACAAGCTTATTTTTGGGAAGGGGTTCCCTGATTGGCCGTTTTGGGAATGTGGTCACCGTACTACCTGCTATATCTACTACTCGTCCCTGCCTTGCTCACCTCCTGGTGGGGCGATCCTGAAGACCGCAACCTGGTACTAACACGCAGCAAAATCCATCTCAGGAGCTCTGGTGAACTTTGTTTAGCGCTTAGACTTAGGTGAGCCCTTGTCATTGTCCAGGGTGACCTGCTGCTGTACTAATCCAGTAGGGTGACCACATTTCCAAACTACCATTCAGGGACACCCTCCCTTCCCAAAAATCAGCTTGTGCTGTAACGAATCACAGAACAGTGATTGGACACAAGAGGCAGGATTTATGATTTCTCCAATCACAAGCAGAGGGCGGGGATTGTGCTCCTCCACGCATTCCCGGCCAGGACAAGTACTGTCAGTGAGTAAAGCGGTGATGTGGCGGCCTTTTTTGGGGGCATCAGATTGGCTCTGTGGGGGTGGCTGTGTCAGTTTCATTCCGGGACACTGTATTGTCCTGGAATGAATGTGCTCGGGACAGACCTGCAAAATGCGGGACTATCCGGGACAATCCGGGAAATGTGGTCACCCTATTATCCAGCTGGTCGGTGGGAACCTCTCTAATGCTATAGCTACTGGTCTGTGAGCCTAACACCTGACCATGACAGTCAGTTGATAGTGGGGGGGGGGGGGGTACTATGCTATCGACAATAATTTAATTAGCAGTCATGCATTTTCTTTCTTTGTAAAACATCCCTAAAAATATGGTGGCTTATCTCTGTCATATTTATAGAACTGGCCCGGAAATGAAAAATAATACAAAAGCTTGTTTCTGAAAATCATTGCTCCTGCCAAATTGCCAAGTCGGTGCCCCGGTGATAACTGTGAATAATAGCTCGCCGGTCGATGTATTAAGTTACATCCCTGCAGACCTTTTAAAAGCTCTGGATAATGTCAGGGTGATGACATGATCCACTCATTCCGCAATAAAAGCTTGTTTAGTTCAATTATTTTTTTTCGATATTGTCTATGACGAGGCCCAGATGTCGCTGTTCACAAGTCATCATCATGACCCACTGAGGACAGCGTTGTCTTAGCATAAAAACGTAGCTTGGTTTTCAGCCATGAATCAAAAGTGGAAAGGTGAGTCAGCATTAGGCCAAAATATAATAAAACAGTTAATAAATAAAATAATAAAGGCCATTGTAAGATCAAAAACTACCCGGACAATGTTAAACCATAAATGACTTTCAACTTTTCCCATTTTTTATGAATGTAACACATTGGAAGGCAATAAATTGGAATATATTGTTTTTCTTGTATTTTTGGGGGGATATGCAAAAAGCTTTTACATCCAAACGGCACAACACACAAACAGAAGCAAAATTACTTGATATACACTATATTACCAAAAGTATTAGGACAACTGCCTTTACACATGACCGCTTTCCTCGACAGAATCCATCAAGTAACTTGGTGGCAGAGCTTTTTTGCCAAGGAAAACGGTCGTGTGTATGTTTTTCGACGAGAAAAGTGTCGTGCATCTCGACGAGAAAAAAAGAGAAAAAGTTCTCTTTTTCCTCGTCGGGAGTCTCAATTTCCTCGTCGGGCTGGTTTATGATGATATACAGGTTCGTGTGTATGCTTAGAAACCCGCACATGCTCAGAATAAAGTATGAAACGGGAGCGCACCTTCGGTAAAAGTAGCGTTCGTAATGGAAATAGCACATTCGTCACGCTGTAACAGACTGAAAAGCGCGAATCGCCTCACCAAACTTTTACTTAATGCACGGTAACATTAGATTAGAAAAAAGAAGCCCCAAGGGTGGAGCCAGTGGAATGTAACTTCCCCTTTATAGTGCCGTCATACGTGTTGTACGTCACCGCGCTTGAGAACGACGAGATTTTGTCTTGACAGTGTGTACGCAAAGAAAGCTTGACAAGATTCTCGACAAGCCTGACAAGGAACTCGTCAAGGAAAACTATGTTTCATTTACGAGTTCCTTGGTCGTGTGTACGAGGCCTAAGGCCTCGTACACACAACCGAGAAGCTTGTCGTAAAAGAAACTGTGTTTTCCTCGACGAGGTTCTTTTCAAGCTTTCTTTGCATACACACTTTCGAGACAAAATCTCATTGTTCTCAAACGCGGTGACGTACAACGCGTACGATGGCACTATAAAGGGGAAGTTTGATTCCACTGGCGCCACCCTTGGGACTGCTTTTGCTAATCTCATGTTACTGCGTGGTTAAGTAAAAGTGCTCTGCGCCCTGAGCCCACCCCTTTTTAAAGGCAATTAGAGCCTCAGGCTCTAATCACGTGCTTCAAAATAAGAAAAAAAAAACATTAATGCTTCCAGCATTCTGCATGTAGATTAGGGGCCAGGTGCAGCCGCCACTACCATCTACGTCAAAAAAGCATCCCTAAACAGGAGTTGGTGCCTTCCATACACTCAAATCGGGGCCATCTTAATGCATGGGCACCCCTGGACACAGGGGCCCCATGATAATCTTGCATTACATCATATTTGTCAATTGTCCCGCATTTCCTGGGACAGTCAAGGTTTTTACTAAGCTGCCCCAGGAAGGCCATGTCTCAGGCAGCATCCTGGAACCTGTACTATGCCGTAGTGATCTCAGTATTGTACCCCCCTTGACCCCCCCCCCCCAACTGAGCCCTTCTGCATCCCCCTCTGTACTGTGCCCTTTGAGTTGATTAGCCTTTGATGTATGCCATGTTTTCCCATTGTTTAAATGTGATTTTATTGAAAGTACTAATAAACGCATGTTTAATTCTTGAGAGTAAGTGTGTAAATTGGGGTAGGCTGGTAGGGGCCAAGTGCATTACTTTTCCCAGAGGCCCATGATGCTATTAAGAAGGTCCTGCTCCATATATTAATGCTTTACCATCTCTCGCATGACAACATCTAACACCTACAGCATTGGAACTCGAAGGGTTAACACATGTTGCAGACTTCCTTTATCAGGGGAAAATTTTATGTAATTAAAACATGATATTTCCACAAGCTTTCACACCCTCTATCCTGTTGACAATAAACATCTGCCTTGACACATTCCATAGGGATTGGATTAATGTGAAACTCATTAGAACTGAAGAAGTAGCTTGTATATAATCTTATCAATATGTGCTCCTGGTTTAAAAATCTTGTTTTCCAAATATAATTGGCCATGATATACTTACCAGAGATCAGTCATATTTCCCCATTGGGCCTGATTCACACCTATGCATTTTTAGTGCTTTGTGCATTTGCAGGTTTGCACTACAGTTAGTCCATTTAACATGGTTTCCTATGGAACACGTTCTGTAGTGCAAATCTGCAACATGAAAAAGCACAAAAAAATGTATGACTGGTGTACTAATAGTGTCCTTGCTAACCAGCCCACCCTGTTCTTCCCATAACATAACCTTGTCACTAAATTAAACACACAACACCTTCTGGATTAAATGTCCAACAAAAGCCCCTTTATTAACCACTTAAGACCCGGACCATCATGCAGGTTAAGGACATCGCCCCTTTTTGCGATTCGGCACTGCGTCGCTTTAACTGACAATTGCGCGGTCGTGTGACGTGGCTCCAAAACAAAATCGGCGTCCTTTTTTTCCCACAAATAGAGCTTTCTTTTGGTGGTATTTGATCACCTCTGCGGTTTTTATTTTTTGCGTTATAAACAAAAATAGAGTGTACATTTTGAAAAAAATGCAATATTTTTTACTTTTTGCTATACTAAATATCCCCCAAAAATATATATATATAAAAAAACGTTTTTTTTTCCTCAGTTTAGGCCGATACGTATTCTTCTACCTATTTTTGGTAAAAAAAAAAAATCGCAATAGGCGTTTATCGATTGGTTTGCACAAAATTTATAGCATTTACAAAATAGGAGATAGTTTTATTGCATTTTTTATTAATATATTTTTTTTAATACTAATAGCGGTGATCAGCGATTTAAACACACAACACCTTCTGGATTAAATGTCCAACAAAAGCCCCTTTATTAACCACTTAAGACCCGGACCATCATGCAGGTTAAGGACATCGCCCCTTTTTGCGATTCGGCACTGCGTCGCTTTAACTGACAATTGCGCGGTCGTGTGACGTGGCTCCAAAACAAAATCGGCGTCCTTTTTTTCCCACAAATAGAGCTTTCTTTTGGTGGTATTTGATCACCTCTGCGGTTTTTATTTTTTGCGTTATAAACAAAAATAGAGTGTACATTTTGAAAAAAATGCAATATTTTTTACTTTTTGCTATACTAAATATCCCCCAAAAATATATATATATAAAAAAACGTTTTTTTTTCCCTCAGTTTAGGCCGATACGTATTCTTCTACCTATTTTTGGTAAAAAAAAAAAATCGCAATAGGCGTTTATCGATTGGTTTGCACAAAAATTTATAGCATTTACAAAATAGGAGATAGTTTTATTGCATTTTTTATTAATATATTTTTTTTAATACTAATAGCGGTGATCAGCGATTTTTTTCATGACAGCGACATTATGGCAGACACATCGAACAATTTTGACACATTTTTGGGACCATTGTCATTTTCACAGCAAAAAGTGCTATACAAATGCATTGTTTACTGTGAAAATTACAATTGCAGTTTAGAAGTTAACCACTGGGGGGGGGACTGTAGGGGTTAAGTGTGACCTCATATGTGTTTCTAACTGTAGGGGGGCGGGGCTGGACATGTGATGTCAGTGATCGTCTTTCCCTATATCAGGGAACAGACGATCACTGACACTGCCACAATGAAGAATGGGGAAGGTGTGTTTACGGTGACCGATCGGGGACATCAGGGATTGGCTGAGGCTGTATAAATATGAAAATTCAGGATCTGCTTCTTCTAACCCACTAAAATCCAGAACTCACTAGAACACAGGAGGAGACAGTTGAGCCTGCAACCAGCAGAACTTTTTGGGTTTAGGCAACCACGGTGTATTCATATTGAAGAGGCCGGGATTCAACTGTGCAGCGCGCTGCAGCGGATTGATCTGCCTAAACCTGAAAATGAAAAAAATAGTCTGCTTACTGTCCCCCTGGCCCCCACTGAGCACAGGGGGCGCAGAGACCTTTGTTTTGTAAATAGCTGCACCGCGGGGGATTAGCTTATTGGTGGACAGGATTTGGCAATCCCAGCCTGCTCTACCTCCGGGCCCCCCCTGGTGAGATGACAGATCTCTGGCCGCTCTACCTCCAGGCCCCCCCCTGGTGAGATGACAGATCTCTGGCTGCTCTACCTCCGGGCCCCCCCTGGTGAGATGACAGATCTCCGGCCGCTCTACCTCTGGCCCCCCCTGGTGAGATGACAGATCTCCGGCCGCTCTATCTCCGGGCCCCCCCTGGTGAGATGACAGATCTCCGGCCGCTCTACCTCCGGGCCCCCCCTGGTGAGATGACAGATCTCCGGCCGCTCTACCTACGGGCCCCCCCTGGTGAAATGACAGATCTCCGGCCGCTCTACCTCCGGGCCCCCCCTGGTGAGATGACAGATCCAGGGACAGATCGGCTCTGGGGACAACGTCCTCAATTTGGGGACTGTCCCCGCAAAACCAGGGACATCTGGTCACCCTAGCCTTGATCTTACTAGCAACCTTACTAGTTGGGTGCTACATTATTTATATGTGTTGGGGTGGGAGTTAAATTTCAGGTTGGAGAATAGCTGTTATTCAGATACTACCAGGTGCCTTGACATAAGCAGTGTTATCAGCTGAGAGACTTTTTGGCCATGGCAGGTTCACTTTTACAGCTCACCTTACTCTGTATAATGCTCTTCCCCTCTATCTTGTAAATAAAGTTTGTAACTTTAATGCACTCATACCGCAAGCCCCATAAATCTAGTTGTATTTATGCCTCCTTCGGTATGCAGTATATGCTGAGTTAACCACCAACATTCATTTGGAGAAGACCCATCATATTTCATTGTAACTAATGGAGACAAAAGAGGCTGACATACAAACAGCAAGCTGCTTTCAAAGCAAAATTCCTTCTAATCAAATCACGATAGGAGGTTGGGGGCGAGGGAGTCTCATTTATGGGAGACACCACTGGGTTCCCAAGTGAAGCTTCTGATGTCCCCTACGAAGCTTTTCAATGGTTATTAGCTTGCTGGTAAGCTAATTACAACCATTTGTTCATTGACTAGCAGCCATGGAGTCCCTCTATAAAGGCAAACTTTGACTTTTACGTATCTCCTAATCTCTTTCTCCATCATGACAGATGCGATTAGACGCCAGCAGAATCATTGGGTTTCTTTTTAAGAAGATGAATAAAGTTTTATGGTCAAGTCGAAACTATTCCATTTGATTGAAAGGCAAAGCGGCTCCGCTAGAGGATGTTTGGAGCTCGAGTCGTACACTAACCCAGCGTGAGAGGCTACATTCAGTGTCCAGGGCCGGCTGGAGATTATTCAGTGCTTTATAGGAACTCTCATTGTATTCTTTATATAAGCATATAAAGAGACTTGACTGACGGATTTTATTTTGACAGGAGGTGTCGGTGGGAGAAGAGGGATGAGCTTTCCTGGCCTGTTTAATGTGCCATGAAAAGATAACAGTGGTCTCCACCACTGTTATCTTTTCATGCCATTGTCCTCATTATGTTTTTCTTAAACATAATGGAAATTAAAGTTATGATCGTTTTTAACTTTGGCAAAATTCCTAATGCCCGCATTTAGTCTTCAAATCAAAGTTGTATCCATTGTTGGCATGCAACCATTTCAAAATGTGCCATTGTGGATCACTCTCAACCTGACCTGAGTTCTGTGCCTTGTTTTGTGTGCGCCCTAAATGAAAAAAAAAACGAATGTTAGGCAAATCTCAGTCCCTATCTCTCTTTCGTTTCTCTATCCTTTCTCTCTTTACTCCACCTATTCTATCCTCCAATTGACTCCCAAATTCATGGGGTAATAGAAGTTTATATGAACGTTTAAAGTTTTGTTTCATGGGGGCTGATTTACTAATGAATCTGCGCTGCGCCGGTACATGCCTTAATTAGTGCGCTGGATGAATCCCTAATTAGGCGCATGAACCGGCGGCAGCAGCAGCGCGATGTGATTGATAAGTAAAGCCGCCGCCGAACTCCCTGTATAAGTCTATGGGGGAAATCTTAATAGTGAATTTTAAAGGCTAATCTGCAAGTTTTCTCCTAAAAAGTGTTTGGGGACCTCAGTCCTGCCCCAGGGGACATGTACCAATGCTTTTTTTATTTTTTAAAACGGCCGTTTTTTCGGGAGCAGTGATTTTAATAATGCTAAAAGTGCAATAATAAAAGTGTAATTTTCCTTTAAATTTCGTACCATGGGGGTCTCTAATGTCAGCATGTGAAAAAGCGCATGTTTCCCGTGGTTAGAACTGTCTCTGCACAAAATGTCATTTTTCAAAGGAAAAAAGCCATTTAAAACTGACTCGCGGCAATAATGAATTGTCGGCTCCCGGCAATTGCAGGAGAATTCATTCATTAAAAAAAGGGAAAAAAAAGCGTGGGGGTCCCCCCAAATTCAATAACCAGACCCTTTAGGTCTGGTATGGATATTAAGGGGAACCCCGCCGTCAATTTAAAAAAAAAATGACGTGGGGTTCCCCCCAAATATCCATAACCAGACCCTTCGGGTCTGGTGTGGAATTTAAGGGGAACTCCACTCCAAATTAATAAAAAAATGGCGTGGAGTCCCCCCTAAAATCCACACCAGACCCCTTATCCGAGCACGTTGACCTGGCCGGCCGCAGAAAAGAGGGGGGGACAGAGCGCGGCCCCCCCCCTCTCCTGAACCGCACCAGGCCACATGCCCTCAACATTGGGAGGGTGTTTTGGGGTGCCCCCCAAAACACCTTGTCCCCATGTTGATGAGGACAAGGGTCTCTTCCCCACAACCCTTGCCCGGTGGTTGTGGGGGTCTGCGGGCAGGAGGCTTATCGAAATCTGGAAGACCCCTTTAACAAAGGGGCCCCCCAGATCCCGGCCCCCCCCCTGTGTGAAATGGTAATGGGGTACCTTGTACCTCTACCATTTCACGAGAAAAAAAATGTAAAGGGTTAAAAAAGACAAGAGCCGGTTTTTGACAAGTCCTTTATTATCTTCTTTCTTCTTTTCTTCGGGTTTCTTCTTCCTCCTCCTTCTTCTTCCTCTGCTTCTGTCTTGGGTCTTCTATTCCCGCATCTTGCCCGGCGTGTTCTTCCATCTTCTGTTCCTCCCGCTGTCCTTCTCGTCCGCATCTTCTTCTCCTTCTTCTTCTTCGCCGGAGGCGCCGCTTCCAATTGAAATCCCCGCTGTCTGCCGGACCACGCCCCCCCCTCTGACGCCACGGGCAAGCTCTTAGGAGTGTGCTGCAAGTGCGTCCGAGGGGGGCGTGGTCACATGTCAGAGGGCGGCCAATTCAATTTGAAGCTCGTGCGCGGCTTTTTCTTTGCCAGAGTCGCCGCTTCCAATTGAATTGCCCGCTTTCTGGAACATGTGACCACGCCCCCCTCTGACGCACTGGCACCACACGGGGACTTTCCTAAGAGCTTGCCCGTGGCGTCAGAGGGGGGGGCGTGGTCCGGCAGACAGCGGGGATTTCAATTGGAAGCGGCCGCTCCGGCGAAGAAGAAGAAGAAGGAGAAGATGCGGACGAGAAGGACAGCGGAAGAAGATGGAAGAACACGCCGGGCAAGATGCGGGAATAGAAGACCCAAGACAGAAGCAGAGGAAGAAGAAGGAGGAGGAAGAAGAAACCCGAAGGAAAGAAGAAAGAAGATAATAAAGGACTTGTCAAAAACCGGCTCTTGTCTTTTTTTACACTGACACTTTTTTTTACTCGTGAAATGGTAGAGGTACAAGGTACCCCATTACCATTTCACACAGGGGGGGGGCCGGGATCTGGGGGGCCCCTTTGTAAAAGGGGTCTTCCAGATTTCGATAAGCCTCCCGCCCGCAGACCCCCACAACCACCGGGCAAGGGTTGTGGGGAAGAGACCCTTGTCCTCATCAACATGGGGACAAGGTGTTTTGGGGGGCACCCCAAAACACCCTCCCAATGTTGAGGGCATGTGGCCTGGTGCGGTTCAGGAGAGGGGGGGGCCGCGCTCTGTCCCCCCCTCTTTTCTGCGGCCGGCCAGGTCAACGTGCTCGGATAAGGGGTCTGGTGTGGATTTTAGGGGGGACTCCACGCCATTTTATTTTTTTTGGGGGTGGAGTTCCCCTTAAATTCCACACCAGACCCGAAGGGTCTGGTTATGGATATTTGGGGGGAACCCCACGTCATTTTTTTAATAAATTGACGGCGGGGTTCCCCTTAATATCCATATCAGACCTAAAGGGTCTGGTTATTGAATTTGGGGGGACCCCCACGCTTTATTTTTTCGTTTTTTTATGAATGAATTCTCCTGCAATTTCCAGGAGCTGACAATTCATTATTGCCGCGAGTCAGTTTTAAATGGCTTTTTTTTTTTTTTTTTTTTTTTCAGAATGTCATTTTGTGCAAAGACATATTTCTAACCGCAGGAAAAGTGCGCTTTATTCACCTGCTGACATTCCCCCCCCCCCCCATGGTACGAATTTTAAAATAATTATTCAAATGACGTGGGGGTCCCCCCAAATTCAATAACCAGACCCTTTAGGTCTGGTATGGATATTAAGGGGAACCCCGCCGTCAATTTAAAAAAAAAATGACGTGGGGTTCCCCCCAAATATCCATAACCAGACCCTTCGGGTCTGGTGTGGAATTTAAGGGGAACTCCACCCCAAATTTAAAAAAAAATGGCGTGGAGTCCCCCCTAAAATCCACACCAGACCCCTTATCCGAGCACGTTGACCTGGCCGGCCGCAGAAAAGAGGGGGGGACAGAGCGCGGCCCCCCCCCTCTCCTGAACCGCACCAGGCCACATGCCCTCAACATTGGGAGGGTGTTTTGGGGTGCCCCCCAAAACACCTTGTCCCCATGTTGATGAGGACAAGGGTCTCTTCCCCACAACCCTTGCCCGGTGGTTGTGGGGGTCTGCGGGCGGAAGGCTTATCGAAATCTGGAAGACCCCTTTAACAAAGGGGCCCCCCAGATCCCGCCCCCCCCCTGTGTGAAATGGTAATGGGGTACCTTGTACCTCTACCATTTCACGAGAAAAAAAAAGTGTCAGTGTAAAAAAAGACAAGAGCCGGTTTTTGACAAGTCCTTTATTATCTTCTTTCTTCTTTCCTTCGGGTTTCTTCTTCCTCCTCCTTCTTCTTCCTCTGCTTCTGTCTTGGGTCTTCTATTCCCGCATCTTGCCCGGCGTGTTCTTCCATCTTCTTCCGCTGTCCTTCTCGTCCGCATCTTCTCCTTCTTCTTCTTCTTCGCCGGAGCGGCCGCTTCCAATTGAAATCCCCGCTGTCTGCCGGACCACGCCCCCCCTCTGACGCCACGGGCAAGCTCTTAGGAAAGTCCCCGTGTGGTGCCAGTGCGTCAGAGGGGGGCGTGGTCACATGTTCCAGAAAGCGGGCAATTCAATTGGAAGCGGCGACTCTGGCAAAGAAAAAGCCGCGCACGAGCTTCAAATTGAATTGGCCGCCCTCTGACATGTGACCACGCCCCCCTCTGACGCACTTGCAGCACACTCCTAAGAGCTTGCCCGAGACGTCAGAGGGGGGGGGGCGTGGTCCGGCAGACAGCGGGGATTTCAATTGGAAGCGGCGCCTCCGGCGAAGAAGAAGAAGAAGGAGAAGATGCGGACGAGAAGGACAGCGGAAGAAGATGGAAGAACACGCCGGGCAAGATGCGGGAATAGAAGACCCAAGACAGAAGCAGAGGAAGAAGAAGGAGGAGGAAGAAGAAACCCGAAGGAAAGAAGAAAGAAGATAATAAAGGACTTGTCAAAAACCGGCTCTTGTCGTTTTTAACCCTTTACATTTTTTTTCTCGTGAAATGGTAGAGGTACAAGGTACCCCATTACCATTTCACACAGGGGGGGGGCCGGGATCTGGGGGGCCCCTTTGTTAAAGGGGTCTTCCAGATTTCGATAAGCCTCCTGCCCGCAGACCCCCACAACCACCGGGCAAGGGTTGTGGGGAAGAGACCCTTGTCCTCATCAACATGGGGACAAGGTGTTTTGGGGGGCACCCCAAAACACCCTCCCAATGTTGAGGGCATGTGGCCTGGTGCGGTTCAGGAGAGGGGGGGGGCCGCGCTCTGTCCCCCCCTCTTTTCTGCGGCCGGCCAGGTCAACGTGCTCGGATAAGGGGTCTGGTGTGGATTTTAGGGGGGACTCCACGCCATTTTTTTTTTTAGTTGGAGTGGAGTTCCCCTTAAATTCCACACCAGACCTGAAGGGTCTGGTTATGGATATTTGGGGGGAACCCCACGTCATTTTTTTTAAAAATTGATGGCGGGGTTCCCCTTAATATCCATACCAGACCTAAAGGGTCTGGTTATTGAATTTGGGGGGACCCCCACGCTTTTTTTTTGGTGTTTTTAATGAATGAATTCTCCTGCAAATTCCAGGAGCTGACAATTCATTATAGCCGCGAGTCAGTTTTAAATGGCTTTTTTCCTTCAGAATGTCATTTTTCACATGCTGACATTACACCCAGGGCCGCCATCAGGGGGGTACAGGCAGTACACCTGCAGGGCCGCCATTAGGGGGGTACAGGCATTACACCGCCCGGGGGTCCCCAGGGGCCCCCAGGGGCCCGGATGGGAACCACCCTAAAACAAAAAAAACTATTTTTTTTTTTTTTTTTTTGTTTAAGGGCTCCGAAGGTCCCCAGGGGCCCGGAGGCCACTAAGGGCCCCAGATGGCAAGCCCTTTTTTTTAAATAAAATATATATATTTAAAAAAAAATATATATTTTTTTAAATATATTTGTTTATTTTTTTTTTAAGGAAAGGGCCCAGAGGTCCCCAGGGCCCTGGAAGGCTACCCCCTTGTTTTTTTAACTTTTTTTCGATAAATGTTATATTTAAAAAATATATATATATGTATTTTCTCTCTTTTGTATTTTTATTTGATAAAGAGCACAGAGGTCCCCAGGGCCCCGGATGGCTACCCCCCTTTTTTATATATATTTTTCTTTATTTCTTATTTCTGTCAAAATTTTTGTAAAGGGCCCCCCCGCTCCTCAATTTGCGGCACCACCCCCCCCCCCCCGCTTCTCAATTTCATACGGCAGCACCCCCCCCCCCGGTTCTCTGCTCCAGGGGGCCCATGCCTGAAGCTGTGTAAGGGGCCCCAAAATTCATGATGGCGGCCCTGTACACCTGTAAGGGGCCCGGGGGTCCGGAGGTGCCCAGATGCCTGGAGGCCCCCCAGTGCCCCAGATGGTAACCCCCCTCTTTTTTTTTTTGTATATATATTTGGTAGTTGGTTTTTGTAGGATTTTTTATTAAAGGGCCAATTTTTGGAATTTAATATTTTTTTGCAGTCTGGAGGTCCCCAGGGCCCCGGGTGGCAACCCCCCAAATTTGTTGTTATTAAAGGGCCAATGTTTTGGTTTAGGGGTCTGGAGGTCCCCAGTGGCCCGGAGATCCCAGGGCTCCAGATGACAACCCCCCACCTTTACAAAAAAAAAAAAAAAAAAAAAAACATATGATATATTTTTTGGTTATTTTTTAAACATATATATATATATAATATAATTTTGAAAGCTCCCAGAGGGCCCCTTTTTGCTTCTAAAAATGTTATAAACATTTTCCCCAGGTTTGTTACTTTTTACTTTAATTTCTTTTTTAAAGTGTATTTTGTGCGTGAAGTCGAGAGAGAGGAGCTGGACTTGCAATCGCCATCCTTCTCCATGCCCCCGGTGGCAATGGTGGGTGTGAGGGGGGCCTCCCACTCACCCCACCTGCTACACTTGGGAGCCCGATGGGACAGAGGGACTCCCCCTATGAAGGAGTGTAGCCCACCCAGCCAGCCCTGTAGGTCCTTCGCCTCCCTTTATTTTAGGAGACCTCATGGCCAAAGTGTGTGCAAGTGTGGTGTTTTTTTTGGGGGGGGGGGGTGGGCATACTAAGCACAGGCGTACCTTGCATAGCACACCCACCGGGAGCCGGGCTGACACCACCAAACTCAATTCATATGTAGCCGAGACCGGGATCCGAACCCTTGGCTGCAGAGGTGAACGGCTTGTCAGCGCAGTGCCATTCACGTTGAGCCACCACAGCTCCCACCCAATGTGATTTTTTTGTTAGATTTTTGGTAGTTATTTTTTATTAAAGGGCCCAGAGCTCCCAAGGCAACCCCCTTTTTTATTATTTTATATATGTAGATATTGTAATTTATTTTTCATTAAAGAGCCCAGAAGTTTCTTTTTATTAAAGGGCCCAGTGGTCCCCAGGGCCCCCGGATGGCTACCACCCTTTTTAATATATATTTTTCTATATGTATTTTTTAGTAAAGGAACCCCCCGCTTATCAAATTGCGGCAGCCCCCCCCCCTTCTTAATATCAGGCGGCACCCCCCCCCCTATTCTCTGCTCCAGGGGGCCCATGCCTGAAGCTGTGTAAGGGGCCCCATAATTCCTGATGGCGCCCCTAATTGCCTCCCCCCCCCCCATGGTACGAAATTTCAAGGAATTTTTCACTTTTATTGGTGCACTTTAACCACTTCCATACCGCGCCTATTCTGGCACTTCTCTCCTTCATGTAACAATTATATTTTCTTCCTTGAAACTTACTCAGGACCCCCAAACATTATATATATTTTATTAACAAACACCCTAGGGAATAAAGTGGCGGCCATTTTTTTCGGACACATTTCCAACAGTATTTGTGCCAAAAATGTTCTAACGTTTTTTTTTTTTTTTGGCTTTCCAAAAAAAAACCTGTTTCATGAATGACAAAATAAGAAAGCAGTAAAGCTAGCCCAATTTTTAGGGATAAGGTAAAAGATGATGTTACACCGAGTAAATAGATACCTAACTAGTCACGCTTTCATATTGCGCACACTCATGGAATGGCGCTAAACTTCGTTATAAAAAATCTCCATAGGCAACGCTTGACTTTTTTTCTCAGGTTACCACTTTTGAGTTACAGAGGAGGTCTAGTGCTAACATTATTGCTCTCGCTCTAACGCACGCTATGATACCTCACATGTGGGGTTTGAAGGATGTTTACATATGTGGGTGGGACTTGCATGCGTGTTCGCTTCTGAGTGCGAGCTACTAGGGACAGGAGCATTTAAATTCCTTTGTTATTTTATTTTTTTACTTAATATTTTATTTTTTGCACTTGTTTGTCCCTTTGTTTGTATTATTTTTCACTTTTCTTCCTATTACAAGGAATGTAAACATCCCTTGTAATAGGACTAGTGTGTGACAGGTCCTCTTTATAGAGAAAGGCGGGGTCAATTAGACCCCACATCTGTCCTCCAGGCTGGAAAGCATGAAATTGGAAAAAACAAAAACATCTCATGCTTTCAGCTGCAATCATGTTCGTTCAGCACAGTAGTGTAGTGTGTAGCATGTTCACCTAGCAGCAAAAGGGTTGCTGGTTCGAATCCCGCCCGTGACACTATCTGCCTGGAGTTTGCATGTTCTCCCTGTGCGGGTTTCCTCCCACAATCTAAAAACATGCTGTAAATTGGATCCTGTCTAAATAAGCCCTAATGTGCAGTAGGAGATTTAGGTTTTGTGCTTCCCTAGGCCTGACCAAATTTTGGCACCCCCCTAATAGAAAAATGACCCACCCTTCCTGTCAAGGCCACACCCTGTTTTTTTATGACCCACCCAGGAATTTTCAGGGGACACACACAAGTTCTGTGGGGGGGGACTTGGGGGGGCCCTTAATTTGCCTACTTTTTCGATCACTTCCTGTTTGGCTATGGGGCAGGAAGTGAAGGCCAATCTCCCCAAACGGACAGGGATAATACAAAATAAACTGACAGAGCTTCTAACCCCCCCCCCCCCCACCAACTCTATCCAAAATGAAAGAAATCCAAAAAATAAAAGTGATGATTATTGTTCCAGTTTAACCCCAAATTTCAGATCATTTTATTGAGAGGCTTAAGAAAATATAACCATGCCAATAGGCCACGATCCAGCGTTGCTAATATGTATGAATGTGTGTTAGGGACCCCCACAAACACCACCCAATGTTAAATCAACTATTTTCATGTTTGTTTTGGGGATGCCTGCACCCCTGATAGGGTAAAGACACCTCACAAATGTTGTCACTTTCTACTTAATTCATTCACTTCCTGCCACACAGCCAAACAGGAAGTGAGGGAAACACCTGAGTAATGTTTTGTTGGGGACACACAGATCAATATAAATAGTTTCCCATTTTGGAAATGGCATTTTGCTGTGTACACCCCAAATTAGTAGGAATCTTGGACTTTGGGGTCCATTTACTAAAGGCAAATCCACTTTGCACTACAAGTGGACAAGCAAGGAAGAAAACTCAAAACTTGGCGGGATTGGAAGTAAAAACCATCAGTGCTTCCCTTCTGATTTTCATTGCCTACGCTTCTACTGCAGAGCGGCTTTGCCTTTACTAAACCCCAAAGTAACTAATCATTTGGGGTGTACACTGCAGTGCAATTTGCTTAATGGTGACACTAGTTAGATTGACCTGTGCCCCGAAGAAAAGACCATTGGTAGGGTTTTAACCTCACTTCCTGTTCAGCTGTGTGACAGGAAGTGAAGCCAATTTTAGGAAAAGGGACACAAAGCCCAACCTAAAAACACTAGCAGGGGTTCTAACACTCAATTGGCTTCCCTCAAACAACCCACAATTAGAATAGGATTGTCTTGTGCTAGTTTCAAGCACAGCGCTGTAAATCAGCACTTCAAGCCTGTCCAAAAAAAACACACCACCCCCCCCCCCCCTCCAACAGGCCCTGTTTGCAGCTTTTCCTACATCTTGCACATGTGCTTTAAAAAGTCAGTCTGGACATCAGTTCTAGGAAACAATACTTACCGCTTTGTCCTTCCTTTTCTGGTGACTAAACATTTCATGCATACACACCAGGAAAGATCTTAGAGACAAATCACACTTGATGGTTTAGGCCCAAACTATTTCAGCTGCAGCGGTTGAAATCCATAGCATGAAAAAAATATCACAAAACAAACTTCAAAATTTGAAAGTAATTTTATTGGTCCACAAAACAAGGAAAGCAAAAAAAAAATTACAAATAAACACACCAAAAATATATAAAAACACCTAAAAACAAAAAAGACCAACGTTTATTTCACAGTCATTGGAAAATAAATCATGCTTTTGAAATAACAGGATAGACCCACAGGATTAAAACATTAGTCATTAACATCTTGAGAAACATTTAGCAAAATTATGTAGCAGAGAAAACATCAAAAAATACAAAACTTGCTCCAAAACATCTCTGTTTCACTCCGCCATTACTTCCAGCCAGCAAATCTGCCCCCTCTGAGGGGCAGCTGACACGTGCAGTATCCACGCTTTTTATAACATGTGTGCTAATGAACCAATTGGAAACACATGAAGAAATGTCAGCCTCTAGTTTGTGTGCACTTGGAACTGCTTACACCTGTTAAGGATGTCCTTAAATTACTAAGCCAAAAAAAGAGCTTTCTGAGCATGCTCAGAAAGATGCAAGTCATTTTCAGGATGAAACTTCCAACTTCTTTTTCTAACTGTTCGAGCATGCCCAGTTCACTCGAAATGCAGTACCAGAATCAAATCTGCAATGGCGGATGAAAGCATTAGAGGTGTTAAATTTTTTTTTGGTCCCCATGAAGTGATGCTTTACAAGCTGAACGGGAGGTCTTATAGAATTTTTACGTAACAAACCTAAATAGTAATAATTTAAACGCCCCTGTCCCTAGTAGCTCGCAGTCAGAAGCGAACAAGCAGCATTTTTATTGTTTCCGGTTACCAGTTTAGATTTACAGATGAGGTCTAGTGCTATAAATATTCCTCTTGCTGTTACGCACGCTATGATACCTCACATGTGTGGTTTGAAGAATGTTTCCATATATGGGGGCGGGCCTTAAATGTGTAAGCCCCGCCCACATATTGAACCCCCGTTCAAACCCCACATGTGAGGTATCATAGCGTACGTTAGAGCGAGAGCAATACTTGTAGCACTAGAGCTCCTCTGTAAATCTAAACTGGTAACCTGAAACACATAAAAAAGCGTTGCCTATGGGTATTTTCAAGTACTGAAGTTTGGCGCCATTCCATGAGTGTGTGCAATATTAAAGTGTAACATGTTGGGTATCTATTTACTCGGTGTAACATCATCTTTCACATTATGGCCATAAATTGGGCTAACTTTAGTGTATTCTTAATTTGTAACCACTTGAGCCCCAGAGCATATTACTGGTCACTGACGGGGCCATTTTTTGCATTTCAACACTGCGTCATTTTGACTGACAATTGCGTGGTTGTGCGACGTGGCCCCCCAAAAAATTGGGCGTCCTCATCCTCCCCCCCCCCCCCCCTAAAAATTCTTTTTTTTTTTTTTTGTTGGTGGTATTTGATCACCTCTGCGTTTTTTCATATTTTTGCTTGACCCAAAAATATAGCGACAATTTGGTAACTAAAAAAACATCTTTTTTACGGTTTGCTATAATAAATCTCCCCCAAAATATATTCAAAAAATGTTTGCCCTCAGTTTAGGCCGATAAGTATTCTTGGACATCTTTTTGGTTGCAAAAAATCACAATAAGCGTTTGATTGGTTTGGGCAAAAGTTCTAAGTAGGGGTTGGTCTTATGGGTTTTTTTTGAATAATTTTTTGTTTTACTAGTAATGGTGGCTATCATTTGTTTTTTCTGTCTAATGCGACATTGTGGCGGACACATTTTTGTGAGATTTGGCATTTTTGTAGCGAGCAATGGTATATCAATGCATTGCTTACTATAAAAATGACACTGGCAGGGAAGGGGTTAACACTAGGGGCGCGGAAGGGGTTGATTATGTTACCTGGGTGTGTTCTAACTGTAAAGGGGGTGGGACTGTGTAGGGGAAATGACAGATCGCTGTTCATACATTGTAGGGACAGACGAGCAGGCATTCCCCCCCCCCCCTGACAGGACCGGGATAAAGGGGAACTCCACCCCAAATTACAAAAAAAAACGGCGTGGGGGTCCCCCTTCTGGTGCACAACAGGCTCTTAGATTTGATCTGGAACATAAGGGGTTAAACCCACGCCAAAAAACGGCGTGGGGTTCCCCCTCAGATCCAGACCAAACCCTTCTCCCAGGCACGCAGTCTGGCCGGACAGGAATGGGGGTGGGGACGAGCGAGCGCCCCCCCCCCCTCCTGAGCCGTACCAGACCACATGCCCTCGACATGGGGGAGTGTGTGCTGTGGGGGAGGGGGGCACTGCCCCCCCACCCCAAAGCACTCTTGTCCCCATGTCGAAAGGGACAAGAGCCTCTTCCCGACAACCCTGGCCGTTGGTTGTCGGGGTATGCGGGCGGGGGGCTTATCAGAATCTGAGAGCCCCCTATATTAAGGGGGCCCCCAGATTCTGGCCCCCCACCCTATGTGAATGAGTATGGGGTACATCGTACCCCTACCCATTCACCGGGTGGAAAAGTGTAAACAAAAAAAAAACACACAGAAAAAAATAATTTATTAGTCAGCTCCGGGGGTCTTCTGCCGGGACCCCCCACCACCAGCCCATTGGGCCCCGGGCTTCGCCGTCTTCTGCCGGGGGGGGACACCCACCGATGATCTCCGCCATGTCCAGCCAGGCCCCCACCCCAAAATAAGCTCTTTCAGATCCGGGGGGGGCCGGCCGAAAGAAGCAGAGAACAACGGGGGCGGAGCCCCTCGGTCTTCCAGACGTTTTCTGCCGGGGGGGCTCCAGCCCCGCACCGGTCTTCGCCGCCGCCTTCCGCCGGGGGGGTACACCTACCCCCCCCCCGGTCTTCGCCGCCGCCTTCCGCCGGGGAGAGAGACCCCCACCGATGCTCTCCGCCATGGTCGGCCAGGCCCCCTACCCCAAACAAAGCTCTTTTACATCCGGGGGGGGCGGCGGGAATGGCGGAGAACAACGGGGGCGTCGCCACTCCTCGGTCTTCTAGCCGTCTTCTGCCGGGGGGGGGAAACACCCACCCATGCTCTCTGCCATGCTCGACTGTGCCCCCACCCCAAAATGAAGCTCTTTTACATCCGGGGGGGGCCGGCCGAAAACAGCGGAGAACAACGGGGGTGTCGCCCCACCTCGGGCTCCTCCGCTTCTGCCTGGCTCCTCCCGAGGCCAGGGCTTCTTTCGCCGTCTTCCGCCGGAGGGCGCCACTCTCCGGGCTTCTCGACGTTGTCTTCCGCCGCGGGGGTACACCTACCCCCCCCCGGTCTTCGCCGCCGCCTTCCGCCGGGGAGAGAGACCCCCACCGATGCTCTCCGCCATGTTCGGCCAGGCCCCTACCCCAAACAAAGCTCTTTTACATCCGGGGGGGCCGGCGGAATGGCGGAGAACAACGGGGGCGTCGCCACTCCTCGGTCTTCTAGCCGTCTTCTGCCGGGGGGGGGAAACACCCACCCATGCTCTCCGCCATGCTCGACTGTGCCCCCACCCCAAAATGAAGCTCTTTTACATCCGGGGGGGGCCGGCCGAAAACAGCGGAGAACAACGGGGGTGTCGCCCCACCTCGGGCTCCTCCGCTTCTGCCTGGCTCCTCCCGAGGCCAGGGCTTCTTTTGCCGTCTTCCGCCGGAGGGCGCCACTCTCCGGGCTTCTCGACGTTGTCTTCCGCCGCGGGGGCCAGGCCTTCTTCTTTGCCGCCCCCTTCGATTTTTTCGGCCTGGACGGGGGTCGCACATCCCATCCAGGACTTGGACGTGGCGGGCTTCTCGTCGCCGTTTTCTGCCGCTGCCCCCTTCACCACGAAGCTCCGTGCTTGTTTGATGAGGGCAGCGGGCTTCCGTCGTCTTCTCCGGGGCGAGGGTCGTACATCCCACCCCGGATTTCGTCGCCGTCTTCTGCCGCTGCCCCCTTCACCACGAAGCTCCGTGCTTGTTTGATGAGGGCAGCGGGCTTCCGTCGCAGTCTTCCGCCGCGGGGTGACACTCGCGGGCTTCTTCTTCCATTCGATGTTGACACGGCGAGGTCCGGCGCTGAAATGCCTTCTGAGCGGCGGGCAAGGACTTATATTGGCATTGGGCGTGGGCGTGGTTATGCCAACATGTGACCTTAACCCATGTGACAGTGATGTGACGTGACATCACTGTCACATGGGTTAAGGTCACATGTTGGCATAACCACGCCCACGCCCAATGCCAATATAAGTCCTTGCCCGCCGCTCAGAAGGCATTTCAGCGCCGGACCTCGCCGTGTCAACATCGAATGGAAGAAGAAGCCCGCGAGTGTCACCCCGCGGCGGAAGACTGCGACGGAAGCCCGCTGCCCTCATCAAACAAGCACGGAGCTTCGTGGTGAAGGGGGCAGCGGCAGAAGACGGCGACGAAATCCGGGGTGGGATGTACGACCCTCGCCCCGGAGAAGACGACGGAAGCCCGCTGCCCTCATCAAACAAGCACGGAGCTTCGTGGTGAAGGGGGCAGCGGCAGAAGACGGCGACGAGAAGCCCGCCACGTCCAAGTCCTGGATGGGATGTGCGACCCCCGTCCAGGCCGAAAAAATCGAAGGGGGCGGCAAAGAAGAAGGCCTGGCCCCCGCGGCGGAAGACAACGTCGAGAAGCCCGGAGAGTGGCGCCCTCCGGCGGAAGACGGCAAAAGAAGGCCTGGCCCCCAGTAGGAGCCAGGCAGAAGCCGGCGAGGAAATCCGGGGTGGGATGTACGACCCTCGCCCCGGAGAAGACGACGGAAGCCCGCTGCCCTCATCAAACAAGCACGGAGCTTCGTGGTGAAGGGGGCAGCGGCAGAAGACAGCGACGAGAAGCCCGCCACGTCCAAGTCCTGGATGGGATGTGCGACCCCCGTCCAGGCCGAAAAATTCGAAGGGGGCGGCGGCAGAAGACCCTCAAAGTTCAAACCACCTTCACCAGGTGAATGGGTAGGGGTACGATGTACCCCATACTCATTCACATAGGGTGGGGGCCCGAAATCTGGGGGCCACATTATTAAACGGGGCTCCCAGATTCTGATTGGCTCCCGCCCGCATACCCCGACAACCAATGGCTAGGGTTGTCGGGAAGAGGCTCTTGTCCCGATCGACATGGGGACAAGAGTGCTTTGGGGTGGGGGGGCAGCGCCCCCCTCCCCCAAAGCACACACTCCCCCATGTCGAGGGCATGTGGTCTGGTACGGCTCAGGAGGGGGGGGGGCCGCTCGCTCGTCCCCACCCCCATTCCTGTCCGGCCAGACTGCATGCCTGGGATGAGGGCTTGGTACGGATCTGGGGGGGAACCCCACGCCGATTTTGGCGTGGGTTAACCCCTCACGTTCCGGACCAAGCCGGAGAGCCTATTGTACCCCTGGGGGGGAAGCCGCGCCGGTTTCACATTTGAAATTTGGCGCGGAGTTCCCCTTCAGTGTCAGCGCAGCCCGAGAACAGCTCGGAGCTTGCCGTACGCCGCTCCAGGCAGTGCAAACACTGCTACGCCGCCTGGTATTTACCAAGGATTTCCCGGCGTTCTGAAGAGGCGCGCGGTGAGCTCCGATTTTTCCCTCTGCGCATGCCCAGTATGCAAGTGAACCTTCCGAGGTTCTAGCGTACTTTGCAAGCGCCCGGGGATCGGGTCCCAAAAGTCACTTTCCCTTTCAAATCGGCCCGCCACACAAGTTGAAACACATGTCACTACACTTCCCCTGCATCACCCCCCTCCCTCCCCTCATAAACTCCCGCCCGAATCCCCGATGTTTACATAACTAAATGCCGCACGCCAGCTCTGTACTGGCGTGCTGTGCGCCCTCTTCTGGGCGCATTAGGCACTTTAGTAAATGAGGAAACACGCTGCACTAGCAGCGTGTTTCTTTGGTAAATGTCAAAAACAGGTTTACTCCTGCTTGTGCACCATGAGTCTTGGCGCACAGGCTTGGTAAATCAGCCCCATGGTTGCATAATTAGAATAACCTTTCTATAGGATGCCGACATGTTTCTTAGGGGGGGGGGGGGGTGGGTAAGCCCGGGCAGAGGTATTTGATCACCTCTACGGTTTTAATTTTTTGTGCTATAAACAGAACATTTTGAAAAACTTACTATGTGAATCTGGGCCGATATCTTTTAATTTTTGCTATAATAAATATTGCACATTTATTTAAAAAAACAAACTCAGTTTAGGCCAATTTTTGTTAAAAAAATCTTAATAAGCATATATTGATTCCCTGGACCCGGAACTTGGCACACATGTAGCCCCATTTCTTCTCTACAAGTGTGAAAAGTTTGTTGTCTGAGGGACCTACAGCTGGGGAGCGACGATTTTTCAAACAAGGGCACCCCTTTCAGAGACTCCAATGTTAAACGTTAGTCTAGTCATGGACACAGTGGGTCATGGACACAGTGGGGCATGGACACAGTGAGGCATGGACACAATGGGTCCTGGACACAGTGGGGCATGGGCACAGTGAGGCATGGACACAGTGCGGCATGGGCACAGTGGGTCATGAACACAATGGGGCATGGGCACAGTGAGGTATGGACACAGTGGGGCATGGGCACAGTGAGGCATGGACACAGTGGGGCATGGGCACAGTGGGTCATGAACACAATGGGGCATGGGCACAGTGAGGTATGGACACAGTGGGGCATGGGCACAGTGGGGCATGGTCACAGTGGGGCATGGACACAGTGGGGCATGGACACAGTGAGGCATGGACACAGTGGGGCATGGGCACAGTGAGGCATGCACATGAACACAGTGAGGCACAGTGAGGCATGCAGATGGGCACCCTAGGCTTATACTCGAGTCAATAAGTCTTCCCCGTTTTTTGTGGTAAAATTAGGTGCCTCGGCTTATATATTCGGGTCGGCTTACACTCGAGTATATACGGTATATATTTTACCTTTACAATCACTTTAATTTGAAATATAGTGTGACATACCTGTAAATGTTCTCCCAAGCACATGACTTAAATTTTTTTAGAGCCTACTTCATTTCTTAACACTAACTGAGAATTAAGACAGAGATCCTATTCAATCTACTTCTTTTTTAACAATCTTCCATAATTGTTTCATAATAATAGAGATATTTATTAAACCATCTCTTACATAAACCACATCATGACAATTACAGATCTTATGTGTAAATTGGCCATCACATTAATCAAAGCCTGTGTACTGGATTATCGGTGCGCCTTTGGGAAAAAAACACAGAATTACAAATAAGCATGCTGATTGGCTGCTCTTGTTTCCGTACAGTGCAATGAAATGTTGAAAGTGAGGTGATGGCTGATAGTATTTTTCTATTGATTTTTACTGTTATTGCCGAACTTGTCCCCGGTGAAGTGACTTTGATGAAATTCTGTACTTTTAATTATAATAATTTGACAGCTGAATATATGAAATTGTGAGGGATTGATTGGAAAGTTGTGGAGTGATACAAAACTTTCTGAGCGCACAATAATTACCTGATTTTTTTTATTTTAGTTCAGAATTTAAAGAGACACTGTCACCTTGCCCATGCAGGATCTTTAGAAAGGGCATCACCTGACCCCCATATACCCACTGTTCTGGCGTCCTGTTGAGAAGTGCCCCCCCATTGTATAGTGACTGTGCGTGTGCAGGACGGAGCCACACTCCAGCTGAGTTGCCGATCAGCTGAAGTGACGTGACCAGGGCGCAAGCGCACATCTAGCTATGACTAAGCACTGATTGTTTGTGCAAAACGCGTCAGATTTTTTTTTTATCCCCACTGCTTGCTGTGCTGTGTTTTGTAGTGCTTTTTATCCTTTGTGTGCGGCTGTCCATGAATTCTTTTCATTGATTTTTTGCCTTGTGCATTGCCAGCACCCACGGTCTTTGAGGAGGACATTGATTGCTTATTGCATTTGCCTGGAGCGGCGGTCTCTTTTTCCGCAAGCGCACATCGTAGGGGGTATCTCTCAATGGGAGATACCATTTCACAGGCACAATTGAAACCTATACAAACAGTGCGGGGAGACTGTAGTTCTCACATTGTGCCTCGCTGTTGTGGGCACGGCTTACAGTGTGCTGATGGTCCGGTTTCCCCACTGTTTGTATAAGTTTAAATTGTGGCTGTGAAATGTTATCTCCCATTGCGAGATACCTCCTTTGATCAGGGCAGCCATCAGGAATTATGGGACCCCTTACACAGCTTTAGACATGGGGTCCCCTGGAGCAGAGAACCGGGGGGGTGGGTGCTGCCACCTCAAATAGAGAAGCGGGGGGGGGGCTGCCACGTGGGGGGTGAATTGAGAGGCGGGGGGTGCTGCCGCCGCAAATTGAGGTCGGAGGGGTTTGGGTGCTGACGAACAAAAAAAAGGGGGGGTTGTCCTGGGGACCTCTGGGCCCCTTACAAAAAAATAAATAATGAAAAAAATATATATATAAAAAGGGGGGTAGCCATCCGGGGCCCTGGGGACCTCCTGGTCCTTTTAATAATAAAAAAAAAATGTGTATATATATATATATATATATATATATATATATATATATATTTAAAATAAAATAAATGTTTTTATAAAAAAAAGGGGGGTTGCCATCCGGGGCCCTGGGGACCTCTGGGTCCCTTACAAAAAAAATAATGAAAAGGGTTGCCATCCAGGCCCCTTACAGGTATACTGCCTGTACCCCCCTAATGGCGGCCCTGCCTATGATGTGCGCATGCACCATGGTTGCGTCAACCCAGCTGATCGGAAAATCAACGGTTGTGCTGTGGCATATGGCACGAAGGCCCGAGCACTATTTGATGGGGGGACACTTCTCGACAGAACACTGGCACTTTCTTACAGCTTCCTACCTCTCCTTAGCCAGCAAGAATACCCAAGAGTATGGAGGAGCATGTGACCTGATTTATGCCCTGATTATCAGTGCCTATCAGTGCAGCTTATTAGTACTAAATGTGCAGCTCGTTCCTAAAAAACATTCAGACACATTTTTTACTTTTTGTTATAATAAATATCCCCAAAAAATATATACATATTCTTCTACATATTTTTTAATAAAAAATCGCAATAAACAAATATTGATTGCTTTGCGCAAAAGTTTCTCAGAGGCGTTACGACGGAGTATCTCAGATACCCCGTCGTATCGCCTTTTTTTTGTCCTCATATCTATGCGAGTGATGCTTAGCATCACTTTTGCATACTGTAGATACGCTTCTACATCCGACAAGTGTAAAAGCATTACACTTTCGGATCGTAGGTGTAATGACAACTCCGGCCACTAGGTGGCCTTCACGTTGTTTTTTCATTTGCATATGCAAATGAGGCTAGTACGGCGATTCCCGAACGCTTTTACGCCACCCCGTCGTCGCGTACGTCGTTTACGGACTCGTAAGGTTACCCCAGCTTCTATGTGGAGTAACCTTACGAAGTTCCGTCGGATGCCGCCGGGTGCCGTCGGACGCCGTGTTAAGTATGGCGTCGGGTCAGCATCTGCCTTTTCCGTCGCTTACGTCGTTTTACTAACTCGTTCGCGAATAGGGAGTTGCGTAAATGACGTTCACGTCGTTTTGACGTCGGTTTCAACGACGCTTCCCGACGTGAGCTGGAGCATGCGCACTGGGCTTTTTCCCCGGCCGGCGCATGCGCAGTTCGTTCGACGCGGGGGCGCGCTTAATTTAAATACAAGCCGCCCCATTTGAATTGCACGGGTTTACGCTTGGCGATTTACGAAACGCCAGCGAAAACTACGGAGCAAGTGCTTTGAGAATAAAGCACTTGATCTAGTACGCAGCGGCGGCGTAGTGTAAATGGCTTACGCTACGCCGCCGAAAATATATGAGAATCTGGCCCTTAGCGTCTACAAAATAGGGGATAGTTTTATGGCATTTTTATTAATAGTTTTTTATTAGAAATAGCGCCGATCTCCTCTTTTTATCATGACTGCGACATTATGGTGGACACATCGGACAATTTTGACGCTATTTTGGGACCATTGTCATTTATACAGCGAACAGTGCTATAAAAATGCACTTACTGTGTAAATGACACTGGCAGTGAAGAGGTTAACCACTAGGGGGCGGGGAAGGGGTTAAGTGTGTCCTAGGGAGTGATTCTAACTATGTGGGGGGGGGGCTGGGCTTACTGTGTCACGACAGTGATCACTGCTCCCGGTGAGAGGGAGCAGTAGATTAGTGTCCTGTCACAAGGCAGAACAGGGAAATGCTTTGTTTATACAGGCATCCATCCCCCTGTTATGCAGCTCCGTGACACGATTGTGGGCCGCCGGCAGACATCGAGTCTGCGGGTCCACGGGCACGGTTACAAAGCTGACAACCGTCGGCAAGTGGTTAATAGTGCTTTAATTCAGGCATTTAGCAAAGGCAGGCTCTGGATTTCTCTATTCATTCCAGAGGTTGCTGACCCCTAGTATACCATTCTATACAAATAAACTGACTATGACACATCGAGTCTCATAATTCAAATGATTTCAATTAGAATTTAACCAACCTAGGACATCATTGGATATCTGAAAGATGGGTGCAGCTACAGGCATCATTCAGATATCACCGTCTTCAGACAGCGATTCTGCGCACGATAAGAATGATCAAAGCGGCAGTTTCGCAGCTTGATCGTTCTTATAGGCAGTGGGAGGGGACGTCCCCCCCTCCCGCCGCCATCAGGTGCTCGGAGAGTAAATCGACCGGCACTGGCTGGGAAGCATAGAGATGACTGGTGACCAGATGGTCACCAGTCATCTCTATGACTGTCAGAGGCCCGGGCGCGACGTTATGACGTCATGCCTGGGTACCTGGAAGTAAACAAAAGAGCAATCGCGGCTGTCGGCATGAGATCAGTGGATTTTTTTGTTCACAATCACATGCTTATAAGCCTGGAGGAGAGATGTGGAGTCTTATTGACCCCTCATCTCTGCATAAAGAGGACCTGTCACAGTGATTCCTATTACAAGGGGTGTTTACATTCCTTGTAATAGGAATAAAAGTGATCAACAAAAAAAAAAAAATGTAAAAAAAAAGTGTAAAAATAAAAAAAATATATTATTTTTTTTTATTTTTTTTCAAAATGCCCCTGTCCCCGGTAGCTCGCACTCAGAAGCGAAGACGCATGCACGTCCCGCCCAAATATATAAACGCCATTTAATTCCCACATGTAAGGTATCGTCGCGTGCGTTAGCATGTGCAACAATTCTAGCACTAGACCTCCTCTGTAACTCAAAAATAGTAACCTGTAAAAAAAATTTAAGTGTCGCCTATGGAGATTTTTAAGTACCAAAGTTTGGTGCCATTCCATGAGTGTGCGCAATTTTAAAGCGTGACGTGTTAGGTATCTATTTACTCGGCGTAACATCATCTTTCACATTATATAAAAAAATTGGGCTAACTTTACTGTTTTGTTATTGTTTAAATCATGAAACTTGCCCGGTGGGCAAGTGGTTAATAATAAAATGTACCAACCAAAGCATTAATAAGAAACCACATGAACTCAAAGCCACATACAAATACATACAGAAGAAGCATTTTTGTGAATGAGTATTGTTAGAGATACATTAATACGTGGATACAATTTTGACATCTATAGAAGTTATCTGAATAAATACAGAAGAATGAAATATGGCCTGGGCTGAAAATCTCAAAAGATGAGTATTCCGAATGAAAACAGGATTGGCTCCAGAGGGAGTTCTTGTTTATTGATGTGAAAAGGAGAATTTACAAAGTAACAATGTGACATCAAAGCTGTGGGTTGTAATTAAGTAGCGGGTTTTCATAGAAAGAAAAAGGTAGAGAATTGTTCATGTGTAATGTAAAACAGCTTTTCTCAATGTTTTTGCTTCAGAGGAACCCTTTAACCACTTCAGACCCGGACCTTTATGCAGGTAAAGGACCTGGCCAGTTTTTGCGATTCGGCGCTGAGTCGCTTTAACTGACAATTGCGCGGTCGTGCGACGTGGCTCCCAAACAAAATTGGCGTCCTTTTTTTCTCACAAATAGAGCTTTCTTTTGGTGGTATTTGATCACCTCTGCGGTTTTTATAGAGCTAACTTTTTGCTATAATAAATATCCCCAAAAATATATAAAAAAAGCTATTCTTTTCTTCAGTTTAGGCCGATACGTATTCTTTTACCTATTTTTGGTAAAAAAATCACAATAAGCGTTTATCGATTGGTTTGCGCAAAATGTATAGCGTTTACAAAATAGGAGGTAGTTTTATTGCATTTTTATTCATTTTTTTTTTTTTTTACTACTAATGGCGGCGATTTTTTTCATGACTGCGACATTATGGCGGACACATTGGACAATTTTGACACATTTTTGGGACCATTGTCATTTTCGCAGCAAAAAATGCTATAAAAATGCATTGTTTACTGTGAAAATGACAATTGCAGTTTGGGAGTTAACCACTAGGGGGAGCTGTAGGGGTTATGTGTGACCTCATATGTTTTTCAAACTGTAGGGGGGCGGGGCTGGACGTGTAACGTCATTGATTGTGTTTCCCTATATTAGGGAACACACGATCAATGAAGCTGCCACTGTAAAGAACAGGGAAGGCGTTTTAGTTTTCATTCATTCATTCAGCTCTCCCCGTTCTTCAGCTCCAGGGACCAATCGTGGGACTCCGGCGGCAATCGGGTCCGCGGGTCCCGCGGTCACGGAGCTTCGGACCAGGTCGGGGGCACTTAAAGAGGACGTACAGGTACATGCTTGTGCCCAGCCGTGCCATTCTGCCGACGTATATCTGCAGGAGGCGGTCCTTAAGTGGATACCACTTCAAGCCCCGGAAGATTTTACCCCCTTCCTGACCAGAGCACTTTTTACAATTTGGCACTGCGTCGCATCGTTATTGTTGTTTACAAAAAACAGTCTGTTTTTTTTGTTTTTGTTTTTGTTAGAAAATTACTTAGAACCCCGAAACATTAAATCTCCATAGGCGAAGTTTAGAAAATTCTACAGGTTGCATGTTTTGAGTTACAGAGAAGGTTTAGGCTAGAATTATTGCTCTCGCTCTGGCGATCTAAATTTTGTTTGGGAGCCACGTCGCACGATGGTGCAATGGTCAGTTAAGGCGTCACAGTGCCGAATCACAAAAAGTGCTCTGGTCTTTGGCCAGCCAAATTATCCGGGGCTGAAGTGGTTAAAGGGGTTGTAAAGGTAAAAAAAAAATCCCCTTATTTGCTTCCTTTACCTTAGTGCAGTCCTCCTCCTTCACTTACCTCATCCTTCCATTTTGCTTTTAAATGTCCTTATTTCTTCTGAGAAATCCTCACTTCCTGTTCTTCTGTCTGTAACTCTGTCTGTGGACAGAGCCTCTTGAGGGGGGAGGGGGCGAGCAGGAGGGTCAGGACGTCCACCAACACACAGCTCCTTCCTCTATCTGCAAATCACAAATTGCTCCGGAAGTGACTTTCCGTCACCGCCATCTTGCTATACTAAGGTGACCAGATTTTTTAAATGAAATCCGGGGACATATTTTTTTTTTTTACTAGTAATGGCGGCAATCAGTGTCACCCCCGCCACCCACCTCACAGCCTGTCAAGTCTTACTCTTCGGGCCCATGGTATTACTGGTTGTGGTGGGAAGGAAGATCACTCCACCAGGGAAGGCAAGGAGATAGGCAGGCGGCTGGCCATGATTTGAGCCAAGGCAAGAAGAACATGCAAGCAAAGCTGAATGGGCATGCGCCCGGGGGTGGGTGGCTGTGTCAGTTTCATTCCGGGACACTGTTTTGTCCTGGAATGAATATGCCCGGGACAGACCTGCAAAATACGGTACTGTCCCGGGCAATCCGGGACATGTGGTCACCCTACACCCCACACCATTGCACAGTAATTGCACAATCAGAGTTTATATGCTTAGCCACTTGAGGCCCGCGCTATAGCCGAATGACGGCTACAGCGTGGACCTGAATATCCAAGCCGCCGTCTTTTGACAGCCACCTCCTTTGGGCGTTCCCCGCGCGCGCTCCAGAGCACGGCAGTGAAGCTCTGTGTTGGCCGTGTCCCTTGAATGGGCATGCTACCGAAACTGAAGAAATATCCCCTCTCCGGGAAAAAATACACCACCTAATCTAGTAGAAGCAGCGGAGTGGTGGGGGGATTGTTATTCAGATTTTTTTTTTATTCTGCACCGACTGTCTTTGAAATTGTCCTGTTCAAATCCAATTCGGGGACAAAACCCGGGGACAGACTTGGTCCGGGGACAGTGTCCTCAATCCGGGGACTGTCCCCTGAAACAGGGGATGTCTGGTCACCCTAATTTAAGCATATAAGCTCCGTTTTGTGTTGAAAATAACTGTGAAATCTAAAACTCCGGTGGGTATAACAAGATGTCCGCTTGCCCCCTTCACACTCTATCATATTACTGTGCAATGGTGTGGGGGTGTAGCAAGATGGCGGCGAAGGACAGTCACTTCCGGAGCAATCTGTGATGTGGAGCGGAATGTGACACTACACCTGCTCGCCCTCTCAAGAGGCTTTCTCCACACCAGGGAGAACGCCTCGCATTACTGTGTGGAGTTACAGACAGAAGAACAAGAAGTGAGGAAGAAGTGAGGATTTCTCAGAAGAAATAAGCACATTTAAAAGCAAAATGGAAGGATGAGGTAAGTGAAGGAGGACTGCACTGAGGTAAAGGAAGCTATTTAGGGAAACAAAAATTACCTTTACAACCCCTTTAAGTAAGGTCATTAATGTAGAAACTCTTGGCCATATAACGTCTAAGAAGCCAGCATGTGACGTCATCCATCTAACTCTACCTACAGCTAAGATGTCACTTTGGGGTGATCCAACCCTTTCTCTGTACCAGGGCTGTATCCTGGCCTAGGCCATCAAGGCCCAGGCCTAGGGCAGCAGGTTGCAGGGGGGCAGCACAGAAAGAGTCTCTGCCGGCTTGCACTCTTAGTGTAGCACTGTTAGTGTAGCGCCAGTCTTATGGGGCGGACTGGGCAGAGAGGCAAGCATCCCACAACTGAAGGGGGACGGAGCTTCTAATTTTGACTGTCCTATCATCCTGGACCACAAACCTTCCTCACTGTGCTACATATTTTCTGCTGTACTATTGGCATGGTTATATCTTTTTAGTACTCTCCATAAAATTATCAGAATTGTGTGCCTAAAGTAGAACTATAGGAACACTTTTTTTTTTTCATTTTGGATAGAGTAAGGGTAAGGGAAGGGCAGGTCTTTAACAGCAAGGGGTGTGGCCTTGACAGGAAGGGGTGGGTCATATTTAAATTAGGGGTGCACGATTTTAGTCAGGCCTAGGGCAGCACAAAACCTAAATACATCACTGCTCTGTACTATTTATTGTCTCAAATAAGATACAAAGGGCAAATTTACTTGGAAAAATAGCATCTGCTCACCTTTTCATCACTAACAAGCCTGTTATAGTAGATTTTTTTACTGCGCGTCTCCCACCCCTGATGCCGTCTCGCTCTGACACCAACGTCGGCTGCTAATTATAAGATTTGAAATTCATCTGCCGTTTTTGTGAACTTCAGAGGTCTGGCTGACCTCAGCTCTGGCGGAGATCCTTCCGCCGCAGACAAGGGGTTAAGGATCACACAGGAACATGAAATCAATTGGAAGAGTTTTCTGTAGCGATTTGAAGGTCGTCAAAACTTGTCAGGTTTTTATTTAAAACACATAAAGATTGGTCAAGTTCCACAGAAGCGGGGCTTGGCGACTGACAGCCTGTCATATCACGTAGATGTCAGATTAATAGCCAGAAAAGCTTTTCCTTTTGACCGGTCAGAGAATGGAAATACTCGGCAAACACATAACAGAATTTACAAATCGCTCTTCTGCTTTAACTTTCATGTTGGACAGGGTTAAAGGGGAACTCCAGGGAAACGGCTAAATACACAGATGATGAAGTGCATACATGGAAGCTGTTTGACCTGCCACAGAATATGTACTTGTCTATCCAGTTCTGAAATTTACACAGCACAGCCCTGTCTTGCGGTGGAGGGGACCTTATCTTTCTTTGCTGAAGTTTCACTTTCACTTTCAGGCGGTGGAAGCTGGTGCTTAAAATTTTTAGGGGGGTGCAAACAAACTAAAATAATAAACATAAAACGCAGCAACTGTGCCCATCAAACGCAGCTACTGTGCCCATCAAACACAGCCACTGTGCCTATCAAACACAGCCACTGTGCCCATCAAACACAGCCACTGTACCCATAAATTGCCACCGCTGTGCCATCAAACACAGCTACCGTACCCATCAATTGCTTGCTGCAAGTGTGCCCATCAATTGCTGCCACTGTACCCATTAATTGCTGCTACTGTGCCCCACCATTTGCTGCCAGTGTGCCCATCAATTGGCTCTACTGTGCCCCATCAAACGCAGCCACTGTACCAGCCAGTGTGCTCATCAATTGCTGCCAGTGTGCTCATCAATTGCTGCCACTGTTCCCCATCAATTGCCGCTACTGTGCCCCATCAATTGCTGCCAGTGTGCCCATCAATTGCCGCTACTGTGCCCCATCAATTGCTGCCAGTGTGCCCATCAATTGCCATTACTGTGCCCCATCAGCAGTGATGAGCATTGATGGGCAGCAGTGATGGGCATTGGGCAGCACTAATAGCCAGCACTGACTGGCATCACTTGTGGGCAATGATTGCTGGCACTTTTGGGCAATGGTTGGTGGCAATTATGGGCACTAGTTGGCACTGATTGCTGGCAGTGGTGGGCAATCATTGCTTACACTGGTGGCACATAATTGTAACCAGGGCACTGATCATCAGTGCCCTGATTACATACCTAGCTGTCCCCTGTGAGGAGATGCTGCTGATTGGCTTTCTTCTTTTCAAACTCTGTCAGTGTGAGGCAAGGGGAGCCGATGACCGGCATCTCTGTGTTTACATGTGACCGGCTGTAATTGGTCACAGCCGGTCACAGCCGATCACATGGTTAAAGAGCTACGGGCGTGGCTCTTTACACAGACCGGGGTTGTGCCGTGTCCTAGAGAGTGGTCATTCTGGGCGGCCGTCATATTATGTCCACCCTGAATGAGAGCCGCACCGCCCAGCCGTTATTTGACGGTTAGCGTGCGGCAAGTGGTTAAGGAGGGTTGGGTTACCCTCTATTTAGCCATTAGAATGCAAGTGCTTCCACTGTAATACATAAAAATGTGTCAAAAGTGTCCGGTGTGTCCGCCATAATGTCGCAGTCACAAAAAACATCACCGACCGCCGCCATTTGTAGTAAAAAAAACAGTTAATAATAAAAAATGCCATAAAACTATCCCCTATTTTGTAAACGCTATAAATTTTGTGCAAACCAATCGATAAAAACGCTTATTGCGATTTTTTTTCCCAAAAATAGGTAGAAGAATACGCATCGGCCTAAACTTTTTTTTATATATCTTTTTTGGGGATATTTATTATAGCAAAAAGTAAAAAAAATGAAATTTAAAAAAAAATTCTCGCTCTATTTTTGTTTATAGCGCAAAAAATAAAAAACGCAGAGGTGATCAAATACCACCAAAAGAAAGCTTTATTTGTGGGAAAAAAAGGACGCCAATTTTGTTTGGGAGCCACGTTGCAAAACCACGCAATTGTCAGTTAAAGCGACACAGTGCCGAATCGCAAAAAGGGACAAGGTCATTAACCTGCATAATGGTCCTGGTTAAACAATTTCCAATGTACAGACAGTGCATTTGCATACATTTATAGTTACAATGTATAATCCTCCTAGCATCATTCCCAGTCATCCTATCGTCATGACGATCAAGTCTACAAAACAATAATGCATACATACTAATACCTTGCATCTGGTGTTAACCATCACTAGCTCATTAGGGTCCACCCGTAGGGCATTGCAATAGTCTGGACATCGCCAATTCTCTGGGACTCAGTCCAGGGGTATCTAGCCATGGTGCCCAGATTCTTTTGAATCTACTTGGACTGCCTCTGTATTGATAGATATACCTTTCCCTGACCAGAGTGTTCCCCATATGTGTTATTCAGGAGGCTACCGTGAGTGGGGAAACCGATTTCCAGCCCATCAGGCTTGCGAGCCTGGAACAGTGCTCTAGAGCAGGGGTCTCCAAACTTTCTAAACAAAGGGTCGGTTTATGGTCCTTCAGACTTCAGGAGGGCCAGATCGTGGCCAGGCATCCAATACTAGTTAACAGGTCAGTGGGCTGCTGGCACTGGAACAGGCTGGGCGGCTGGCACTGGAACAGGCTGGGTGGCTGGCACTGGAACAGGCTGGGTGGCTGGCACTGGAACAGGCTGGGCGGCTGGCACTGGAACAGACTGGGCAGTTGGCACTGGAACAGACTGGGCAGCTGGAACAATAGGCTGGGTAGCTGGCACTGGAACAGACTGGGCAGCTGGCACTGGAACAGACTGGGCAGCTGGAACAATGGGCTGGGTAGCTGGCACTGGAACAGACTGGGCAGCTGGCACTGGAACAGACTGGTCAGCTGGCACTGGAACAGACTGGGCAGCTGGAACAATAGGCTGGGTAGCTGGCACTGGAACAGACTGGGCAGCTGGCACTGGAACAGAGTATGGCTGAGCAGACATGAGAGGGTTCCGTCAATACTTGGTAACATCAACAACTGAACTATGGCATTTAAGTACAAGTGAGCTGACATGAATGGCTTTCTGTAATACATGGAGAATTGTAAGGAGCAGAGTACTTGCGGTTAGGTGCGTAATGCCAGGGATGCTGGTCGTCCCGGAGGGTGTGCACAGAGAACTGTGGGGTCCATTAGTCCAATGAGTTCCAGGGGTGGCTCAGGAGGTTGGCGTGGTAGGAGACTCCCAGATGACAGCAGTCGGCCTTGCGCAATAGAGAAACGCCATGCTGTCAGAGCTGGGGTTTTAAATAGTGCGCGCTGGAGCGCAGGTGAGGCGCCGCTAGACGGCGCACTTCCGCGTTCCAGCGTGGAATGCACGGCGCGCCGGAAGTGACGCCGCAGTAACAGAACGGAGCGCAGCTGCTAGGAAAGAAGCAACTGCTCCCGATCTACTGAGAAGTAACGCCAGTGGTGTTACATTAGGTTAGAGGAATAGTGCCCAATCACTGGTATAATGAGGAGGAATAGTGCTCTATTATTAGTGTCAGTGGGAGAAATGGTGCTCCATTGTTGGTGTTTGATGGCAGATTAGTGCCTTGTATCAGTGGGAAGATTAGTGCCCCAAGGGCCGAATAACCCCTGCTCTAGAGAATGCCATTCTAGCCATCTGCTCTGGGACAACGTCCTCCAATACCCCCAAGATACAATGAATTGGTTCCAGGTGGGCGGTCGTCTGGAACACTCGATTAAGTGTCCCAATCACCACACTCCAGTACCGGTAGAGCTTTGGGCTCCTCCAGAGCAGGTGAATGAGATCTCCCTGGTGTCACACATATCTGCCACACAGGGGGTCTGGCCGCCTGCCCATCTTGTGTAATCTACGTGGGGTGTAGTGCTCCCGAAGTACTATGTAAAGTTGGGAGACCTTTTGAGCCACGTTAAGAGAACAGGTAGTAATCGATTTCAAGATTTCCTCCCATTGGTCTTCTGTAAGTGGACCTACATCTCTCTCCCATAGGGGTGGTGCCACTTTTAAGTGGTGTGTCAATAACATTTTGGTAGCAATGGGAGAACTCTAATTTTCTTAACTACAGTTTTAAGTAATGAGTCTATTTGTTGGGTGTCAAGTTTGAGATTTGCACGTTAGCTGAACAGAATTAGCTGCTTTTTTTTTTTATGGTTTTGATTGCTCCAAATTTGATCCTGAAAAGGTCCCTGTTCTATAGTCTGCCACATACGAGGAAACCAAAGACAGGAAAATCCATTGCCCCTCCACTCTGTGCCAATACACGGCTTAACTTGGAATGATGAGATTTCATTAGCCAAAAACCTTGTTCCCAACCTAAGCCAAATATTCAGTGAGCAGGCACGGCGCTGTTTAGTTTACAATCAACTATAATGGATTAGGTGGAAGGAAGTCACTTGTAAGCATTTTTTTTTAAAGATCGTAAAATGAAAATTTGGATTTGTTAGATGAGGCAAAACAAGCGTAATGCACTGAAAGATCAGCAATAATGTACATAACCCAAGCATGCAATACAACTACTGGAACTGCTTCACAGCCTATCAAATGCTTCAAATTGTGGCTGCATTCCCACCTGTGCGTTTCCTAAATGCGCTGCAAAACACATAAAAATTTGTATTTTGACACTCGTTCGTAAACACTCTACAAAAGCGATGTGATCACGGTTCGCTATTGTGGTGCCATTAATTGTTAATGGCACCCCAGGTAGAAGTAGAATATGAGTGGTTGTCAGACGACAAAATGCACTACAACAGCACCAAAACACTCACCAAAAAATGCCTGACGCTCAAGGAAAAATTCTGGAGCGTTTAGGAGGGGGTAATCCTTTTTCCAACTCAGTGATTTCGTTTTAGATTTTTTCTGTTTTCTGACATGTTGGTGTTATATCTTTCACTTGAATGTTATAAGTTGCACTGAATAAAAAAAGAGCTGTGTAAATCAAACTCTCTGTCTGATTCTTCAATGGGCTTTTGGTCCCTAACGCCGGCATCTTAACTAAGAAAACTATACATGCTGGAGCCATCCTGCACTCTGGGAATGGTTCTGTAGTCTTCTGGAACATGTGATGTGTCCCAGAAGGCTGTTGGTGTGGGGAGTGAACTTTTGCTTTTATCGCCTAGTCGATCTGGGTGGAAATGGAAGTGGGTACCAGTCAAAACCTGGTACCCCCACCCAAAAAAGAATATAAGTACCAAATATTAAAGAGGAGGGGGAGGCAAACAAGCTACTAACTACTTGGGATGTAGACACTGAAACTTTCCTCTTCAGAACACTGAAAGTGGACCAGGTAAATCAAAGAGCTATCCCTTTACAGTAATAAAAGGTAGGAATCTGCTACAAATGTTGTTAAAATTCTTGCAACGTACATTGATCTGGATCGGGAATCTGAATTACAGCAGGGGGGGGGGTGTTTGTGGAAGTGCCCGATTAGAGCCTTCAGCTCTAATAGGCGTCCTGATTAGAGCTTGCCTAACACTGACTCACCTCTCAGCCAATCAGGTGCACTGGGTCTGGTTACCTGTAACCTGATTGGCTGAAGAGACATGCGCTGTGATTGGACGCCTATCAAGATGAAGACATTGAGGACTAGAGGGAGCATGGAAGACAGTACAAGTGCCAGGCGGGGGGGGCCCACTAGCGGCAATTGATGTGGCAAACTGGCGGCAATCGATGGGGCACTCTGGCGGCAATCAATGGTGCAAACAGGCGGCAATTAATGGGGGCACTCTGGCGGCAATTGATGGGGGCACTCTGGCGGCAATTGATGGGGGCACTCTGGCGGCAATTGATGGGGGCACTCTGGCGGCAATTGATGTGGCAAACTGGTGGCAATTAATGGGGCAAGCTGGCGGCAATTGATGGGCACATTGGCAGCAATTGATGGGGTAAACTGGCGGCAATTGATGGGGTAAACTGGCGGCAATTGATGGGGTAAACTGGCGGCAATTGATGGGGCACACTGGCGGCAATTGATGGGGCACACTGGCGCCAATTGATGGGGCACACTGGTGGCAATTGATGGGGCACAGTGGTGGCAATTGATGGAGCACACTGAATCACTGAATGTATGGCCTGTTAACAGACAATATGGTGCCATATACCTGGCTGTGCTGTCTGGTAGAGGTCCATGAAGAATCCTTAGGCAGTTTAAATGGCTCACCTAGGTGTATTTCATCTGTGTATTTAGCCATGTGCCTGGAGTTCAGATTTAATAATACAGTGCATAATAAACGTTGATACATTTTTATATGTTTTCTTACCGGTGTGCCTTTAAGCCAAAAGCAATCCATTTATAATATATATTTTCTGTTTTCACAGTCCCTCTCTTGTGTAATTATTGTTGCTGATGCATTGTGCCGGACTCCCGTTTGCGTATTCAATTAATCTCGCAATGGAATTCCGGGAGGTTGCTCTTAATGAAAGAAGAGTTCTACAGACTAAACACAATGTTCTACAGGCACCTGCGGGGAACGCACATTACAAGAGCCTCGGTAATGAGTCAAAAACATCTGCCTGTAGGTCAGCGTAGAAGTGATGAGGCTCGGTGTAGACCGTTCACAAGATAATGCAGGCAGTTCATTCAGCGTCTCATTGTCCGTAAGATGCTCACACTGGGGACACACAATAGACAGATTGCTAAGGAAAAAGCCATCTGATTTTTTTTCTTTAAAGAGACCCTGTCGCCAGATTAATAATTTAACCACTTCAGCCCCGGAAGAATTTACCCCCTTCCTGACCAGAGCACTTAGTACAGTGTGAAACGCGTCAACTCTGCCGGTATGCTGTTACATGTAGTGCTGTTTTTCTATCTTGGATTTTTAGAATAAAGGTAACTTTTGTTCGGAGAGCGGCTGTCCAGAAGAATCCTTTCTTTTGTTTTGCAACTGCGTCGATTTAACTGACAATTGCGTGGTCGTGCGACGTGGCCCCCAAACAAAATTGACGTCCTCTTTTTCCCACAAATAGAGATTTCTTTTGGTGGTATTTGATCACCTCTGCGGTTTTTATTTTTATGCGCGTAGAAACAAAAAAAGACCGACAAGTTTAGCAATATTTTTTACTTTTTGCTATAATAAATATCCCCAAAAAATCTATAAAAATATGTATTCTTCTACATATTTTTGGTTAAAAAAAAATCGCAAAAAGCATTTATTGATTGGTTTGTGCAAAAGTTATAGGGCCAGATTCAGGTAGATGGGCGAATCTTTATTTTGGAGTAACTTTTCTCATTTACGTTACTCCGCCGAAACTTTAGGAGCAAGTTCTGTATTCACAAACCACTTGCTCCTAAAGTTGCGGCGGTGTAGCGAAAATGAGCCGGCGGAATTCAAATTGGGCTGGTAGGGGGCGTGTAGTATTTAAAATAGGCGCGATCCCGCGGCGAACGTACTGCGCATGCATCGACTGTCAGTGCGCATGCTCCAAATTCTGTCAGTGAACGTCAATGACGTCAATCCCCATTCACGGACGTTTTAAGCAAACGACTCGAAATTTTTAAAATAGACGCGATGACGACGGCCATACTTAACATAGGATACTCCACTAGGGGGCTGTTTTTTCTTTACGCCGCGTATCTCTTACGGAAACGTCGGAAAGTCACTGCGTCGGGCCCGAATACGATCGTGAATTGCCGATTCTCGCTGATTAACATATTCTCTGCGTTAATCAGCGGGAACGCCCCCAGCACGATTTTTAAAATTGCAGTTCCGATACGACGGCGAAATACAATTACGCCGCTCGTATAGGAACTCCAACCCGGCGTTTCTTGTTTTCTGCTTACTGAAAACAGAAACGCCGGCTCAAAGTGAGAGTTAGGCTGGAGTATCACTGATACTCCAGAGTAACTCTACCTGAATCTGGCCCATAGCGTCTAAAAAATAGGGGATAGATTTATTGCATTTTTTTAATTTTTATTAGTAGTAATGGAGGCGATCTGCGATTTTTATTGTGACTTTGACATTATGGCGGACACATCGGACACTTTTTGCACTATTATACCATTATTTTTTATACCATTGTCATTTATACAGCGATCAGTGCTATAAAAATGCACTGATTAGGCACTGGCGCTGACTATAACAGCTTTATCAGCGCTAGTCAAGTTATTCCAATCTAAAAACACTGATCCATGTCTTTATGGACCTTGCTTGCTGGTCCAAATCATTTAGCGGAGGGGGATTATGGTGTGGGGCTGTTTTTCAGGCGTTGGGCTGTTATAGAAAATAGGCTGTATGCAGAGTAAACGCCCAAATCTCTTGTCTGTAATAAAAATGTAGCGCCTGGCTATTTTTAGGCCCGATGCTATTTGAAATTTGGAGGGAAAGTTCAGAGAAATACTTGGCTCTGAACTAGTTTGATTGTTTAAATTTGGGTCTGTGCTCTATCCTTTTGTCCCGGGACTCCCGTCACCCCCGGATGGCAGGTGACAACAGTGGGGTCGAGTTTGTCTGAGTGTCACTCCTCAGCAGCCAGTCAAGGGTTGGGCCACCTCGCTGTGCATGCTGGGGAGGAGTAGTTAGGGGGCAAACGCCATTTCCACGGGTTCTATCTCGTGTGGCGCCCACCATTGGGGTAGCCATTCCATGACACCCCCGCATATGGCCCTCCTGGCCGGGGTGTGCGTGAGTACCAGTGTTCCTGGTTCCAGGACCACGTTGGCCTGGAGCAATTGATCTGCTGTACAGATCCAGTGATTGACTGGGTCCCCACTCTAAAGGGGTCCTGAGCTGGCCATCCCATTGGAGGAAGCTGACCGATGAAGAGTCTGTCTGAAGGATACCAAGCACGAGGCTGGTGTTCCAGGAGGGGCCTGTCCATTCATCGGGGGACAACCTGGGTTCTGAGAGCTAGATGTTTGTCGCCTCTCAGTTGCTAATTTACCAAAACTACTTGAAGGAGATCCGGGTGCTGAATCTACTAAAAGAGGATTCCAGACCATAATTGTCTCCAAACCTTTAGGAGGGTCTGTGGCAGAGACTTGATTCTAAGTTCGAGTGACACTCTGGCTGCTAGGCTGGTGAGAGAGACCTGTCCAGGTGCATTATACTCATTCTGGCTGGAGTGGCGAAGTAAAGTTGTTGTTGGGAGCAGGACTGTTTCCCTATCAAGTTACACCTGAATTTGCCATTTCATTTTCTCCTATCTCTTCACTCAATTCTACTATTATCGTTTTTACCCGGCTGGGTAATAAAAGCACAGAAAAGACACCTGCCGTATGGACATTCTCTTAATTACATCTCTAATCCAGTACCCTAGATGGCGGAGGTACAGAGGTAACGTGCCACCCAAAACAAACCAGCAGCTCCTTCGGGGGTAGTGCTACAACAACACATTTTGTCTAATGATATAATGCATTTTACCCATCATTATATTTCCCGTTCATCCCCAGTAAACAGACATGACCATCCTTTATGTTCTCAGCTCTGTCAGCATCACTGGCTGAGACTAGCCAGCTCAGCCTTTATATTCGTAAATCACAAAAGCTTTCACAAACAGGAAGTGATGGCTCCAGCATCCAATCTCTTCCTCTATGGAAAGTGACATCACAGGATGTGACCTCCACACAGGAAATTACCAAATAAGGATTTCCATCTAACAGGATTAGTTAATATAAAAGACAACATGAATAATGCTAAAGTCTTATGGGCATGCCTGGGAAAGGAAAGCGTGTATGTATGTTTTTAACAACAGAAGCTGCCTGGCTTTCAAACATGGATGTTCTCTTTAAACATGACAATTCATAAGCTCCTGTATTACGGCTGATAGAAATCCTTATTCTGCGCTGTTCCAGAGAAAAACACATATCCGGATTATACTACTGTTCCTAGGGATGGTAGGCTATCTGCAGGTGTACGCTGCGAAACCCGACCTGTGCTGATCAGACATAGCAGAGACAAGAGCGTACATACGCACATAACTGATAATGTCCTTGCAGAGCGAACATATCCCCCCAGACGATCGTTCTGTGCATCACACAGGGGCCCTTCGCCGGTGGACATATCCCGACTCTGCATACATCTCTCTCCAACCTCAATAAGTTTTTCACTACCAGACGGGACTCAACCATCGTCAGTCTGCCCCAGTCAGCTCTTTAGAGTGGGCTGCGGGAGTACTAACACTGGGTGACACTATGTAATACATATTAAATACATCTTCATAAAATTTCCACAACAGGGCGTGACCCCCTAGTTCCAGTGAAGGGAACTCTTAAGGCGTCAGCATACCAAGACATTTTGGACAATTTCATGCTCCCAACTTTGTGGGGACAGTCTGGGGATGGCCCCTTCCTGTTCCAACAGGCCATAAAGACATGGGGTGGAGGAACTTGACTGGCCTGCACAGCCCTGACCTCAACCCGATAGAACATCTTTGGGATGAATTAGAGTGGAGACTGCAAGCCAGGCCTTCTCACCCACATCAGTGCCTGACCTCACAAATGCACATCTGGAAGAATGGTCAAAAATTCCCATAGACACACTCTTAAACCTTGTGGTCAGCCTTCCCAGAAGAGTTGAAGCTGTTATAGCTGCAAAGGGTGGGCCAACTCAATGTTGAACCCTATGGACAAAGACTGGGGTGCCTATAAAGTTCATGCTAAGGGAGGTGTCCCAATGCTTTTGGTACTACAGTATAGTGTATATGCCAACCCATGGATAAAGGCCCACTTCTGTGAGGCTGTATACACACATAGGGAATGGGTTAATACAGATCTGCTTTTTTGAAGCACCTGATGATATTTTGAGTGTGCTTTTTTTGCCACAAGAAATACTGAATACCCTATAATTCTCAGCGGTGAACATTCTACCATCCAATGTTTAAGGTGATTGAGATTTCTTCCCACATGAAGATTTTATTGACTCTTATTTCTTTATAAAGTTGTATTTTTCATTTTACAATGTATATCTGCCATGTGAGACGGATTGGCTTATAGAAGCCCTGACTTTCCATGACAAAGAGCATATTTCAAACACAATAAAATACCAAGTTTTTTTTTGTAAGATGGAGAATAAAATGATTGCAATGTGCAGTTTGTAGAGATACACTTTGTTTGATGGCATAAGTTCACAATGCGACTCTACATAGCGAGATGGTTCAATGGGATAAATCTTTACAAAGATGAACGAGTTATACATTCCACAGGGAGAATATGCTAGATGCTCCCAGCATTGCTCTTCACTTGACAAGGTAAAAAAATTCAACCTTCTTACTACAATTAAGGAAAATATATATTTTATGAATATTTTCATCAAGATAGAAGTTGGGAGTCATTCCCTCCCACCCAACCAACTACCATTTCAGTCTTTCCTTTCAGGACCCACCAGGATGCCTCTTCCAGGCAGGATTGAAGTCTGGTGATCGACCACAGTTTGAGCCCACTGATGTCCAGTCTTGTTCAGTGGCAGCTGGTGCTCTAAATTTTTGAGGGGTGTAAACATTTTTTGGGGGGTGTAAAAACATTGATTGCAGCCACTGTACCAAACTCAGCCACTTTGCCCATCAAATGCTGCCACTGTGACATCAAACGCAGCCACTTTGCCCATCAAACGCAGCCACTTTGCCCATCAAACGCAGCCACTTTGCCCATCAAACGCAGCCACTTTGCCCATCAAACGCAGCCACTTTGCCCATCAAACGCAGCCACTTTGCCTATCAAACGCTGCCACTTTGCCCATTTAACGCAGCTACTGTGCCCCAAGTGCTGCCACTGTGCCCCAAATGTTGCCACTGGGCCCCAAGTGTGGCCACTTTGCCCCAAGTGTGGCCACTTTGCCCCAAGTGCTGCCACTGTGCCCCAAGTGCGGCCAAACCACCCGCAAAATGCAGTAAAGCAGGCAGGATTAACCCTTTTTTGCAACACTTTAGCGCCGACGCACCCAGCGCTTCAGTGTGAAAGTACTCTTAAGCCTGGTACACCCGATCAGTTTTCCCATTGGGAAAACTGCCGTGTTTATGCTCCTTAGCAGTTTTTAAAACTGCGGTTTAAAAAATAACATGTTCTCTTTTTTCTCGCCGCGAATCGCAGCATTTTTTTCCCGCAGTTTTCCTATGGAAAACACGACGAGGGAGCATACACACGACCGGATTTCCCGACCAAAGCTCTCGTGGCAGTTTTCCTGTCGGGGAAACCGCCCGTGTGTACAGGGGAAAAGGGTCCAAGCCGGTTCTTGTTTTTTTCCTCAGTTTTCCCGGCAGTCTTTTGACCATCGGGAAAAACCGATCGTGTGTACTAGGCATTATAATTATAATCTGTACCCCCACCCCAAAGCACCTTGTCTCCATGTTGATGGGGACAAGGGCCTCTAACAGACAACCAAGATCCCACCCCCCGTGTGAATGAATGACTATGGGGTACATTGTACTCCTACTCATTCACCAAAAAAAATGTCAAAAATACATTAAAACACTAGACAAGTTTTTGAAAACCATTTATCATTTTCCTTCCACTTCACAATTATGTGCCACTTTGTGTTGATCTATCACATAAAACCCCAATAAAATACATTTACGTTTTTGGTTGTAACCTTTGAAGGGGTATGAATACTTTTTCAATGCACAATAAGGCAGTATTGTTCTTGCAGCATCCATTTTTATATCTCAACAGCCATGACTTTTGCTCCTGGTCCCAGCTCACTGAATAGCTCTGTCACTATACATTTTCTCTATGCACAGGAAGCAGAGAATGCAGCATTTTTATACAGCAGCTCCTGGATCAGATTACTGAAAATGATTTCTCTACCATATGCTGCAGTGTATTAATAGAGCCAGCTCCTGAACCTCCCACGTGTGGTCTTGGGCCCGATTCCATTTACATATTGTACTCTTATACTCAGCTATGAAATTCCTGCCATAGGGGAGAACAATACTTCATAGGCGGATGGCATTCTTGGTATATAGAGCATTGTGATCAGAATGACTAAAAATGATCATTGTGCCAGTGAGTCACCGCAAGTCAACGGCGTGTAATTTTATAGAGGGGTACATTAAAGGAGAACACCGGGGGAAAGCCATGAATGCCAGAAAACATATCAAAACGCGCATTATGTCTGCTGTGTACGCATCTGCTATTCCGCTTTAGCCGTAGCTACATGTGAACGAGGAATATTTCATACTGTATATCCATCCAGTGCCAATGAGAGAGACTTACCCAATTAAAGGAAGTGGATGGAGGGGAATTAAAGCAGATCTGTATTTAATTAACCACTTGCCACCCAGGCAAATTCCGACATTTCTCTCCTACATTTAAAAATCATCATTTGTTGCTAGAAAATTTCATAGAACCCGCAAACATTATAGATGTGCTGTTTTATTCTTTTCTTTTTAAGCACAGCCCCTAGGGAATACAATGGCGGTCATTGTAACTTTTTATCTTGCACGATATTTGCGCAGAAAAAAACAGTAAAGTTAGCCCAATTTTTTTGCATAATGTGAAAGATGATGTTACGCCGAGTAATTAGATACCTAACATGTCGCGCTTCAAAATTGCACACGCTCTCGGAATGGCGCCAATCATCTGTACTTAAAAATCCCCATAGGCGATTATAATTTTTTTTTTACTCGTTACGTGTTTTGATTTAAGAGGAAGTCTAGCGCTAAAATTATTCCTTGCGCTCTAACGTTTGCGGCAATACTTTACATGTGTGGTTTGAACACCGTTTTCATATGTGGGCAGGACTTACGTATGCGTTCGCTTCTGTGTGCGATCACACGGGGACAGGGGCACTTTAAAAAAAAAAAAATTATTGTTAATTGTACTTATTTTTTTTAGTTTTATCCCCATTTTTGATCACTTTTATTCTTATTACAAGGAACTTAAACATCCCTTGTAATAGGAATATGGCATGACAGGACCTCTTTACAGTGAGATATGGCCTAAAATCCCCCCCCCCCCCCCCAAAAAAAAAAAAAACGATCACGTCTTCCCAGCCAAAGTGGCACTGTTTTTTTAATGCAGAGGCCGGGCCTGACTCCAGAGACCATCTGGTCCGCCGGAAATCTCTATGGTCAACATCCGGGCCGGCGGATCCGTTCTCCGACTCACCGATCTCACAAATTAAGGTGAATGAAGATATCCTCCACCGAACATCAACAACCCGGGTTTCTTACCGCAAGCAGTGGACCACTAAATTAAAGGTGGTGAAACGGGCATAGTATATCCACAAGATGGTCACGTCTCTACCAAAGTAACAGGCACCTGGATCTTATATAACCCTTACGTATAATAAATCTGCAGGTTCATACAAAAAAAGAGAGAAAATGACTAATTATGGTGCAGTATTTGAAGCCAATATGATTTTATTACAATAAGAATTCCAAAGTACATTTTGCATGTTAAATACAAGCATGCCATAACGTAAAAACGATCATATGTTTCCAACCAACAAGATGGCCACGGTCAGCGTGTGTATCGTCATGACGTCAGATCCTAAGCTCCACCCAGCGATCTGACGTCACAACAATATAGCGCTGACTGTAGCCATCTTGTTGGTAGGAAACATATGATAATTTTTAGCTTATGACATGCTCGTTTTTAACCTGCAAAATGTGAGTACCGTACATTGGAATTCTTCTTGTAATAAATTCATATTGGCTTGATATATTACACCATGTTCTCTCATTTAATGTATGAACCTTCTTTTTTATTATACGTGAGTGCTATACAAGATCTAGGTGTCTGTTACTTTGGTGGAGATGTGACCATCTTGTGAATATACTATGCTCGTTTGACCACCTATAATTTAGTGGTCCACTGCTTGCGGTAAGAGGCCCGGTGTGTTGATGTTCGATGGAGGATATCTTTATTCGCCTTAATTTGTCTTATTTACACCATTGGCTCCCGCTGCTGCCAATCACAGCCAGTGAGCCAATCGAGAGATGGAGAAGCGGGACTAATGTGTGAATGTACACACAGACCTACTGATCGGGAGTTTGCCTGCTTGCTGTGGGGGCACTATGTCGGAGGGAGGGACCAAAAGCACCAGCGAGGGACCCGAGAAGAGGGCTGCTCTGTGCAAAACCAATACACAAAGCAGATAAGTATAACATGTTTTTTTTATTTTATAAAAACAAGGTTTTACAATAACTTTAAGGCTTTATAACATTTTTTTACTGAAATTTGTGTTTCATATACCGTTCCGCTAATATCGCTGGCGCAACGTTGAGAGGCAAGCATGCTATTCACAAAGAATATGTGCTCAACGTTGTGCCGGCGTAGCGTATAGTTGTCGGCGTAAGTCAAAGTAGGTGGAAGTGGGCTGGAAGTGGGCGTGATATATTTTAATGAAGTGTGACCCCATGCAAATGATGGGCTGAGGTTCAAAAAACGAACTGCGTATGCATCGTCTCTTGGACACATCCCAGTGCGCATGCTCAACGTTACGTTGAAATAGCTGCCTAAGATACGTCGAACACTGCCTACGACCTGAACGTAACCTATGCACAGCCCTATTCACGTAGTACTACTTAAAAGACGTAACATACGACGGCTGTTCCCTCGTCCATACCTTTGCATGGGTTGCGCCACCTATATGTGGAATAACTTTACGCCGGATGTAAACCTTAGCAAACCACGTATCTTTTCCGCCTGGCGCATCTATGTTTGTGAATCGACGTATCTCCCTCATTTGCATATTTGCAATGGGACATCCAGCGTAACTATGCGCCCAATATACGCCGGCGTAGGCAAGTTACGTCGGGTGGCTAAAGCCATGTTTTTCAACGTATCTAGCTTTGTGAATCGGCACAAGGATACGACGGCGCACATTTGTACTTATGATGGCGTATCTCTAAAGATTACGTGAATCCGGGCCATAATGTTTTGGGAGGAGGGGGTTGTGTAATCTTCAGGCCTAAAATGTTTTTTTTTTTTTTTTTAAATGTGTCCAAAAAAAAAAAACAGCCCCGGCAGTGAAAGAGTTAATAACAGAAAGCCTTTTTATTTCTCAGCAATAATTATTTAATCATTATCTCCTATGTTTCCTTTTCCTGTCCTCCTCAATAAGACATTTCACCACCACGCCGGACAGATTGGGCTTTACACTCGCCCGTCGTCCCTTCACCCGCAGAGCAACACTGACACCCCGCGTCTGTTTTAATAAGAGACGGTCCGAAGAGCCTGTGGCTCCCTCCTTCCTTCCTGAATCCATAAAAGAGTGACAGTGTGCAACCACTGAGGTGGAAAAGTCATTTTTATCATTTGCACTTGACATTATAAAGACACAAGTAATCACAAAAGAGGATTAGTCGGTGTAATTACCTCTAACTGCAGGTCATTAGGGTAAAGGGAGGATATTAGCTAAGCTCGGTTTCACCATTGGAGTGAGGGGGAGATCGGGAAATACCTGTTGAGCTTTTGACATCTAGGAAAAGATGAACTGCAAAGGTGTGTGAGCTGCTTTATCACATTGTCATTTGCTATTATTATTATTGTTTATTGCAAGTTATTTTTCCTCAAAACAAATCTAAACCCGAAAACCCCCCAAAAAATGATATACAGTATCTCACAAAAGTGAGTACACCCTCTCACGTTTTTGTAAATATTTTATTATATAAAAAAATTTGCCGAAGACAAGTAGACTAAGGACATGGATTACTGGAACCATGTCCTGTGGTCTGATGAGACCAAGATAAACTTATTTGGTGTCAGATGATGTCAAGCGTGTGTGGCGGCAACCTGGTGAGGGGTACAAAGACAAATGTGTCTTGCCTACATGGTGGTGGGAGTGTCATGGTCTGGGTCTGCATGAGTACTGTCGGCACTGGGGAGCTACAGATCATTGAGGGAGCCATGAATGCCAACATGTACTGTGACATACTGAAGCAGAGCATGATCCACTCCCTTCAGCGACTGGGCCGCAGGGCAGTATTCCAACATAATAAGGACCCCAAACACACCTCCAAGACGAACACTGCCTTGCTAAAGAAGTGTGGCGGCAACCATGTGAGAAATACAAAGACAAGTGTGCCTTGCCTACAGTCAAACATGGTGGTGGGAGTGTCATGGTTTGGAGCTGCATGAGTTTGGCCAGCACTGGGGAACTACAGATTATTGAGGGACCTGTGAATGCCAACATGTACTGTGACATACTGAAGCAAAGCATGATCCCGGAAACTGGACCATAGGGCAGTATTGCAACATGATAAGGACCCCAAACACACCTCCAAGACGACCACTGCTTTTTTAAAGAAGCTGAGGGTAAAGGTGATGGACTGGCCAAGCATGTCTCCAGACCTGAACCCTATTGAACATCTGTGGGGCATCCTCAAACAGAAGGTGGAGTCGCGCAAATTCTCTAACATCCACCAGCTCTGTGATGTCATCATGGAGGAGTGGAAGAGGACTCCAGTGGCAACCTGTGAAGCTCCGGTGAATTCCATGCCCTCAATGGTTGTAGCCCCTCCCCATAGCTGAGATCCCCTAGTCCCTTTATATCGCTGGACTCTCTCCAGTTCCTGCACATCCTTCCTGAGAACTGGTGCCCAGAACTGGACGGCATACTGAAGGTGCGGCTGGAGTCTTCAAGAATGGGAGAATTATTGTTTTATCTCTGGAGCAAATCCCCTTTTTAATCCATGCTTTTTAATCCTTTGCTTACAGCAGCTTGGCATTGCATGCCATTGCTGAGCCTGTCATCTACTAGGACCCCCTGAGCCCTTTTCTATACTAGATACCCCCAGAGGTTCTCCCCCTAGCGAGTACATTATATTTATATCTTTCACACTCAAATGCATTAATTTGTTATGGTCTTCCTACATGGTTTCCACATCCTGCACAGAAGCGACTGACCTGGTTAGCTTAGTATTGTCCACAAATACTGAGATTGAGCTGTTTATCCCATTCTGCAGATCGTTTATGAATAAATTAAACAGGATTGGTCCCAGGACACCCCACTTTCAACACCGGACTATTCAGCATACTCCCCATTTATTTAATTTATTCCCACCCTCTGGACTCAACCCTGTAGCCAGTTTTCAATCCAGGTATTCACCCTATGGTCCATGCCGATGGACCTTACTTTGTACAGTAAACTCTTGTGGGCAGGGGCGGACTGACCATTCGGTCATTCGGGCACTGCCTGAGGGCCCCGTGGTGGGGGCGGCCCGGGCCGGCTCAGTCCGCTCCCGAAGGTGCCCGCAGCAGCGCAGATGGATGGCTCATCAGAGCCGTGTGGGGATGTTTAGTGACAGGCGCTCCGGCCATATGTCACTGCCGTGGGTGGGGTACAGTCTGAAGAAGCTCAGACTGGCGCCGCGGCTCCCTCCTCCCCTTCCGGGATCCCCTCTGCTCCATGCGATGTGCGGGGAGAGTGGGGGGAGGAGGGAGTGAGGCAGAGACAGCGTGGGTGCTCGGGTTCCGACCGTCCCCACACACACCTCCACACAGCGCGGGCGCGGCCACAACTCTGTTCTCACTGCTGCTTTATCCTCACCATGTGACACCATCCACGCTACAGTCAGCACCTTCTCTGAGGTATGCTGCAGGTGTACTTTATTGCAGAGGAGGAGGGGGGGGGGGCATTTGCAGGTAACAATTATGCTGCCAGGAGTTATTTTAGGGGGGTTAGAGAATGGGTGCTAGGGGGTGCTCTTTGTTTTGGGTTAGAGAGGAGTCATTGTACTAGAAGTAGGAGGGGGCAGATTTGAAGTTTGACCACCCCCCCCCCCCACCAAAGCACCCCTAGAACATATCCTTTAATCCCCCCCCCAAATCAAAGGTCCCATCCAGCTCCACCCACCCCCTGATCCTATACCCGCTCATCCATCCCCTGATCCCATCCCGGCTCCATTCATCCCCCCTGATCCCATACCAGCTCCACCCATCCCCCTGATCCCATCCCTGCTCCATACAACCCCCTGATCCCATCCCAGCTCTATCCATCTCTCCCCAATACCATCCCCCCCTCAATCATCCATTCCTCCCGATCCCTTCCCCAGCTCCACCCATCCCCCTGATCCCATCCCTGCTCCATACAACCCCCTGATCCCATCCCAGCTCTATCCCTTCCCCACAATCCCATCCCGCCTCAATCCATTCCTCCCGATCCCTTCCCAGCTCCACCCAGCCCCCCCGATCCCCATACCCACTCCGCTATCCCTCTAATCACATTCCGTACCGCTCTATTCATACCTGATCCTATCCCTGCGCCATCCATCATCCCCCCTGATTCTATCCCTAAGCTATCCATCCCCCCCTGATCCTATCCCCGCTTCATCATCCCCCCCTCCTATCCCTTCTCCATCCATCCCCCGATCCTATCCCTTCTCCTCCAATCCCCTCCTGATCCTATCCCTTCTCCATCCATCCCCCCTGATCCTAACCCCGCTCCATCCATCCACCCTGATCCTATCCCTAAGCTATCCATCCCCCCCCTGATCCTATCCCCGCTCCATCCATCCCCCCCGATCCTATCCCCGCTCCATCCATCCCCTCGATCCTATCCCTTCTCCATCCACCCCCTGATCCCCCCCTGATCCTATCCTCCTTCTCCCATCGATCCCTCCTGATCCTAACCCCTTCCTCCATTCATAGGCCCCCTGATCCTATCCCCACTCCATCGATCCCCCCTGATCCTATCCCTTCTCCATTCATCCCCCCTGATCCTAACCCCACTCCATCCATCCTCCCTGATCCTATCCCTTCTCCATCCATCCCCCCTGATCCTATCCCCGCTCCATCCATCCCCCCCGATCCTATTCCTTCTCCATCGATCCCTCCTGATCCTATCCCTTCTCCATTCATGCCCCCTGATCCTAACCCCGCTCCATCGATCCCCCCTGATCCTATCCCTTCTCCATCCATCCCCCCTGATCCTAACCCCACTCCATCCATCCTCCCTGATCCTATCCCTTCTCCATCTATCCCCCCCTGACCTATCCCTGCGCCATTCATCCCCCCTGATCCTATCCCTGCTCCATCCATTCCTCGATCCCCATCCCTACTCCATCCTTTCCCCTGATGCCATTCCCCCTGATCCCATCCATTGTGGTAGGTTAAGGGGCGGAGGCGCACCGACGCACTAGCCTGCTTAGTGCCAGGGGGTGGAGGTGACACCAAGTATTACCGCACCAGGTAACACTAAACCCTAGTGACGCCACTGAAGGAGCTGGAGGCAGAGAGCACTGCACATAGAAAGGAACAGACTGAGTCAGCTTGAAATTTCACAACGGCACCCACACTGACCTGCCTTGTGTGCAGCAGCAGCAGTCAGTGTGATAATGTGTCTGTGTCTGTTATAAGAGCCATGCTGAGTGTTACTTTCTGGTTCCTTCCTTATTGCCCTGTGCTGTGCGCCTATATACCAGGTCAGGTGCTATTCACTAATACACACTGATATCTGTTACACTGAATGCCACTCAATGCACACAGTGTATAGATATCAGTGTTATATATAGGGAAAGCACTTAGCCCTGGTTCACATTGGAGCAATTTGCCATGCGATTTGACATGTCAAATCGCATGGCAATGGCACTACCTGAATCAGTGCGATGCCCCATTTGTGGTGCTGCAACGATTCCCAAAAGTAGTTTCTGTACAACTTTTGCTGACTTTGGGGTGCAATTTTCATAGACACCTGTGCAGCAACCCGCACAGATGTCTCTGAAGTTGCCCGCCAAACTCGCACTGACATGCAGGTATGAAATCGTGCGAGTTTAGCTGAACTTGCAGGATTTCATTCCCCTCGTCAGTGTGAACCTGGGCTAAGTAAGTGTTATTCCCTATATATATAATATATATATATATATATATATATATATATATATATATAATATATAAATCATTGAAATGTATACACTAAGTGCTTTCCCCCCAAGTCCCCTTTCACTACAAATAGCACCTGTAAAGCACCTGAAAAATGTCTCACCTGTAGTGTAAATGTGAAAGCCCGAGTACTTTCACACTGAGGCAATGTGCTGGCAGGGCATTAAAAAATGTCCTGCAAGCAGCATCTTTGGAGTGGTGATTTGCGGGTGGTTTTATCCCTCTTTCAGACACTTTTTATCCCTCTTTCAGACACTAGCAGGGGTTAAAAGCACCCCACTAGCGGCCGAATACTTCCACAAAAATCACGGTAAAGCGCCTCTAAAAATACCTGCCGCCACCCCAGTGTGAAAGCAGCTTAATACTGTCATCTGTACACTAAGAATGCGCCTTACATTGGTGATCAGTGGGAAGAATGTCCCTTACATTGGTGATCAGTGAGAAGAATGTCCCTTACATTGGTGATCAGTGAGAAGAATGTTCCTTACATTGGTGATCAGTGAGAAGAATGTCCCTTACATTGGTGATCAGTGAGAAGAATGTCCCTTACATTGGTGATCAGTGAGAAGAATGTCCCTTACATTGGTGATCAGTGAGAAGAATGTCCCTTACATTGGTGATCAGTGAGAAGAATGTCCCTTACATTGGTGATCAGTGAGAAGAATGTCCCTTACATTGGTGATCAGTGGGAAGAATGTCCCTTACATTGGTGATCAGTGGGAAGAATGTCCCTTACATTGGTGATCAGTGGGAAGAATGTTCCTTACATTGGTGATCAGTGAGAAGAATGTCCCTTACATTGGTGGTCAGTGGGAAGAATGTCCCTTACATTGGTGATCATTGGGAAGAATGTTCCTTACATTGGTGATCAGTGGGAAGAATGTCCCTTACATTGGTGATCAGTGGGAAGAATGTCCCTTACATTGGTGATCAGTGAGAAGAATGTCCCTTACATTGGTGATCAATGGGAAGAATGTTCCTTACATCAGTGAGAAGAATTTAATTCCTACAATAAACATTTAATTTTGAACATTGTGTAGAGAAATTCTTTGAACGCATGCAATGTAGGCAGTGCAATATGTAGGTGGACTTTGTGTGGATGTAGATTGAACGTGGGCGAGGACACAGGGGGCCCCATGATCTCCTTTTGCCCGGGGGCCCCATGAGCTGTCAGTCCGCCCCTGCTTGTGGGGAACTGTATCAAATGCCTTTGCAAAATCCAGATACACCACATCTACAGGCCTGCCTTTATCTAGATGGCAGCTCACTTCTTCATAGAAGGTTAATAGATTGGTCTGGCAAGAACGATGGAACGATCCATGCTGATTACTGCTAATGATATCATTTTCATTACTGAAATCTTGTATATAGTCCCTTATCATCCCCTCCAATAGCTTGCAGACTATTGATGTTAGGTTAACTGGTCTGTAGTTCCCAGGGATATATCTTGGTCCTTTTTTAAAGGGTAACTCCACTTTCATGGAGGAAAAAAAAAAAAATAAAATAGCAAATAAAGAAAACATAATATAGGGTGTACAACAGGGGTGGCCCATTCATTAAGGGCGCACAGGCACCGCCTCCCCTATCTATGCGTCCGACCCCTTACAGGACACTGGTGCATTGATTTCAATGAGAAGGGGCTATTTTTCTTTTTAAACACTGATTAGAAGCTTTAATAGGTTTCAATATAGGGTGGGATCGGGTCACAGAGAAGGCGCTCCGAGCCCACCCAGGTGTGTTACAACCAGTGTTGTAAGTAACGGAGTTACAATAAACGCAGTTACCTAACGCAGCCCCTTTTGAGGGTAACGAGTAATCTACCTGATTACTCTTCCCCTCACAGTAACGCAGTTCCCATTACTTGGGCGGCATTACCGCAATTACATCTACCACCACTAGATGTAGAGTAATTGCTTCTGCCAGCGCTATGAACATAAATATGGGTGGAACTCCGCTTTAGAATCATGTGACCGCTGTGATGGCCTGTCACAGCAGTCTGAAAACTCCCAATCGCAAGGAGCCATGGATACAATAAGCCCCACCCGCCTCACACTGACCTATCACCGGGGAACAACTCACATCGATGACACACACTGTGTGCGCAACCTGATCAATGAACCGGGGAACACATGCCTGGAACAAAATGTTCCACAGAACAAACGTTCCCTATACAACACAGTGTACACAGCGACATCTAGTGGTCAACATGGTAAGTGCAGGACACCTATACAGACCAAGGTTCAGCAGGTTATTTTTGGTCAGTGATTTCATCTCTTCATCAGACAACAAAGAAAAATCTGACATCCCCATTCCAGATCCCTTGCATCTAATAAAGCTTATATAAGATAAATAAGATAAATAAAATAATAAACAATAAACTATAGAAAATTCTAATAAAGCCTAATATAAGATTTTAAATTACAGACTCTTTAAACGTCAAGGGAATGTATATTATAAACATACATTTTAATCCAGCTTATAATTTGGTATTAATATGTAGCAGATGGATAAGGGTTTTAAGTCCTATTAGCTGCACATACATGGTGGGATGGATGCACCTACGGTAGGCTGGGATATACACGAGATCACCATTTGTTTCCGGTTTTCTTCTCTCAAGGATTTGGCATTCTTTTGTCTTGGAGTATTAACTCACTGCTCCCTGGCAAGCGCCTGCCATCTGCTTCTCAACAAAGCATTGTAGAATATTAAAAAAAATCCAGTTACTTTGCTGAGTAACTAATTACTTTTTCAATGTAGTAACTGAGTCACTAACGCAATTACTTTTTTGGAGAAGTAATTTGTAACTGTAACTAATTCCTTTTTTAAAGTAAGATGAGCAACACTGGTTACAACAGTGAATCATTTTTCAACCCAAATGTAAAAATGCATATAAAAGCAAAAGAAAAGGCCTTCAAAAAATACAAGACTTAGGGGTCATTGTCAGCATTCCAACTTTACAAAAAATGCAATAAGAACTGTAAGGGTATAATTAGGGCGGTTAAGATAGAACACAAAAGGCACATGGCGGAGGAGAGTAAGAAAAATATAAATAGTAAGACAGGGAGGCCAGAACATATTGGCCACATAAAGGATGACAAAGGGAATCTGGTTACAAAAAGCGGAGATATGGCAAAGGTTTTGAATAAACTCGGAGGGATACAGTAACCAAGACAGTGATGCAATTTTTTATAGCATGTCACAGGAAGCACCCTCATGGTTAACAGAGGACAGAATTAAAAATAGACTTGACAAACTTAACAATAATAAGTCCATTGGAACAGATGGCTTACACCCGAGGGTACTTAACCACTTGCCGACCAGCCGACGCAGGATGGCACGGCTGGGCGAAAAAACGTTATGGTACACGAAAATTGCAACAGCTGTGTGCTCATTACATAATTTTGCAGTATAGCGAGCAAATATATTTCTTGATGGTATGGTAAGTTAAAGCTCAGTTTTCTCTTCAGCAAGGTGAGTATAGTATTTGTTGCCAATTAGGTGAAATTTTGAAACGTGACCAAAAAACATGGAAAACATCTGCCGGTGTTTCAGTACAATAGTAACATTGGACTAAGTGGTTAATTCCCAATTTACACATTGTAGAGGGAGTATAATACAGTTGACGGATGAATTAAAATTGAAAATTAAGTTCTTGTTTTCCCGATAACTGTAGAAAAAAATCTTCTACTTCCTCTAAGTTATTTTGTAAAAGATTATATGTACAAAGAGAAGCTTTCCTTTTAACCTCAGAGGAAACTCTAAAATAATTTTCTGGTCTCGAGAAAACCCTATTAACAACAATTAATTTGGGGTCAATGGGGAAAATGCCCTTTTCATTGGTGGTCTGTAGGATGAATACAGCCTATATGGTGGCGGGAAAAATACAATCCTTACAAGCAGCTAAAAAAATAATTGTTTCATGTTGCTAGTTTTAGCAAATAGAGTTAAAGAGGTTGTAAAGGAAAAAAAATGTTTTCCGTAAATAGCTTCCTTTACCTTAGTGCAGTCCTCCTTCACTTACCTCATCCTACGATTTTGCTTTTAAATGTCCTTATTTCTTATGAGAAATCCTCACTTCCTGTTTTTCTGTCTGTAACTACACACAGTAATGCGAGGCTTTCTCCCTGGTGTGGAGAAAGCCTCTTGAGGGGGCAAGCAGGATAGTCAGGATGCCCACTAACACACAGCTCCTATCTCTATCTGCAAAGTAGAGAGAGTCCTGACACCCCTGCTCGTCCCCTCCTCGCTCAAGAGGCTTTCTCCACACCAGGAAATAATTAGGGACATTTAAAAGCAAAATGGAAGGATGAGATAAGTGAAGGAGGACTGCACTAAGGAAAGGAAGCTATTTAGGGAAATTTTGTTTTACCTTTACAACCCCTTTAACCCTGAAGCTATGCAGGCACCATCAGATGGGAGGTCAATCAGCCACAACTCAAAGAGCCTCTGACAACCTTTGGAGGAACCTGAAGGTTCCATGGAACCCTGGTTGAGAATGGCTGACATAGAACATACCAGACACCAGTTTTAGCATAAAATTGGCCAAAGTTGTGCTCAAACGGTAGTTTAAGGAGAGAGGTAAATGCAATATATAATATACAGTAAACAATGGTTGTTCAAACCAAATTTTTTTCACCGTTGGTCAAAAGATACAACTGTACCATTATCAAATATTTAGCATATACATTTTTTCTCATATGGACCCACCATAATGCATCTGCAAATTTGTCAAAGATGATACTCGCCCAGAGCTATTACAGCCCTTAACAATCTTATAGGTATCTCCGCTTTGCTTCCATGAAGCTCTGACGGCAGCGGCGCTGGAGATCCGCAGAGAAGTCAGGGAATATAGCCACCTTAACATTTCCATGAGGAATATTCCCTTTTTCTCCAGCCATTCTTAGAGCTGCACCCTGGTCTTTGTAATTGAGGAACTTGTTTGATCATTTTATGATTTATTCACTTCACCAGAAAAAGAAAAAGTAATTAAGGAACTTGGCTATAAATGTACAGGGGAAGCTCCCTGTGGGGGAGGTCTGGCCAGCATACGGTGGGCTCTCTCAACTGCCAGGGTGGTGGAGAAGGCTGCCCGGCCATAGGTGGTGGCGTCGTAACTCGATCCCTGAGATGTCCACTAGTGTTGAGCGGAATACGCCATATTCGATTTCTCGATATTGCGCGAATATATAGAAGAATATTCGCGAATATTCGCTAATATCGAATATTCGTGATATTTTATCCAAAAAAGTATTACTAAACTAATATGCACTAAACACTAACTCTATACTAACTCTACTTAAAAGAAAGGAGAATAAGGGGGCAAAAGAAGGGCGGAGAAGATAATCGCGCAATATTCCTATTGCGCGATTATCTTCTCCGCCCTTCTTTTGCATCAGAGCCAATCAGAATAACTTGAATATTCGGCAAAAGGAATATCGCGCAATATTCCTTTTGCCGAATATTCGAGTTATTCTGATTGGCTCTGATACAAAAGAAGGGCGGAGAAGATAATCGCGCAATATTCCGTTTGCCGAATATTCGAGTTATTCTGATTGGCTCTGATGCAAAGAAGGGCGCATCAGAGCCAATCAGAATAACTCGAATATTCGGCAAAAGGAATATTGCGCGATTATCTTCTCCGCCCTTCTTTTGCATCAGAGCCAATCAGAATAACTCGAATATTTGGCAAAAGGAATATCGGGCAGTATTCCTTTTGCCGAATATTCGAGTTATTCTGATTGGCTCTGATGTAAAAGAAGGGCCGAGTAGCTGATGCGATTCTTTTATGTTGCCGAAAATTCGCAATGCAAATTTTCGGCAACATAAAATAATCGCATCAGCTACTCGGCCCAGGGTCTCTCTCTAATCATACCAGCAATGCTTTTAGACGTCGATGGAGATCACTAGGATGTGATCTGTTTTAAAAATAAATTTGAAAAAATACGAATATTTGCCATAGCGAATATTCGCCGCAATATTCGAGTTATTCGCGAATACTCGAATATGCAATATTCGTAGCGAATATTCGCAATGCGAATATTCGTGAGCAACACTAATGTCCACCCTGATCTCCTCAATCTGGGCCATCAGTGAGGTCCCGTAAACCGTGATAGCATCTTGGAGACTGTCCGCGTCCCCTCCCGCCAGTTCCTGACTCTTGTATGTGGCGCCGCCATCTTCCCCGAGGTCCTTCTTGTCCTGTCTGTAGTAATGCTTGAGTTTGGCTGCAGACTTTTTTTGAGCATTCGTCTGAGACATAGTGCAATGAGACTGGTAGATCTTCCCGGGTGGGTCTAGACCACTCAGGGTGTTGTAGGGTCAAAGAGATAGCTTGATGCCAGGAATCCCTCCTTTCCAGTGCGTCCTACTCCATGCCACATCAGACCATGCCCCATCTTATAGGTATCTCACTTTATTCTGTCTCCATTACCTGCATCTTGGGACACTATGATTCCACCTTTTTGGATGAATACGAGTCCCAAGCCGTCTCCAGAACACAATTTTTAGCTTGCAGAATGTTAGTCATCAATGACCCCTCCCTCCGTTTAAGACCATTTAGAACAGTGGTTCTCAAACTCAGTCCTCAAGTACCCCCAACAGGCCATGTTTGCAAATCCCCTGGCCCTGATGGCCTACCAAACGACTATTACAGGACATTCAGTAAACTTCTTGCCCCCACATTGCACTCTGTATTTTCACAAGCTATGTCTTCTGCGAAGTTCCCCCCTGAAATGCTAAATGCCTATGTAGTAACTATCCCCAAGCCGGGCAAATCCCCTGATGTCCCCTCTAACTTTCGCCCTATCTCACTCTTAGGCCTCGTACACACGATCAAATCTGTCTGCTGGAAACGGTCTGCTAGACCGTTTCAGCAGACAGATTCGATCGTGTGTACGGGCGAGCCGACGGATTTGGCCACCCGACAGATTTCAAAGCATGCTTTGAAATCTATCGGGTGGGAACCCGTCCGCCCGACATGTCTGCTGGTTAGTACACTTACCAGCAGACATGTCGTCTCGCACCGGCGCCGAATGGATTCGGCGCATGCGCGGAAGTGTTTTACTTCCTGGTGCGGTGACGTGGCAGCGTCAACGTCACCGCCACGTCAACGACACGTCAGCGCGCTGTCTGCTGGCGGGGATTTTGGTTTGCTCGTGTGTACACGCAAACCAAAATGACAGCAGACAGATTTGTTCAAATCGGTCGGACAGACCGTTTTGAACAAATCTATTGCCTCGTGTGTACGAGGCCTTAAACACAGACGTCAAGTTATACGCTAAAATTCTCACCCATAGGCTCCAAAATATTCTACCATCATTGATCAACCCGGACCAGTCCGGTTTTACTGTTGGGAGACAAGCCTCTGATGCCACGCGCAGGATTATTGGGGTTGTGCAATACGCTTGGGCCTCTCGGACGCCTTCTCTGCTCCTATCTTTGGATGCGGAGAAGGCGTTCGACAGGGTCCATTGGGGTTATATGTCTCACACTCTAACTAAGTTCGGATTTCAGGGCCCTATTCTGTCAGCTATCCTCGCCCTCTATTCCCAACCCCTAGCTCAGGTCTATACCTCCAACTGTCTTTCCCGCCCTTTCCTGATCTTGAACGGAACCCGTCAGGGGTGTCCATTGTCCCCCTCGATCTTCAATCTTTTGATCGAACCACTGGCGGAAAAAATCAGATCCCACCCCCACATCTCCGGCTTCTCTATTCCTGACATGTCCCACACAATTAATTTGTTCGCAGATGACATCATTCTGTCCATAACCTCCCCCACGTTCAAAAAGTCCTTCAGTCCTTTAGCGATATTTCATATTATAAAGTCAACTGCTCCAAGTCTGTCATTTTGCCTATGCATTTACCTCCCTCAGTCCAGAGCTCTCTAGAAAAAACGTATATGTGGTCGCGGAAAAGCATTTCCTATCTAGGCCTACAGATTACTGCGGACCCCTCTGACTTGGCAGACGCTAACTACCCTGTATTGATAGGAAAACTTTTAAAAGAGTCCACTAGGTTAGCTAAAATAGTGATCTCCTGGTCTGGGCGTCTTGCATCCTTCAAGATGTTGCTTCTACCCCAGATTCTATATGTTTTCCGTACCCTCCCAGTCCCTTTAAAACCCCAACACCTGAGATCTTTGAACGCTATTCTAAGGTCTTATGTGTGGAGCGCACGCAGACCCAGATGTTCTAAGGCTTTGCTAACAAGACATAGATCAGCGGGTGGGATGGGCCTCACAGATATAAAGGACTACTACCGGGCATCCCTTCTAAACCAACTCAAGGCGTGGTTTGCGGATCCCCCAGCAGTTCCATGGTGTGGTATAGAGAGATCAATGAGCCCCACCAAGGACCTTCGGTCTCTTCTGCTCCTTGACCGAATTAGACCCTTTCCCCTAAGACAGGTTCCCTTGTCCATTCGGGCCTCCTTGGAGGTGTGGAGGGATCTGGGAGCTTTATCCATCCCCCTAGGTGAGTTAGTGGAAGTCCCAATACCCATTGGTGTCCTGACTGAGGCCATCCCTGACATAAATCTGGGAGACTGGAGCGCCAAGGGCATTACCCATGTCTCGGGCCTTTATCAGGAAGGCCAGCTTGCATCCTTCCAGTCCCTCCAGGCTTCATACAATCTCTCATCAAAGGACATGTTTAAGTTCCGTCAAGTCTCTCACTTTCTTAATTCCATTCGCAGTCACAAAATAGTCCTCCCGACCCCGGTTTGGAAATTTTTCCCCCTCTATTAAAGGAATCCCCCTTTTTTACAACCTTCTCCAGCACAGACGAACCTTTGTCAAGTCCCCCCCCCTTTTTTGAAGTGGGAGATAGACTTGGGTGGTACCTTTTCCATCTCACAGTGGCAGGTAGCTCTCAACTCAGTATACAAGGCCTCTAAATGCACCAACCACTGGGAGCTTGCCCACAAAATCTCTTTAAGATGGTACCTTACGCCTTACAGGCTGTCCAAATTTTCCCAAGACAATTCCCCTATGTGCTGGAGGGGTTGTGTAGAGGTGGGTAATATTTTGCATATACTTTGGAAGTGCAAACAACTAACAAGTTTCTGGAACAATTTGTTTAGATGTATCTCTTCAATTACGGGTGTCCTTACTAAGCCAGGACCTGAATTAGCCCTGCTGAATTTGAACATTGACTTATTCCCTCCACAGTTCCGCACAGTGGTGACACATCTACTGCTTGCAGCTAGATCCCTCATCACTCGTAACTGGAAATCCAATACAGTCCCCAATCTTTCAGAGGTGATCGCCCTCAAAAAAAAAGAAAGGAAAAAAACCTTCATAAATAAAATCTAATTAAAGAAAAGATTGGCTGCACCTGGATCATCAAAACAAAACATTTTGAAAGAGATCAGGAATTTGTGTTTGGAGAAAGCAATCAATTCCCATCATTCATTTTTGTAAGGGTGCTAGGCATAGTCATTTTTTGAGAGAAAAAAATTGTATATCCAGAGTTTGTGACCAAAGTTGTGACTATACAACATATCAGAGAGAGGTACCCATATAAATGTTGGTTGGTCAAATCAAATTTAAATTTCAGGTGGTCAAAAAAAACATATGTACCATTATCATATAGTTAGCATAAACACTATATTGTCAAAAGTATTGGGACACATGCCTTTAATTTGGCCCACCCTATGCAGCTATAACAGCTTCCACCCTTCTGTGAAGGCCGTCCACAAGGTTTAGAAGCATGTCTATGGGAATGTTTGACCCTTTTTCCAGAAACGCATTTGTGAAGTCAGGCACTGATGTGGACAAGAAGACCTGGCTCGTAGTATCTGCTCAAAATTATGCCAAAGTTGTTCTATCGGGTTGAGGTCCAGACTCTGTGCAGCCCAGTCAAGTTCCTCCACCCAAACTTGCTCATCCATGTCTTTATGGACCTTGCTTTGATGGGGAAATCCCTTCCACTGTGCTACTGTATTCTGAAAGTGGGAGGTTCCCCTGCCGTCAGAACGCAATGATCACAGGTGTCAGCTATAGCCGCCGGCAGTGATAGCATAAAAAATAAAAATTACAGGCTGATTGTACTGAAGTAGATCGATAAATTGATTTCAGTACAACCAGTCTGCCCATAGATTAATAAAAATGTGTCTGGTTCCTGCTGAACAGGCAGAATATTTATCTGTCTATGGCCGGCTTAAGCCAAACACAGTGAACATGCTTACAGGGGGAAAACATAGGGTGATCTCAGCAATGTGCAGCTGTGCTTTCCTTGTCCAATCAGCATCATGGGGTGGGTCTTTGACCAAGCTCTATTGCTTTCCTGCAGTAGAGAAATTCTAGGTCACTGGTTTGGTTGTGCTGTATGGCAGGGATGTCTGAATTACAAGACTGTCTGAATCAAATTCTAAATGCTTTAACAGGCATTCACAAACTATATATACAATGTATGCTTTAAATCAGAATTGCACAAATGCAGCAACTTTGTGAAAATTCCAGGCACACTTTTAGGTTAAAGGTGGAACTTCCGCTCATTTGTTTCCTCCCCCCTCCGGGAGCCACATTTGGCACTTCCAGGAGTCTGGGCCGCCGTGAATTACGTCAGAAGCTCAGCTCCCTCCTCCTCCCTCCCCCCTCTGCCAGGCCAGTAGGAGAGTACAGTGGTGCATCACGCATGCGCAGTAGGGACCCGTTGTGAAGTCGTAATGCTGCACTCCTGAGTTCCCTTACCCACAATGGTGGTTGCAGCACACGATAGCTGATGGAAACATTGGCTGCGGCGCCGACATTGCTGGACTCCAGGACAGGTACGTGTCCTATTATTAAAAGTCAGCAGCTGCAGTAGGTTTAGCTGCTGGCTTTTCATTTTTACAGGGATGGGCAGACCTCCTCTTTAAGTCTTAATATGCCTTCCACATTGTGGACTTATCTCTGTATTTACAGTATATTCAACAGGTTTATGGCTCTGCTGGAGAATACACTCTACATTAAAGTCTGTGAGAGAGGAGAGAAGCACAGAGAGCAGCTACGCCTGCCCCTTCCCTCTAGTGCCCACCCACAGAAGCCTTTGCATTTTGTGAATGAGTTCACACAATACAAAGGCTTCTTTGATTGGGCAGGAAGAGGGAAGGGGGGCATAGTAGCTGCACTGACTTTACACTTGAAGGGGCTTGGATGAGCTCAGTCCAGCATAGAAGCTCCAGAAGCTATGCTGCTAGAGCACAATACATCTTGTCAGATATAAATGATAGAGAGAGGCCCAGGAGATGTCATGCACCACATTGGACTTGATCTCTTGGAGTGCCTTCACTTTTTACAAAGTTGCTGGATTCCTGGAATCCTGCTTTCAGATCAGGAAGCAAAAATATTAAATAAAAAATACCAGTTGCATGCATGAAGATATCAGCAAATGTGTCAGATCATATATTATGTATTATTTTTCAGCAAATGTAAACTTGCAAAATAAAAATAAAAATAAAGGCGCCAAAAAATCCAATAAACATTTGGCAATGAGTATGCAATTTTCTGCATAGCTATACAAGTTCAGAGTGAATGATTTTTAAATTCCTCAGAACTGCAAATTGAATCCTAGTATCCTTACATTGTACAAACCTGTGTAATGTCTACCTAAGCTGCAGGTCTGGATAAGGGTATTTTATGAATTTTTAAGAGAACTTTATGCCGTTTAGTATTTTTTATTTAATATATATGATAGTACACATCAATTGCACACAAATGTATAGTGTTCCTTCAATAAAAAAAAAAACCCTCTGGGCCTTCTCTAAAATTTTATATAAGAGCCCTATCTAAGTGAGTTTGTGCTTATTAGGCACTAATACTGTATGCAGCACTGATGGGCACTGATGTGCAGCTCAGTATTGATAGGTGGCACTGATGGGCAGCCTTAAAGGGGTTGTAAAGGTACAATTTATTTTCTTAAATAGCTTCCTTTACCTTAGTGCAGTCCCCCTTCACTTACCTCATCCTTCCATTTTGCTTTTAAATGTCATTATTACTTTTGAGAAATCCTCACTTCCTGTTCTTCTGTCTGTATCTCCACACAGTAATGGCAGACTTTCTCCCTGGTGTGGAGTGTTGTGCTCGCACCCTCCCTTGAACTACAGGAGGTGGCAATGATGGGCACTATTAAGTGGCACTGATGTGTACTGATGGGCAGGACTGATGGGCACTGATAGGTGACAATGATGGGCACTGATAAGTGGCACTGATGTGCACTGATAGGCGGCACTGATGGGTACTGATAGACAGCACTGATGAGGAGGTACTGACTTGCATCACTGATGGGTACTGAAAGGCAGCACTGATGGGCACTGGTGGGCATCACTGAATGAATGAATGAATGCTTATCGGCTCACCTTTACTCTGAGTAGAAGAATGCCGATATCCGGCACTTTCTATTTACACTGTGATCAGCTGTGATTGGACACAGCTGATCACATGGTAAAGAGCCTATGTTATAGAGTCTTTACCCTGATCGGAGATGCTGTGAGTCCGAACGACACACCTCACCACCAATCGATGAGCTGTACACACCCAGAGGGCCATGCATGAGTAGCTTGTTTTGAAAGACATCACGTGAGCAATAAACAATTAAACCACTGCCCGCCGTCATTTTGCTATAGGCTGGATGGCAAGTGGTTAAGCAATATTTTTTTTTGTTGCATTCATACATGTCCCCCATGGCAACATTCAGCTACCCATCTAATTTTTTAATAAAGCTAGCATATTGGCCATGAGAAGGCAAGAAAAAAAAATCAGCTTCCATCGACTTGAATGAGGTTTGGCACTATGTTTGGTAATCAATGTAGCACCCTCTACCATAGGTAGGTGCTAGAAGTAGGATTTTTGTAAGGTAGCTGCCAGGCAGGTACATTTAGACAGGCTTATGCTTCAGGCCAGGCCTGCTTATTTTGATCTGGGGACAAGGAGTGGTTAGTGTAGCAGTGGGTGTGATCACCTTTGCTTCAGTTCTTGGGCGCCTCCCCTGCTTTCAGGGAGAATGTTCTGGAAGAGGGGCAGGGCAGAGGACTGGAGTGACAGGGAGCTCATGTGATGAGCCCTGACCCATGCCCAACTTGAATTGGCAGGGGGAAGGCCTCCTTTATAAACTCATCCAGCCCACTGGAGAGGAGTTGTTGGCTGGGAGACATGAAGAATGGAGTGCTAGATCATAGCAGGAGGCCCATCTACGTTTGGGGGGGGGGGGGGGTGCGCGCCTCAGCGGAGCAGCCTGGGAGCTGGGAGGGAGCCTCGTCCTTACATGGTCATGGAAGAGGTGTCCTGGAACAGAGGGGCTGGAGAAGTGATTAAAATGCATGTCCGGTTAAGTTCTTCACCATGGACTCAGGGCAGGAGAATGTTGGTGAGTGAGGCACAGTGGATAGTTGGAGAAGGCATGCCAGGGGAGCTGGGTGCGAGGCCAGAAGTATTTATTTAAAAATGCTGATGGGGAGGCAGAACCAAGGAAAGCAATACTGTATATAGGCACATTAAACTTCAACCGTATGATTGACATGTTGCCTTTAAACCAACATGAAGATTACATGACTAGAATATGTTTCTTTTGTTCTTCACAGGTACACAGTTCACTGTGGAATACTGGCAGACTGAGTGACATGGCACTAATGGGCGGCTCCTGATTTTTGAGTGCATGTGTATGGCAGACATATCAGGTGAGTGATGTCCTATACTTTAAACTTTATTAAAAGTCGTATAAGAGTTTAAAATGATACAAGCTGAAGATTGCCTAACACCATTGCCTTAGATATTAAAGCCTTGTTTAAAAACAAACATGCTATACTTACCTGCTCTGTGCAGTGGTTTTGCACAGAGCAGCCCGGCTCCTCCTCTTCTCGGGTCCCATGCCAGGGATTCTGGCTCCTCCCTCCTGCCAGGTGCCCCCAGAGCAGCAGTATGCTCCATAAACTCAGTTTTCTCTGTACTAGCTGAGTAGGGGCAATCAATTATCCTTTCTAATGGAATATTTAGTCATTCAATAAAACATCTGAAATATCTGAAGTGTAAATGACTTCTTTATAATCTTAGCAGGGGTTTCCTGGGGCCGAAAATTATTGAAAGGGCTCCTTTGGGATAAGAAAAGTAGAGAACAGCTGCCATTGTAGTTAGTTTTAGTTTATTTCGAAAAATGTAAAAAAAAAATGTTTACATATCCTAAGACTGGGAAGAAGTTTGTACATATTTTTCAATATCGCTGTCAATGGTGAGATTGCAACCCATCTCAATGAGGTTCACAGACTTGGTCTGCTTCCTCAGGAAGAAATTATATTGCTGTAATGCCGCGTACACACGGTCGTTTTTTGTGATGAAATAAAACGACATTTAAAATGATCGTGTGTGGGCAAAACGTTGTTTTATGTCTTCTGAAAAACGTAAAATAAAAAATTCGAACATGCTTCAATTTGTTATGTCGTTTTTCAGAATGTCATCTTTTGTTTCACAAAAAATGATCGTGTGTGGGCAAAACGACGTTTTTAAACCCGCGCATGCTCAGAAGCAAGTTATGAGACGGAGCTTCAATGGAACAGAGTGCCGTCGAACGTGTCTTACGTAACCGCGCTTTGCAAGAGCATTTTCAGAAAACGATGGTGTGTAGGCAACGTCGTTTTTTAAAATGAAGTTTGAAAAACTTAATTTTTTTTCATGAGAAAAAGCTACGGTTTTTACAAGACAAAAAACGACAGTGTGTACGCGGCATTAGAATTATACAATAAAAAAAAAATGTTTGAGACTCTTACTGCAGCAGAATGCTACGGCTGAGCAAAGCGACGTTACCTTGCGTTGCTTTGCCTTTCGGCCACTAGGGGTGTGCGCGTGTCACCGTCAAACCGATGCGAGTGCCCGGGAGAACACACAGATCCTGGTTCTTTTAGGCGAGAGGAGATGAACGCAGTACTCTCTCTTCCCCTAGTCAGTCCCATCCCCCCTACAGTCATTCCCATCCCCCCTATGTTTTTTGGCCACTAGGGTCATGTGCGTCTCACCGCCAAAGCCGATGTGAGTTCCCGAGAGAACCGGTTCTTTTAGGGGAGAGGAGACTGATTATGTGTTTATACAATGTATGAACACAGATCTCTCCCTTCCCCTAGTCAGTCCCATCCCATCTACAGTCAGTCCCATCCCCCCTACTCCTTTTGGCCACTAGGGCAGTATGCGTCTTACCGCCAGAGCCGGTGCGAGTGCCCGGCAGAACTGGGATCTGTGTGTGTAAAAACACAGATCCCAGTTCTTTTAGGGGAGAGGAGACTGATTGTGTGTTCATACAATGTAAGAACACTGATCTCTCTCTTCCCCTAGTCAGTCCCATCCCCCCTACAGTCAGTCCCATCCCCCCTACGCCTTTTGGCCACTAGGGGCGTGCGCGTCTCACTGCCAGAGCCGATGCGAGTGCCCGGGAGAACTGGGATCTCTGTGTGTAAACACAGAGATCCCGGTTCTTTTAGGGGAGAGGAGACTGATTGTGTGTTCATACAATGTATGAACATCGATCTCTCTCTTCCCCTAGTCAGTACCATCCCCCCTACAGTCAGTCCCATCCCCCTACGCCTTTTGGCCACTAGGGGCGTGCGCGTCTCACTGCCAGAGCTGATGTGAGTGCCCGGGAGAACCGGGATCTCTGTGTGTAAACACAGAGATCCCGGTTCTTTTAGGGGAGAGGAGACTGAACGTGTGTTCATACAATGTATGAACATCGATCTCTCTCTTCCTCTAGTCAGTCCCATCCCCCCTACAGTTAGAACACAGTGAGGGAACGCAGTTAACCCCTTGATAGCCCCTAGTGTTAACCCCTTCCCTGCCAGTGACATTTATACAGTAAACAGTGCATTTTTATAACACTGATCGCTGTATAATTATCACTGGTCCCAAAAATGTGTCAAAAGTGTCCGATGTGTCTGCTGCAATTTTGCAGTCACAATAAAAATCACAGATCACTGCCATTACTAGTAAAACAATAAAATAATAATAATAAAAATGCCATAAATCTATCCCCTATTTTGTAGATGCTATAACTTTTGCGCAAACCAATCAATATACGCTTATTGAGATTTTTTTACCAAAAATATCTAGAAAAATATATACAGTATTGGCCTAAACTGAGGGGAAAAAAATGCTTTTTAAAAAAAAAAAATATGGATATTTATTATAGCAAAAAGTCCAAAAATATTGGACCAGATTCAGGTAGAGTTATGCCGGCGTATCAGTCATACGCCGGCATAACTCTGAATCTGCGCCGGCGTATATTGTTTTCTGTATTCAAAAAACAAGATACGCCGGGTTGCAGCTAAGATCCGACCAGCGTAACTGCAATTTTAAAATGGTCGCTAGGGGCGTTCCCGCTGATTTACCCCGAGAATATGTAAATCAGCGAGATACGCCAATTTACGAACGTACGCCTGCCCAACGCAGTGACTTTACGCCGTTTACATAAGGGTTTTCCCGGCATAAAGATAAATCACCAAAAAGCAGGCGCATCCTATGTTAAGTATGGACGTCGTGACCACGCCAAATTTAAAAAATGTTACGATGTTTGCGTAACTCGTCCGTGAACGTCATTTACGCTCACGACGAAAGCACCGTCATAATTTGGAGCATGCGCACTGGGATACATTGTCGGCCGGCACATTCGCAGTACATTTGGCGTGGGATCGCGCCTATTTTAAATACTACACGCCCCCTACCCGCCGCATTTGAATTACGCCGGCCCATTTACTCTACGCCGCCGCAACTTTACACTCAAGTGCTTTGTGAATACAGCACTTGCGAGTAAAGTTGCGGCGGCGTAACGTAAATGAGGTTACGCCGCCTTAAAAAAACGCTCGCCATCCTGAATCTGGCCCATTGTGTTTTTTTCAAAATTGTTGCTCATTTTTTTTGTTTTAGGCGCAAAAAATAAAAACCGCACAGATGATCAAATACCACCAAAAGAAAGCTCTATTTGTGGGAAAAAAAGGACGTCAAATTTGTTTGGTCATTTAGCAGCCAAATCTTCCGGGGCTGAATAATCAGATACTTTAGAAAAACCTTCATATCAGTGTATATTATTTTATTTTTTCATTTTATTAATCTTACTTTAATAACAGCTTCATCAAGTGCCACACCACTCTTCAACGAAGAATCCAGTGTACAAAACAATGGGCTTCCATAAACCTAGTTTTCTCTGTACTAGCTAAGTACGGGCAATCAATTATCCTTTCTAATAGAATTTTTAGTCATTCAATAAAACATCTGAAATATCTGAAGTGTAAATGACTTCTTTATAAAAGATGAATGCAGTAGGACTTGTATGAGAATGTGAAAGGATGACAAAGAAAACACAATGCAAGTTTTATTTACAATAGGCATGTTGTTAGTGATCTGTACTAATAAACCGAAAAAGTCCAAGTGACAAGACATAATATAAAAAGATAAATCACACACGCTCCAACAGCCGTTGTAGTCGTCGGTCATGTTGTCTAAGCGTCCCTATAACTTTGCCAATTAGCCCATGCTTATGCTGAGGAATCCGTGTTCAGTGAACGCTCATTATTCGGGATGAGAGTTTTTTAAAAGGACGTTTTCAGCCAACTTTTGACTAAATACATTGTTGTCCATAGGGAAGGGAAAATGAAGGTAATTCTGTTTTTAAGGGTGTAATGGGCTTTAAATGGCTCCTGAGGGTTATAAAAGATATTTGTATAGCAATCCTGGAAAGGATGGACAATGTTTCGGGAGCATGTTCCATTTATTAATGTAGCACCCTCTACTTAGGTAGGTGCTAGAGGTAAGATTTTTGTTTAGAACAGGTAAATTTAGGCAGGCCTAGCTAGAAACTAGGCCTGTTTATTTTGATCTGTGAGGGCTTGGAGTGGCTCTGAGTAGTCTGGTGACTCACATACAGCATCACTCCACTGTCACCTCCCTCTTAGTTATAGATCAGGGGTGTCAAACTCAATTTCATTATGGGCCACATTAGCATTATGATTGTCGTCAAAAGGGCCAGTTGTATCTATAAGATTAGATGTCCAGGGCATCCCCTCCCCTTACATTGGATGTCAAGAGCCACCCCACCATCAGAAGTTGAGTTCCCTACTCTCCCTTACATCACAGTGCAACCCCCTTAACTTATGCTGCTGCTGGATGCATTGCTTGAAAGCAGAAAGTAAGGGTCTAGAGGAAGACCAGAGGAGGGCTGGAGCTCTCCTGCAGCTGCAGGAGAAGTGTGAGGGCCACATAAAATGGCCTAGAAGGCCGGATTCAGCCCGCGGGTCTTGTGTTTGACACCTGTGTTCTAGATGATTCTAGAACAGAGGTGGAGCTGTCTGAGGTGTTCCCGGGAGCCCTGACCAATCCCCAACTAGGATTGGCAGGGGCCAGGCCTCCTTGATATACCCAGGGTTAGCCCAAATATGGAGGAGTGGTCAGGTGGAAGAACTAAGGATTGAGTGCTAGGCTGTCGGGGCATTTGAGGGAGCTTCCTATTCTGGGGGGGGGGGGGCCTGGGCTTCGGACTCTGGTGCAGGCAGGCCTCCTTGATATACCCAGGGTCAGCCCAGCTGAGGAGGAGTGGTCGGGTGGAAGAACTGAGGGTGGAGTGCTAGGCTGTTGGGGCCTTTGAGGGAGCTCCCCATTCTGGGGAGGGGGGGTTGACCATGGGCCTGGGACTCGAGTGCAGGATGTATTCCGTCAAGAACTCATGGAGGTCCCTGGACAGGAGGCACAGAGAGGAGTCAGAGAGGACAGCTGGAGCTAGTACTGCCGGGCACGTCTTCAGAAGGTAACCATCGGGTTTGTAGCCGGGAGGGCTGGTGAGTGACATGTGCTAACAAGGACTGGAGAGGCAAACAGTCAGAGTTGGGTATAGAGCCAGTAAGGATTGCAATGTCACAGGCAGTGGAGTCGGGCAGCTGCCGCCAGGAGGGCAGACAGGGCCTAAAGCAAGTTAACTGGCAGCAGTAGTCCACCATAGGTCAGCTAGCACACAAAGACTTCCTATTCTTTTGCTACATTAGAGGGGCCCGCGGTCCCTGCCTGCAAATGGCATTTTCTGTTGCCTGACTAAGTTAGTGTTGGGCCTAACCATGTGCTAGCTGTTCCTGGAAGTGAAGAGTTGTGCAGGATAGAGAGAGAGAAACAGTCTGCAAGCAAGTGTTGTGCTGGAGGAAACTGGAGCTGTAAAGTGTATATAGTTGTCCCAATTGATTGTAAAACAATCAACCAATTGCTTGTTTTACTGGGCATCCCATATATTCCCATACCTATCCAAGTTCAAATCCCTCAATAAAAATACAAAAACAAGCACTTGAACTGTTCCTTTTTTTCCCAGGTGATTGGGAAGTGCATGCTGGGCTGGGCAGGGTGAGAGGTGGGCCACAGTTTTTAGCAGCCCCTATGGGGGTAGCACTACATTAAGTTATAACCAAATCTCACCTGGTGAGATTTGACTTGATAAAGGGGACCTGCTCCATGAAACATTGTCCACTCTCTTCAAGATAGCTAAAAAGAGGTTTTGTCATGTAGACCATCCTTTTACCTCCACCAATCATCCTTTTTATCCAAGCCTTGGGAATGATATCTCTTTTTGTAACAATCTTTCTATAGGAAATTTACAATATTTGCTACACTATATATGTTTTCTCTTCCGTTCATGGACGGACACAGCAGCATTGACCTTAGGGCTATGTACCTTTCTTCTAGGAGAGACTAGGCAGAAAAAAATAGCACTTTAAGTGTTAAAAAAACTTCTCTCAGTACAGCACCTCCCCGGGTACATCCCACTCTCTGGAAGCATCCAGCCTCAGTTTTAATCTGCCTAGCATCAGGAGAGCATGGCCTTTCTGGAGCCCATGTGCTCTGGAGATTTTTTTGCGATTTTTTTCGCCTTTATTTGTTTTTTTATTCCTGCATTTTTGGATCCTGGGATCTACTATCAACTGCCGACAGTGTGACAGGCTGGATCTTGATTTTTGTAATCCCCCCATGTTCGGCCATCGAGCGTGTGCCAGTCTTTAGCTAGGCCATCCACAACATGTCCCATTGCTCCAGGGGAGGCCGGTGAACTACATGTTCCAGGGCACACATATGACCGGTCTCTATGGCTGTGTCACAGTGTGCCGGGCCGACAGCCATGCCACAAGCGGACGTTGGTTCTGTCTGAAATGACTACAGCCAGTGGTCGCAGGATGGGTAAGTAGAATCCCCTTGCCTCGGCAGGGTGTTTTCGGCTGGTGCATTCCTGGGGAGGTCGACTGAGGGCCCGCCCTGCTTTCCTCTCTCCCTTTCCTCTCCCTCCTTCCCAATTTCTGGGTGGCGGCTGTGAGGTGGGGGGTCCACCTGAGGGGGGGCTCTGCTACTGCCGAGGGGGCTGTGCTGCTGTGGGTACTGTATTTTCTACTGTACTGTACCGTGGAAGCCGAGGGGAAACCAACAATCCTGATCGGCCCGGATTGGCCGTGCCGTCCCTATTACGCGGACCTGGAGCGTCTGGTGGCAGACGTCCCTTGGCGTCTACTCCTGAGAAAAGATCTTCTGTCGCAGGGTCCTATCTTTCACCCTGCTTTACAGTCGCTGGCTTTGACTGCGTGGCTGTTGAGAGCCAGGTGTTGAAGGACCGAGGCCTGTCAGGTTCGGTGATCTCTACCATGCTACGAGCACGGAAGTCCACTTCACAAAATGTTTTTCATCGTACGTGGAAGGCCTACATCTCTATGTGTGAGGAGATGAGGTGGCACCCCCGTACATACGCGATGTCCCGGATTCTGCTGTTTTTACAGCATGGAGTGGATCAGGCTCTCGCCTTAAGTTCGGTTAAGAGCCAAATCTCGGCTCTGGCTGTCTACTTTTAGCGACCCTTGGCAGCGCACTCCTGGGTGCGTACGTTTGTGCAGGGGGTCCGGCATGTGGCCCCTCCTGTGCGTCCTCCACTGCCCCCTTGGGACTTGAATTTAGTTCTTTCGTTGCTTCAAGAATCCCCGTTTGAGGACATTCAGAGGATTCCTTTGCTGACTCTGTCTCAGAAGGTGTTTTTTCTGGTGGCAATTACTTTGGTCAGATGGGTATCTGAACTGGCGGCCTTGTCTTGCAAGTCTCCTTACTTAATCATCCATGAGGATACGTTGGTGCTGCGGCCACAGCCGTCATTCCTTCCAAAGTTTGTTTCGGCTTTTCACATTAATGAGTACATTGTTCTTCCATCCTTATGTCCTCAGCCGAAAAACCCCGAAGGAGGCCACTTTGCATTCCTTGGACGTGGTCCGAGCCCTACGGGTGTACTTGTCTGCTACGGCTCCGTTTCGGAGGTCGGACTCACTGTTCGTGTCGGTGACTGGTCCTAAAAAAGGTCTGGTGGGCTCGTCGGCCACCATTTCTAGGTGGATCAGACAGGTCATGCTCCAGGCCTATGCCCTAAAGGGGCGGGCGCCTCCCTTTCAGGTCACTGGGCATTCGACCAGGGCGATTGGTGCCTCTTTGGCTTTCCGTCATCAAGCGTCTATCTTACAGGTGTGTAAGGCAGCGACCTGGTCGTCAATCCACACCTTCTCAAAATTTTACAAGGTGGATGTGAGTGCATCTTCGGATGCCTCCTTTGGCCGCAAAGTTTTACAGGCGGCTGTTTAAGGTTGAAGTTCCTCCGTTGAGGAACTCTGGTTTGTTTGGGGTGAAGCTTGGTTTGCTGTGTTTTTTCCCATCCCTCTAAATTTTTGACACTGCTTGGCGACGTCCCTAAGGTCAATTCTGCTGTGTTTGTCGATGAACAGAAGAGAAAATAGGATTTTTGTACTCATCGTAAAATCAATTTCTCGGAGTTCATGGATTGACACAGCACCCACCCCTCTTTTGTTTGTACTGCTTGTCTACGAACTGAGGCTGAATGCTTCCAGAGAGTGGGATGTACCCGGGGGACACGCCCCCTGGGAGGTGCTGTACTGAGAGAAGTGTTTTTAACACTTAAAGTGCTGTTTTTTTCTGCCTAGTCTCTCCTAGAAGAACGGTACATAACCCTAAGGCCAATGCTGCTGTGTCCGTCCATGAACTCAGAAAAATGGATTTTACGGTGAGTACAAAAATCCTATTTTTTACTACATTTTGTCTGTTAGGTATTTGGTTGTTGAGTTGAGTTCCACCATTTGAAAAAGGAATGGCCACCAACCTCCAGAATGTCACAGGAGAAAAATACAAGCACCGTCAGGTAGATTAACTGCTTCTACTACAGTCCTTGTCAGATTGATAGGCCCCTCTGCTGTGGTGCCTGATGGGTGCAGGGACAAGGAGGGTCTTTACTCGAATTGGAAGAAGAAGCCAAACATTCCAGCAGCTCATTAGGGAGTCAGTACTACACTGGCATATACAAAATACATTTAATTATGTGTTAATGAATGCAGAGCTGCATTAATTTGTGTCTTTTATGTGTGCCTGGTGTTCAGCATTATTTTTTTGCAATCTGAGGATGGTACAGACTTTTCAGGTTGTATTACACAGCCCATTAAATAAATCTGCAGAGCAATTTAATCCAAATCAAAAAATATTTTAATTATGACTGCCCCAGTGCCCTGACAATAATGACTGTTTATATGAACGTTTAGAATAGTTTACACCTTGGTCAATTGTCATTCACACGTGCTGCCGGACTTGATAGAGGCTCAGTTCAATACAGGACTTTGCTGCCCTAATAGAAAATGCAAAAGATGTAATTAAACATAACGACAGGCTGACCTGTTTGTAATTTTCTGGCTGATGAAATGCTTCAAACAAAACTCCAGGCTCAGTTTTTTCCCTAAATTATACAGTCAGGAATGTGCTCTAAGTGCTTTTGCTCCAAGTGGTTGCTTTATGATGTTTCTTCGATGCTGTCAATATGCTACTAAAGTTTTACATAAGCCCATTGCTGCTGACTTACTTCCTACTGGATGACAGTGTCATCTAGCCTCATTGTTGTGGGCCTCACTATCATTAATTGGTAGGAAGAATCGGCATAAAAAAAAGTCGATAGTTCAAATGGCAGAGGCGCACGATGTAGGGTGATCACGGATTGCCCGGGATAGTCCCGCATTTTACAGGTCTGTCCCAGGCACCTTCATTCCAGGACAATACAGTGAAACTGCCACCCCCCCAAGCCAAACTAATGCTCCCAAAAAAAGGCTGTCACCTCACCGCTTTACTCACTGACAGTACTTGTCCTGGCCAGGAATGCCTGGAGGAGCACAATCCCCTCCCCCTGCTTGTGATTGGAGAAATCATAAATCCCGCCTCTTGTGTCCAATCACTGTGCTGTGATTCATTACAGTTTTGGGAAGGGGGTGTCCCTGATTGGTAGTTTGGAAATGTGGTCACCCTAGCCCGATTGTTCAAAGGATAGTCATGAGTTATCTGCTTTAGCTAGATATTCAATTACTTTATTTCTATGACTGAAATGGGTTTTGTGGCTTTAAAGGGGTTGTAAAGGTTTTCATTTTTTTATGACAAACATGTTATACTTGCCTCCACTGTGCAGCTCGTTTTGCCCTGAGCAGCGTTTTCTGGGGTCCCTCGGCGGCTGTCTCGGCCCTCTCCACTTCTGATATTCGGCATCCATAGCAGCCTACTACAGGACTCGGCCCTGCCCCCCGGCGAGCGGCATCATTGGATTTGATTGACAGCAGTGCGAGCCAATGGTTGCACTGCTATCAATCTATCCAATTAAGGGCCAAGATAACAGGGGAGAGGAAGAGCGTGTTCGTGACGCAGGTCTTCCTGGACTCAGGTAAGTAAAACAGGGGGCTGGGGGGCCGAAAATCTTAAGATGTATAGGATGCATTAAGGTGAAAAAACATCAACCTTTACAACCCCTTTAAATTGACACTTCTGTGGTTCAAGGTAATAAATGCTACACGTGATCCACCTAGATAACATCACTACCATAAATTCTACACTCCTTGCTGGCTCAACAATGGAAAATCCAATTTGATATCTTTATTGTGGAAGCATCTTATCCTTGTTTCTGAATTAATCTACTACAAAGGTTTACAACTCCTTTAAATAATGCATTACAATGTAAATAAACCCATTTGATTTTTATAGACTTAAATGATTTTAGTCCACTAAAATGTACTGGAGATTAAGTCGACTAAATACAACTAAAACTAAAACACTTGCAGAAGACTAAAATGGGACTAAAACGAAAATGCCATTTTAGTCATAGGAGGAAGACTAAAACTAAATTAAAATTTGCTGCCAAAATTAACACTGATGCCAAAGGAAGAGTGTTACGGCAAAGCAGGTAACATGCCCCTTGTGGCAGCTCCTCCAAGAGTTGCAGTCGTAAAAGAGTTACATAGGCCAAAGTATGTTCTGCAACTCTTTGCTTACAACCTGACTGAGGCCGGAGGCTTGCAGTGCAGGGATTTATTTGCCCTCTAAATACCTTAAAGTGGTTGTAAAGCTTTGCATTTTTTCACCTTAGTATATCCTATGCATTAAGGTAAAAAAACACTGTATTTTTAGGCGGGCGTAACGCATCTCATATGCGCTACGCCGCCGTAACTTAGAGAGGCGAGTACCGTATTCAGAAACAACTTGCGCCCTAAGTTACGGCGGCGTAGCGTAAATGGGCCGGCGTAAGCCCGCCTATTTCAAAGTAGGCAGGTAGGGGGCGTGTTGTATGATAATGAAGCGTGACCCCATGTAGATGCATGGCCGAACAAACGGCGCATGCACCGTCCGTGGACGTAACCCAGTGCGCATGCTCAGAATCACGTCGGATAGAATGCCTAAGATACGCCGAACACTGCCTACGACGTGAACGTAACTTACGCACAGCCCTATTCGCATACGACTTACGCAAACGACGCAAACAACGTAAAATTCGACAGCTGTCCTGACGTCCATACTTAACATTGGCTGCGCCTCATAAAGCAGGGGTAACTTTACGCCGGTCGTACGCCTTACATAAACGGCGTATAGTAATACGCCGGGCGCAAGTACGTTCCTGAATCGGCATATCTAGGGCATTTGCATATTCAACGTGGAAAAACTACGGAAGCGCCCCTAACGGCCAGCGTAAATTTACACACAAGATACGCCACCGTAAACGTTTTCTGAATCCCGGCCCGTGTATTTTCCGGTCCCCTGTGTCCCCATTTTACTTACCTGAGCCCCGAACTTCCGTTGGATCGTTCCTGCATCGCTATACAAATGCCTCTTTCGGCTATTCATTGGTTAGATTGATAGCAGCGCAGCCATTGGCTCCTTCTGCTGTCAATCAAATCAATGACGCGGCACGCCAGGGGCAGGGCCAAGTCATACACTTGGCGGCTATGGCCACCGAGTGTATCACACAGGAGCACACCCGCAAGGTAACCCCCTCCGGAGAATGCTTCCCAGAGGTGGTTAGCTCTTGTGGGGAGGAGCCGCGAGAGCCGTCGTTGGACCCCAGAACAGGACTATCAGGGCCACAAAATGAACTGCACAGTGGAGGTAAGTATGATATGTTTCTTTTTTTTTTTTTTTTTAACTGAACCCATACAACCCCGTTAACTCTTCTGAAAACATTTTGTTCATGTGACCACAAAGTAATCAATAAAATTAAAGTGGATGTAAACCTGAAAAAATGTTTTTTATTCTTAGCTGTCACAATTTACAGTATAAGATTTCCTATTATCTGTGCCCAGTCTTGCCACACAGATGTAATCCAGCTCTGAACAATCCTCTTTTATTGTTCAGTGAAATAAAACAGACTTACAGAGAAAAACCTTAGTCTGTTCCGCCCCCTTGCTGTGAGTGACAGGTTATTTACATATCTCATGCACTAGCCTGGAGACAAGCATTATTTTTTAATTCCCACCCCCACTCCTTTTCTGAAGTCATGTGGTTACTTTTCTGGATTTTGACTGGATGTTAGTGATCATAACAGAATTTAGTGTAAGGGGAGTGTAGAGGTGGGCGGGGAGTCTACTGACATCACGACTCCACGCACCGAGCTCCAGACAACAGACCCACCCACAGAATCTGCAGTTTTTCAGTTCTTATAACAGACAGAGGGGGAGACATTTGACAGGTAAGGATACATGCAGGAGGCATCTATATCCTTATAGATCAGCACTATGGCAGTAGTTTAGAAAGGATGAGAGTGGGTTTACATCGACTTTAGGGTATTTAGAGAGCAAACGAATATAAATTAAACCCTGCAAACTGAACAGGGGCCGTGGAGAATAAGAGGCCTATAAGAACTGAAAACTGAGGTTCATCTTACCAAGAACAAGCTAGATGTTAGCTCTGAGCCTGCTGGAAAAAGTATCTAAGTGATAAGGAGGAAAGTTAATCTTCTATACATGGTACAAAGTGCATTTGAAACCCAATAGAAGTTGAATTTTTAATGGTATATTTAAGTAAAGCTTGCAGGAAAATAGAGTTATATTCATGTGTTACTTTAATTGTCTTGCCTAAATTAGCTAAAGTGCAAGTAGATTTCCATGTTCAAGGACAGAAGGCAATAGAGAGGATCGTTCTTGTTTTCTTCAAGATCTACTTTTTGAACTCTCCAAAACACGTTATCTTCTTTAACCAATGTGACTATCAATAAATACGTCTTGACTTTACACAACGTGTTTGGCGCTTTCCACACGGCCTAAAACTGTTGGGACAAACAATATAACACCTTCGGGAGTGGTCAACTTTTATCCATTGAGATAGCTTGATCCCCTGGGAGATTTTATAGATAGTTCAATGCTTTGCCCAAGGCCTGATCTAGAGGTATTTTTTGCCCCTCAAAATGTGTTGAATACCGTTTATCGTCTTGTAACGTTGTTATTAGCAATACAGGATCTATGTTTCTATGAACTCTAAAGATACACATTTGGCACACATGAGTATTTTTTAAATTTGTGTGGCCCCTATATAGTGGTGGACTCCTCATCCTTGTTGAAGAGCTGCCATGGTCATCAAGTTGAACCACCATCTTTCATCTGAGGGGTGAAAAATCCAAACTTGCGAGTCTGCTGCTACAATTGCGGGAAACATGGACACTTTAAAAGGATATGCTATCAGTGCCTTAGAATTCTTTCACACCTGCACCTTCTTTCTACTGCCTCCAGTTTATTTTTCTAACAGCACCATAGGTATAACTTGGCAAGGTTTCTACAGTGTGGAAGGCTAGTAACATTTTCACTTTGTACTATATATTTTCTAAAGGAGTCTTGCTTGCAATTTGCAATTAGAGAGTATAGTTGAGCGGACACCTGGATGTTCGGGTTCGGTGGGTTCGGCCGAACTTCAGAAAAAAGTCTGGGTTCGGGACCCTAATTTTTGACTACTAAAATGTCTCTAAAAAACTAAGGGAAAGGGCTAGAGGGCTGCAAATGGCAGCAAAATGTTGGTAAGAGCATGGCAAGTACTCTGCAATCAAATGTGGATAGGGAAATAACTTAAAATAACATAAAATACATAAAAATAAAAAAAAATCTTGACAAGCAGGAACATTCCCCAATGATAGGACACTATTCCTCCCACTGATACCAATGATGGGGCACTATTTCTCCCACTGACAGATAGTTAGCTAGCTAGGTTGAAAAAAGACACAAGTCCATCCAGTTCAACCATAAAAAAATAAATAAATAAACAAACAAACTAAAACACAGTACAATCCCATACACCCAACTCCATACCCACAGTTGATCCAGAGGAAGGCAAAAAAAACCAGCAGAGCGATGATCCAATATTTGTACATGTTGATCATATCCCCCCTTATTCTCCTCTTCTCAAGAGTGAATAAATTCAATTCTTCTAATCTTTCCTCATAGCTGAGCTCCTCCATGCCTCTTATCAGTTTGGTTGCCCTTCTCTGCACTTTCTCCAGTTCTCCGATATCCTTTTTGAGAACTGGTGCCCAAAACTGGACTGCATATTCCAGATGATGTCTTACTAATGATTTGTACAGGGGCAAAATTATATCTCTGGAGTCCATACCTCTCTTATACAAGAAAGGACTTTGCTCGCTTTGGAAACCGCAGCTTGGCATTGCATGCCATTATTGAGCTTATGATCAACTAAAACCCCCAGATCCTTCTCCACTACAGATCCCCCCAGTTGAACTCCCCCTAGCATGTATGATGCATGCATATTCTTAGCCCCTAAGTGCATAATTTTACATTTATCAACATTAAACCTCATCTGCCACATAGTCGCCTAATTAGACAGAGCATTGAGGTCGGCTTGTAAATTGGAGACATCCTGCAAGGACGTTATTCCACTGCATAGCTTGGTGTCCTCAGCAAAAACAGAAATGTTACTTTTGATCTCAGACCCAATATCATTTATAAATATATTGAAAAGTAAGGGACCCAACACCGAACCTTGGGGTACACCGCTGATAACCTTGGACCATTCAGAGTAAGAATCATTAACCACAACTCTCTGAATTCTGTTTTTCAGCCAGTTTTCTATCCATTTACAAACTGATATATCTAATCCTGTAGACCTTACCTTACACATGAGCCGTGTGTGGGGAACTGTATCAAACGCTTGTGCAAAATCCAAGTATACCACATCCACTGCCACGCCCAGTGGCATCTTAAGAGTATTATAGGCCCCCGGGCAATACAGTGCACTGGGGCCCTGTCTACACAATCACACACGAGAATTTTTTACTAACAAAAAACATGACATTTACTGGCAGAACCACATTTTCTACTGGCACTGCAAAAAAGTACTTAAAATTACAATTTTCAATGCCAAACAGTGCAAATGTCAGTATTTAAACTATAAACATATAGCTAGTGCTCTTAGCAATGTGTTTAAATTAAACAAAAGTAAAACAACATATTTCTTCATTGACATGAAGTTCTGACCCGCCGCTCTCCACAATTTTCTACTGGGATCACTGGGCATGTGGGGCCCCCCAGGCAAGTGGGGCCCCCGGGCAACAGCCCAGCGTGCCCAATGGAAAAGATGGCCCTGGCCACGCCTCTGTCCAGGGTTTTACTTACCTCTTCATAAAAGGAAATCAGGTTTGTCTGACAACTTCTGTCTTTCATGAATCCATGCTGTCTGCTGCTTAAATAGTTTGTTTCCAGCAAGAACTCATCCATGTGGTCTTTTATTAAACGTTCCAGTATCTTCCCAACTATAGAAGTTAAACTAACAGGTCTATAGTTACTTGGTAAAGACTTTGTTCCCTTTTTAAATATAGGCACCACATTGTCTCTACGCCAATCCAGTGGTACTATTCCTGTCATTAATGAGTCCCTAAATATTAGATACAGTGGCTTTGAAACTTCAGAGCTCAATTCTTTTAGGATCCGTGGGTGGATGCCATCTGGTCCAGGTGCTTTATCCACCTTTATTCTGTCTAAATATTTCTGGACCATATCACTTTTGATATAACATAAAAATAGTGCAGCGCAAACAATGCAATGTGATGACTATAATGGTGTTTCTCATACACCAAATGACATGTGTAGTTAAAAAGCAAAAACAAAAACACAAACCAAATAAAGTGATATAATACACCAATTCGTGAGTGCATAAAATATCTTAATAAGTGTCCATATAATATTCAGTGCTGTAAATCCAATGATCCAATTGCTCTAATAGGAATCCACCGGAGTGTAAATGAGATAAGAATAAATCCAATGGTTGTGATCAGATCCACCAAGGTGCAGACTGGATAAGATAATAAACAGTGCTCCCACCACCAAATGGATATTCTACTATTACCTCCAAGGACGACCACTGTTTTACCAGATGGTCATACTGCGCATGAATATCCAACAGGAAGCCCGGGGCAAGGATGTTATGAAGTCCTCATATGTCAAACATGGTGGTGTATAAAACAAAGAGAGAGGAGACAGACATCTAAGAGCTTCCGTAGGTACCAGGGATTTATTGCAACATAAAAAGTACAGTTTACTCACATTTGGTGAGAAAATATCAGGCATCAACGAAATCAAAACGGGACCGAACGAGAAGATTAATACAGGATAAGGTTCAGACCATGAACGAGCGACTGTGCAAGTAATTGCTGTCCCCGGACGCGTTGCGTGAAAATTCACTTCTTCAGCAGGGCAGGCTTGCCCTTGCAGCTTGCTTGCTGCCCTGCTGAAGAAGTGAATTTTCACGCAACGCGTCCGGGGACAGCAATTACTTGCACAGTCGCTCGTTCATGGTCTGAACCTTATCCTGTATTAATCTTCTCGTTCGGTCCCGTTTTGATTTCGTTGATGCCTGATATTTTCTCACCAAATGTGAGTAAACTGTACTTTTTATGTTGCAATAAATCCCTGGTACCTACGGAAGCTCTTAGATGTCTGTCTCCTCTCTCTTTGTTTTATACACCACCATGTTTGACATATGAGGACTTCATAACATCCTTGCCCCGGGCTTCCTGTTGGATATTCATGCGCAGTATGACCATCTGGTAAAACAGTGGTCGTCCTTGGAGGTAATAGTAGAATATCCATTTGGTGGTGGGAGCACTGTTTATTATCTTATCCAGTCTGCACCTTGGTGGATCTGATCACAACCATTGGATTTATTCTTATCTCATTTACACTCCGGTGGATTCCTATTAGAGCAATTGGATCATTGGATTTACAGCACTGAATATTATATGGACACTTATTAAGATATTTTATGCACTCACGAATTGGTGTATTATATCACTTTATTTGGTTTGTGTTTTTGTTTTTGCTTTTTAACTACACATGTCATTTGGTGTATGAGAAACACCATTACAGTCATCACATTGCATTGTTTGCGCTGCACTATTTTTATGTTATATCTACTTTGGGAATTTTGTGAAAGTTTCTTTGTGTTCAGCTAGCATTCATAGAAAATTTAACCTTGGTGTTATTTTTCACTATTGATTTTATATACAATTCTTTTTTCCTCATCATTTTGCGCTGAGTGCACCCCCCCTCTTTTTCATATCACTTTTGAGCCATTGTGGATTTGGGGCTGTGTCACTCCCACCCCCTATATCGACATGAGCTCCCCCATTCTCCATTGTATACACAGAGCTGAAGAAAGCATTTAATAAATTTGCCTTCTCTATGTCCTCAGTCACCCACTCTAGATTATTTTGTAAAGGGCCTACATGCTCAGACTTCACCTTTTTACTATTAATATATTTAAAGATTTGTTTGGGGTTTGTCCTACTATCTTTTGCAATCTGTCGACACTAGTGTTCCTTCATTTTTATATTTTTTAAAGGCTATTTTCTTATTGTTTATAGCTTTTTTAACTTTGATCGTGAGCCACATAGGTTTTTTCTTTAGCCTTTTAAACTTATTGCCCATGGGAATATACTTTGCAGTGAGGTCCCAAAGATTCTTTCTGAAGAATTCCCATTTCTGTTCTGTGTTCATCGGTGCCAATATTCCCTCCCAGTCCAAGCCCTGGAGAGCAGTCCTCATCCTTGGAAAATTTGCTCTTATGAAATTATGTGTTTTTATCTTTCCTGTATGTATTTCTTTCTTATAGTTAACATTAAATGAAATCATGTTATGATCACTACTACACAGGTGTTCCTTTATCTGAACATTAGTAATAAGCTCTGCATGGTTTGAGATTACCAGGTCCAACAAAGCATCATTCCTAGTTGGGGCCTCAATAAACTGGACCATAAAATTGTCCTGCAATAGATTTTTAAATTTTTGTCTTTTAACCACTTAAGACCCGGACCAATACGCTGGCAAATGACCCAAGGGGTTTTTGCGATTCGGCACTGCGTCGCTTTAACAGACAATTGCGCGGTCGTGCGACGTGGCTCCCAAACAAAATTTGCGTCCTTTTTTTCCCACAAATAGAGCTTTCTTTTGGTGGTATTTGATCACCTCTGCGGTTTTTATTTTTTGTGCTATAAACAAAAATAGAGCGACAATTTAAAAAAAAATGCAATATTTTTTACTTTTTGCTATAATAAATATTCCCCAAAAATATATAAAAAAACATTTTTTTTCCTCAGTTTAGGCCGATACGTATTCTTCTACATATTTTTGGTAAAAAAAATCGCAATAAGCGTTTATCGGTTGGTTTTCGCAAAATTTATAGCGTTTACAAAATAAGGGATAGTTTTATTGCATTTTTATAAATTTTTTTTTTTTTTACTACTAATAGCGGCGATCAGCGATTTTTTTCGTGACTGCGACAATATGGCGGACACTTCGGACAATTTTTACACATTTTTGGGACAATTGTCATTTTCACAGCAAAAAATGCATTTAAATTGCATTGTTTACTGTGGAAATGACAGTTGCAGTTTGGGAGTTAACCACAGGTGGCGCTGTAGGGGATGTGTACCTAATGTGTGTGTTTACTACTGTAGGGGGGTGTGGCTGTAGGTGTGACGTCATCGATCGCGTCCCCCTATTACAGGGATGACGCGATCGATGCTCCGGCCACAGAGAAGCACGGGGAAGCCGTGTGTACACACGGCTCTCCCCGTTCTTCCGCTCCAGGGACGGATCGCCGCACTGCAGCGGCGATCGGGTCCGCGAATCCCGCGGTCCCGGTCCTGGAGGGCGCCCGCGGGCGCGCGCCCGCGACCCACGGCTGGGTACTAAAACCAACGTATATATACGTTGATGTGCCCAGCCGTGCCATTCTGCCGACGTAAATCTGCAGGAGGCGGTCCTTAAGTGGTTAACTGTCCCAGAAATTCCATTATTCCAGTCAATTTCTGTTGAATGATGGGACACTATTCCTGCCAATGACACCAATGATGGGGCACTATTTCTCCCACTGACACAAATGATGGGGCACTATTCCTCCCAATGATACCAATGATGGGGCACTATTTCTCCCACTGACACAAATGATGGGGCACTATTCCTCCCAACGATACCAATGATGGGACACTATTCCTCCCAATGATACCAATGATGGGAGACTATTCCTCCCACTGATACCAATGATGCAGCACTATTGACAGGAACATATGCAGTGCTGGTGCAATATGCAGAGTATCTGACAGGAACATATGCAGTGCTGGTGTAATATGCAGAGTATCTCACAGGAACATATGCATTGCTGGTGCAATATGCAGAGTATCTGACAGGAACATATGCAGTGCTGCTGCAATTTGATTTGTGAAGTAGGACTGACTCCTAACTAATTATCTCCCTATAAGCACAATCAGGAACCTTTGCCTAATGTAGCTAATGCTATGTAGATCGATCGATGAGTATTGTAATTCGATTTCTGAAGCAGGAAAATCCTAAATCTCTCCCTTTCCCTACCTTAGCTAAAGCAGAGTAATGAGCTGTGCTGTCTGCCTCTAGCTTATATAGAGGCTGGGTCACATGCTCGGTCACATGCTGCACTGGCCAATCACAGCCATGCTATTAGTAGGCATGGCTGTGATGGCTTCTAGGTCACACAAGTAAAAGAAATGCTGATTAGCTGCCCTGCAGTGCCCCGTTACATAGCCGAACACCGAACCCAAACCCAAACTTTTAGAAAATTGTTCGGTTTTGAGTCCGGGTCAACAAAAAAACTAAAGTTCGGTACGAACCCGAACTTTACAGTTCGGGTTTGCTCAACCCTTTTAGAGAGCAAAACCATAAAAAAAAAAAAAATGTTCTCCCATACTTACAATTGATAGTATAAAAAATGAAGACCATCTTTCTCATGGTACATACCACCAGACTTGCTACCAGTATGGTGCAGACTTTACACTTGGCTCTTCACGATACTTTACACTTGGCTCTTCAGAGTGCACTATTCCCCTCAAACTAAATCGTCACGATCAACGGATAAATTACTATGTTCTTGATTTTGAGTGACCTGACCTTAATTGAACAACCCCCATCTCCCTAACCGGTGGACTGTTGTGACCCGGGAGACTGTCGGGACAGGAATCCCCTGGGAGGTGATTAACCTGGAGGCCCGGCACGGTGAGACCCCGATTGACTCTGAGACATCAATACCACGCCCCACAGTGGAAGTCTAAACCACATAACTGTTCAGTGCCAACTGTTCAGAGGTTCTACTGACCCCAGAGGGGACCTCCACGTTTGTTAACAACATGGCATTACTGTTACAATTTTTAAATGTTCCCATTAGAAAATACCGAAACTGCAACAATATACACCATATTGATAGCTACTGTACTAAGTATAGCGATTTATACACAGTTAATGTTGGATATTTGATCCTTACATGTTTAACACTCTCACCAGGCTATGTTGGGCTGCAGGAGGGTACTTTATCTGTATTGTCACTTTTTACACTTATTCTAAAAATTGCAATAAATATATTGAAAAAGAAAAAACGAAGACCATTTGTAGACCATGTAGACCATTTGTAGACCATGTATGGACCGTGTAGACCAGGGGTATGCAACCTTGGCCCTCCAGCTGTGGCCATGAGACATTGCAAGACCCTGACAATCACAGGGATAACTACTAGAGGCAGAGGCATGATGGGATTTGTAGTTTCATCACAGCTGGAGGGCCGAGGTTGCCTACCCCTGGTGTAGACCATGTAGACCATTTGTAGACCACGTAGACTATTTGTAGACCATTTTTATTTTTCTCCTACTGGAAAAGTATAATCTTAAAGGAACATAACTGGTTATCTACATAGGTTTTTATGATACACAGTGCTTTGGCAAACTAAACCTCATCCAGTTTGGGTTTCCATTTATTCTATTGAAGAAGTGGGTTCATATGGAAAGAACTGCACACCTATAATACGCCATCTCTATTCCTACAGAGTCTTCCATCGAAGAGGATTCTGTGCCAAGCCAACACTCGTTACGGTCCCTTCTTAGCAAGAGACAACACTGCCAGCTTCCTATCCTGTGCAGGGGTTTAGGTATTAGTGGCGCCTGCTTGTCTTAGTCTGAAGGACTCGGTAAGTCTCCTTCTTCATTAAATCATTTCACAGGAGTTTTTTTAGGTTGTTTTTCAACTCTGAGGTGGCGTACACACGACCGAGTTTCTCGGCAGAATCCAGCGAGAACCTCGATGGGAGACGTATTTAGCCGAGAAAACCAGTCATGTATACACTTTTCCCTGAGCAACCCATCGGGAAGCTCGTCGAGCCAAAAAGAGAGCATGCTCTCTATTTCCTTGTTGTTCTATGGGGAAATTTGGCTCAAAAGAGCTTTTTGACTGCCGAACTAGGAACTCAACGGGCGGAACGATGAGTTTCGCCCGACGAGTTTCTCGGTCGTGTGTACGCCGCCTTCTATTTCCTCGTTGTTCAATGGGAAAATTTGTCTCGACAAGCTTTTTGACTGCCGAACTAGGAACTCGACGGGCGGAACGATGAGTTTCGCCCGACGAGTTTCTCGGTCGTGTGTACGCGGCCTGACAATAAAAATAAACAATTTGTTAAAATTCTTAACCAAACACTTGTAGTTTACTACTTTCTATGCTGATGGATCCTGCTCTCTTAGTGCTGCTTCCCTGAATGTCTAGACTTCACAGGAATATGTTTAGCTGTGGACAGTGCAGTTTAAAATCAGTCTGTAATCTTGGAGTAGGTACGGTGAAGGGAGAATCAGGGAAGTGCCTTGTCATCCTAGGCTATGGGGCTGTGTGTTTCTATTGATACATGCACTGAAGAGAATTTGTAAGGGAGAAAATTGACTTTAATTTACTTAGATCATCAGTAGCTTTGCTAACAAATAGTTGACATGTGCTATCTTTTTTTTTTCTTATGAAAGCTCAAAATTTACAGATGGGTTTAGGTTCTATAAATATTAATGAAAGCATGCATATTTTCAAGCTCCTGTATGTACCGGTATTGTCTTGTACAGCATATATGACTAAGAAGAAACTAAAAGAAAAATCAATAAGTAAGGTCACAGAAAGCAAAGGGTCCTAATTTTTGCCCCTCTGTTTAACCACTTGACCTCCGGAAGATTTAACCCCCCTTCATGACCAGGCAATTTTTTGCTATGCAGCACTTTAGCTGACAATTGTGCAATCATGCAACGCTGTACCCAAATAAAATTTGTAATTTTGTACGCATAAATAGAGCTTATTTCTGGTGGTATTTGATCACCTCTGCATTTTTTAATTTGTGCTATAAAAAAAAAAAGCCCGACATTTAAAAAAAAGAGAAAACAATATTTTTTTACTTTTTGCTATTTAACTTTTTTTTTTTTTATAAATATCAACTTTCTTCATAAATTTAGGCCAATATATATTCTGCTACATGCTTTTGGTAAAAAACAAAGGGCCAGATTCACAGAGTGATTACGCCGGCGTTACAGGAGATGCGTGGCGTAAGTCTAAATTTGCGCATGCGTTTCGATGTGCCGCATCCCCAAAACGAGATACGCAAGAAATCTACTTTTTTTTGACCCGCGTAATTTCGATAGACAGGCGCATCCGTCCGCGCAAAACTGCGCTAGACACACCATTGATTTGCTATTCAAATATGCAAATGAGGGAGTTACGGGGATCCACATAAGAACGTTGGTGCAGCGCAGGCTACGCGCTATGCGCAACAGCTGCACGTCCTGTCTAAAATTAGACCATATAAAAGGTGGTATAAAATGAGACAATCCGTCTACATGTCAGCTAAAGCAACACAACAGTGGCATCCATGCTCATAGCTATACTACTGACTTTAGATGAGCAAAGAAGGAGGAGGGCATGGAGGAGGTCACGGAGGAGGGCACGGGAGAAGATTTTTTTTTTTTTTCCAAAAAAAATTTCTTTGCATAAACATTTTTACAAAAAAAATACATACATATATACATCAATACATAACATACATACAAATTACAAACACGGTCTCACTATCTTTCAATAGCCCTTTAAAACCTTGATGGATATAATAATCGAATCTGATACAAGCCCCTCACTCTTCACTTGATATATCACGCACGCATAGACCACTTTGGCATGAGTGATTCTGAGGTGTCTCGCATCTTCAGATTCACCCCTCATGCCATCCTGGAATTAACCACAAACCTGCAGGAGGACATCACCAGCCCAACACATGACACCACCCATGACACCCATGACAGCTACATATACAATCCTAGCCCCATCCCCACAGATGGCTGGTTGGTGAGTGACATGGGTGGCAGGCATGACTGCCCCCCCCATGATGCTGAAATCACAAGGGGCACATGCACTACTAACATACTCCTTTCCTATCCCTTCAGGGTGACTCTGCATATGCACTGGGACCCCATCTCATGACTCCTATACGGAACCCCCCATGGTACCCTGTTGTATTCCCCAAACTTTGTATGCCAGATCATCGGTGCATGTTGCATGCTGCACAACTTCGCAGTGAGAAAGGGCCTGGAGATTGACATAAGTGATGACCTGACCCCCGAACCAGACAATCCCCCCCTAACCGAGTCTACCCCGTCTTCTGAGGGAAGAGCAGCCAGGAGCCAGCTCACATTAGGCATCTTTGCACGTTAAACACACACATTAATCATGGCACAATGAGAATGCATGCATGCACACCACTGTGGTCCCTAGCACAGACACATCACATCCTCATCACATTGGATTGGTGCAAGCCCACCATGCAGGACTTGTGAGCAGCAACGCCATGCCACGGCTCCAATTATGTCACTGTACATTCATACACCATTCACACGGACCTGGGGATCACTTCTCCACCACAAATGAGGGTGACACCCCTTTTCCGGCAGGAATGTCACCCCCACATTCCAAAATCATTCACAAACAGAACCAAAAAAAAAAAATATTGACCAGCAAAAATAAAAAATGCCCAGCAAAAATCTAATTTAAAAAAAATAACAACAAAGAAAACACATAAAAGACAAAAATCACTCTGCAAAACAGTCCCCAAATATGTCAAACAAACACTAATAAACAACAGAACAAAAGCACCTTGCTGTATAGGAAGGGATACAGAGGGATGTACTTTTGCAAAGGAAGTGCGTTTGTGTCTGTCTATTTATGCTGTCTGCGTAGTCCACTAAGTTGCCCGGGTCCACTTCCAATTTCACTGATTGCGCCATTCCCGAGTTGTGAGCATGCGCACAGAGGTGCTGACCATGGTCTGCTTCATGCGCGCATGCGCGATCCGGCCGGCCCTTCATTTGCATGGGGTCACGGCTCATTTCAATGTAACACGCCCACGTCCTTCCCAATTTGAATTACTCCGCCTTACGCCTCTGAAATTACGTTGCACAAGCGCTAATTTCTGCGCAAATCAAACGAGAATACGGTGATTGCGCCTCTACACTGCGGCGGTCTAACGTAAAGGAGGTACGCTACGCCAGTCAAAAAATGCGCCGATGTACGTGAATCTGGCCCAAAGTTTTTTTCCTGATGAGATTCTGGCCTGTGTGTACAAGGCTTAAAGCGGTTGTAAACCCGCATCAAATTTTTTTATTTTTTTTTCTCCTGCAAGGCAAAAGTCATAATGAGCTAATATGCACCGCATATGAAATACTTACCTCGGAACGAGGTGTGTAGAACTTACCTGGTCCACGCCGAGCGAGATGTCATCTTGACTCCGCGTGTCTTCCGGGTATCGCCGCTCCAGCGCTGTGATTGGCTGGAGCGGCAATAACGTCACTCCCGCACGTGCGCGCGGGAGATTTAAATCCAGCCGGGGCCTGGCGGCGGCGGCTGGTTCTTTCGCCGTGGAGTCCCCCTGCGCATGCGCCGCTGCAATCAGCGGCGCATTGCGAGTGGAATATCTCCTAAACCATGCAGGTTTGGGAGATATTCTCCTTACCTACAGGTAAGCCTTATAATAGGCTTACCTGCAGGTAAAAGTAAAAAAAAAGTGGGTTTACAACCACTTTAAGACTGGTATTCTATTAAAGTTAATTTGTGTGTAAAGGCAGGCGTCACAATACTTTTGACAACAGTGTATTTTCTCTACCTATAGTTAAGCCTTGTTATATAAAATCAACCACATGAGTTTTCAAGCACAACTATCCAGCCCTAGATGGCGGGGTGGTATTTCTAGAAGACATGTCTTTATTTTACCTGGACAAAGTGAAAAATGTTCTTTAATTTGCAAATAATAAAAATACATAATTATTACAATATTTTATTTAGGAGATTTGCAGATTTTATTATAAACAGCCCTCCTGCCTGAGAAACTAGAACAAAAAAAAAGGTAAGTCGGTTTTTGTTTAGCCAGGGGTTCTTCAAAGCCTATGAAACCTTGAACTGTAACTTAGGTAGGTTACCAAGGCTTCAGAATATCTCGGTCCTCATAACCATTGATTAAAGGTAGCCGAATTCATAGGTATTAAAAAGATCCACAATGCTGGCACTGTAAGCCCTCGACTATGAAGACCTGATTCTTTTATGTGGCAGGATTAATATATACAACACAGAAAATCCAATCTTCTATAGAGGGAATAAAAAGAAAACAAAAATCTTCACAGCGTGAGCTGGATAGAGCACACCGCATTCCTGTATAGGAAACCTTCCATCCTCTCCTCTCCTTTCATGGCGCTATTGGGAAGAATAATAACTTTCATCTCCTCATTAATAGTCTTCATTTGAATGTAGCTGTTCTGTGCTGGAGCAGCGTGAGGCCGCCTCGCCTACTATCACATAGCAGCAAACATCTGAAAAGAAGAGCACTTCAATTACTTTTCTAAAATAGAGTAAAAGTGATCACATGGGTCAAAGAAGATGCCGCGTGGCCTGTTGAACATCTGGAGATGTCCTACAAAAAGCCCCATTTACACTATGATGAGGCACGTACCTGGTTTCTCCGAAGTGCCATTTGACTGCAAGTGGCTCTTTGACCCTGCCGCGAGCTCTGTGCGCGGCTGTCTTAATGAGTGGGCACACCTGGGCACTGCCCAGGGGCCCCAGCTGCATGGGGGGCCCGTAAACTTTCCCCAAAGCAGCTGGTTCTTGAGACAACGCTGCCCAGAAATTTGGGGACCCAATGGTGCTGGGGAGATATCTGGGGTGTAGAGGGGTCAGAGTGCTGGGGAGGCATCAATCTAGCACAGGGGTCTCCAAACTGCGGCCGAGGGCCAAATGTGGCCCTTTGCTAGCCTTTATCCGGCCCTTGGGGCACTATTTGTCCCAATGATACCAACAACAGAGCACTTTTTCTACTACTAATACCAATCATGGGATACTATTCCTGCTACTAATTGGGGGCACTACTCCTCCTTCTATTGACCACCAACTCTGGGGCCATATTTATTCTCACTGATGCCGGGCCTGGACATTTTCTGCCCCACTGCTGTGCGCAATCCGGCCCTCCTAAAGTCTATAGGACAATAAACTGGCCCTTTGTTTGAAAAGTTTGGAGACCCCTGATCTAGCAGATATATTATATGCACAGGACAGCTTCGTCAGTATGTACTATTTTCCTCACTGTTTCTTTGTTGTACAGAATGATTTTTCATGCAGTTAATGTGTCCGATGTGTCCACTATAATGTCACAGTCACGATAAAAATCGCTGCCAAAAAAAACATATTAATAAAAATGCCATAAAACTATCCTTTATTTTGTAGACGTTATAACATTTGTGCAAACCAATCAATAGACGCTTATTGCAATTTTTTTTTACCAAAGATATGTAGAAGAATACATATTAGCCTCAACTGAGAAAAAAAAATTATATATAATTTTGGGGGATATTTATTATAGCAAAAAGTAAAACATATTGCTTTTTTTTTAAATTGTTGCTCTATTTTTGTTTATAGTGCAAAAAATTAAAACCACAGAGGTGATCAATAACCACCAAAAGAAAGCTCTATTTGTGGGAAAAAAAGGACGTCAATTTTGTTTGGGAACCACGCCGCACGACCGCGCAATTATCACTTAAAGCGACGCAGTGCCGAAACGCAAAAAGTGGCCCGGTCATTTGGCAGCCAAATCCTCCAGGGCTGAAGTGGTTAAAGCGGATGGTTCACCTCAAAAAAATATTAAAAGCCAGCAGCAACAAATACTGCAGCTGCTGACTTTTAATATTAGGACACTTACCTGTCCTGGAGTCCAGCGGCGTCCGTAGCAGAGGACGAGCGATCGCTCGTCACCCTGCTGCTCCCCCCTCCATCCACGGTGAGGGAACCAGGAAGTGAAGCGCTGCGGCTTCACTGCCCGGTTCCCTACGGCGCATGCGCGAGTCGCGCTGCGCCCGGCGATTGGCTCCCGCTGTGTGCTGGGAGCCGAGAGTTCCCAGCACACAACGGGAAAAGCCCGTCTTTTGCCCAAGACTGCGGGCCGGAAGTGGGTGCAGATACCTGTCTTTAGACAGGTATCTGCACCCCCCTCCCCCCTGAAAGGTGTCAAATGTGACGCCGGAGGGGGGGAGGGTTCCGATCAGCAGATCTTCACTTTAGGGTGGAGATCCGCTTTAAGATACCAAAACCAATATACGGGCACTCTATATTGGAGGTAATATAATTCTGGTACGCCTTCCTTGCATAACTTTGTCAGCGTGCAAACACATAAAGCCTTGGAGCCTTTTTCTCTCACTGGTTTTCACTGATTTAAAATGGACCATCTCTCCCTTTGTTCACCTTTTTGGGACTGTTATGTGAAAATCTTATTTGGGGTGACATAACTGTCTTCAATACTTTTACGTACCTTAAATGAGGAAGGCTGGCGACTTGGATGCTCTTGAATAAAACTTACAAAGTATTTGTTACATGAATACACTGGTACAGGCTATATGCTGAGGCGTTCCGGCTACAAAGCCTTCATCAAAGCATTGTCATGTACTTTGGTTAAAGTTGACGAGAGGTATTCCCTTGCTGCTTTGGTCGAGCACCCCTGTGGTGAATGTGGTGACAGAAGGCTCAAAAAAGCACTGGTGCCGGTAGCTTAGTAGCAGGTGATAGCCATGGACAGAGATGTAGTCAAGGTGAGGCAGGGTCATGCACAGTGAGGCATCAGCATGGACAGGGAGCAAGCAAAGCAAGGTCCAGTAGCAGGTCACAGTCTTTACCGGGGAAGCGGCAGAGCAAGGTCCAGTATCAGGCTGAGGTCAGTAATAGGGAAGCAGGCAGAGAATAGTCAGAGACAAGCCACGGTCTGTATTTAGAATCCACAGAGCAAGGTCAGGAACAACTGAAGATCAGCCAACAAAAGCAGAAACACATGAACACGGGAAATCTGAAGAACATCTAGCAATTAGCACACATCAGGATCTCTTTAAAGCGGAGGTCCACCTGATTTTTTTTTTTAAAGCTAGCAGCTACAAATAATGCAGCTGCTGACTTTAAAAAAATGAACACTTACCTGTCCAATGCGCCCACGATGTCGGCAGACGAGGACGAGCAATCGCTCCTCTCACGGATACTGCCGCCGCCATGCTTGGTGAAGGAATCAGGAAGTGCAGCCTCACTGCCCAGTTCCTTGGTGCGCATTCGCGAGTAGCGCGGCGCATCGTTACTGGTCCTGCTCTCTCCTGGGAACAGTGTGTTTCCCAGAAGACAGCAGGCGGGGTTAACATGAAGGGGCGTGACTCCCACGGGAGTCAATACCCGGAAGTGGTGCAAATACCTGTTTTATACAGGTATCTGCACCCCCTCCCCCTGAAAGATGCCAAATGTGACACCTGGGGGGGGGGGGGGTTCCAAAAGCGGAAGTTCAATTTTTGGGTGGAACTACGCTTTAAATAGGCTGCTTGGTGCCAATGCGTGTAGACGTGCATACAATGAGTTCTGGTGCCCACAAAAGCATCTAAATTTTGTATGAAATTGGGGTATTTATATAATAATGTATGTTTTGTGTATTTTTTTTGCATATTTTGACACTTGGCAAAGTATTTAGTGTGACTGTTATATATGCAAACTCTACGATTTGGATGCATTGTTTAATCTTCAGAATTTTATATTGAGAGAGTCTTTGTCCAGTTTTGATACAGAGCTTTCGTGAGATTCCAGTGGCCATTTTGAACTCAGTCTGTGTCACAAAGGGGCCCTGGATTGGGGAGTGTACCTAAAACCATAAAAAAAACAAAAAACATATGATAAGGATAGATTTGGGCTTAACTGTTTCACGAAGGTAGGGGGTTGGTATTCCGAGGGTTCTGTAGAGTCTGGGAGAAAAGGAGCCGTTACCAGCTGCACAACCAGAAGAGCCAGAATTAGGAAACCATATGCTCAAGACCATATGGAATTGCATGGCATGCTCCATATGGTCTCCTGTATGTAAGCATTGTTCTTTTGTTCTGAACTTATGTTTGCTGATATTTGTTTCCATGGGTTCACAAATGGTTTGAAGACATTGGAATATAATTGCCTTTAAAAAAAATGCCCTTTAAACATAAGTTCGACTCGAACATGAGGTGTTCGCCCAATTTAGAACATTATGGGGTGTTTGCGGGAAAATCCCCGTTCTGCCTCTGTACACAGTGATCGCGGGTCGCCGGTGGACATTGAGTCCATTGAACCTGCGCCTGCCCATAGGAGCCCACAACTAACTGCTTGTAGGAGCTCGCAACCCACCCATAGGAGCCCACCACAACCCACCGCCTATAGGAGCCCGCAACCCGCTGTCCGTAGGAGGCTGCAGTCCGTCCATAGGAGCCTGGGTCCGTAAAAGCCTGCCCACCTGCAATCGATGGGGTAAGTGCCGGAGTAGGGTGGTGCCGACCAACCGGGGGGTAGTTTTTTGCCCCCCCCCCCCAAAAAAATAAAATAAAAAAAAAGCCACAATAAAGCCACATTTCTAAAATTGAAGTCCGCAACTCCTCCCTCGATCTCACTTTGGCTTACTTTACTTATTTAATAAGGCTCTTCCCATGTATACATTAACTTATGAAGCAAGTGGCTTCCCTAAGAAATTTACTAAAATTTGGTCCCCTTGGTTAGATTCACAGGCTACGTTGGCCGCAGAATAGCCCTTGGTTTTTTTGTATTCCTGTATATGTAGTTTTGTTGACCATGAGTAGCTTGTTTTTGCCTTCTATCTTTTGTGTTGTTTTGATAAAGTACGGTATGTGAAGTAGAAATGTGTAATTCGTTTCGTTCCAAATTAGTTTTTTTGGCAAACTTTGACAAGCTCATTAATTCGGAAACATCCGAATTATGAATTATTTGGAAACTTTTTTTTCGTAAAATTTGAATATTTGAAAATTCGTAAATTTGTACATTCTAAAATTCGTAAATTCGAAATTCAAAAATCTTAAAACCCGAAGATTTGAAAACCTGAAATAATAACTATTAAATTATAAGTATTGGAATTGTCTTTCAAATCTGGCTGTTAGTGAATGTAACGAATATGAATTTATCCGATTTACGAATTATCTGACATCTCTAAATGAATGGAACGTAATGAATAAATAACAATAATAAAAAACTTTTATTATTATTATTTATTATTAATTTGATCCGTTCCATTTGTTTAGACATGGCATATGTTATTTTCAATAATTCGTAACTTTGGATAAATTTGTTAGGTTCACTAACAGCCAAATTTGAAAAGAAATTCCAATACCTATAATTTTATGGATAGTTATTATTAGATAGTTACTGTAGTTATTATTAAAAACATTCTGATTTTCTTTCTTATTTTTGGAGTTTCTATTGTTCCGATTTATAAAAAATGTTTTATTTAATCTTGCGATCATAACAAGTGACCCGAAAAACGAAAAAAACAAACATACCAAAACAAAAAAAATCAAATGAATTTTTCAGCATTGTCTAATGTCAAGGTTCTGGTATTTTATTCTGCAATAAGATTACTTGGTATAGACAAATGGATCTCTCTTCCCCCTTTGTTTTTGTATTTTGGTCTTATGAGGGGTTTATTTACTACCGTATATACTCGAGTATAAGCCAAGTTTTTCAGCACATTTTTTTGTGCTAAAAAAGTCCCCCTTGGCTTACACTCGAGTCACCTTTTTGCTCCTGATCTCCCTTATGTTTGGGGACTCAGTACTGCCCGGCTGTAGGTCCACTGGACACCAATCTCGGCACACATATAGCCTCACTCTTCCTCTACAAGTATGCAATGTTTTTAGTCCAGGGGACCTACGGCCGGGGAGCACCGATTTTTCAAAGTCGGGCAGTCCTTCCATAGACTCCCATGTTAAACGCTAATTTCTCCGATAAATTTGGGAACCCGGTACTGGACGGCTGTAGGTCCCCTGGAGTCGATACTTAGCACATGTGTAGCCACAGTTCTCTTCTATAAGTGTGCAAAGTTTGTCTGGGGGACCTATGGCCAGGGAGCAGCAATTTTTCAAAGCTGGGAACCCCTTCTCTATACTCCCATGTTAAACATAAGTCTAGTCATGGACACAGTGAGGCATGGGCACAGTGAGGCATGGGCACAGTAAGGCATGGACACAGTAAGGCATGGACACAGTAAGGCATGGACACAGTGAGGCATGGGCACGGTAAGGCATGGACACAGTGAGGCATGGGCACGGTGAGGCATGGACACAGTGAGGCACGGTGAGGCATGGGCACGGTGAGGCATGGGCACAGTGAGGCATGGACACAGTGAGGCATGGGCACAGTGAGGCATGGGCATGGCTGGACACAGTAAGGCAAAGTGAGGCACAGTGAGGCATGCAGAAGGACACCCTAGGCTTATACTCGAGTCGATACGTTTTCCCATTTTTTTGTGGTAAAATTAGGTGCCTCGGTTTATATTCGGGTCGGTTTATACTCGAGATGGTATGTTTTTTTGTTTAGTATGTTTTATTAGTATGTTTTTTTTTTTTTTTGTACTATTGCTGAACCTTGGCAATGGATGTACTGTTCATAAAAGTTTAATAAACGTAACCCTTAAAAAAAAAAAAAACATTAGTACCTGATACACCATTTGCAGACATGTCAGTAAATTAGTAATTTGTCTATACACTGCCTGACATTGCTTGGAATCTCACCAGTCGTCTTTCGTTTCCCTCTTATAATGGCGTGAACTTCAATCGCCCTCAGGGTGATTTCCAACAAAACAGACTTCAGCATGGTTTAATTATATTACAGTGACATTTGGCTCCTTCAGACATCTTTGGATTTGCAAGGCTTATGGATTCCATCAATGCTGTGCCCAGGTTTTGTGGAACTTGATGAAAAGACTGGCGTTCTGTTTTTTTGTTGTTGTTGTTTTTTTGCCTCTCTCCATTGCCTGTGATTTTCGTGTTTGTGAGATTAGAGAGCAACCTCAGGCACCGCTGATAATTTCATCCAAAAAAATAATAGTGTTGCAGATGGGTTACAATTATCAAGTTCATTGAGATCACTTTAAAAGCAGAACTCCAGCAAAAATAAATAAATAGCTCATTAACCATATTGCTGCCACCAATGTATGGCGGGAGTTTGGGGTTTGAGAAGATGCTGAACTCTCTAAAGCGGAGCTCCAGCCCCCCTTCAAAAATGAAATGTCAGCCGCTACAAATACTGTAGCGGCTGACTTTTATTATTAGGACATATACCTCCAGGGATCCTGCGATGTCCATTCAGGCCTTGGGTGTTTCTGCCACCATTTGTGGTAAGGGAAGCCTACTGCGCATGTGCAAAACTCGCTGCACTTTCTAACTGGACCGGTGGCAGAGGAAGGAGTAGGGGGGCGGGCCAAACTTCCGGAGGACCTCACCACATCTCGCCACAGTTAGGTCTCCCAGAAGTGGGGACAGATACCCGTCCCCCCCTCCCCTGGGAAAGGGGCCAAATATGGCACCGGAGGGGGTGAGGAAGCAAACAATCAAATCAATCAAAGTCCAGAATTTATAAAGCTTGTCTGAGCTGTCAGAAAACAGGGGCCACAGAGCTGAAATTACACTCTGCAGAGCACATTGAGGAGAGCTGTTAGGCCCCTTTCACGTTGAAGTGGGAACCGCGGTGGCAGGATAGCGCTGCTAAAAATAACGGCACTATACCGCCGGGATAGCCGCAGGAATCGGCCGCTAACGGTGCGGTATTTATCCCCGCTAGCGGCCGATAAAGGGTTAATACTGCCCACAATGCGCCTCTGCTGAGGCGCATTGCGGGCAGTATTGCCGCGGTTTCCTATTGTTTTAAATGGGAAGGAGTGGTGAAGGAGCGGTATACATGCCGCTCCTCTCACCACTCCAAAGATTCTGCTGACAGGAGATTTTTTTCTCTCCTGCCAGCGCATCGCCTCATCGCCCTCGGGCTTTCACATTGAGTAGGGAGTGAATGAGTTTTTCAGGCGGTATAGCAGCACTATTTTTAGCGCTGTACCGCCTGAAAAACTCCTCAGTGTGAAAGGGGTCTTAGAGCTGATTGGAGGGAAGAGACACACCCTCCCTTTTACAGCACACAGGAATGGAGCTGAGGCTGTCAATCACAGGATGTGTGCTCGAGCTCCCTCCCTGCTAGGGCTCCCTCCCTCTCCTCCCTCCCCTAAGTGTTATTTCTGGCTTCTGCGCCATCTCTCTGCTATCTCCATGAGTCACTTCTGACAAGTCTTTCTGACACCAAGAGAAAAATGGTGACAAGGGGAGGGAGCTCTAGTACACATCCTGTGATTGACAGCATCAGCTCCATTCCTGTGTGCTGTAAAAAGGAGGGTGTGTCCCTTTCCTCCAATCAGTTCTAACAGCTCTCCTCAACGTGCTCTGAAGAGTGTAATTTCAGCTCTGTGCCCCCTGTTTTCTGACAGCTCAGACAAGCTTTATAAATTCTGGACTTTGAATGAATGTAGAGAAGAAAAGACACAGATACACAGGTGATACACAGAAATGAAACAAATCCTCCTATATAAGTTGTACCTGAGGCCAGTAACTTCTCTGGGTATATATAAGGCATTGGTGCTCAACCTCTGGCAACCCAGATGTTGCAAAACTACAAGTCTCAATATGCCTTTGCCTTTGGAAGTCATGCTTGTACCTGTTAGCCTTGCAATGCCTCATGGGACGTGTACCTGTCAGGATTTCAATGCCTTATGGGACTTGTAGTTCCGCAACAGCCGAAGGGCTACAGGTTGAGCACCCATTGTGTTAGGCCCTGTACACACGATCGGTCCATCCGATGAGAACGGTCCGACGGACCGTTTTCATCGGTTCACCAATGAAGCTGACTGATGGACTGATGTGCCTACACACCATCGGTTCATGAACCGATCGTGTCAGAACGCGGTGACGTAAAACACAACGACGTGATGAAAAAAATGAAGTTGAATGCTTCCAAGCATGAGTCGACTTGATTCTGAGAATGCGTGGATTTTTAACTGATGCTTGTGCGTACTAACGATTGGTTTTGACCTATCGGTTAGCCATCCATCGGTTCAATTTTAAAGCAAGCCATCTATTTTTGGATTCGACGCATGCCTGGGAGTATTTTACTTCCTGGAGTGGTGACGTGGCGGCATCAACGTCACTGCCACGTCACCGCGTCCTCAGCCCGAGGGGATTTTTGTCCGATGGTGTGTACACGCCATCGGACCAAAATCCGATGAGACATGTCCGCTGCAAACGGTCCGTCGGACATGTTTGAGCGGACATGTCTCATCGTGTGTACACGGCCTTAGAGTCTACTTTAACCCTCCAGCATCTACCACTTTCTTACTGGGCACATAAACCCCTATCGTTCCCAGGCGAAATTTCAGCTTCCGGCACTGCGTCGCTTTAACTGACATTTGCGCGGTCGTGCGACGTGGCTCCCAAAAAAAATTGATGTCCTTTTTTCCCCACAAATAGAGCTTTATTTTGCTGGTATTTGATCACCTCTGCGGTTTTTATTTTTTGCGCTATAAACAAAAAAAGAGCGACAATTTAAAAAAATATATATATTTTTTACTTGTTGCTATAATAAATATCCCATTTTTTTTATTTAAAACTATTTTTTTTTCACAATTAAGGCCGATACGTATTTTTCGAAGTATTTTTGTAAAAAAAAAAAAAAATCGCAATAAGCGACTGGTTTGCGCAAAAGTTATAGCGCCTACAAAATGGGGAACAGAATTATGATTTTTTTTATTATTATTTTTTTTACTAGTAATAGCGGCGATCTGCGATTTTTATTGGGACTGCGATATTGTGGCGGACATATCGAACACTTTTGACACAAATTTGGGACCATTCACATTTATACAGCGATCAGTGCTATAAAAATGCACTAATTACTGTATAAATGTGACTGGCATTGAAAGGGTTAACACTAGGGGGTGAGGAAGGGGTTAAATGTGTATCCTGGGTGTGTTCTAACTGTGTGGGGGGAGGGGGTGACTGGGGGGAGGTGACCGATGGCGTGTCCCTATGTACAAGAGACACAGATCAGTCTCCTCTCCTCTGACAGCATGTGGAGCTCTGTGTTTACACAAAGAGCTCCACGTCCCTGCTGTCGTCTGCTCGATTTTCCGCCGATTGCATGTACCCTACGGACATCGCGGCCGCCAGGTACATGCATCGGATCCCCAGCGATGCGGCGGGACAGAGTTTACCCACCGCGCGCCACCCAGTGGCGCAAGCGGGTAATGCACTAGAAATGACGTCCAAAGACGTATAGTTGGCACCTCAGGTCCGCGCTGTTGACGTATTTTGTCAATAGCCCGGGTCTGAAGTGGTTAAAATATCAATGTTGGGTAGACGGTAGACCGACCCTTTAAATGAGAAATATTCAACTACGACTGGCACATACCTTTAGGAATCTGGCCCAGGCCATTTAGTCTTGTTTAATTGAATTCTAAAAAAATTCACAATAAATCAATATTCTTACCCTGGCCCCGCACACACCAATCATGTCAGCCAATTACAGCAGCCAAGTGATCATTCCAAACAGCCTGCGTGCCGTTCGGCGTGATTGGATTTCAGCAGGCGGAGAGGGATATCTGATTGGTTGGTGATGATCCTAGTTGGCTGCAGTGTTTTTATCAGATGACTCGTGGAGGAGCCAAAAGAAGACATGAAAAAGGATTATACAGTCCTGTCAGTCTGTTTCATTTACTGGAACAACGCCGCTGAGCCCCAGATATACCGAAAAAGGCTAAATACTGTCATTTCAGGAAATCCGCAGTCCCCCCACCCCTTTTTTTTTAAACAATGTTATTTTTTACTGGTCCATTCAACTCCCAAGACAACAGTGGACACATTTCTTGTTTCAGTATGTGACCTTTCCTCCCTGTCAATCTACAATATTAAAGCCCAATTTTTCTTCACCAAAGGTGATGATGTCCTTTAATTCTTTCAAAGCTGGATCCATTGTTTCATTTTGCACACACATGTCTAAAAGGTAACTCCACTCTCCTTGGAGAAATAAATAAATATATATACAGTGGAACCTCGGGTTGCAAGTTACCCAGTTAACGAGCATTTCGCAATACAAGCACTGTATTTAAAAAAAATTGTGACTCGCAAAACAAGCATGGTTCAGGCCAAAGCGGTGTGCAATACCACTTTTGGCCTGAGGTAAGGGGGGCGCCGGAGCCGAGCAGAGCCGAACGTCGCCGATTGCAGCCGATCAATGCCGTTCGGAAATGCACGGAAAGGCCAGAGGACAGCACGGCTGACCATGGCAAATCTCGGGTAGGAAGTGTTTCTGTGGTTTGTCAAGGTCAGCCGAAGTGTCCTCGGGCCTTTTTGACCATTTCCGAGGCTCTCCGGTGCCCCCCCGCCTCTGGCCGCATGCGGTATGGCATCCCATTGAAGTCAATGCGGAACAAATTATTTTTGTTTCCATTGGCTTCAATGGGGAAACTGGCTTTCATATGGGAGTACTTTGGATTACGAGCATTCTCCTGGAACGGATTATACTCGTAATCTGAGGTTCCACTGTATATACTATATTATCAAAAGTATTGGGACACCTGCCTTTACACACACATGACCTTTAATGGCATCCTAGCCTTAGTTTGTTGGGTTAAATATTGAGTTGGCTCACCCTTTGCAGCTATAACACATTCAGCTCTTCTGGGAAGGTTGTCCACAAGGTTTAGGAGGATGTCTATGGGAATGTTTGACCATTCTTGCAGAAGCGGATTTGTGAGGTCAGGCACTGATGTTGGACAAGAAGGCCTGGCTCGCAGTCTGCACTCCCAAAGCTGTTCTATTGGGTTGAGGTTAGGACTCAAGTTCCTCCACCCCAAACTCGCTCATCCATGTCTTTATGGACCTTGCTTTGTGCACTGGTCCCAATCATTTGGTGGAGGGGGGATTATGGTGTGGGGTTGTTTGTTCAGGGGTTAGGCTTGGCCCCTTAGTTCCAGTGAAGGGAACCCTTAAAGCATACCAAGACATTTTGGGAAAATTTCATGCTCCCAACTTTGCGGGAACAGTTTGGAGATGGCCCCTTTCTGTTCCAACATGACTGCACACCAGTGCACAAAGCAAGGTCCATAAAGACATGGATGAGTGAGTATGAGGTGGAGGAACTTGACTGGCCTGCACAGAGTCCTGACCTCAACCTGATAAAACACCTTTGGGATTATTTAGAGCGGAGACTGTGAGCCAGGCCTTTTCGTGTGAGATGTAAGTAATAGAGATACGTCTATGATGAGGCAGGCACCCCATTAGATTTAAAGTGTAATTGTATTTTGTGCAACAACTACTGTACATCAGTATTTAGTAGGGATATATTCTTCAGCCAGTAGATGGTAGTGTTTATAAGCTGGAAGCTGTATCTATGGTATGCTCTATGTCTTTTTCCTGAATTAGTTGAGTTAATTTTTCCTGTCTGCAGTTCAGCAGCAAACACATGTGACTTGTTTGTTATGTAGGGCTATATACAGAATTTCTAACATAACTGTAGGCAAAACTTTTTTTTAGCGTAGAGTAGAGAGGAATTATAAAAAGAGGTTTTATTGCAGTCTGTGCCCCTATTAGGGAGATTCACCCTCTCTACTTCTCCTGTTAACCATTATCATCGAAAATTAAAAGTAAACCCCAAATTTTAAGTTAGCCCCAGAAAAGTAATAGAGGTGAAATGTTTTGGTGGCCAGTGGGTCACTAAGAAATTCCCTTAACCACTTCAGCCCCGAAAGAATTTACCCCTTCCTGACCAGAGCACTTTTTTTGCGGTTCTGCACTGTGTCGCTTTAACTGACAAAATGTATGTTCTTTTTTACCACAAATAGAGCTTTCTTTTGGTGGTATTTGTACACCTCTGCGGTTTTTATTTTTTGCACAAAAAAAGCTAAATATTTTTTTTTAACTATTTGCTATAATAAATATCCCCAACAATATATAAAAAAAACTAATTTCTTTCTCAGTTTAGGTTGATGCGTATTCTTCTACATATTTTTGGTAAAAAGTCGCAATAAGCGTATATTAATTGGTTTGCGCAAAAGTTATAGCATCTAAAAAATAGGGGATAGCTTTATGGCATTTTTCTTATTATTTATTTTATTAGTAATGGCGGCGATCAGGGATTTTTATTGTGACTGCGTCATTATGGCCGACACATCGGACAACTTTGACGCTATTTTGGGACCATTGTCATTTTTACAGTGATCAGTTCTAAAAAAATGCACTGATTACTGTGTACATGACACTGGCAGGGAAGGGGTTAACCGCTAGGGGCGAGGAAGGGGTTAAGTGTGTCCTAGGGAGTGATTCTAACTGTGTGAGGGCTGGGCTACAAGTGACACGATGCTCCAGATGACAGGGAGCAGAACATCAGTGTCCTGTCACTAGGCAGAACAGGGAAATGCCTCCATGACACGATCGTGGGCCCCCTGGCAGACATCAAGCTTGCGGGACTTGCAGTCACACCCACAAAGCACGCAGCACCCAATATGCTGAGATTAAAGGCGGCGTAGAGATACTTTGCTTTGCACAGCCGTGCCATTCTGCCAACGTATATAGGCGTGAGCCGGTTGGCAAGTGGCTAATTTGCAGGGGTTTTTTGTTTTTCCCCCACTTCCTATTATGCTTGTGGGACAGGACATGAAAAAATTATCTGACAGGGGTTATAATTTCCTGGAATTTAGCTCTATTTTTATTTGTTTCATTATTTTATTAAACTTAATAAGGGAGTGCATTTTTCCTGAGACATGATGCTCACTCACATTCGGGGCACACTTTGTCATCTTCGCCCTGAGTACTAGATGACCTTGTTCCGGTGTCCTGTCACATTCGGCTCCCCATCACAGATTGGTCTGGAAGTGACGTTCCGTCGCCGCCATCTTGCTACACCCCACACTCCTTCACAGTAATGATTGAGTGAGAAGGGGGCAAACCGACAGAGCTTATGGGCCAGATTCTCGTAGGGACGCCTATCTTTGTGCGGGCGTAGCGTATCTGATTTATGCTACGCCGCCGCAACTTTGAGAGATAGGTGCCGTATTCACAAAGAAGTATCGTAAATGGGCGGCGTATCGTAAATGGGCAGGCGTAACCGCTCCTAAATCAAAATAGGCAGGTAGGGGGCGTGATCCATGTAAATGAATCGTGACCTCACGTAATTGACGCTTTTTCCGAACGGCGCATGCGCCGTCCGTGGACGTATCCCAGTGCGCATGCTCAAAATTACGCCGCAAGTACTCATTGGTTTCGACGTGAACGTATCTTACGCAAAGCCCTATTCGCAAACGATTTATGCAAACGACGGAAAATTCTACGCTGTCCCGACGTCCATACTTAACATTGCGTACGCTTCACCTATGCCTCATATAGCAGGGGTAACTTTACGCCGGACTTACGCTTACGCAAACAACGTAAAATACGACGACCGGGCACAAGTACGTTCGTGAATCGGTGTATCTAGCTCATTTGCATATTCAATGCGTAAATCGACGGAAGCGCCACCTAGCGGCCAGCGTAAATATGCAACTAAGATACGACGGCGCAAGAGACTTACGTCGCTCGTATCTAAGCAAAATTCCGGCGTATCTTGTTTTCTAAATACAGAAAATAGATACGCCGGCACATCTTTGAAGTTACGCGGCGTATCTCGAGATACGCCGACATAACTGCTACGAGAATCTGGCCCTATATGTTTAAATACAGTGTTTGGAAATCCGACAAACTGTTTACATGTTACATTTTTAAAGCAGCAGCAAACCTGCACATGGTTGCTAATGTGACAGAACACCTCTGATTTTCACATTTAACATGTAAACAGTCCGCCGGATTTCCAAATACTGTATTTAAGCATATAAGCTCCGTTTTGTGTTGAAAACAACTGTGAAATCTAAAACTCTGGTGGGTGTAACAAGATGTCCGCTTGCCCCCTTCACACCCTATCATTATTGTGCAGGAGTGTGGGGTGTAGCAAGATGGCGGTAATGGAACGTCACTTCCGGAGCAATCTGTGATGGTGAGTGGAATGTGACACTACACCGGCACAGTTCGAATGTAAAGTGTTTTTTTGGGGGGGTCAGCTTCTGGCAGCTGGGGTGGAGACACGGGAGAGTAGCCATGTTGGAGCAGAAGTTGTCAAACGTTGGTCACCAGCCACTGATCTGAAGTGTGCGGTGAGGAGGCGGCTTCCCCTACTGCCCATCCCTTTTGCCCGGCCTGGCCTGGAAGCACAGTTTGCCAATAGATCTAATCTGCTCCGGCCCAATGAACTCAATCGTGATCCACCATCAATCACACAACCCTCCTCGCTTGTCTACAAAGGCCATGTTGGAGCAGAAGTTGTCAAACGTTGGTCACCAGCCACTGATCGGAAGTATGCGGTGAGGGGGTGGCTGCCCCTACTGCCCATGCCTTTTTGCCCAGCCTGGCCTGGAAGCAGTTTCCCAAAAGATCTAGGGCCGGATTCAGTTACATCGGCGTATCTTTAGAGTGGCGTAGCGCTGATATGCGCTACGCCGTCGTAGGCAAGAACAGTATTCAGAAAGCACTTGCTGCTTTTGTTGCGAACGGAGCATGCGCGTGGCATGCTCAGAATCACGCCGCATATACTCCCTAAGATACGACGGCTCAATGTCTATGACGTGAACGTAACCTACTCCCAGCCCCATTCATGTACGACTTACGCAAAGGACGTAAAAATTGACGGCTGTTCCGATGTCCATACCTTTGCATTACCTGCACCTCATATAGCGGGGGTAAAGTTACGCCGGACGTACGCCTTGCGTAAACGGCGTAGATTACTGCGACGGGCGCACACGTTCGTGAATCGGCGTATATAGGTCATTTACATATTCGACACCTAAATCAATGGAAGCGCCCCTTGCGGCCAGCGTAAATATGCGCCCAAGATCCGATGGCGTAGGAGACTTACGTTGGTCAGATGAGGCCGAAATTCAGGCGTATCTTCAGTTAAAGGGTCACTAAAGGAAACATTTTTTTTAGTTAAATAGCTTCCTTTACCTTAATGCAGTTCTGTTTTCATGTCCTCATTGTTCGTTTTTGCTTTGATGTTGCTGTTATCCTGCTCTGATCTCCACACTTCCTGGTTGTCTGTTTCCTTATAACCACAGTGCTGGGAGCTTTCTCTCTGTGGTCACTAATCAAGGAGGTGTGATTGCTGTGTGTAAACTGAAACTGGGTTGGTGCTGAGGGGTTTTAGACAAACCATCACTGCCCTCTATTGGCTCTCTGGCTCTGTACATCAGAGAGATAGGAAATAACAGCAAAAACTAAACTAGAACTGTAGGTTGATTATATGATTGATTTTTAGCTATTTTTAATCATTTTTAAAAGGAATCAGTTAACTTTTATGTCTCTCTACCCTGTAAACAGACATTTCAGCCCAAATTTTTTTTTCCTTTACTGACCCTTTAAGAATAAGGCGAATAGATACGACAGCGCATCCGTGGACTTACGCGGCGTATCAATAGATACGTCGACATACTGTAAGTCCTTTCTGAATCCCAGCCCTAATCTGCTCCAGCCCAATAAACTCAATTGTGATCCACCATCAATCATGCAACCCTTCCTTCTTGCTTGTCTACAAAGGCCACTCCCTGATCAGACCATGAATGGTGGCGCAAACCTTTGAGATCAGTAGATGCAATTAGGTTTCTTTTGCTTCCAAAAGCTTCTCAGATGGCTTGATGGATGAAACCATTTCAGCATTCCAATCAGCAAGCCTAAAAAAACCAGACCAGATGAAAATTAACCTTGTGCTTTTGGTTTTATAACACAGAGAAAGCTGTTTTTGGATTTTTATAAGAAAAAGTGACACTTGACATTTCTTTCCGGATGAGAAGAACGGCGGGTTGCTCCGAGGATCGTCCGCGGCATTTAGATTGTGTCAAATTATGCAATTAATTATTCCATTGAATTTGCAATTCACAAGCATACTGCCGCCGTCTCCTCCGGAACACGCAGTCACATGCAGACAAAGGATTTGCCTAAAATATAAGTCAGAACTCATTTGAGAGGCACGCGGAGTACAGTTAATACTCAGAGACCCGACCCCTCTGGATTTGTTTTGTTCTGTTAGAACCCAGGGAGACTAGGCACAAGGCTTGGCATTAATAATGATTCCCGGCATGTGGAGATGAAAACTCTGAGTATGGACAGATAATTAAATAAAATAAAATAAAAAAGACGATAGTTAAAGTGACCTTTTCATCAGACCATTCATTGCAACGAAAATCTTCCTATATCATTATACAGTGGAACCTCGGATTACAAGCATAATCCATTCCAGAACGCTTGTAATCCAAAGCACTTGCATATCAAAGCGAGTTTCCCCATTGAAGTCAATGGAAACTAAAATAATTTGTTCTGCATTGACTTCAATGGCATGCAATACCGCATGTGGCCAGAGGTGGGGGGTACCAGAGAGCCGCAGGAATGTCCGGAAAGGCCAGAGGACACCTCGACTGACCTTGGCAAACCTCGGAAAGACTCCGTTACCGAGCCTTTCCGAGGTTTGCAAGGTCAGTGGATCTGTCTTCGGGCCTTTCCATGCATTTCCGAACAGCGACGTTTGGCTCCAGTGCCCCCCCACCTCAGGCCAAACACGGTACTACACAACGCTTTGGCCTGAATCCCGCTTGTTTTGCTAGACAACACTCGCAAACAGAGTTAGGATTTTTTTAATAGAGTTTTAAAGGTACAATTTTTTTTCTTAAATAGCTTCCTTTACCTTAGTGCAGTCCTCCTTCACTTACCTCATCCTTAGATTTTGCTTTTAAATGTCCTTATTTCTTCTGAGAAATCCTCAGTTTCTGTTCTTCTGTCTGTAACTCCACACAGTAATGCGAGGCTTTCTCCCTGGTGTGGAGTGTCGTGCTCGCCCACTCCCTTGGACTACAGGAGTGTAGGCCATCGGAAAAACGCAGGAAATTCCCAGTGGGCCAAGGGCTCAGTGGGCCGGTCGGAGGTCCACGTGATCTACCCGTCAATCGCCAACAGCTGGCGCCTTACGGGTAGATCAAGTTTTAGCCACTTAGCCAGCATGCAAAGTAGCGCGTGTAATAAGTTCTCTCTCAAGTCACGCTGCGGCTGCTCCCCGTCGGGCCCTCCTCTCTACTCGTCCATCCACATTTGCTTGTGACATCATCTGGGATGGACGAGAAGGGAGGAGATGCTGCCGGGGGGTGGGGAGTGGCCGCAGCGTGATTTGAGAGAGAACTTATTACACACGCTTCCTGCGCTACTCTGCATGCTGGCTGGTAAACGATGTGCCCCATAATGTGTCATGTGCCCCATAATGTGTCATGTGCCCCGATGTGCCCTGTGCCCCATGCCCTGATGTGTCCCCCGTGCCCTGATGTGCTATGTGCTCTGATGTGCCATGTGCCCTGATTTTCCGCCGTGTCCTGATGTGCCCCGTGCCCTGATGTGCTATGTGCCCTGATGTGCCCCATACCCTGATGTGCCATGTGCCCTGATGTGCCCTGTGGTGCTATGTGCCCCCTGTCCTGATGTGCTACGTGCTCCCTGTCCTGATGTGCCCCGTGCCCTTATGTGCTATGTGCCCTGTGCCCTGATGTGACTGATGTGCTGTGGTGTGCCGTGATGTGCTGTGATGGGCCCTGATGCGCTGTGCCCTGTACCCTGATGTGATGTGCCCTCTACGTGTTGTGCCCTGATGTGCTGAGCTCTGCATGCACTGTACCCTGATAGAGAGATGCAAAGGCAGAAGCAGCCAATGAAATGTAAATACCAAGCCATATTTTTCTCCCCTCTCCTTGGTATTTACATGGCAGGCAATAGAAGAATCCGGCCTTTGTTCTTCCAGAAGATTTTGTTTCCCGTTGGCGGCGGAGGATTTAGCGCTCTCCGTTGTTGATAAGGAGCTAAGTCAGAGGAGCGCGGCTAATCTCCATTCTGTGTAAAGATTTTTTATTTTATTTTTCTGCTTTCCCGTGTTCAGACCTTCTAGAGCAGAACCCGAATGGCCCTTTAAATGAGGTTTTTATCTTTACCTGGAGATTAGTCATTGAAAGAAAAGTGTGCCGCTTAAGTTTTCATGCCGTCACCCACCTTAGTATTACTAAACCCACACTAGTAACATCAGCCTGTATATGCAGTAAAGCATGCTTGTTATACTCACTGTGGAACCTAAGAGGTTAACACACTTGTGTAAAAAAGGCTGTTTGATCCTGTCTTCTCTGATCCTCTTCTTCCGCTGTCCCCAATCCATCTCCTGATAGTACAGAGTCTTGGGGACAAGCTCAGTTTGGTATGTATTGCTGGAGGTTTTTTTCTTTTCGTGGGAGGGTGCGTGTGATCAGCACAGGGCCAATCAGCACTGTGCAGACAGAGGGTCAGGGGTCATGCAGCCTCACAGAACAGTCAGGTGAGAATAAAAGCTCCTCCTACAAGCTTTAACCAGACACTGATAGAAGTCACAAGACTGCTATATACTGCTGATGAGAAAAGGTATTTCATGTTACAAAGTTATATTTATTACCTGTGCTCCTTCTTAGCTCCATCCAGTGACCATAAGGTGATAGAGGTAATTTACTACTACATATCCACTTTACAACCGGGCCAATTTTGGAACCTCTCTCCAAGGCTCCTGACTTACTGGGCTGCCCTATATTGGACACTATAACCTGGTCTAGCCTAGTTGATTGGATACTTACTCCTCCCTGGTTATGTTCCATGTTCACTGCTGTGATTAGTCCCGGGTCTGTTTCTTGATTTCTGGCTTTATTTCAGAAATACATTTGTTCATCTTTATATGATGACTCGCTGCCAACCATAGGATACTTTTTCCGTGTATTTTGGTGTACTTTGTCTGCCGCATTGAGCTCTTACAAGCCATACGGATACTTATTTCTTCATCTTCGATATAATCGGATGGATAGCAATTCTTTTGATGTATGAAATTAGCAATTATATACTATCAGCCCTCTCTCAAACTCGCCCTGAAGAAGCCGCTAGGCGAAACGCATAGGCGAGATGCAAGCTAATATTGCTCATATATACTCTGTATACCCTGTTTTTGTATATTTTATTCTTTGTTTTTGGATTTTATGATATATAATTAAATATTTTTTCTTAACTTTTATGTCCTTGTGATTGCCTGAAAAAGTCCGCCTCTCTACTACCCTATGTAGTAACTTTCTATTTTTGATTCAATTATTTCGGATGTCGGCTATATGTGAGTGCTTTTATGTTTCCCCGTTCCCTACATTTTTGAACCAGTGACCATAAGGTGATAGAGGTAATTTACTACTACATATCCACTTTACAACCGGGCCAATTTTGGAACCTCTCTCCTTCATGTAAAAATCACATTTTTTTTTGCTAGAAAATTAATCAGAACCCCCAAACATTATATATTTTTTTTAGCAGACACCCTAGGGAATAAAATGGCGGTCATTGCAACTTTTTTTCTCCCACGGTATTTGCGCAATAATTTTTCAAACGCCTTTTTTTGGGAAAAAAAAAAACGGTTTCATGAATTAAAAAATAAACAGTAAAGTTAGCCCACATTTTATGTATAATGTGAAAGATGAAGTTACGCCAAGTAAATAGATACCTAACATGTCACACTTTAAAATTGCGCACACTCATGGAATGGCGACAAACTTCGGTACTTAAAAATCTCCATTGCGATTGCGGCTTTGTTTACTTCCGGGTACCAGGTGTGACGTCATAACGTCACGCCCGGGCCTCCGACAGTCATAGAGATGACTGGTGACCATCTGGTCACCAGTCATCTCTATGCTTTCCAGCAGCGCCGACCAATTCGCTCTCCGGGCCCCCGATGGCACGGGAGAGCCCCAGAAGCACCGGATGGTGGCAGGGGGTACGTCCCCTCCCGCTGCCTACAAGAATGGAACCGCCGCTTTGATCATTCTTATCCTGCACAGAATCGGCAGGTGAAGACAGCGATATCTGAATGATGCCTGTAGCTTTACCCATCATTCAGATATCACCGCACAAAGCCAAGGACGTCCCAGGGACGTCCTCAGTCGTCAAGAGGTTGAAATAAAATAAGATTTCTCCAATTGCTATAAAATAGACCCCTTTATAAAGTGTATTAATGATTACAGAGCTGCATTAATTTGCACCATTGCAGCATCCAGGACCAATGGTTACACTTATTTGCTATTTCCCTCCAGCGTTCTCTAGAATTGTGACATTGTACCGTAAAACCTTGGATTGTGAGTAATGCGGTTTACGAGTCTTTTGCAATTCAACATTTTTTTTTTTTAAATCCTGGCTCAATTTGTGAGCGTTGTCTCGCGTGATGAGCAGGTTTCAAGCCATTGGGGTGTGCAGTACCGCATGTGGCCAGAGACGCTGCTGCCGCGCCAGTGATGCTTGGATTGTCTTTGAGCATCTACGAGTGTTTCCGAGCTTCTCTGAGTGGTCTCCGAGCATCTCCGAGTGTTTCAGAGTGTCTCTGGTCCCCCCCCACCTTTGGCCACATGCAGTACTGCATACAGTTGCAGTGACACTGGAACGATTTATCTGAGTTTTCATTGATTCCTATGGGGAAACTCACTTTTATATACAAGTGATTTGGATTACAAGCATTCTTCTGGAACTAATTATGCTCGTAATCCAAGGTAACCAGTGGTTACACTTATTTGCTACATATTTCCCTCTAGTGTTCTCTGGAATTGTTGCATTGTATCTTTTGTTCAAAGACGTATGCATTACCTCTGTTCCTTATCTCCATCTAGTGGCCATAGTGTGGTATTTTACTACTGCAGATGATAAAAAGTATGTTTTCTCCTTCACTAATGGGCACTGATGAGGCAGCACTGATGGGCACTGAAAAGGTGACACTGATGAGCTGGCACCAATAAGGTGGCACTGACGGGCACTGATGATGGCCACTAATATGCAGCACTGATGGGCACTGATAGGCAGAACAGATGGGCACTGATAGGTGGTACTGGAATGCAGCACCAATAGGCGTTAATAGGCCGCACTGATGGGCACTCATAGGCGGCACTGATGGGCACTTAACGGCTGAATTAATGGGTATTTATGGTTGGCACTGATGGACACTGATGGGTGGGACTGGTATGCAGCATTGATAGGCATTGATACGCCGCACCACCCCCACTGGTGCTATTATCCTGAAAGACATCATATGACGTCCAGTCAGGATAATAGAACCACCGCCCGGCCGTCATTCTGCTTTAGGCCGGGTAGGAAGCGGTTAAACAGACCCTTTATAGATGTCCAGTGGAACCTCGGATTGCGAGTAACGCGGTTAACGAGTGTTTCGCAATACAAGCACTGTATTTTGAAAAAGTCTAACTCGGTTTGCGAGTGTTTCCTCGCAAAATTGAGCAGTATGAGGCCAAAGCGATGTGCAGTACGACGCTTGGCCTGAGGTTACAGGGGGTAGGCGACTGGCGCCATTCGGAAATGCTCGGAAATACTACGTTCCCGTGCCTTTCCAAAGTTTTCCGACGTCAGCTGAAACACATATGAGGTCACACTTAACCCCTACAGCGCCCCCTAGTGGTTAACTTCTAAACTGCAATTGTCATTTTCACAGTAATAAGTGAATTTTTATAGCACTTTTCGCTGTAAAAATGACAATGGTCCCAAAAATGTGTCAAATTTGTCCGATGTGTCCGCCATAATGTCACAGTCACGAAAAAAACCCGATGATCGCCGCCAGTAAAAAAAAAATAATAATAAAATTGGAATAAAACTATTCCCTATTTTGTAAACACTATAACGTTTGCGCAAACCAATCGATAAATGCTGATTGTGATTTTTTTCACCAAAAAAAAGTAGAAGAATACGCATCGGCCTATTTTTGGGGATATTTATTACAGCAAAAAGTAAAAAAATATTGCATTTTTTTCAAAAATGTCGCTCTATTTTTGTTTATAGCGCACAAAAACAAAACAAAAAAAAAAAACGCAGAGGTGATCAAATACCACCAAAAGAAAGCTCCATTTGTGGGAAAAAAAGGACGCCAATTTTGTTTGGGAGCCACGTTGCACGACCGCGCAATTGTCAGTTAAAATCGCAAAAAGAGGCCAGGTCCTTAACCTGCATAATGGTCCGGGTCTTTAGTGGTTAACACAGAGTTCTCCTTTAGCGAGGAACACATCCGCCTGACGTTGATTATTACATACTAACTCATGTTCATTTATTCGCTGCCCACACAAGCCGCCGCCAAGCAAAATAAATAAATAAATACCTATCAGTAGGCCGGTGTTATTATTGGATTTGCTTGGTAAGATGTGTTCAGATTTATAATCATGTGTTACATTTAGATTTTTTTCTATAATGCTCTCCACAGGAGCGTCTCCTAATGGGGGTATATTTACGGATCCGCGGCCACCTCAGACCGCCACTTCTGTGCCGGTTTTCTAATCAACAGCTTCATTGTTCAGATGCTAAAAACACATTTTTATTTTTAGAAGTGATTTTTTTTTTTTTTTTTTTTCAAATGGGTCTTTTTTTTTTTTATCCTCCTCTCTGGAGAGCCTCAAACGGAGATATTGCGAGCAAGGAGAGGGGAGAATTCGAGGACGCAAGACAAAAGGCGTTAAATATACATTTGTTTGTCTGAACTTTGGTGCGGAAGCAGCTCGGCTGTCAGAAAATGATAAATGCAACTGAAATATGTGTGATGTTGACACATTTTTCATTGATTCACACAAAAAAATCGCAGGTTGGGTGTTGATTTATGAACATTGCTGTTGTTGCCGTTGTTCCTATTTTCAGCCTTCCGAAAAGAGCTTTGGTTAGAGGACGGTAATTTGAAAATATTAGGTAGATGGCTCGTTACCTGCCAACAGTCAAGGGGGCGGTTTTGTGAGCTCAGGCGATGTTTATGGCAAGGCAACTTACCTATACAGAGATGACAACCTAATGGTGGCCATACACATAACTATTTTATCCAGTGATCTTCAGACTACGGCCTGATGGCCACATGCAACCCTTTGCCAGTCTTTATCTGGCCCTTGGGGGAATATTCCTCCCACTGATTTGAGGCACCGACACCAAGAGTAGGGGGGCATAATTCCCCCATCTATTCCTCCTACTGAGACCAGTGATGGGGCACTATCTTTTCCACTAATATCAACGATCAGGCACTCTTTCTTCCACTAATATCAATGATGGGAAACTATTCTTTACATTAATATCAATTATAGGGAACTATTCTTTACACCAATATCAATGATAGGGAACTATTGTTTACACCAATGTCAATAATGGCAAACTATTTTTTTACACCAATGTCAATAATGGGGAACAGAGGCGGACTGACCATTCGGGCACTCGGGCACTGCCTAAGGGCCCCATGCCACTATCGGGCCCCATCAGGGCTTGCCAGCCTCAGTAAAACCATGATGTCATCTCTCTGCTACCCCAGCCCGCCGGCTCTCTGATTGGCCAGCAGCCCGCTCACACACCGAGCCACCCAGCTGCTCGCCCGCTCTCTTACCCGCCCGCTCACCAACCGAGCCACCCCGCCCTCTCTCTCACCAGCCCCAGCAGAGCTGCCAACGCTATCATCCGCGGAGCCGCCCGCCCACTTACTCACCCTCATTCTCAGAGGGGGCAGTTGCCCTGTTGCCCCCCCCCCCCCCCTGGATCCGCCACTGCTGCAAAGTAAATGACATTCACCCGGGAGAAGTGGTTAATATTCTAATTAAAAAAACGAGGGCACAAAATGATTTGTAGTTTTTTAAAACATTATTTTTAATATTTTTGTTCAATATGCTTTCCTTACACGCTCGGCATGTTTTGGAGAAAAAGTACATTTATTAAATTTGATGGATTTTTTTTTTAAAGTGTCATAATATTTAAACACCAGCCCTTTGCAAAGCTGTCTGTCTTTTTTTTTTTTATCCTAAAGCACTTTGCTAATTAAAAGAATAGTGAAATTGTTTATCAATGTTTCACTTTAAAGAGATGTTTTCTTCAAATTTGTTTGACCAACTGTTGTTTTAATCTCCATTTGATCCAAGACAGGGAAGGAAAAAAAAAATCCATTAAGATTAATTTTGCTGTGAAATCTTGGATTCTGTACAAAAACCTTAATGGGCTACTTCTTGTGTATTCCTAATTAACAGATTGCGTACACTAATGTAAACTCCCAGCAGGGTTTAAATGTTGTTGCCGGGGTGAATAAATGAAAATCCAGTTCAATTATTTGATGTGTACCTTAGGAGATAAATAGTCTAAACATTCAAGACTTCAGTATTTATTTATTTATTTTCATCCTTAAGCTTGTCTGATGCTGACAAATTGTTAATAACGAAAACAAATGTAAAAAAAATCTAAGAACAATAGGAAATATATATTGACTAAAAATAAATAAAAAAATAACATTATTTTATGAAGCACTATCTAAAATAAACACAATAAAGAAAGGATAGAGGTTGATCTAAGACATTTTGGGGTCAATTCACAAAGCTTTATTTTCAGATTGCGAGTGTTATTTTAACGATTTTGCACGTTATTGAAGCTAGTTCAATTCACTAAACGATTTAACGCTCTGAAAAATCATCAAATAACGTTTCCCTACACAGAAACGATATTTTAAGGTGTGGATCCTTATTAAAGAGTCAAATCGTTATTTTAAAGATTCAAATCGTTATTTTAAAGATTCAAATCGTTAAATATGTACAGAAGTGCAATTCACAAAGATTTTTTGGACAGTTATCAATCGTTAAGCAATCGTTAAATAAACACCTCCCTCAGGGTGGCGTTATATGACATTTCCCAGGCGATATTTTGTTGTTAGAGGAAGCTTTTGGCGATTTTTGTAGTGTAGTGTTGGGCAAGCTAGAACCATGCTCTATTTGAACTTAAAATTATCCAGAGGCGAAGAAGAACATGTTAGAATGTTGTTCAGATTTATAAATGTGTATTCCGTTCACATACTATTTTGGATGACTTTTCTGAAACCCAGGTGATAGCTAAATTCCGATTATCATCTCCCATGATTTATTCTCTGTATGAGGAAATACACATGGCTTTAGAAAAGCACACACTAGAAGTTTTGCACATCACATGCTCAATCTCCATGTGTATTGCTTGTGTCTCTCTCTCTGTATCTGCTCTTTTCCACATGCAGCTGTTCTCCTCCCCTTCTGCTCCCAGAATGCATCTCTCCAGCATTATTTAACGATCTTAAGAGTTATTTTAACGTCCCGAATCTTAATAATAACGTCTGAGTAGTTAGAATAACGTTTGGATAAAGAGTCAGTTGAAAACCATAACGACTATGTTAAATAACGATTATAGCTTTCGTGAATACCATGTTTGCTAGCGTTAAATAAGGAGTGCTAATTTAACACCTGAAGAAAACCAATAACGTTTCTCTTTGTGAATTGACCCCATAGAGTTAAAATTCCCTTTTAAATGTGGGTTGAAAAATTAATTAAAGGATATATTATTAATAATATATAGAAGTGCTAACCCATCTCCATTTTGATCATTGTTGTTGTTGTTGCTGTTAAGTTATACAAGTTAAATTTGTACAGAAAGTAAGGGACTTTCACCCCAAAATGGACTAATCCTGAAAATTCCCAATTATTCAAAATTGTATCCAAAGCAAATAAAAAACAGGGGTGGGTGGGGATAAATTGAGTGATATAGAATCTTCTTAAAATTCCCTGTTAACTACTTGCTGACGGCCATACGACTTTGTACGGCCGCAGCGCTGCCCTGAATTCCTGACTGGCCGTGTTTTTACGGCCGCCCCTTTTGGCGCTCCCGAGCGCGCAGTGGGGAACTCCTGTGCTGGCCGTGTCCCCTGGACACAGCCAAACACAGATCGCGGTAAATTGCCAATCACAGCGGCTATTTACATCGCGATCTGTGCGGCCAATGAGAGATGATCTCATATGTAAACATATGAGATCATCTCTCATTGCCGACTATCCCCTACCTCACACAGACAGCGCGTGTGAGGAGGGGGAGAACTGTAAGTGTCAGCGCTGAAAACAAACAATAAAAGTGACTAACCAGTGCCCCCAGGACTACCTGTGCCCCCCACAGTGGCCCAGAGTACTACAGTGCCCCACAGTACTACAGTGCCGCACAGTGCCCCACAGTACCACAGTGCCCACCAGTACCACCGCGTACCCACCAGTACCACCGCGTGCCCACCAGTACCACCGCACCCACCAGTACCACTGCGCCCACCAGTACCACCGTGCCCACCAGCGCCCACCAGTACCACCGTGCCCACCGTGCCCACCAGTGCCCACAAGTACCACCGTGCCCACTGTGCGCCCACCAGTACCACCGTGCCCACAGTGCCCACCGTGCCCACCCGTACCCATCAGTACCCACCTGTGCCACCAGTACCACCTGTGCCCAGTGCCCATCTGCCACCTCAGAGCACATCTGCAATCAGTGCCCACCTGTGCCACCTCATCAGTGCCAACATGTGCCACCTCATCAGTGCCCACCTGTGCCACCTCATTAGTGCCCACCTGTGCTGCAGTCAATCACTTTCCTGGCTTGTTAAGGTCTCAAGAAATGAGATAGGCCTTCAGTACATCAGGTGTGATCAGATGTGATCATTTTTTATGATTTGCACTATAGCTTGTAGACTCTAAAACTTTCACATAGAGCAAAACATTTCCAAAAACTTTGGGTTATTTTTATCAAAGACATGTAGCAGTATAAATTGTGGCCAAAATTAATGAAGAAAAATTAATAATTTGCAAAATTTTATCACAGAAACTAAGAAAAAATAATATTTTTCCCCAATTTTCGGTCTTTTTTCATTAATAGCGCAAAAAATAAAAACCGCAGAGGTGATCAAATACCACCAAAAGAAAGCTCTATTTTTGGGGAAAAAAGGACAAAAAAATCATTTGGGTACAGTGTTGCATGACTGAGTAATTGTCATTCAAAGTGTGAGAGCGCTGAAAGCTGAAAATTGGTCTGGTCAGGAGGGTGTTTAAGTGCCCAGTATTGAAGTGGTTAAAGGGGTTGTAAAGATAATTTTTTTTCCCTAAGTAGTTTCCTTTACCTTAGTGCAGGGCTGTCTTAATGAGAGACCCCTGCCCTTTCCCCAAAGCATCTTGTCCTTTAGTCCGGGCTGCCTCTCTACATCCCAGATGTCCCCCCAGCACTCTGGCTCCTCTTCACGCTACCTCCTACCTACTTGATTTCTGTTTACCTGCACTGTCTCCATTGTAGGGGTCCCAGAGCATTACTTTGCCAAGGGGCACATGATGCTATTAAGACGGCCCTGCCTTAGTGCAGTCCTCCTTCACCTACCTCATCCTTCGATTTTGCATTTAAATGTCCTTATTTCTTCTGAGAAATCATCACTTTCTGTTCTTCTGTCTGTAACTCCATACAGTAATGTGAGGCTTTCTCCCTGGTGTGGAGTGTCGTGCTCGCCCCCTCCATTTGACTATAGGAGAGTCAGGACGCCCACTAACACACAGCTTGTTTCTCTATCTGCAACATAGAGAGCGTCCTGACTCTCCTGTAGTCCAAGGGAGGGGGCGAGCACGACACTTCACACCAGGGAGAAAGCCTTGCATTACTGTGTGGAGTTACAGACAGAAGAACAGGAAGTGAGGATTTCTCAGAAGAAATAAGGACATTTCAAAGCAAAATGGAAGGATGAGGTAATTTAAGGAGGACTGCACTAAGGTAAAGGAAGCTATTTAGGGGAAAAATAAATTGTACCTTTACAACCCCTTTATTTTGTGGAATAAACAATAAATTATAGGGTATACTATTAAAAACATTTATGTGGAAAAAAAAAACAATACACAAATAAAGAGTCCCAATAAATTCCAAAGAATATTTATTGGAAGGTGTCTTGTGCCTAAAGTGCTTCAAAATACAACATCATAAGGTGCATTTTGGGTGTAGTAGGGGGTATTGTTGTATAAATAGTGGCTTGAAAAACTGGATATACCCCTGAAGATGCCTGATTGGCTGGTGAAACGCATTGGTCAGAACTACCCAGTGACATCATTTCCAGTCACTGGTTTCCTGATTTTACGGCATGTTTTCATCTTTTTACAGATGAGTGTAATGTGTTAGTTTAATGCTTTATTTTAAATAAAAAAAACATTATTACACTATGCAAGCCCTCCCTACTGTTACATGGTGGGTGTGGCATGAGGAATGGATGCCAAGGAACTGGAGGAGATTAATGGTGTACTGGTGAAGGAGAAGTGATGTGTATCATCCTGTAAAGACCCTGGAGGGTAATATTTACAAGCCTTGGAAACTGATGCTGAGAGGCACAAGGTCAAAAACATCTGGTGAGTGACACTGGGCACATAGCAATGCATGCAGCACTGTGAAGCAGGATTAGCAGCACTGAAGCACTTTTTATGATTGGAGCACCTTATGATGTCATATTTCGGAGCACTTAAAAAACATGACACCTTGCAAAAAATATTATTTGGAATTTATTGGGACTCTTTATTTGTGTATTTTTTTTTTTTTTTCTACATAAATGTGTATGTAATAAGGATGTACGTATGGTAGAAATTCTGTGCTATTGGTAGTATGATCAGGACAGCGCTGTCAATAGTGATTTACAATTTAACAACTGCCTATAGTTTTTTGCTTGGGTATTTGATGAACGGCTAGCAGTCCAAGGCTAACATTGATGCTCTTAAAGTGACAGTGCTGTGGTAAAGTTATTATATACTATTATAAACTCCATCGAAGTACTAACTTATCTACATGAGGGTTGTCCCGATACCACTTTTTTAAGACCGGGTACAAGTACCGATACTTTTTTTTTGTGACAGTGGCACATGTTGTATTTTTTATTTATTTATAATGCTTTTTTTTTTTTTTAAGGGGGGGGGGGTGGACCATGTCAGTGTGTTTTTTTTCTTTTATATTTTTATTATTTTCTACAATAATTTTTTTTTATTATTATTATTTTTTTATCACCCTTTTGGGGGGCTTTGGTGAGATATCAGGGGTCTTAACAGACAGCGTCTTCTCTTCATTCATAAACTGAAACATCGGAATCACAGTTTACGATGTTTCAGTTATTTGAATAGAAGGAGACAGATTTACCAGCTCCTACCGCCGCTCTCCATCCTGACAGTTCCAGCAGGTAAAGGAGGAGCACGGAGGGAGAGAGAAACACGGAGGGGGACACGGAGGGAGATAGAAACACGGAGGGAGAGAGAAACACGGAGGGGGACACGGAGGGGGACTTGGAGGGAGACGGAAACACGGAGGAAAAGAGAAACACGGAGGGGGACTTGGAGGGAGACGGAAACACAGAGGGGGACACGAAGGGAGATGGAAACACAGAGGGGGACACGGAGGGAGATGGAAACACAGAGGGGGACTTGGAGGGAGACGGAAACACGGAGGGGGACTTGGAGGGAGACGGAACCACGGCGGGGGACTTGGAGGGAGACGGAAACACGGAGGGGGACTTGGAGGGAGACGGAAACACGGAGGGGGACTTGGAGGGAGACGGAAACACGGAGGGGGACTTGGAGGGAGACGGAAACACGGAGGGGGACTTGGAGGGAGACGGAAACACGGAGGGGGACTTGGAGGGAGACGGAAACACGGAGGGGGACTTGGAGGGAGACGGAAACACGGAGGGGGACTTGGAGGAAGACGGAAACACGGAGGGGGACTTGGAGGGAGACGGAAACACGGAGGGGACACGGAGGGAGACGGAAACACGGAGGGGGACTTGGAGGGAGACGGAAACACAGAGGGGGACTTGGAGGGAGACGGAAACACAGAGGGGGACTTGGAGGGAGACGGAAACACAGAGGGGGACTTGGAGGGAGACGGAAACACAGAGGGGGACTTGGAGGGAGACGGAAACACAGAGGGGGACTTGGAGGGAGACGGAAACACAGAGGGGGACTTGGAGGGAGACGGAAACACAGAGGGGGACTTGGAGGGAGACGGAAACACAGAGGGGGACTTGGAGGGAGACGGAAACACAGAGGGGGACTTGGAGGGAGACGGAAACACAGAGGGGGACTTGGAGGGAGACGGAAACACAGAGGGGGACTTGGAGGGAGACGGAAACACAGAGGGGGACTTGGAGGGAGACGGAAACACAGAGGGGGACTTGGAGGGAGACGGAAACACAGAGGGGGACTTGGAGAGAGACGGAAACACAGAGGGGACTTGGAGGGAGACGGAAACACAGAGGGGGGGACTTGGAGGGAGACGGAAACACAGAGGGGGGGACTTGGAGGGAGACGGAAACACAGAGGGGGACTTGGAGGGAGACGGAAACACAGAGGGGGACTTGGAGGGAGACGGAAACACAGAGGGGGACTTGGAGGGAGACGGAAACACAGAGGGGGACTTGGAGGGAGACGGAAACACAGAGGGGGACTTGGAGGGAGACGGAAACACAGAGGGGGACTTGGAGAGAGACGGAAACACAGAGGGGGACTTGGAGGGAGACGGAAACACAGAGGGGGGGACTTGGAGGGAGACGGAAACACAGAGGGGGGGACTTGGAGGGAGACGGAAACACAGAGGGGGACTTGGAGGGAGACGGAAACACAGAGGGGGACTTGGAGGGAGACGGAAACACAGAGGGGGACTTGGAGGGAGACGGAAACACGGAGGGGACACGAAGTGAGACGGAAATAAGGAGGAGGACACGGAGGGAGACGAAAATAAGGAGGAGGACACGGAGGGAGACTGAAACACAGAGGGGGACACTGAGGGAAAGAGCAGCACCAAGGGGGACACACGGATGGAAATGGCAGCATGGATGAAGATGGCAGCATGGAGGCGGACATTGAGGGAGAGAGACTGAGGCAAAATGGAGGGGGGCTGGAGGAGGACACGGGACAGTCAGCAGTGATCATGTGTGGGGGAGTTACAAGCACCGATCACCGCTGATTTTAAAGCAACTGAAAGCCACGGGGGGGGGGGGGGGAGAGAAGCAGAGAAATTACTTTTTAATCTACACAACGGTGATCGGTGCTTGTAACTTCCCCACACACTGATCACCGCTGACTGTACAAGTATCGGGTGAAGCATCGGGAGCATTTGCCCGAGTACAAGTACTCAGGCAAATGCTTGGTATCGGTACCGATACCAATACTATTATTGGTATCGGGACAACACTAATGTACATTGTACTCATTTTTTTTCTGTTTTTGTCTTCATTGGAGACGTCCCTTCAAACCTTTTTGTCAGGAGCGTTTTAATGCTCCTGTTCTTTGGCAGCTGTTAGTCTCATTCCAGCAGTGGCTGGAATGAGACTAATGAGAGGAAAACTAACATAGTGTAAAAAGAGAGACACATATAGAGAGCATAATTAGGCTACTCGCCCTGGATTTGCAAGAAAAAAAGAGAAAGGTTCCCCAGATGGGCTTTTAGGCAGCAAAGTAACAAATTGAGGTATAGTGAAGGTTGTATAAAGCAATATTTATTGCACAATTTCCAAATATTCACATGGGTCAGAGATCATAGAGACAAATGACAAACGGTCAACATTCCTGTATAACATGTACATAGGTAGTATATATATATATAAAGTTGTAACATTGAGCCCCGACGCGTTTCGACCAATTCGGTCTCTTCAGGGGGCAAGTGTTCTAAAGAATAAAAATAATAATAATAATATTGATAAACATTCAGAATGAGTAAAATAACACATAACAGCATAAAAGCAGTAAAATGCCATAATGATGTAGTTACCACTGAGACAGGAAATGAGTAGCGTGAGGGACCGCTGTAAGATCCAGGGGGGCCCTGAGCTGCCCCCGCCCTCCCATAGGTGGAGGGGCCTACCCTGGAGAACCTAAAGGAAGCCACACGAAAAAATGCCCCCCCGGGGAGTGACGGAGGGGCAGCCACCTGCAGAAGAACACCCAATGGGCCCATAGTTAGTAAACATATTTGTTATAGTGGGAGTACATTGATATGTAAATCAATGACGATCACACTACATCATAAAGACATGTGACAGTTCTCCAGGGTAGGCCCCTTCACCTATGGGAGGGTGGGGGCAGCTCAGGGCCCCCCTGGATCTTACAGCGGTCCCTCACGCTACTCATTTCCTGTCTCAGTGGTAACTACATCATTATGGCATTTTACTGCTTTTATGCTGTTATGTGTTATTTTACTCATTCTGAATGTTTATCAATATTATTATTATTTTTATTCTTTAGAACACTTGCCCCCTGAAGAGACCGAATTGGTCGAAACGCGTCGGGGCTCAATGTTACAACCTTATATATATATATATATATATATATATATATATATATATATATATATATATATACTACCTATGTACATGTTATACAGGAATGTTGACCGTTTGTCATTTGTCTCTATGATCTCTGACCCATGTGAATATTTGGAAATTGTGCAATAAATATTGCTTTATACAACCTTCACTATACCTCAATTTGTTACTTTGCTGCCTAAAAGCCCATCTGGGGAACCTTTCTCTTTTTTTCTTGCAAATCCAGGGCGAGTAGCCTGATTATGCTCTTTATATGTGTCTCTCTTTTTCCGTATAAACCATTGGGGGCTAAAACCCCCCGCCTCCCCCGACACATGGAGATTGACACTAAATGCGTATTGCTTCATGTTTGGCCTAACCTCCACATGCCCAACCCTTGACCCACATTTCTGGTGTAATATGCATCAGTTCTGTATCGAGGCTTTCAGAAGGTCGAATCCACCTTCTGTATTTTTGGGGGGACTGTATCCCAAAATCCCCCCTCCTCGCATACCTCGGAAGTAACTGTAACACAGACTTCTATATCTCAGCATGTCCTAACACTTCAATCTACATTATGTCCCAACAATTGACATTTTATACATTTTGGGGTTATAGCCATGATATCAATACGCCTTTATGTGTAAATATTACCTTCTTGATACGCTTGTATAGTATGTTTAAATTTCCCCCTGTTTCCTGTTTTTTAGAGTCTTAGCATTTGGATGACAACTGTCACATGTCTTTATGATGTAGTGTGATCGTCTGTATTTCCGGGTGGGGCATGATCTCGCCCGCCCGCCCTCTTGGGGGTGGGGCCGTGCCTTTGGCGACCTTCCGGTTTTTGGGGAGGGAGGGGGGACACTTTCTGTCCCCCCCCTCGCACTGCTCATGGGGCCCTGGAGCTTTGTCTCCTGATGCCCCTTGAGCTACACCCAGGCGGCGGCGTTCCTTGGATCCTCCCCGATCCGCCTGTGGCGCGCATGCGCGCGCTCGGGCGTGCACGCGGCGTCATGACGTCGCGCCGTTGTGTCGGAGAGGACGACTGTCGGGGCTGTTCAGCCCTCCCAGGACACCGAGGGAGCCACACGTGGGCCGCCATATCGGCGGCTCTAAGCCTCCCCAATGGGAGCGGAGGAAGACTGCCCACCTGCATGTGATCTAATGATCACCACACCCACCTAGGGGCTTATATAAGGCTAGCTCATTTAGCAACCACTAGGTTACAATTAGGTCAGATTGGATGCTACCGCATCTCTGTTCCTACATACTGGGTCCTTTCCTAGAATGCATACTGCAGTCTGGCTTACAAACATCTAGACTTTGATTCCATCAGGTAAATATCCCTCCAATTATGCATTTCCATACTTTTTCACTCCTCACTATATTCACCCCACCATCTCCTATTTCCCTTGGAGACTTATTCGTCCACTTTTTCACTCCCATTATACACTTATATGTTTCCACCATATATTTTAATTTTCCATATTTTTTTTTTCTCACTTTAACCCCCTATTTTTAATTATTTCACATACCCACCTTATTACTGCTTTTGTCCCAATATGGCAACTACTCACCCTTATAGCATACACTCTTCACTGTATTCACCGCATAATTCAGCATTATTATATTTAATTATTACTTCCAATACCCCTAATCTCATAGGACCCTTCAGTATGCTATGACTCTCCATAGCTATGCTAACCAGTGGCATTCGCCCCCAGCCCATGTACTATTATATTACTTTAATATATTTATTTTATGTGCCTACGCACTTGATTGTCTGCTATTCCAGCAATTGATTTACATATCAATGTACTCCCACTATAACAAATATGTTTACTAACTATGGGCCCATCGGGTGTTCTTCTGCAGGTGGCTGCCCCTCCGTCACTCCCCGGGGGGGCATTTTTTCGTGTGGCTTCCTTTAGGTTCTCCAGGGTAGGCCCCTCCACCTATGGGAGGGCGGGGGCAGCTCAGGGCCCCCCTGGATCTTACAGCAGTCCCTCACGCTACTCATTTCCTGTCTCAGTGGTAACTACATCATTATGGCATTTTACTGCTTTTATGCTGTTATGTGTTATTTTACTCATTCTGAATGTTTATCAATATTATTATTATTTTTATTCTTTAGAACACTTGCCCCCTGGTCGAAACGCGTCGGGGCTCAATGTTACAACCTTATATATATATATATACTACCTATGTACATGTTATACAGGAATGTTGACCGTTTGTCATTTGTCTCTATGATCTCTGACCCATGTGAATATTTGGAAATTGTGCAATAAATATTGCTTTATACAACCTTCACTATACCTCAATTTGTTACTTTGCTGCCTAAAAGCCCATCTGGGGAACCTTTTTTTTTTTTTAACTAACATAGTGTGATACCGTACCAAGTAGAATTTAATAAAAAGATTAAAAATGAAGACTCACATTTGGAAGAATGTTACAGGCAAATCATCATGAAATGCAAGAGCGATGTGTGTGAAGGGTCCATGCGACACGTTTCAACGAAACAGTCATCATCTGGGAAATAAATTAAAGATATTGTTTTACTACGTTTATTAATACAATTTATACTTTTTTAACACTTGGTCATACCTTATCTTGGTAACTTTAAAGTCACGATTGAATTGATTTTTATATAGGGATGTGGTACCCATCAATGACCTCTCATTGCCCAGTTCCAAAATAAATTTGTTGTGACATACTTGTTACCATCGCCAATAAACTCACCTTCCAACTTAAATTTACTGGACACTGGGCACTCCTTTTCACCATTTTACTAAGAGAATGGTGAATTTGACCAAAGACATATGTAAGGTTTGTGAAAGATTCTAGAGTGCATGCAAGTTTTTCTTTTTCTAGAAATAAAATAATTACAAAAATGTGTTTACTGGCAAGTTTGTTTCTAAAGTTCAGATATTTTTGGATCCTCCAATTTGTAAAATGTTTCTTTTATCCCCCATAACATTCACATCCAGTAGTAAACCAGTATAGGGGTTCTTTTGGAGAATTGTGGGTGTAATTCATGACATAATTTCATAATAAGTAGGTGTATTGTTTTTTTTTTTTCAAGTAAATTACATTATGATCTTATGACTCTCGCTCTGTAATTCCATGCTGTCAGTCATCTTTATTGGTTTCCTCAGGTCAGAGTTGGGATTGGTGACTTTTTAACCACTTCCCTACGGCCGTACGACTATATACGGCCGCAGGGTGGATCTAATTCTCTGGGGCGCCGTGTTTCCACGGCAGCCCCTTTCGTCGTTCCCCGCGCGCGCTCCAGAGCGCGCAGCGGGGAACTTCTGTGCTGGCCGTGTCCCTTGAACACAGCCAATCACAGATCGCCGCGAACGGCCAATCAGAGTGGCCGTTTGCGATGCGATCTGTGCGGCGAATGAGAGATGATCTCATATGTGAACATATGAGATAATTTCTCATTGCCATCTCTCACAATGACAGCGTCCTGTCAGGGAGAGAGAGGAGACCGATCTGTGTCTCTTGTACATCTGTGTCTCTTGTACATAGGGACACAGATCGGTCACCCCCCAGTCACCCCCCCTTCCCCCACAGTTAGAACACTATACAGGGAACATATTTAACCCCTTCCTCAACCCCCTAGTGTTAACCCCTTCACTGCCAGTCACATTTATACAGTAATTAGTGCATATTTATAGCACTGATTGCAGTATAAATGTGAATGGTGCCAAAATGTGTCAAAAGTGTTCGATGTGTCCGCCATAACGTCGCAGATCACCGCCATTACTAGTAAAAAAAATAAAAATAAAAAAATAATAATTCTGTCCTTTATTTTGTAGGTGCTATAACTTTTGCACAAACCAGTCGCTTATTGCGATTTTTTTTTTTCTTACCAAAAATATGTAGAAGAATACGTATCGGTCTAGACTGAATTATTATTTTTTTTTCTTTTAAATTGGGCTATTTTTATAGCAACAAGTAAAAAATATTGTATTTTTTTTCAAAATTGTCGTACTTTTTTGTTTATAGCGCAAAAAATAAAAACCGCAGAGGTGACCAAATACCACCAAAAGAAAGCTCTATTTGTGGGGAAAAAAGGACGTCAATTTTGTTTGGGAGCCATATCGCACGACCGCGCAATTGTCAGTTAAATCGACGCAGTGCCGCAAGCTGAAATTTCACCTGGTCAGGAAGGGGGTATACATGCCCAGTAAGGAAGTGGTTAATGAGGTAGTATGTTCTTCAGGAACTGTTTAATGCAGGGTTCTTCACCTTTTGCCAATTACAGACCCTTAAAAGTATTTCCAATATGTCCCCATACCCTCGTCACCAAATTATCATCATCATCAGTTTATTAAGGTACCCATATGACTTCAAAAGATGTCAATAGCTTGGTTTTGCTTTACATATGGTTAGCTAGGAATAGAACAGATGAAGGAAACCCCTACGGAGTTCTATCTATTTATAAAAAAAAAATGGCTTATCATAAACACACAAGCTAGCTTTACTGTGAATGGTGTAAGGTGAAAGGAAGAGGGCGCTCATTACAAAATCTAACTACCATATTCCAGCATATATTGGTGATTATATCAAATAACATAAAAAATATATATAATTATTTAGCAAACAAATAGTTAAATTATTATACAAAACAACTGTGACAGTAATGCACTAATAGTGCTATTCCATATAATAGTGACTGATTGTTATTAAGTCCCAATTTATATATATATATATATATGTATATATAGTGAAAAAAACGTCAAATTTTCTTCAACAACTTTGCATAAGATCTTGCTTAAAGGGTCACTAAAGAATTTTTTTTTTTTTTTTAACTAAATAGCTTCCTTTATCTACTGCAGTCCTGGTTTCATGTCCTCATTGTTCGTTTTTGCTCTGATGTTGCCGTAATTCTCCTCTGTTCTGGACACTTCCTGGTTGTCTGTTTCCCTGTGACCACAGTACTGGGAGCTTCTAGGTTTGTTTTCCAAACCATCACTGCTCTATGGCTCTGTCCAGCACAGATACAGGATAACATGCAAAAACGAAACTAGATGCAAAAACGAAACTAAAAAACTGCAGGTACATTATATGATTGATTTTTATGTATTTTTAATCATTTTTAAAATAAATCAGTTAACTACTATGGCCCAGATTCAGAGAGAATTGGATTCTCGTAGCGTATCAGAAATACACTACGCCGCCGTTTTTTACCTGGCTCTACGTGGAATCCAGGTAGATTTTGTCCAGTAAACGACGGTGGCGTAGTGTATTTCTCCCGTCGCAATCCATCTACACGAGTAGGGGGCGTGAAGGATTTAAAATAGGCGCGTTCCCGCGGCGATCGAACTGCGCATGCTCCGTTCGCAAATTTCCCGCCGTGCATTGCGCGAAATCACGTTGTTACGTCATTCGTTGTTTGAGTAGCGTCGTTTACGGACATTTTTATTCCCGAACGAGTTACGCAAAAAAAATTTAAAAAAAATTAAATTCGACGCGGGAACGACGGCCATACTTAACATGGGCTACGCACCGTTAGACCAGCAAAAAGCTGGTCTAACAGTACGTAAAAAAAAACAGACGTAAGCGATTGCAAAGACCGCTCGTATCTTCGTGGATCGCCGTAAAAACACATTTGCATATCCCGACGCATCAAAACGACGCTAACTCCTCCCAGCGGCTGCAAAAATATCGCAGCGTAGATCCGAAGGCTTACGAAGACGTAAGCCTCTCGGATCGAAGCCCGAAGCCGCCGTATCATGGTTTGAGGATTCAAACTAGTGATACGGCGCGCGAAATTTGAAATTACTCCTGTCTAACACCAGTTAGACTGGCGTAATTGCTTTATGAATCTGGGCCTATGTCTTTATACCCTGTAAACAGTTATTTCAGCAAAAAAAAAATGTTTTCCTTTACAACTCCTTTAACCACTTGCTTACTGGGCACATATACCCCCTTCCTGACCAGGTGAAATTTCAGCTTCCAGCACTGCGTCGCTTTAACTGACAATTGCGCAGTCGTGCGATGTGGCTCCCAAACAAAATTCATGTCCTTTTTTCCCCACAAATAGAGCTTTCTTTTGGTGGTATTTGATCACCTCTGCAATTTTTATTTTTTGCGCTTTAAACAAAAAAGTGCGAAAATTTTGAAAAAAAATACAATATTTTTTACTTGTTGCTATAATAAACAGTTTGTTTACATTTGAGATCATTTCTCATTGGCCGCACAGATCGTGCTGTAAATAGCCACTGTGATTGGCTATTTACCGCGATCTGTGATTGGCTGTGTCCAAGGGACACGGCCAGCACAGAAGTTCCCCCGCTGCGCGCTCGTGAGCGCGAGCGGGGAACAAGGAAAGGGGCGGCCGTCAAAAGACGACGTCCCAGAGAAGTAGAGCCACCCTGCGGCCGTACATAGTTGTACAGCCATCCGGAAGTGGTTAAGGTGATAATGTGTTCCTTCACCAAACATGTTAATTCGTCTTCTCCCGAAGTGCTCAAAATTATTATTACGCTTACCACAGATACAGTATTTGACTTCTTTACTGAAAAAGATAGTCAAATATATTGTTGACAGGATTGTGCCTGCACATGTATTGGATAGACTAGATCTACTTTGATTGCCTCATTCCCGGAGTGTCAGGTAAGGATAAAAAAATATAGAACAGAAAATGCCCATAGCGTGATACTGTTTTATTTTAAAAAAAATGAACATATAAAAGGGAACTGTAGACATGTGCACACTGAAATATTTTGTTTCGTAATTTTGTTTTCATGCGAAAAATACATTTATTTAGTTACTCCCAAAATTTGTTTGTTTTTAGTTAAAAAAATGCATTGGTCCAAAAATCCAAATTAAGGTGGAATCTGTCATGTCTCTCTATGTCGACTCTTCATGTCTCTATAATGTCGAATCTTTTCTCTCTATAATGTCGAATCTTTTCTCTTTATGTAGAATAATATTGGACTAATAGAGTTTAGGTTAGGCACATTCGACCGCAACGAAAATGAAAAAAAAAGCATTTGTTTATGTCGGATCTTTCGGTTTTCGTTTTCTGTGCTTTTATTATCGTTTGTTAAAACGATAACGAAAATACCTGAAATTCGAACGAAAATGCATTTGGACGAAAACGAATGCACATGTCTATTAAAATGTGCCTCCCGGCACTGGGGCTGCAGATAAAACAAAGGTATTCATTTGGGGTCCCGCTCGTGCTCACTCCCGTGGTGGCGTTCGCTCCGCACAGCTCTGCTCGATCCACAAGTGCCGGAGATAGCGTAGGTAGACACGTGACCAGGTACCGCCACCAACGTACGTTTCGTACATCATCAGGGGGCATCAACGCATACTTTTAAGTCACTATTATATGGAATAGCACTATTTGATGTTGGTTATTGGTTGGTTGTTTTGTATAATCATTTAACTATTTGTTTGCTAAACAATTATATATATTTTTTTATTTTATTTGATATAATCACCAATATATGCTGGTATATGGTAGTTAGATTTTGTATTGAGCGCCCTCTACCTTTCACCTTACACCATTCACAGTACATTTACACTTTTAAGAGGAGCAACTGATAAATTCAAAATGTACTATTTATATTTATTGTATGTTTATAACAGTTATTTTTCTTTTGGTGCTGAATTCACCTTTCTCACAAGCTAGCTATACTAGTGAGATTTTTGTGTAATAAAAACCTGGAATGAAGATGTAGTTACTAAAAATGTTGCCTGCATGTTATCTGACATATCAAGTCTATCTCTGCAGTTTGATTTCAGGTTCAATAATGCAGATAATCCTGTTCTAATTGTGTTTTTAATTGATTTGAGCTTGATCCCCATTCCCCTGTCATTTGTTCCCATACCACCAAGGGATATGGTTATCCCCCTTTAAGGGGCCTTGCCCTGATTTAAAGAGGCTTGGTCCCTCAACACCCGTTATGCTCAACACCAGCATCCCTCAACACCCGTTATGCTCACGTTACAAGCAATCCCTTGCCATTTCTTTATTCTATACAGCTGGCACTGAAATTACTAGTGTTGGCCTGGGGATATGTTGAGGTCACTTCTCTGGTCATGGGCCCTTTTTAATCGATACGTCTTTATACGTCTTTATTTCCAAGTTTTCAATTCTGGACCCCAGTACACACACATGCGCTGCGCCAGGGCTCAGGACACAGTGTTTGATGCCATCGGGGACTGTGTCCCCTTACAATATATCCCTAAAGCATTTTGGATATCTATAGTCAACCAATAAGACGATGCACATGGGGAAACATGCGTGAGGTTGTCTAATTCTCAATTTTAACATGTGGATACCTTGGTCAATGAATACAATGCAAGTAACCAAATCTGTGGGAATGTATGCCTTAAAAAGATTGGTTGTACTTATATAAATTACTAATCATGTTACATTTTGTAATTCTGCATAACTTTTTCCTGTAAGATCCCTGATGAAGCAAAGGATCTTTCCGAAATGTGTCTGGTTCAGGAAAATGTATTTCTCATTAACATTTTTTATTGTATCCATATTTGCATGTTATATTTATTTGAATAAAATTAATTTTGTTATATCTCTACTTCTTTTTTCACTTTCTATGGCAGTGCCTTAAAAAGTCCCACCCTAGGGGGTCCTTCCACTTTTTGTATTGACTATTCATTGGGATGCTGCACACCCATATGGTCATGTGACATTACTCCTGCCTATAAAAATATATATATACTGTATATATATTGTGACAAAGTCGCAGAAATAGCGGTAATGCAATGCAGCAAAGTCGCTGATCTTAAGCAATAAATACAGCTTTATTGCACTCAAAATAAATAATACAAAACAAAATGGCCTACTCCAATTTAGGAGGCTAACTGACAGTAGTGTCCCTCACTACACTGTACTGGAGGGGCTATTCCAGCCTCCAGTATAAAACAAACAAAATAACCAGTCCAAATAAACAAATCGGTGACAGACCTTGTTCCTTCAATGCAGACAGTTCCCAACCTGTCCGACCAGCTCAGCATACCTCTCACACTGAGCTCTCACTCCCCACTTCCCTACCAGGTGACTGTTAATTAATAGGGGGAAGAGAGGAGGTTTACCTGTTGGCCAGGCTTAACCCCTTCCAGGGCAGGGAAAACTGACCTTTCCAGCCTCTCACTGGTGTACATACAATTGTGTACCCTGTCACAATATATATATATATATATATAGATATATAAACAGACATAAAGTACTCACCCAAATCTCTCAATTGCACAAAAAATATGAAGTATAACAAAGAGAGTCCGTGGGCAAAGCCCCTGATGGCTCAGGTATGCACTGAGATCCCAAGGGGGAATGCTTTTCAGTAGGAACATGTAAAGACACAGATTGGCTTGACAAAGGGGCAGCTGCACCCTGAAATGTGTAGCCACACCCCAAGTGACATCATCGCACCCTCTGGATTCCTAGCTTCCACCTTTAGTTCCTGTACAGTGCTTAGCTGGATTACAGAGGCTTCTGGAGACACCTGCCATGGCTGTGGAGATTCTGCAGTCTACTGCCTGATATGTAGGTGTTTGGAATACATCTCCTATGAGTGTACATCTGTTTTTTTTTTTATCTTTATTTTTGATAAATCTACTACACTTAGCTGGTGGCGCTTTTGTGTTTCTTTCTTTTCTGTGCCATTACACCTGCCTATGGTATACTGCAAGTCCCAAGCACTGTCACAGGGGAGGTCACATGCTCCAATATACATGGAGGTATGAAAGTTCTGGGTACTGTGGATGACTGTGAAGAAGGAAGAAATGAGGACTGGTGGGGTCAGTATAAGGTGGTTTGGGGAGCCTTCCACACTGTCACTTTGTCTATCATGGGCCATCTGACAGTGTCTTTTAGTAGTTTAAAGCACCCTTTAAGAATGCTAGTTTGGTGGCTATTATGCTGATGCTTCAAAGCTGACGAAGTTGCTGACCTTAGAGATATGAAGTTCTTACACATTTTCTGGCACTTGTTTTCAGTATGCTTGTCTTGGGTCTTTGACTAAAAAGCAAGAGATTCTCAATTGGTCAGTTGAATTATCACTTGGCAAATTGACTCCATTTCGACAGCACTCATCAGGGACGTCTCTTAAAAACGCAGGGAAAACCCAGATAATCCATGTCCAAGAATTTGCCTAAAATGTTAAATGCGGCTTACACGCGATCGGATTTTCCATCGGAAAAACCTTGGATGATTTTTCCGATGGAATTCCACTCAAGCTTGGCTTGCATACTCACGGTCACACAAAAGTTCTCAGAACTTTCGCCCATCAAGAACGCGGTCAGTTCAATGCTTCTGAGCATGCGTCTAATTGTTTCCGAGCATGCATCGGAATTGCCACAGACGGAATTTATTAAGTTGGAAAATTTGAGAACCAGCTCTCAAATTTTTGTTGGCGGAAATTCCGACAGGAAAAGTCCAATGGAGCCTACACGCGGTGAGAATTTCCATCCAAAAGCTCACATCGTGTGTACGGGGCATTAGAGTCCAAAGTTTTAATTGGTAAACTTGGTTCAGAGCAGAAGACTGTGCAAGCCAATGCATTTCGGGGGCCTGGACTCTCCCTTCATCAGGGCCCCAGGATTTTGAGGAGTGTGCTCAAATGGACTCAGATAAGCAGAAACCCAAAACGCAGGTTATGCCAATGTTGACAAGTGCAGCAAAGGACTGGTATCCATTATCTGCTTATCCTTTTTAGCACAAATTCTTGAGCTCTGATGAAGGGAAAGTCCGGCCCCCGAAATTCATGGTTGTCTTTTGTTAACCGAATGTATCTATTGAAACTTTAAACTCTTGAACATTTTGTTTTTTTGGTGCTTTCCTTGGACTGTATATATGTGGATTCTCTGGGTTTTCCCTCCGCTTATAAGACTCCCCATTTTACGAGGCTGAAAGGGAGTCAGTGTGCCCAGTGATAATTTGACTGACCAACTGAAAATCTCTTTGTTTATATAATAGAAAAAAATTAAAATGAAACCATTTCAGTAAATCTGTACAGAACAACTTCTCTCTTGTTTTATATATTGCAAAATAGATTTGTCTATTTATGACACTGTTACTAGAAAACACATATTTGTATTTTGCAAGTAGATCTATAATTCTGGAGGAGATAGATTGAACACTGACTGACAAGTTAGTGTTTCTTAATTTCTGGATATTGTCAGTTTTGATGCTCATTGTATAAAGCAGACACTCTAATACCGTGGTTGGCCCACCAAGCCCCACACTTACCCCATTCTAGCAGCTTTGGCTCATTCTTGCGTCTCCTCCTCCATGGTGGTGGCTTCCTCCTTGGCGGCTTCCCACTTCATTCCCACAGCGGCCAATACGATCACTTCTCCTCTCGACCAATCAGGTTGACCCACTTTCTGATTGGCTGGGAGGATAAGCAGGAAGAAAATAGTGAATATTCGCTATTGTCACACAACTAGGGGGGCTCAGGACGTGGGGCTCTGCGCCCTGAGCCCACCCTTTTTAGAAGCCTATAAGAACCTCTGGTTTTAATCATGTGCTTCAATAAAAATAAAAAAAAAGGAGCGGAGTTGGGGTCAGTTTAGGCCGATACGTATTCTTCTACATATTTTTGATAAAAAAATCGCAATAAGCTTTTATTGAATGGTTTGCGCACAAGTTATAGTGTTTACAAAATAGGGGATAGTTTTATGGCATTTTTATTAATATTTTTTTTTACTAGTAATGGAGGCGATCTGCGCTTTTTATCATGACTGTGACATTATGGCGGACACATTGGACACTTTTGACCCATTTTTGGGACCATTGTCATTTTTACAGCGGTCAGTGCTTAAAAAATGCACTGATTACTGTGAAAATTACACTGGCAGTGAAGGGTTTAACCACTAGGTGGCACTGTAGGGTTTAAGTGTGCCCTAATGAGTGATTCTTCATGTAGGGGGGATGGGCAGTATGTGACAAGACAGTGATCTCCACTCCGATTACACAGAGCGGAGATCAGTGTCATTGTCACTAGGCACAGTGGGGAGATGCTTGTTTACATTAGCATCTCCCCACTCTATCTCTCCTTTAGATGGTCGCGGGTATCCCCACGGTGATTGAGTCCGCGGGACCCGCGATCGGGTTCACAGAGCTCGCGGCTGGCACAATGCACAATGGCGCTTTCTTAAAGGGGACATATATATACATCCTTCTGCCCAGGAGTGCCATTGTGTCAACGTAAATGTGCGTGCGGCCGCCAGGAAGCAGTTAAAGCGGAGGCTGTGAGCCAGGCCTTCTAGTCCACATGAGTGCCTGACTTCACAAATGTGCTTCTGGAAGAATGGTCAAACATTCCCATAGACACACTCCTAAACCTTGTGGACGGCCTTCCCAGAAGAGTTGAAGCTGTTATAGAAAGGGTGGGCCAACTCAATATTGAACTATACGGACCAGACCCGGTGCATCTGATTGGCTGAGAGGCGGGTCAGTGTTAGGGAAGCGATTCTCTAACACAGCATGGTTTTAACAAGGAACGCACAGTCGTTTAAACAGGGAACGCACAGCTGTTTAACCATTTGGAAGCCGATTAGACCCCACAGGCTCTAATCAGGAAGCCTATCATGCCTTGTACACACAACCGGTTTTCCCAATGAGAAATCTGCAATTTTTTATATTGGTCGAGAACACCGGTCGTGTGTTTGCTCCCGATGAAAAAACTACCCGCAAAAAAAATGAAACCAGCTCTATGGGAAAAAAAATGTGCATGCTCATAATCAAGCATGCTCAGAATCTTCGGAGAGCTGGGAATCGCCACGGAATTCTCCGGATCCTGCACCTGGCTTACTTTCTTGGCTATGAGATTATTCATCTCTTTCTCTAGTGGTAATTATCAGTGTCTCTATTGACAAATTCACCCTATGTATGCTTTGATATGTTCTAAGTTACATACATTTTTCTACATATATTTACAGTAAACCTTCTCCCTGAAGATGACCACATTTGGTCGAAACGTGTCAGCGATTTTTCTTGGTTACAACAATTTCTGTAATACTGTTAACGTTGGTGTTTTCACCTTACACTATTGAACATCATGTTTTATGATATAGCCAGTCTTTTCTGTTTTAATCTGAATATGTTAATATGATCACATTAATAAAAATTATTTATTTGATTCTATATTGATTATCTAATTATATTGCTGTCCAAAGCCCCATGGGGGAATTTCCCATTTTTTCAAGTATCTATCGGGGTTTGCAGCACCTTCATCTCTCTTTTTTGTGTCTTTTCTTTGCTGCTTAGAATCAAGTATGCAGCCAAAAAGCAGCCCAAAGGGTGGCACCATTTAAAAATGAACTTCCCCTTTACACTCCCGTCGTACGTGTTGCATGTCACCGCACTTTTTTTTTTTTTTGCATGAACATGTGTATGCAAGTCAGGCTGGAGAGGAATCACGTCGTGAAAAAAACAACAGGTTTTTGAACGTCAGGAAAAAAGATGGTGTGTACGTGGCATTAGAGCCTCTGGCTCTAATCAGGCACTTCCAAACCACACCCACCACTGTTATTCAGATGGCCGACGCTCAACAGGGGGCCGGACACCTGAATAGTGGGCAGCAGCGGCGACATTAGATATATTCATGCCAGTGGCGGCTGGTGCTCAAATTTTTTGAGGGGGCGCAAACGAAAAAAATAAACAAAAAACAATTACAGCCTCATTGTGCCCATCAAATGCAGCCACTGTGCCCATCAAATGCAGTCACTGGGCCATCAAATGCAGCCACTGTGCCATGACATCAATTGTCATCACTGTGCCATCAATTGTCATCACTGTTCCATGCCATCAAACGCAGCCACTGTGTCATCAATTGTCACCACTGTGCCATGCCATCAAATGCAGCCACTGTGCCATGCCATAAAACGCAGCCACTGTGCCATCAATTATCACCACTGTGCCATGCCATCAAACACAGCCACTGTGCCATCAATTGTCACCACTGTGCCATGCCATCAAACGCAGCCACTGTGCCATGCCATCAAACGCAGCCACTGTGCCCTTTGTAGCCACTGTGCCCTTTAATTGTCGCCACTGTGCCCTTTATTTGTCGCCACTGTGCCCATTGTCGCCACGGTGCCCATTGATGCCACTGTGCACATGCAATGCATGGACATCAATTGTCACCACTGTGACATGCCATCAAACGCAGCCACAGTGCCATCAATTGTCACCACTCTGCCATGCCATCAAATGCAGTCACTGTGCCATGCCATGAAACGCAGCCACTGTGCCATCAATTGTCACCAGTGTGCCATGCCATCAAACGCAGCCACTGTGCCATGCCATCAAACGCAGCCACTGTGCCATCAATTGTCACCACTGTGCCATCAATTGTCACCACTGTGCCATGCCATCAAACACAGCCACTGTCCCATCAATTGTCACAACTGTGCCATGCCATCAAACACAGCCACTGTGCCATTTGTCCTCACTGTGCCATTTAATTGTCGCCACTGTGCCCTTTAATTGTCGCCACTGTGCCCATTGTCGACACTGTGCCCATTGATGCCATTGTGCACATGAAATGCATGAATCTATGTTATTGTAATCAGTGGCGGTGCGAGAGCCAGAGGGGGCGGCGCTCCGGCAATGCATGAATATATCTATTGTTGAGTGACAGGTGCAGGAGAGAGGGGGCGGCGCTCCTGGCCCGACTATGGACGCACCGCCACTGAGTCACACCAAGAAATCTTCCAACATGGAAACAGATGTCAGTAAAAAATAAAAATAAAAAAATCCACTTGGATTGGATAGCAGCTCTCTCAGGTCTATACTACCATCTGTTTGCCTGACAGGGAAATTTCACACTTCTTATGTGGTCAGCGGGACAGACAGTGGTGTAAAATCTCCCCCACAGAGACAGTAAACTAACAGAGGTTGTAGGTCTTTCCTACACTGTCTAAAATGTAAATTGTATTTTAAAAATAAAAAAGTTAGATTTTTCTGCTCTAAAAACCTTCCAAACAAAACTACTGTAAGAGTGAATGTACAGAAAGAACTCCTAGCAATTTAAGTAATTAATGACTCACAAACACAATAATGAGCCGCGCTACTTAGCACCTCCAAAATTAACAAGCTGACAACTTATCACTTGTTTGTCACATTTGGCTCTTCCTGCCAATTCCTTCCTTACTCCTATTTTTTTTCTTTTATCAAGATTTCATGCCTTCCTTGGGAGGATAATTATATGTTTTCTTACCAAGATTTGTTCACACTTCGGCAGAAAACATTAAATAGAAAGAGAGTTATTTACCCAGAGTTAAAAAACAAAACTCGTTTATTTTTACAGAAGCCAGATGATTTAGCGCGGTCCCATGATGGAATGTGGCAGCCCTGTAAAAATAATAATTTCTTTCCAATTCGATAAGTTCTGTTGCTGCTTAACCCTCAGTTTTCTAATCATAGGCCGTGTACACACGGCAGAGAACCTCGACGGGCAGAACACATCGTTCCGCCCGTCGAGGTTCTCTGCCGGCCGTCGAAATCGGTGACCCGCCCGTCGGGAATGGCAACCAGCCATTCATCCAGGCGGGCCGTCGAGCAAATAGAGAGCGTGCTCTCTATTTCTGCTCGACGGGCTTCCCGACGGGAAGCTCGCCGAGAGCGTACACACGGCCGAGGTCCTCGCTGGAATGCAGCTTCCAGCGAGGTTCTCGCTGGTTTCCAGCGAGAACCTCGGTCGTGTGTACGCCGCCATAGAATTTCTTAAGCTTTTCTACTTGAATGACTGCTGGTTGGCTTCAACATTAACCACTTCAGCCCCAGAAGAATTTACCCCCTTCCGGACCAGAGCACTTTTTGCGATTTGGCACTACGTTGATTTAACTTACAATTGCGCGGTCGTGCGACGTGGCACCCAAACAAAATGTATGTCCTTTTTTCCCCCATAAATAGAGCTTTCTTTTGGTGGTATTTGATCACCTCTGTGGTTTTTATTTATTGCGCTATAAAAAAAAAAGTATAATAAATATCCCCCAAAAATATATAAAAAATACTTTTTTTTTCCCTCAGTTTAGGCCGATACGTATTCTTCTACCTATTTTTGGTATAAAAAAAAATCGCAATAAGCATTTATCGATTGGTTTGCACACAATTTACAGCGTTTACAAAATCGGTGATAGTTTCATTGCATTTTTATTTATTTATTTTTTACTATTAATGGCGGCGATCAGCGATTTTTTTCATGACTGTGACATTATGGCAGACACATCGGACAATTTTGACACATTTTTGGGACCATTGTCCTTTTCACAGCGAAAAGTGCTATAAAAATGCACTTATTACTGTGAAAATGACAATTGCAGTTTAGTAGTTAACCACTAGGGGACGCTGTAGGGGTTAAGTGTGATCTCATATGTGTTTCTAACTGTAGGGGGGCGGGGCTGGATGTGTGATGTCATTGATCGTCTTTCCCTATATCAGGGAACAGACGATCAATGACAGTGCCACTGTGAAGAACGGGGAAGGTATGTTTACACACACCTCTTCCCGTTCTTCAGCTCCGGTGACCGATCGTGGGACACCGGTTGCGATCTGCGCAGTCACGGAGCTTTGGATTGGGTCCCGAGCCATGCCTCCGCCGCTGCGCTCGTGCCCAAATG